>OY284415.1:9597270-10234770 GCA_958301585.1 Merodon equestris | reverse complement strand
TGGAGCCGTGTGACGTACGGGCCTTTCCCCCTTGTCTTCCGACTTTGTTTACACGTACATAGCCCCTTATGGACTTTTCGTTCTTATTAGAAAAAAAGTGTTTTCACTTCAGCTTGGGAGTCGAACTCCCGAAAGCGCGGTTGGCTATCTGGTACTCAACCGCTGTACCAATTTGAGAAATCCGAGTACTTTGCCCAACGTACAGTCATACTATTTTAATGCTTTATTATTCGCTCCTAAGCCGAATTCACCTTATTTTTGAACAAATTCTTATACTACCAGCGCTATCTATTAGAAAACTGTGAATTCTTATTTATACATCTCGATAGCATATGGCCATGTTTATTTTCATTAACTGCCAATAAATTTAAATTATAAAATACTCTACGAACATGCCTCAGTTCTATGTGACTGAATGCGAATATTTTGACAAGTTTCAGGTTCCGTTGTGGTTTACTGACAACTCAAAAGTTTGCACGGACACGCCAAAGTCTGTCAGTGGCCAATTTAAATTGGGTATCTCGCTGGCTGACAGTTGCAAGTGGTAAAGTAGCGGCTTTCTGACGATTGCCGCGTTATTTTGTTGTCTTTTGTATCTTGCTTTGTTTTCTTTTTGAGTATTTGACGATTTATGATGACCTCAACAAGTAAGTATTGGAAATTCAAACGTAAGTAATTCTAATTTACTTTCGTTTTTGAAGAGCCTCAAAAAGTGTGTCAGTATGGGGAGAATTGTTACCGCAAGAACCCGATTCATTTCGCCGAGTTTGCCCATCCGCATCGTAAGTGATCCTATCCGCTGATCCATGTTTGAAATGCCGATAAATTTCTTGCAGTTGACAGTATCTACGAAAAAGGAGTTGATAGCTGTACAAATGAGTATACAATACCAGATGAACTGCAAATGTCTAAGGATGTGATTCTTATACAGCTGCGATTGCTTGAGAAGTTATTTCCTAAACTTAACGTTACCAATGCCGGTAGTACCGAATCGAGGTCAAGAGTGGCTGAAGGCGGCGGAAATGTTTTGGGTTCGTCTGCGTCGGGTGTCGCCAAAGAGGTATGTATGCCTTACCAACGTATGTAAAGAGTACCTAGAGATAGTTTCATTGTTAGAATCGTCAAGTCGCCAGTACATCGAAGACAGCCGCAACAGCCACCGACGCGTCGCAGTTGTCTAAAAAGCCAAAAATAAATAAAAACATAAAGGACTACATCCCAGTTGTTTTACCGAAGGGTCAGGCGTTGAACAAATTGGAGAATGCAGCACCCTACAACTTCTTTTTGACTGCTATCACCGCTTCAAAGCCCACGCACCACGAGCCACTAACAATCACGCTTCAAGGTTCGTATTTAAGTGCATTTATAATGTAAATCACTTACTTGTCTTGCTTTAGAGATTCTTGACGAGAGTCTTGGCGAAATTGAAATGTCGATGCAAATCAATTTCATGGTTGACATTGGCTGGTTACTGGGTCATTACTATTTCGCCGGAATACTGTAAGCTCTAGTAGAACCCTATCTCTAGACGAACTCTATTTACGTTTTGCTGTCTTTGTCAGGGAAAAACCCTTAATTGTGTTATACGGTGACGAAAGCCCCGAAATTGCTACAATTTCTCAACATAAACCACAGGTGACGGCGATAAAGGTAAACATGCCAACGCCATTTGCCACCTCGCATACGAAAATGATGTTGTTCGGTTATACCGACGGTTCGATGCGTGTCGTTATCTCCACAGCCAATTTGTATGAAGACGATTGGCATAATCGCACGCAAGGATTGTGGATAAGCCCGAGACTGCCAGCTCTGCCCCAAGAAGCTGACACAGCGAAGGGAGAAAGTCCAACCGGTTTTCGGGCCGACCTAATGCTGTACTTAGTAGAGTACAATTTGCCTAGAATCCAACCATGGCTGGCTAGGATACGAAAATCCGATTTTAGTTGTGTTAAGTATGAACCTGAGCCGCATTTTGCTTTCCAACTTGTCCATATTGTTGCTCTTTTGTTGTAGTGTCTTTTTGGTGGCTTCGGTACCTGGCGGGCATCGGGAAGGTAAACGCGGTCCTATGTGGGGTCATGCTCGTCTCGGTCATTTGCTTGCCATGCATTCGGCTCCAATCGACGAAACCTGTCCCGTGGTATGTCAAAGCTCGTCGATCGGCAGTCTTGGGCAAAACATTCAATCGTGGATACAAACTGATTTCCTGAACAGTCTTCGAAGAGATGGTAAACCATTGGGCCTACGGAGAATACCGACATTCAAAATGATCTATCCGAGTTATGGGAATGTGAAAAACAGCCACGACGATCTGCTCGGCGGAGGTTGCTTACCGTATAGTAAAAATGTGAACGATAAACAACCCTGGCTAAAGGACTATCTGCATCAGTGGAAGTGCAAGACGCGATATAGGTCGCAAGCGATGCCTCACATCAAATCGTACACTCGCTGGTCGGATGAAGGTGTATATTGGTTTGTTTTGACATCTGCGAATCTATCGAAAGCAGCATGGGGCGCTTTCAATAAAAACACAAAAATCGAACCGTGTCTCAGGATAGCCAACTACGAGGCGGGTGTATTGTTTTTGCCCAAATTCCTGGTAACTATACGCATCTACATATACATATAGGCGAAGCCGTTTCATTTCTATTTTTCCCGAACAGACCGGAGAGGAAACGTTTCCTTTACATAGGGAACGAAATGGAGTTCCAGCTTTTCCAATGCCGTACGATATCCCCCTAACGCCATACGGCCCGGACGACAAGCCTTTCGTAATGGACTACCTCAGGTCATAAAGGGCCCCGTGTTCAAGTACAAATTATCGAAAGCCATTCGTGTATAAAATATATTTTTCTTTCTATTCTATTTATACATAACAGCGTTAACAATTCCATAAGTACTATGACGCGGTGTCTAGGATGTTCTATTATTTTCTATATTTATTCAAAGGATAAAATAAAATCGTTGCTATTTGAACCACTAATAGGCTACGCTAGGAGGCTGCCACTTTGCTAGGAACTCACAACAACTAATACAACCGATTGCATGAATCTTATCACATTTCTTTACATTATTCTTCGAGAACAATTTCAAATGCTATATGAAAATGGAAGACAGCAACTGTAGCTCTCACTCATTTCGTATTCTTATTCGTCGATTAGTCGACCAGTTTTGCTCTTGTGTACTTGCAAATATTAAATAAATGAAATTACCACCGATATTGAAAGCAGCTGCTAGATAGAATACAATTCGCCATCGAGCCAATGTTTCCTGACCATTTACGATCAATCCAATAACGTAAGGCGCTAGAAAGCCACATATATTCGCCGCTGAGTTTGTTATGCCATACATTGTGCCGGCATAACGTGGACTTAAATCAATATGATTCATTTGATTGCCAGCGTAGACTGCTCCTTGGAATGCACCAACAACAGCAAGCATGAACATTACCCATATCCAATTGCAACCGACATATGCGACGCCAATCAATCCGAGCGACGGCACTATCGACGCGACCGAATTCCATAGCTTATACGAGTTAATCCGACTAATGTAGTCGTGTTTCAACATCCAATCGGCTATGATTGAACAAAGTATGCCGGCAATCCAGGCGGTCAGGTACGGAATGGCGTTCAATGTTGCATTCGATTCAATGTCGAAATGAAGAATCTGATCCATATATGTTGGTAGTTCGGTTAATTGGGTGTAAAAGGCCCAACCCTGTCCACATTGGGTTATTAAAATAGCCCAAAGTGGAATTGAACTGAAGATCGATGTCCAAGGGATATCCTCAACGTTCGAACCGTGGTCGTTGCGAACGTGGTCTCTTTGTCTCGGACGTATGGAGAGTTCTATATAAATCCGTTCCTTGTCGGATATCCGCGGATGGGTACTCGGTCGATCGTATACCAGCCAAAGCCAAAAACAAAACCATATGATGCCGATAATGCCGAATATGTAAAATGCCAACGGCCAGCCGCCTAGGAATTCCAATGAGCACAACCAACCAGCGAGTGGTAGTGATATAACTGTTCCAATATTTGATCCGGCATAGACGATAGCAGCGAATTTGTTACGTTCAAGCGGCGGTATCCAATGAGCTAGCATCGCATGCATAGCTGGGTACGTGACACCCTCGCCCATTCCCTCCAGAATTCGCACCAATACTAGAGCTGGTAGGCTCCATCGAGCAGCAATCGGTGTTAGTAAGGTAAAAATCGCTGTTATAAGCACCCCGACGCCGTAAATTGTTTTGCCGCCAATGATTTCGGCCATCCGACCGCCAGGTATTTGGGTCAATATATAACCGTAGAAAAAGGAGCCCAACACGATGCCTTGCGTTGCTTCGTCCCACATAAAATCACCTTCCTTTCTGGGTTTTGTTTCATTGCTCCACGTATGCACAGGGCATGTATCGTCTATGATTGTCATGTTAGCATGAGGTATTGCTGTCTGATTGACCATTGCGACTATTGCAACAGATAAATTGACTCGCATCGCATAGACCACGGCGAATCCTAAGAATCCCATCAAGCCAAAGATGTGCCGCGCTTTCGGAAAGTCACCATCGTCTGAAAGATATAGAATTTGTAGACGTTTTATAAAAATGTTCAATAGTGGGGTGTCCCCTAACGCCGAACCAAACGTGATTATTCTCACCCGAGGCGGGGGTAACATGGTGACTATAATGTTGTCAGGGAATGCAGGTTCTTTTGTGCCTTGCAATCGAACTAGTCGCCGGAAATTATATGGAGTAAGAGCAAGTGGGAGATAAGATCGACTTGAAGAAGAGAGCGTGGAAGAAAGTCTGTTAAAAAGGACCTGACTATCACGTGAATGTTATAGGAATAAGGGGGAAAGGCAATGTTAGGCACCTTGTGTAGTTCAAAGGTAAATATATGGAGATTTAAAGCTCCTATCAGTATGTAGGACACCCGCTAAGATAGCGACTAGATTAAAGATGAGTTCTTATACAGCTCTTGTTGGTATTCAAATTTAGGAATCTACACCGAAGCGGGGGATACCTTGCAGACTCATATCACAGCCATCCCTAGTTTGACCCGCTACCTTCTAACTTTTGACTTAAGCTTTGAAGTCGTTTATTTATGAACATTTTTGCTTGGTTTTAGAATAGAACCTGCTCTTATCAAACTAAATAAAAAATATGAAAAAATAACTGAGGTCCTGGACATCACTTATAGTCCTTCGACAATGCCAATAATACAACGGAGAACCCAAGCAAGGCTTAGAATACCGTGAAACATGGTGTAAGTCGACGATATACTCCCACTAATATTGAGATAGTAAACGCCTCTCCTAACCATTCAATTGCGACTTAAGACTTCACATTCTTTACTCTTGAGATAGCTTACCTACGGTCGTGCTAATCAGAGGCGTATCATCGTTGCTGTTATCTTCGGTTGAGGCTTCGTCGTAGGCATCATTCTCGTTCAGATGTATTCGCTTCACGATGACACCATCTGTTGGATCGTAAATTTCCACCTCACTGCCACTGTCACTCATGATATATTATTGTATACAGCTCGTCAAACTAAATTTGATAGGTTTATATCCACTCGGTCGCGAAAAGTGTTAGTCATTAGCAAGAGCGATGAACCACGAAACGATAGTGGGGGACACGTCAATGCAAAAATTGTAGCCCGTCGTGTCAGAAATTGCAAAAGATATCTGCTGCTTATGTCATCTGGATATGGATATGGAAACGTGTAGTTTAAGCAAAACCACGTCTTGACAGTTGTATATGTTCAACTAAACAAGGCAATCTAAGCGACTTAGTATCCCTCATGCTCTGTTCAGCTTTGTAATTATGTTTTCGATTTAGGCTATCGACTAGCGGACAAATAGCTACGATAGCTTGAGTTGAAACATAGTAAATGAAACTGTCAGCTGTCTGTCAGCTGTAAACACTGGTTGATTTGGATGGGGGTTTGGGTGGCTATTTCGAAGTTATCTGTTTGTTTGCGTTTCTCCCTAAAAAGGTATCTAACTACGTGACGTAAGGCAATGTAAGAAAAGCAGGAGATTACGTTCGTGAGTACGTTAGCGGGAATTCAATTTGAAATTGGTTGGAAGTTCAATGTATGAGAACGAAACGGAGTATACTTGTTCAAAAAGTTACGGGAATTTTGATTTTCTGAAAAGAGTTTTATTTATTCATCTACGTCTTTCGCGTTAGTTGCGCCTGTAGGGTACTTTCATCTATGCTTGGGAAACAGCAGGCATTTGAGGTACTTTAATGACTAGAGTATCAATGCTTTCGCTAAAAAAACTCGGAAGTCGGTTAGTCTTGCAACAGTCCTGTGATTAACCTTTTTGAATGTTCGATCTGACTGAACCTCAGCATAAATATCCAGGAATTATTCCCATCAAATTTAAAAGTTTGTCGCGAAGGCGATTGCAACCGACCTGCCGATCGATGCCCTAGTCGAGTCGTGCTACTGGTTGTCCTAATGCAATTCCTGCCTATACTACCCGTATTGTCAAAGAATGTTTCTTCTTAGATCGCCTAGCTGATGCAAACCCTTGCCAATTTATAATACATGGGCAGACAACTAGACCTTATTAAGTGGTCCCCTTAATTTCTCACTTTCACTGTGTCCCACTGTTTCCTACCATCGAGAACTGTCGTCCATCCCTTTTATAGAAAAATATTTCATTCTATTTTCCTTTGTTCCCTTTTCAAGCCGCAAACCTTCATCCACCTCCTGAATTCCCCTCTTCTTATTTGGACCACTTACCAAATTTCTTCCTTGTACTGTAGATCCCTATATCACCAAAATTGTTCCTACCTGAAAAATCGCTTTTACGTTTTCTCTCGCTTCTTTTCTCAGCTTCTTTCGGAGCCCTAAAGGAAACCACGTAAGTCCACTTCCTTTCGTCTTTTTTATTAACGACATGATTTGTTCAGTGTTCCTACATCGACGACTCTAGGTTTTCAAGAACATTTCCTCGGAACATGACTCTGCCCTTATCTAATTGGATCTCAACTTTTTTTCTATTTAACGCTCCAAAAAATGCCTAACATTTCCAAGTGTCAATCAATAAATCGCCCTCCATTGGTATATTATACAGGGTGTCCCACGAGCAGTGTGCCAAAAAGCTAGTGCGTGTAGGTCTGGTCAAGACAAGAAAAAAATCGTATGGGAGGAGGGGGTCTATTCTCCCCCGTTTAGCCGGGAGGGGCAATTTTCTAAAAAATTGACTTAATTTTGAAAAAAAAAAATATTAAAAATCAACAGTTACATCGACTTGATGCATAATAGCTATCCTCCTTGTACTAAGGGAGGGATTACGTCGGACCAAATCCAAAATTCTTTCATCTAAGATTCCTGATCCATCTGTAACTGATCTTTCGCTTCTTCGATGCTCTAGCACTCCGTGCTCTCCAGGGTTATTCCAATACTGTGTCACTTTATTGTTTCCTCATAAAACTCCGAATTTTTTAAAAATAATAAAAAAGAGGTCAATGTTTCATACATTAATTTGCCTACAAGTCCTGCCGCGTTAAAACCAAAAAAAAGGTTTTTCTTAGAAAAAAGTGGTTCGGGTTTTTTTTTTAATTTCTCAAAAACTACAAGACGTTTTTGCATCCGGTTTTCTGTTTTTAACTAAAAACTAATAAGAGAATTGAATTTTTGATAAAAAATTAGTACTTAATTACATAGAATTTTGAAAAAAAAAATAGTTCAAAAATTTTTTTTCTTCAAAATTTTGAGTTTGAAAATTAATTTCTCAAAAACTATTCCTTAAAACAGCTTCGTTTAAAAACAAGATGAAAGAAGAGGTTTCTGGCTTTACAAGAAAGTATATCACGGCATTGTCGATGTAACTGTTGATTTTTAATATTTTTTTTTCAAAATTAAGTCAATTTTTTAGAAAATCGCCCTTCCCGGCTAAACGGGGGAGAATAGACTCCCCCCTCCCATACGATGTTTTTCTTGTCTTGACCAGACCTACACGCTCTAGCTTTATGGCATACTGCTCGTGGGACACCCTGTATAACCGGGAGCTCAATTTCCTTACACGACGTGTCACCTCTATGTGACCCAGTCCCCGCAGATATCCCTTGTTAGCCCGCTTCATGAATACACCTCTCAAGTGTTGTAGAGGGCTTCCAACGTCTTTTGCCATCATTTGCTCTTCCAGGTCTGGCTTAGTACAATCCTTTGGTCCTAATGTCCTATCAAGATCGTACGACTTTTACCTCAGTTCTTCATGTCTTATAGTTTGTCTCCTCAATCGCCCTCCTTAATCCCAATCTTGGCTAAAAGCTTCGCTGATGTTGAGCTAAGATACTCATATTGGTCCCGAATACAAGGTGGCGCAAAATTAATCATCCATTTTTGTTTTTGAATAACTTTTTTACTAAATAAAAAAAAAGTAGTTTTTATGGAAATCCTTATTTCGACCTTTTTGTTAAGTGGAAAAGATGATATCCGTCCAGTAGCTGCCGCCAGTGTTGATACACATTTATACCCGTTTTCATTTTCCATGACTTTCCGCAAGATTTCCGGTGACAAGTGTTCGTATTCTTGTGAAATGTTCTCCTGAAGCGTTGCGATTGTATGACGTTTGTTGGCATAAACCCGCGACTTCCAGTAGCCCCAAAATAAAGAAGTCTGGAATGGTAAAATCGGGCGATCTTGCTTACCTTGCCAAATCGCCAAAACGTAGATAACGCGACCAGGAAACGCTTCCTTCACAATATCCCTTGTGTCTTCTGCTGTGTGTGCGGTTGCACCATCTTGTTGAAAAAACATATTCACCAAGCCCCGCTCATCCAATTCCGGCAGTAAGAAGTTGTTTATCATGGGCCTCTAGCGTTCGCCAGTAACAGTGACCGTATTGCCGATGGCGTCCTCAAAAAATACAGCCCAATCACTCCTCCCGCGCGAACTCATGATGAATCGTCCTCTTCGTTGTTGAGATTAAGGATGACTTGACAGTAATTTACACGCGACTGGCGGTCAGCAGGTATTAACTGATGCACTGTTTGCACTTTGTACGGGAACATGTGTAAGTCTTTCGCTGTAGGGTCCGTCTGGTGATGCCCAATTGCGTGGCCAGTCGTCTGGTAGATGTTTCTACGTTCTCAGCGATATCGGGAGCCACAGTCGTGATATTCTCGGCCGAAAAACCAATGGTCTCTTGTGGTTCCAGCCTGTTCGAGTCGAGTAGCTAAGCGTCGAAATGATTGCCCAGTTGGCGCGACACGATTAGGAAATCGACATCGAAATTCACGCTGCACCGACCGATCATTGATCAAGAAAATCGGCACAATTATTCCATGCTCTTGCCGACTATAGCGCTCCATTGCTTGTCTGTCTGTATACTGCAGTTATCTTGTTCACAAATGTCAAATACGATCGACGTACGACGCCATTTGCAAAAATTATAACATGTTCCGATAGGATGATTCATTTTGAGCCACCTTGTATATGGCATCTGATGCGAACAAGGACGGGTGGTTTCACGTTACTAAGCACGTTTG
This sequence comes from Merodon equestris, assembly GCA_958301585.1. Taxonomy (NCBI): domain Eukaryota; kingdom Metazoa; phylum Arthropoda; class Insecta; order Diptera; family Syrphidae; genus Merodon; species Merodon equestris. Next base: position 10,225,259 of record OY284415.1, on the reverse strand, counting down.
GGGCTTGTGAGTTTTCTACAGTCGATTCTCGTATGCATTATCAGCCTACACCCAGGACAGTCTGACAGGAACCGACCATGCATGTAGGCAGATCTAAAATGGGCTCTCTTCTGAGCTTATTCTGGCAAATTCATTGGAGTGGTCCATTCTCGCAATCCGAAAGTGACCCGGGACCCAAACAATGTTCAGCGAATTTGGTCTTCGGACTTTGTTCAGTGAGCTTATGATAGTTAACCAGATTCTTCTCTTCCACTTTTGCCTCAATATAAATCATACCCATCCGGATAGCGAACGTTTTTGCTTAAAATGCGGATGCCTACCTGCAGTTTGGCAAAGGAGGTTATTACGTGCTTACGCGAATAAGTTTAGAGCTCCTATCACTATCCTGTAGATCAAGAGAATCTTTTTCGATGATAAGCTGAAAGCGCTCTTGCATTGTCAGGAAACGAAAAACGCTTAACCAGTTTTGACTCGATCACAGCAGCTTACTGTAGAAGTACTCTCCCAGACATACAGGCTTCTTTGGAAATCGGGATGTTGACGTCATTTAGCACCATCTGAGTAATTTTTTTAGATTCAATTTCTCAATATTTAGCGCTGCTTGAGACGACTACAGCATAACACCGACAACCGAACACTGCCTTGTGAATAGAATAGAATCCTTTGATAGCATTGCTCTGATCCACAATACCAGTGCTTCAACTTCATCGTGTCGTTTATTAAAGGCCGCAGATTAACAGAATTGTCCTCGTTGTCAATCATGCAACTTTGCACACATGCACTTCCACTAGTTTTTTCAATATTTTCCGAAAGAAGACAGTCGGACTGATGGGTCTAAAGCTGTTTACTGATCTTTGGAATGAAGACCACTCTTACCATGTGCCACGGAAGTGCTCTAGGCGAGCGTTAGACTAGAAATTCTCGCGACTTAAAGCCACTATGGGTGACGTAAAATATAAGGCTTAGCCGAAGTCTCCGGAAGTGAATTCCGCAGTGAGCCAATGTCTATCTCATTTTTCGGGAAGTGGGTCTTAGGCAGAGATTAAAGTGTCTGTCTTCGACTCAGTGTAATTACCGTCAGGTTTTCTGAGCGCATCGAGTTTTGCTACCCGCCTTCAATTATTTGATCGCTTCATGGAAGGGTCTATGAGAATCATATTTCGATCCTTTAATCGGTATCAGTACAGCGCGTATACATTGGAGTATTGAAATCCACCAAGGAAATGATTTCTAACAGAGGAGTTGAAGGATAGGTTAGTCAAAAGCAATTGGTGATGTGACTGTTCAGTTTTTGTAGAGAGTTCTGAACTATTTCTAGGTTTAGGTGGTCGCCAGTCTGTTCTACAAGCTTCTCTCTAAAACGCGTCTAATTTGCCTATCTTGAGTCCCTTCGGGTTGTCGGGGAGAAGACTCACAATTCTGTTGAAATTCTATGGTTTCCGATTAGAGCAACCAGTTGGTGATGGTCTTAATGTACCTGTTAGCTGGGGCTAGGTAAGGGTTAGGAAAGCAAGCATTAACCTACAAGCTCAGCAAACACTGTATAAAGTGACATATGGATGGCTCAAGAACTGATCAATTTTCAGCCGGGATCTCTGGATTCGTTGGAACGTACACCAATATGTATGGTAAGCAGACGTTACGATGAGGCTTTTTATCACTCACGCATTACGGTAACCAGGTTTTAGCCACATAATTCTGCAAGGTTCGTTAAAAATGTAAGAGGTGAGTACATAATCCTCCTTTCGATCGCCTGTCGATGCGAACAGAGCTACAGACCCCAGAGGCGCCATTGGTTATCGCTAAAACGAGAACAATTTCTATTTTTAACGGAAACAATTGCTTTATTCTTCGTATGTCCGGATTCAATTAGCAAATATCGATCCAAATGGAAACACAATTTGTTTTTGTTTACCCGCCATCGTCAACGTTTCGTAGTGATATGAATTCTCGACTGTAACAAACGCCTGTTGCTTATCAGCAAATTCCTCGATAGGGGTCCAAGGGACGTCATAGCAATTTATAAAGTATTCGTTGAGCGGTGTTGCTGCTACTACTTCATAAGCCACAGCATGGTTTTCGGTCCAGATTGAAGCGGAACTAATGGCATTCTCCTTCTTACTCAGAGCTATTGCTTCCTTAACCGTACGAAATGAGTGCAGAGTGACAACAGGTGTTAGTCCGTCACCAACGAAATGCTCATGCGGAATGTCGTAAACTATTATCGGCACTCGTTCTTCACTCGTACTATCTCGTACTGTTTTGGCGTTTAATCGTGCTACTAATAGAGAAATCCGGTCCCATGCATTAGCGAATCCAGTGTCGTGCGTGATCTTATCTGCATACGGTTTGAGTTGGCTTGCCAAGATATCGCTGAACTTAGCCACACATGATTCCTGAACGAAAATGCTTTGAATACGGAGTGGATTCCATGGATCTTCAAGGGATTTCGTGATGTGATACGCTGCCGCGTGCACGTCGGCATTACCGAACACAAAGAACGTTGATAACTTGGTCTGCTGCTGATGTTGTTTTTCCTGCGGGAAGTCAGAAATACAAAATATTGATTCAAGCGATAGGTAGTTGGCCTTACATAGTTGATTGGCGGGACAGTTCCCGAGTTCCCACTGTCGTAGTCTAAGTGTTTGATCATCTCTTCTGTGATTTTGACTTGTTCTAGTTCGCTGTGCAATGAGCTAGCCATTGCAGGGATGGATTGATCTTAATTCTTGTGGAGATGTTAAAACACTTGCGTTCCCTCTCGGACGTTATCAGTAAATTTGAGTCCAACAGGTGTCTGCTTTGACAGCTAGTGAAATGCAATCTTACGTTACGGGATATTCGAATTTCGTTCGGACAGGGTGTCTGTAAAAAACGAGAAAAATAATATTTTCATTAAAACTTGAAACATAGGCTTAGGGACTGTCTTTAAAAAAGGGATTGACTGAGCCCAAGCTTATGCTGGGATTAATGTAGTTATAAAATGAAGCTTTCATGTGTTTGGGATTGTTCCATTTCCCTCCTTTAGGTCTTCCATCTCTTTCATGTGTTCATACTGCGCTATCTCCATGGACTAGATGGTTACAGTGAGTTAAGCCGGAACCATAAATATTTTATCATTTTAGGCAGGATTCTGTCGTAATTATGTCCCGTGGGAGAGCCCAGCACGATCTTTCCTACATACACTCTCGCAAAATAGTTGGAAGTTATTTCAAGCAGATTTCAAGGCGTTCTAACATTTGCAAGTGATCTGCATAGGACCAGTCAATATAGTCAAAAGCCGTACTTTTTGGCCCTTCATCTCCAAGAGTGTCCTATGGCTTCAAGAAAGATATGCAACTCTGATGTCTGTGTCAATCCGTCGTCATCGATAGCGATCATTTTGGGGTAATCAAGGATTTCGTCTATTTTGAGTCATTATTGACAAGTGGTAACGACATCAGACGCATAACCTGTAAGCCGCTGTTTATTTAAGCTCAAAAGGCAACTACAAAATCTAAGTAATCTGGATTCTCCCAGCTTGGATGAAAAACCATTGAGAGGAAATCTTGTATTAAAGGCAGATTCCGTCAATTGCGTTACGTGGACACCTGCCTTGTCGGCTTAATTCCACGGCGGGCCTTCCCGCAAGGAGTTGATTTTATGGACGACAACCAACGTCCTTATTTGCATAGTTCATCTTCATAAGTACCAATTCGGAGCCATGCGTAGGGACATGGCTTCCCTCTTGGTATGGGGCGAGGCCTACATAAAACCTCTTACCGATTTAAGGGTTTCGGCTCCCTTCGAACAACTGAGTAAATATTACTGTTGTTCGTTATTGCATTCAAAATTCCCGCGATTTTGGGATAACCACGATACTCCCACAAGGGGGCCTACCGCAAGGACTGTCATTCAGATATCTGACATTACTGTCATTTATCATGTCTGACATTATTGTCAGAGGCAACCTGTCTCCCGTGGTTCCGGAATTAGGCTGCCGGCTGAGCCGTTACTCCCAGTAGGGTTACCCTACACCCAACTGGGAGCCTTATAGAATGATAGGAAGATTTATAAATAAATAGCCACACAGCTAAAAAGCTCCGCCACTTAGCCTTTTAATCTAGCCCCCTTTTTGACGATTTTGGAAAGACTTTAAAATGTCTTGTGCTTCCACTCTATGTCACTGTGGCCTGGAATCCAGAGGGGAATGTTTCTGGTCCTAATTCTGCTCCTAGCCTATTTGATCATTCTTCACATTGCTCCACCAGTGTATGGTCTTTGATTATGTTGTTGAGGCAGTGTTTTGTACGTCTCGCTGATTGGAAGAACTTTTGCTTGAAAGATGCTCGAATGAACAAGGAGCATCGAAAAGCGAGAATCGAAAATATTCAATTGAGTTGAGAAGATTCTTCATCCTAAGCTGAGCCCCATATTGGAGCCATCAGCGTAGATCAGGAGCGGGTTTCATTCTTCTTTTGGGAATCGGTCAGCATAAACATAGCTCTGATACAGGTTTCTTTACTTGATTTTGATAGCAGCATAGGCTGATGAACATACCTAGGGTGGTATGTGCAGTATTATTTATAGTGCTTCGGCAGGGTGTGAACTTACGGCTACCGTGGTAGCAGTTTCTGCAGATTTTTAATCCTTCTTTAGTTTGTCTGTGGTATAGGCTTTGCTTAGGGTAGGTCAATAATCTAACGAGTCATAAACGAGGATAAGGCAAACAACAACGTTGATCATCAATAGAGCCAACTCAGGCTTAAGACCCTACCTTTAACCAAATATTTATTAGACAGCTAAACTAGCTAAGTAACAGTTGAAATTGTTATTTTCCATGTTGGACTTTCATTTACGTCTAGAACGTTGTGGCCTAAGCGTATACTCCAGGTAAGGACTAAAACTTAACTAATGACTATGAGTCTTAAAAATGGTGAGACCCCGGTTGTGTCATTTACGGATTTAGTGAGGAGACTTCTCTCTAATTATGACTGGCTGTTTCTTGTTTCATGGAACCATGGAAACTGTTCTACCTCACATGAAGCTTTCAACTCAAAATTAATGACTTCTGGATAGATTTGATGAAGACATTGTTGAAAGCACCTTATATGTCGGCCAGTGCTTGAAGTGGACATACTCGTATGTACCTCCAAACGGCGCACACTCATGTAAAGCCGCCACCGTGGATTTATGCTGGAGGTAGCAGTATTGTGCGTTCGAAAGAGGAGTGGTTTTTAGGTCCTCGTGAATCTGAAGGTCGAGTTCATGCTTGAGCGCGCAATTTAAAATGATGGTGCGGAAATCGTTAAAACTCGGCAGACTGAGAAGCAGCTTCAAGTTCTTTTGTGGCATGATGTTTTTAAGATGCCCTACAGGACGGTGGTATCGCTGCTTCGATAGGTGTAAGGGCGCCAAAGATATTGGCAATTTATATTTTATATAGTAGTTACTCCATAAGGAGCTTTAGGTTTTGACCTATTTATGCAGAATTTCTGAGGCAATTAAGGTGATTCTGTACCGTTCTTAGTAGCTTATAAGATGCTCTATAAGACGGTGCTATTGCTGCATCGACAGGTGTAAGGACGCCAGAGATATTGACATTTTATATCGTAGTTAGCATTCTCTATAAGATACCCTTTGATTTGTATAAAGCAAAGCTCCTTATGGTCTCGGAGACCGTTTTCCGTGTTGTTTTATGTGTAGCCGGGACTGCTGAGTTCGTCCAAGTTCAGCATGTCGTTTAGTCAGCGTTGGGGCGATCTTACTCAATCTGGCCTTATCTACATGGACTGACAATACTCTCAGGAATGAAATTGCTTCCAAAACGTATGCCTATAGAAGACGTTACAAATGATCCCGAAAGGTAATGATAGGGAATTGTTTAAAAAGTGGGAAAAGTTTCGAAAAAATAAATTTATTTCAGATATTACTAGAACAAACGAGGTTTGTTAAAAAAATAAGGTGACTCATTGAATTTCGCGAGCTAAGTACCTTCGATTTATGAAAAACTAGATCAAGGACTCTGTATTAAATTTTGTGTTAAAAATAAAATTGACTGTGGCATTTGGCGAGTCTACTCTGAGCAAAATAAAAGTTTATAAGTCGCCCAAGCTCTACACAGAAGGCCGAGAAGATGTCACAAATGGATGAAGAAATTGAAGTAGTGAAAAAACTTGTCATGGAGAATCGACGAATCAAACTATCAGAGAGGATGCTCAGGATACTGATATATCGGTTGACTCATGCCATGAATTTTTTTCCAGATATTTTGACCATAAAACGAGTGTCAGCGAAGTTCGTACTGATATTGATAAATTTTGACCAAAAGAAGCGTCATATGATCACCGCTTAAGAATTGCTGAAACGGGTCATTACTGGTTACAAAATTTGTGAATGGCGTCGTAATCAAAGTCCAAACATACCAATGGAAAAAAAGCACGCCAAATTCGCTCAAAAATGAAAATTTTGCTTAGTGTTTTCCACCATTACAATGGCGTGGTTCATCATGAGGTCTTGTGGAAGGTGGTACGGTCAATAGGAAATAAAGTAATACAAAGAAAATGGGGAAACAAGTTTCTGGCTGTTGTATCACGATAATGCTAGGCTCAGTGCAACCTTTTTTCTCTTCCCAAAACTGAAAAGACCCATAAAAAGACGGATATTTGCCACATTTGGGGAGATAAAGACCGCATTGTTAGCTTGCACGGAGACAAGGGTCGAACGAGCGCTTGAATAATCTATATTTTTTTTATACATATATGTATATAGCGGTTTTTTTAGATTTAGATTTAGATTTTTATTTCATACAATCAAAAGCATAATTCATACATTATAACAGTAAGTTCGGTTCAAGAAATAATATAATGACATTTTTTATTTGCATATACATTAAGTATTGAAATAGTTTAAAATGCCACTTCAATGGGGTTTATAGTATAAAATCAATTCAAAAGGTGGGTTTTATACTCTTACAAAAATAAAAAAAAATAAAAATGGAAAAGAGTAGAAAAACAAAGCTAGTGATAATGAAGAAATAAGACACAGAGGAGCAAAAAACCAAAAATGTATTCATAATTACACCAGAAAGTCAAATAAAATGGATTCTAAACAATGATAGTCTAGGTCTATAAGCCAATATTTTACACGAATTTCAAACAATCCAGATACCGTTAATGTTCTTAAGGATAGTGGTAGCTTGTTGAATAGACGGCATGATGTAACCAGATAAAAATTACGAAAGGCGGTGGTGCGATAAAACGGTATAGACACCACATTTGAAATGTTTCTTCGTAGGTTGTAGTTAGAAATTATTCTGCAATTACGATTTCCCGATCTCATGAAGAACGTTTTCAACACTTTGAAGCAATAGAGATGACGTACTGGGAGAATTTTCGTAGCACGAAACAATGGAAAGCTAGGATATCGACGGTGTTTTCGGCATAACATTCTTAAGACGCTTTTTTGCAGGATTAGAAGTGGTTTGATTTTATTTAGCTGCGTTCCACCCCAACATGTAATACCATACTGTAGTTTCGAGTTGAAAATACCGTAATATATAGTCTTAAGGAGCTTATTGGAACAAACATTTTTCAGATAAAAAAAATTGCCGAAGTGTATAACGAAAATATTTCCTTAAAGATTCTGTATGGTTAGAAAAGCTCATCCTCGAATCAATCGTCAGCCCCAAATACTTAAACTTCTCCACATTCTGAATCAAAAAGATGGAAGGAAACGATGAGAGGCACAGGGACTATAAGTCAATTTAAATTTTTGGCATTCTGGTGCGTGAAAGTAAACTTCTGCACTGATATAGGTCTAGGGGGATAAACTAAAGAACATCATTTTTGTTTTAGGGCTGATGCTCAATTTATTTTCCCGGAACCAGATCCTTAGTAAATGAAGGTCCCAGTTGATATCCGAAACTAGGTTTAATAAGCTATCTGAACTATAGGAACAACCCACATCATCCGCAAAGGCAGTTAGTTTAGCTTTAATATTTAGACCAAACAGAGAATTTATATATAAAGGGTCCGCCATCTAACGTTTTTTTTTTCAAGTAGTGCTTATTTCGTGAATGGTAACACTTAGCTCATGTCTGATTTGACAGATAATTAGTTTTATCCTTCCGCTGAACGAATATGGTTGTGTATACGCTTGAACAACGCTTCGCTAAGTGGGCCTGCGATCGACTTACAGAAGATGCCGATTTTGCCAAAAAAATCATCTTTTCAGATGAAGCTTTTTGATCTTGGCGGGTATGTAAACAAGCAAAATTGTCGCATTTGGGGCACAGAAAACCCGCACGCATACATTGAAAAGCCGGTGCACCCAAAACGAGCCACTGTTTGGTGCGGATTTTGGTCCAGAGGCATAATTGGGCCATTTTTCTTCGAAAATGAGCAAGGAGTGGCCGTTACAGTCAATGGCGATCGTTATCGGGTCATGTTGAACGAATTTTTGTTCACAAAAATTGAAGAGGAGGATATTGGCAACATTTGGTTTCAACAGGACGGCGCTACGTGCCACACAGCCGAAGCTACACTCGATGTTTTGCGCCCTGTTTTTGAATTATCAGCCGCAGAGCTGATGTCGTTTGGCCACCTCGGAGCTGCGATTTGACACCGTTGGACTATTATTTGTGGGGTGCCGTCAAAGATAAGTATTACGCCGATAAGCCAGAGACAATTGACGCTTTAAAGGACAATATTCGTGAAGCCATTGGTGAAATACAGCTGCACACAATCGATAATGTGCTTAAAAATTGGACCGATCGTGTAGGCTACTGCATGGCCAGCCGAGGCAGCCATTTGAATGAAATTATTTTCCATTATTAACCGGAAGGATTGTACTTTCAAATAAAAAAAGAAATTTGAGAAAATATTCAGTAGTTTTTTTTATAGCATTTTCAAAAAAAAAAAAAGTTCTTTGGCGGACCCTATATATAAGGAACAAAATGGGTCCTAACACGGAATCCTGCGGAACTCCCAAATTAATAAACTGAGAGTTACTCCTAATCTCACCAATCTTCACTCTTTGGGATCGATTGGATAGGTAAGATCTAAACCAGGATAGCATGAAGCCCCGAAATCCATTTTTTTCTAGTTTGTCTAATAAGATCGAGTGGTTAACCATGTCGAAGGCTTTTGTAGTATCTACAAAAAGTCCTGCAGTGTGTTTTTTAGAGTCAATACTTGAAAGAATATTAGAGCAAAATACAAAAGGGCGTCTTCAGTTGATTTCCCCTGTTGAAAGCCCAAATTGCACCGAGCTAAAAAACTTGGACTTGTTTAGAAAAGAAACAATCCTCACTTTTACAGTTTTTTTCAAAAATTTTGCTAACAACAGGAAGAAGTGATATCGGTCTGTCGGTGCTCACCTCCTCTGCAGAACCTTTTTTAAACCTTTTTTAAAAAGAGGAACTACATCGGCACATTTGAGGTCGTCAGCAAAAACTCCCAGAAATATGCTGCGATTGAAAATAACAGCTAAAACATCAACTATAAAGCAACCGATACGTTTTAAAACAACGTTAGAGATCCCATCACAACCGCAAGACCTAGAGTTCTTTAGGGTACCAATTGTCTGTAAAAGCTCAAGAGCAGTTATAGGCTCGAAGACAAAACTATTTCTTTGCAACGGTTCATATAAGCTACAAGAAGACGAGCACAAATCACAACCTTGGACACCACGAACTGATAGATTCCCCGTCAATGAAGTAAAATAGTTATTAAATGTAATGTATTACCGATGTCAAATTTATTAGTAATTACACAATCATTTACACGAATATTGGTGGGTTCTTTAGAAGGGTATGATTGGCTTAAGATGTTTATTGACCTGCCAATCACTTTTAATATTACCTTTAGCAAGACGAAATTGATTACGAAAATCTCTTTTTTGAGTTGGGAGCATAATTTCTTGTATTTATTACGCAACCTGAGATTATTGGGATGCTTTGAGCACTTAATTCTAAGCTTAAATTTGTACCTAATCTTGCTAATAAGTCTTGTGGATATCCAAGGTTTAAGTCTTTTAGGGGTTTTTGCCAAGGACATGATGGAAGTGCTGTTAATAATATGTTTAGAGAGCCGATCTAAAAACAGTGAATAGGAAATGAATGGATTACTTTCCGAGTATACATCATACCAGAACTCATGGCAAAGAACGTTTTTAAGCTTGGTAAAATTTATTTTTGGGACTTTTTTGGATGCATTTTCAACTTTATTTATTTTCTGTAAACGGTTAGAATTTACCAACAAACCTGTCATTGAGTGATCTGAAATTTTTAGATCGAATATGCCCTTCTCAAAGGAGCTTAAGGAAAAATTCGAATACCGTCCATATATATGGCATAGAACATGTTGTCTTTACAAGTTATGGACAAAAACTCTTCACTTCTGGGTAAAATAAATCAAAATCATCTATAGATGCCATCCCTGTTGTGGCAGTGATTAGACATGTATAACAATGTCAATATGAATTGACAGAACTCTGTCTCTTTCTCTCTCTCTCTCTCTTTGTTTTTCTCCCACTGGTCGGGATTACGCCATTTCTCTGGTGGATACCATATATCCCAGGAAGACCAACAAGTGCTCCAACAGAATCTGGACATACGAATCAGTGAATCCGATCGACTGTTTTCATTTATACTAGTGGACGTGTTGTGTGCAGGTAACGGCTCGAAAGCAAACGTGTAACGACGCGACAGTGAAGTAACAAGTCGTTAGCTCGGGAGGATATTTAACGAAAAAACCGTAAAGTGAGCAAGTGCATTGTAAATTAAGAAAAAAGAAGAAGAAAAATGACAGACTTAAATGAAATCATGTCCAACCCCATTGTGCGAGTGAAGGTTTGTTTTAATGCGTTCCATACGAGTGTCATTGTAAATATCTGTATTTGGTCTGTTGCAGGTGGTGGCTTTCGTGCACTTTTTATTTATTGCGAATGCAATGTTCAGCTTCTGGGTCCGTCAGGATTCCTACCTGTTCTACAATTCCCTGTTTATGCTCTCGCTGTTCTGGACAATGCATAGTAAGGATTCAGTCGATGCCATTCAAACGGTGAGTTGAAATATTTGCACGCATTTGCAATGAAAAAGGGCGTAGAAGCGATATTTGATTTTTGTATTTGTTTTTGCATCTGCCTGGGCTCCGGGCCAATTAGTCATTGCTTGCTAATCGGTTACTGTATGGTTCTTATCAGAAAATATATATTTATCGAAATACGTACGAGCTATGCAAACGTACATGCACTTAGCTATGTGCGTAGATGTGTGGAGATATGAAATGAAATGTATCTATGCTGGGCTGGAATCGAATTTCATATCGCTCGTAAAGTTTGCGGCAAAATTTCCATAATCTTATGTATCTTCGGCTGAAATTTCACTTGGTACTCTAGTGAGAATCACTATGTGGAAGGAACACAGAAAAGAAACGTATCGAGGTCATTGTGGGGTGTTTGTTTCCACACTTTGCATGGTTCATTACTAAGACGACGGCACGAGCGTTCGTGCGCTCCGTCCATATGGCATTATTAATAATATTTTTTTTTATTTTCCTAACCCCAGTTGATTCTGGGGGTAGGTTACTCACTAAGCCTTATATGCGTGCCTTTGTACACATACGGTATCATGACAGAAAGTTAAACAGAACCGGGAACAGGATTGATCCGTTTACTACACCTTAAGTACGATCAGTCAAGCCTTGGTTCAGTTGTCCGTTTTCCTTCGGTTCCGGTCAATACTGGATCAATAAACACCCTCCGCCTAGGTGCGGAAGGGAAATTTGAATTCAAGCTTCAATAAAAACGCAATAACCATCGTGTTTTGGATTTTTACTATGTACCGTCTTTAAGGGTAATTAAAGCAGACCCTTGCGTGAGAAAAATGCCATAAGGCAAGTGCTTTTTGTACCCCCACCGCTCTTGGCGGCATTCCGAGATTTATTTGTTCCTTTTTGTTTCATCGTAACTCTTCGTGGGTATTCAAATGAATGGTTTAAAAACGAGAACTACTCCTTCTACGAGGGGTAACAACTATGTGCGACATAATCCACGTACAGTCACTAATGGGCTTTTATAAGTTTATATTTCCTGCTTCTCGAAAGCAAGACTTGGTAGGAGTTCATTGAACTATCGCGGGTTTGGGTCAGTCATCATAATTACACTTTGTTGGAATGGTTAGATGGCGTCGTCACCTTCCTACCTGCACTTTTATCGGATGTTCGGCATTTTGTGTTTCTGGTAGTTTGTTACTGTTCATTTGACCCCTATTTCAACAAGAGGGCAAGATTCGAATTTACAATTAACTTTAGTCCATAGCGTAATAGCCAATGGAGGGCCTGAACCGATGCCTCTCTCAATCAGTCTTGTGTGATTTACGTCTTTCCATTGATTCCCTGTTTATTGCCGAGCCTTATGGCGATTTTTCAGAAGCTTCTTCCTTTCCACTCTCCGTTAACACAACAGGACCAAGGACCTCCTCATCCACTTTCTATTACATACCTAGGTGAACTAAAAAAATTCCATTATTTTCCCAAAATCCATTTCCAATCGGACGTACGTTATATGGCTTTAAAAAAAACAGGTTTCGTGCTTTAAAAAAAAACTTCTTAAGGAATAAATAAAACTTCTTCAAGGATGCACCACACTTTGAAAGGCCCATTGTCGAAAATCGATAAAATCATGGAAATCGTCGAATCTGACCGTCATGTAAACACTGTTTCGATTGCCCGGAGATAAGCGTTGCACGAAAAACAATTTGAAACAATTTGAATAAGACGGGGTAAAAAAGCGATGAAGCTCGTAAGCACCAAACCCACATGTGCTTTAAGAGAGTCAAATACATCTATAAAAAATTACCGTGTGTAATGGGTCTCATGCCGGCAGTGTGATGGGACGGTATTCCAGAAGTTCCGTACCATACCATGTTGGAGCTATTTTTGACCAGAATTGGATGGACTCGACATGAATCATATGTGGTGCTTACAAGATGGTGTCACGTGCCATAAGGTTGGTCTAACCATTGATCCAATCTGATGACGGTTGGGTAATTGTAAAGGGTGCCAATGCTAATTTTAATGTCTGATATCATTTTATGACATTAGTGTTTAAATACAGTGTGCGCCATCTAATATCGGTCGATGTAAATTTCGAATAACTTCAACAATTCTCAACCGATTTTGGAAGTTCAAAACATTTTATTCAATTTAGACTTTTACAATTTATTTCAATTAATTTTTGAAAACAATATCAATTAAATGACCGCCTTTTTTGCGAATGCAAAAATGGGCTCGTTTTCGCGCATTCTCCATGACATTTTCGAGCATTTCGGTCGAAATTTATGCGATTTCCGCACGAATATTTCTTTTCAGCTGTTCTATTGTCTTCGGGCCATTAGCATACATCTTGCTTTTCAAGTATCCCCAAAGAAAAAAGTCTGGAGGAGTCAATATCGGCGATCTCGGAGGCCAGTCAATATCGCCCTTTTTTGACACCAATCTTCCAGGGAATTTATTACGCAAAAGGGTCATTGTTTTGTTGCGCCGTCTTGTTGAAATAAGCCTTTTTTACGCATTTTTGGGACCACATAATGGGCCAACATCCACCGATATCGATCGCCATCCACTGTATCGCCAACTTTGAAGAAATACGGTCCAATGATGGTGTTAGCGCATACACCGGCCCAAACAGTAACTTTTTGATCATGTAGTGACTCTTCGTGAATAATGTGAGGATTTTCGGTGCCCCAGAAGCGACATTAACTTAGCCAGAGAGCGTAAAATGTGCCTCATGGGTCATTAAAATTTGCTGCCAGAACTCCGGCTCAGCATTAATCATTGCAATGACATTTTGTGCGTATGCCAAGCGCTTATCTTGTGGCAAAATTCTTTGAGTTATCTGCACTTTGTATGGAAATAAGTGAAGATCATCCCCAAGTGGTCCCACTGATGCCTAACTGCTGCGAACGGCGCCGATATGACAAACTTGGGTCTTCTTGAACACTGGCCTTCACAGACTGAATGTATGACTTTGAACGCCGCGGACGTGGCCTAGGTTGCTAACGAGGGCTTGCCACAGGACCGGAAAAAAATTCGAGGCCCAACGACGAATTGTATCTTTTTTGGGCGCAACACGATCACGATATTTTGCACGATACGCACGTTGAGTTAGCACAATCGAGCGCTCATTTTTAATGAACATTGAAACTATTTCCGCGCGTTCTTTTGGTGTGAAGCGATTCATGGTTAATTGTACTGAATTGATCTTTCCAAAATGCTATGACATATGAAAATCGGCTGATAATTGTTGACGTTGTTCGAACTTTACATCGACCCAAATGAGATGGCGCACTCTGTATGATTTCATTCATATGAGTGACGCCGCTAGCTCGAATCAAGTGCAATGGTGAAGTCCAATTTTCGACAACTTCATCGAGCAACTGGGGTCGTATATCAGCAATAAGATGGTGACTGTTGACTTCCAAATCGTCCGCCGTCCCTGGCTTGTCGGCATAGACTAGTGACTTCACATGCCCCCAAAGAAAATAATTTAAAGGTGAACGTTCACAGGTCCATTACGCGAAATTGTGCGCTCAACAAATGTTTTCCGCAATAAATTGATGGCGTCGCGCGAATTATAATTCTTTTGTACTTCTTCACTTTTTTATTTATATATATATTTTATTTCCTTCAACGTTATAATATTTATTGCTCTTGAACATAGAATGTGATGTTCGCTGCTTCACGGTCGGAGAGAGAGAGGGTTCCCAGGCTGCTACTTCCTTGCCGTTTAATATCACCAAGGTGACAGTAACGCTGCATACTATGTACGTTGCACAATATGTTGCCAAATGCCAAGTAATCTTGTTGCAAGGTTGTTGCAGGTACAATGCTGGATAGGCTTGATTGTGACGATGATGGTGGCGATGTACATATGTATGTACAGGTATATAGGTATATACGTGGCGTGGTAACTCCTCCATCCCGAGAATGAAATGAATGAGCATGTGATTGAAGTTCATATGCATTTGAATTATCCACTGATCCCAAGTTCGTTACCAGGTGGACACCGGACAAGGTGACGTGTCCGTGATTTGATAGATGTCTATTTATCGTTAGGTGTGTGCGTGTGTGTGTGTGGAAGATATAAATATTAAGTGTGCAAAGCTCCTCACCACAGTAGTGCGGCATCTATACCAACAAATCCATCAACTCAACTGAAATTTACACTTCAGGATGACTCTATCAACTAAATCAATTATTAATTTACTTATTCAATATTAACCCAACATGTATGGATGTAATTACATAAGGGGTACAGATTAGAACGAAAAAGAAAACAAATTTTTTGTTTTTTTTTTTGTTTGTTTGTTTTTATTTTTTTTTTTTTTTTTATATTTTTTTTTTATTTTTTATATATACCTTATACCTACATATATATAGGTATAGTTAACCATTTTTCCCCCTCTTTATATTTTGTTTATGTACTTTTCTTTTATTAGTTTCAACCGTTATTTTATGATTTCTAGTTACCCTGTGCTCATTAAATCTAGGTGCCAACTTGTCTCGTCTATCGTCCTGTTCGTATATTGTCTCGTTTGGAGTAAAATCTGGTGGGTCTTTGCGAGTTTGGTTTCGTTTGTTTATAATATTATGTTTGTGCTGTAAACTGCGATTATGAACTAATTTAGCTAAAGTTTCGTAATCTTTAATATGCTGCTCTAAATATTCATGCTCGGTTTTGTAGTTTTCCTTAAAGGATAATGGATTTGTTTTAAATATGTGGCCTGTAAGCAGTTCAAAAGGGGTTAATTTAGTGGTTGAGTGAATGCTGTTGTTATAAGTTATAACAGCTTCATCAACGATTTCAGCGAGTTGTTTAGTTTTATTTTGGGATTTTATGATTCTAATTAATTCAGTCAAAGTTGAATGAAACCTTTCAACTATTGAATTGCCATTTGAACTTTTTGCGCATATGGTGTGAAATTGTATACTATAAGCATCTAGGAAATTTCTAAAGATCGTGGACACAAACTCGCTACCATTATCGGATACTACCAATTTTGGTATTCCATGATGGGAGAAGTAGTGCTTTAAGGACTGGATTAGATTTATACTATTTCTGGCCGATATGAGATAGACACATGCAAACTTGCTAAATTTATCCACAATAGTGAAACAATGTTCTTTTTGTACCGAATATATGTCGATATGAAGTATCTCTAAAGGCCTTGAAGGGGTTTCGGTTATTTCAAATTTTAATCGTTCTCGCTTTCGATCATATTTATATTTGTGACAAATGTCGCAGCTGTTTATGATTCTAGCTATGGTGTTCTTCATATTAGGAAAATAAAATGTTCTTTTTAGGTGTTCTAAACTTTCGTCGATACCTCTATGATTGGATCTTGTGTGGTATTCTCGTACAAGTTTTTCTTGGTCATCGATTTCAGTTACATCTTCCCGTAAATGACTACATCTCACTAACTTTAGTCTATTACTATTGCTAAAATATTTAGAGTAAACTAATTGTACCGTTTTAAAAGTGTCATCATCTGTGAGTATTGCGGTGATTCGTTTTGTGTTCAAATAATCTCTAAAAATAAGTGTAATAATGGATTCCTGGTTAATTTGTTCGTGTTCAATAATATATCTCTTCTTTCGTTTAAATAGTATTTTAAGCTTGGAATTGACTTTTTTCACGTTTTTGTTCATCTTAAGGATGATTTGGTTTGAAAATTCATTCAATGGACGTTCCGATATAGGAATCCCATCGTCCAGATTTTCGGGGGCGGAATGAATACTTGAACAATCATCCAACTCATCTAAATTGTTTTGCATTGACATTAAATCTAAGTATTCCGGTTCATTTGTAGGTTCTTTGGCTTCATTTGTATTCACCTCTATCCTAGATAATGCGTCAGCATTTAGATTTTGCTTTCCTTTCCTATCATCTATGTCACTCCGTCGATCCGAAGTGGAAGGAACTTCTGTGTTTGGGTAATAATTCCTAGATATGCCCTCTATATTGTGCAGTTGTTTTTGTCTATTTGATTGAAAGCTCCTGTTCGTATTGCCACTATAGGTATCCATGGGTTCCGGGGTTGGATACCTCGGGTTATTTCGGTGTTGTCCGGACCTGTTGTATTCTCTGGGGTTGTTGTTTTGTACGTAGTTATTTTGTCTAGTATAATTATTTCCTGAAGGATAACTATTATATCCCGTGTCGTTATTATTTAATTGCTGTCTGTAGGATGTGTTATCGAAGGTTTGTGTGGGTAATGGCTGATTACGAAAATTTGATCGAAAAGGCTGAGTCGTGTTAAAATTAGTCGGTCTATTTTGGTTTGCTCGAGCTTGAAAAGTGTGTTGCCGAAACTGGGGGTTTTGAGAATAAATATAGTTTTGCTCTTGTAAGCAAAAACTTAATGCATCCGATAATTTCATTGGCCTCATGGCCCTAATGGTTGAACCTAAGGGTTCCTTTAAGCCCGATAAAAACGTGTTAAGGCACATTTCTTGATATAATAACCGTTTTGCTTCAATTACCATAACATTTTTTTCATGCACTTTGACGTGATTAATCATGGCCGAAAGGACTTCTACAATTTTCGAATAAAATGACTCTACTGTACACTGGTTTTGTCTGATTTGATGTAAATCCCTAATGAGTGTGGTTTCGTTTCTCTTATCAGAGTAATGAACGATTAAATTATTCTTTATCTCTTCCCAGTCTATAGCCGTACCATACATGTTAAGAGCCTCGTTGGCCTCACCAATAATTTTATTTCTTATGGATCTTATTATAACCTTTTTATAGCTAATATTGTCATTCAACTGAGGAATCAAACTTAAAATTTCCTCAACATTACTAACAAAGTCAAAAAGAAGACGCGGATTGCCGTCAAATGTAGGAACATCCTTAATCGCATCCGGTATATGGAGGGAATTAAAAACATCCATAGCAATAGAGGCATTCGAAAACATAACTGAACTGTTAATGGTGGTAGTTTTAATATCGACAGATGAACCATAAACCATTAACACTTTTTTGTTTAATTTAGTACAGTTTTTTCTCCAACTTGGAGTGAGGAGCGCACTTCTTAATTTTAATTTTTGAATTTTGTATTTGTGTAGGAGCGAAGGCATGGGAACGATAAAAGACAAAATCAAATCCGAACTCACCCTGACACAATATATGCAAATGGTTCCGGGAATCAGGTTCTTCTTAATGCTGATGATGATGAAGGTTGAATCTACTGCTCCGATGCCGTTGATACGTATACGTGCTTCTGCCCAGCTTCTATCTAGCTACTCTTGCTGTTCACTAGTATGTGCAGATGCTGGATTAAGCGACTCTATCGACTGCGCCAATTATAATTCTTTTGTACTTCTTCACTTTTTTATTTATATATATATTTTATTTCCTTCAACGTTATAATATTTATTGCTCTTGAACATAGAATGTGATGTTCGCTGCTTCACGGTCGGAGAGAGAGAGGGTTCCCAGGCTGCTACTTCCTTGCCGTTTAATATCACCAAGGTGACAGTAACGCTGCATACTATGTACGTTGCACAATATGTTGCCAAATGCCAAGTAATCTTGTTGCAAGGTTGTTGCAGGTACAATGCTGGATAGGCTTGATTGTGACGATGATGGTGGCGATGTACATATGTATGTACAGGTATATAGGTATATACGTGGCGTGGTAACTCGCGCGGCACATGTTGTGCCATCTTGTTGAAACCAAAGCTCTGTCACGTCAATGCCATTCAACTAAGGAACGAGGAAGCCAAAAATCTTTTTTCTATAGCGCTCTCCATTGACGGCAATATTCTGGCGGGCATCGTCCTTAAAGAAATATGGACTTATATTTCCACCAGCCAAACTCGGCAATTTTGCTTGTTTCCATATCCATTTAACCGAAAATGGGTCTCATCGGAGAACAAAATTTTGTGTTGAAAATGAGGATCAAGCTGAATCATGTTTTCGGCCCATTTACCCACCTACGACGCGTATGATGGTCACGCGGTTTCAACTCTTGCACAAGCTGGATCTTATAAGCTTTTAAGCCAAGATCTTTCAGTAAAATCTTCCAGAAAGTGGTTGGGCATAGCGCCAATTGCTCTGCACGTTGGCGAATCGACTCATTCGGATTTTCTTCAACACTGCGTTCCACAACGGCAATAATTTCTTATTCGCACTATTTGTCACCTTTGGGAATGCGTATTATCCACTAGAGTGTGCGTGGTGCGAAAATGGTTCATCGTGTTACGAATAGCGAACCGAACCATGGTTTCCAAAATAGGTTTTTTATAATTTGCATGCCATGCTCCGGCGTAAATCTACTCATCGTTAAATGGCAAAAAGTACTAATTACAAGTCAACTTTCAACTGTCAAATTGACATTCTGTAGAAACAGTGATGCCAGTTTAAAAACCAAACCTCTAAAAAAAACACCCTTTATATGCCCGTATTACCGTTCGCGAGTCGAACGAAAAATGAGTCGAACCACACAATTTCGTATTACCGTTCGCGAATCACGCAGATGGCATTCGACTCAAATGTCACAATTTTGGCGAACTACGATTTTTCCGTATTACGGTTGGCGAATGTTGAACTGAATTTCTGTTTCTTATGTCAAATTCAGTCGAACGCAAAAAGTTGGTGACTGGAAGGAGAACGTTACATTTAAAAAAAAAACATTTGTAGTAATGACGGACAACCGAAAAATGTAAGCAATAAGAAATAAAATGAATACATTTTAAAGTAATTGGCGTTTTATTTTCTCTTTTTCAAGTTTAAAGAAAACCAACAGTCATCAGTTTGGTAAGCTGGTGCAGTTGATTGAGACAAATCCAGACGTTGCCAATGGCATAGGCGCGTTTGGATCTTCAAAAAAGAAGCAAAAAGAGTACTGGGAAGTATTCGCAATCTCTTATCTGCCTTCTCAATCGATACATATTCCTCGTTTTGTTATCATTCCAATCATTTATAAAAAATAAAACGTTGCTAATCATTTTCCTGCTTTTATTTTTTAAATTTGAATTGCAACACTCAATTACTTTTGACGTTTGACACAACCAGTGAATTGACAGTCAGTCAATTGCCAGCGAGTGAATTTGGGTGAATTTCAGGCGAATGAAGAGATTCGCGAACCGTAATACCTCGATCAGCTTAGTTCGCCTGGGAGTTCAACTGCAGTCGAACGTTCGACTCGCGAACGATAATACGGGCAATAATCTCGAATGGGCAATAATCGTCGAAGGTCTCGTATAATTTAGTTAGATTACCGACCTTATAGAAGCAGAGATAATTTTCTACTATTACCTTGTATATCTCGACAAGTTTGGCAGGGATGTTAAAGATTGACATGGTTTGGTATGTCAAGAAAAATGTCGTTCTCCTAGATCTGCCTTACTGGATCGTTGATTTTCCCAGCCTAAAACCACACTAATTGGAACTTATCAGATTCAACAATGGTATTCACACAGCACGGAGACGAACATTTTATGAGCGATGTTTGGGAGACTTATGCCACTGTAGCTGACGCAGTTATATAGAGGATTTTGAGATCCTACTCGTTGGGCATTGATGATTTGAAGAGTGTAGCAGGCTTACTTACTTATCACGCCAGCCATCCATGGAGGTTCTGAGTCTAAGCTAAAACTACTTTTAATTTTTGACAGTCAAGACCGAGTCGTCTTGCGTCCGCGATCACTTGGTCTGTAAACCGGAGGTTCGGTTTTCCTCTCCTCGAACTAGGAGGCTTGATTTTAAAGACCCACTTAGCTGGAGTGCTAGTATCTATTCGCTCAATGTGGTCGAGCCAATTTAGTTGGCGGATTTTTGCTTTCCGGACTACGTTCACATCATTTTATAGCTCATATAGTTCATGGTTGTGTCTTGTTCTCCGTTCGCCTACGTCGCAAATAGGACCTAATATCCGCCGGAGAGTTTTCTTTCGAAGGAGCTCAGAATCAACTCTGCCGTCCTGCTTATCGTCCAGCTTTCGGATCCATAGAGCAAGAGAGACAGGAAGAGGATTTTGTAGAGCATACGTTTCGGCACAAGCTGTCTTGTCAGACAGTGGTAAGGTGATTTGCGCCAGATTGTCGTTTGTGGGGTTCACGTTTGCGCCGAGGTAGATAAACTCCCTAAGTACCTCAAAGTTGTAGGTGTAGATTGATTTGTGCTTGTTTTGTCCCAGATGGTAGTTGACGGATCGGTCTGAAGATAATCTGGTGCATGCTTCCTAATAAAAAATTGCCGCCAGCCTTCAAAAGCTTTAATGGAAATCCGTCCGAGCCCGCGGCTTTGTTTGTCTTCAGCTTTTTGATAGCTGTGTCAACTTCTTCAGTGCTGGGTGGGATTTCTTCGCTCCCTACCCTCTCTGTTCCCTGATCTTTAAGCAACATTTGAGTCAGTCAGTGACAAGATTACCCTCGCAATTTACACAAAGCCTGGGTGCCTTTCTTGTAGCCAATTACCAAGTATTTTGTTTTTTGTAAAAGAACCTTACCTTGTGTTTTTCCCGGGAGAGGCTGCGGGATTCCTTTTCTTTAGTCGCAGTATTTTCTTTTCCTCCGTTCTTCATACGGTCGTGGTAAGTAAGTCAACGCTCCACTTCCATCATCCTTTTTAGCTAAAACCGTAGTCCACCGCAAAATCGCTTCTTCGCTTTCCTAACTCAGTTTGTCAATGTAGTGCACATCAGATTGGTAAGTCCTAAATCAAGTCTTTTGTCTAAAATAACCATTTCATCGTGTTAAACAAGAATTTGTTTTATTTTATTTTTTATTTTTATCTCTCCTTTTCATCCAGGCTGTCGTGATAGATGCTTGTAGCATTCTCTTAGATATTGTTTGCATCATTGTATATGTCGGCTCGATGAGTGAGTGATAGAGAAACTATCAAATAGCTTATAGCTGAGCTGAACCTTATATATATTTTGAAAAATTAAATTTTTTCCAGACGGCTGGGCTGTAGCGTTTACGATAATCAATTTGATTGTACGACCCATCAGTGTGCTTCTACTTTATAAGGAATATACATACCGTGGTGGTGCGCCTATGACGCCTTCGACCGTATATCCCGGACCTCAGCAGAGGAGCTATGAAGACATCGATCGTCCTACGCAGACCATTCCGACCAACTCGTCGCAGACCGCACCCAATGTTGCAAGCATCTTCTGAGGATAGCAACAGTTTTTTGTACCTAGTCGTTACTTAATATTGTTTCTCTTTCCCTTATATCGTTTTTTAAATTTATTTCTTTGTTAATACAATTGTAGCTAATATGTTTACATAGGGAGAGACGTGCGTGCATATTAACTGAAAATATATTTAGATGAACTCACGGTGGGGTGGAATGAATGGATCGAATGCTCGAAAGTTCAAAATAAGTTTGTAATCAATTTTTAATAATACATTTTAGAAGAAGGAAGTCTTTTTATTGTGTTTTGTTAGGGTGATTTTTTTGCTGTTTGGTTTTTCAGTGTCCTATTTTTGATAGCTTATGGGAGATTTTTGACATGTGTTAGGGTCAAACATGTTCAGTTAGCATTGTTATTTCATAATGGAAAGACTCACAACTGAACAAAGATTATTTAAGTTTTTGATCCAAAATTCGTGTTTTGTGTAAAATGTTTTCGCGCGCTTCGAGTATTTTGCAGTCCTCATAAGTAATTTAAGCCATAGGGACCTAATTTCATCTATTTGGGTGCCTATTGGACATCAAGCCACCTACTCATATGCGTAGATTGCGTACAGAGGAAAATATTGCCGCTGTATCCGCCAGTGTTAAGTTAATGAAGACTGCGATTTGCCCATTCCTTGCTGTCCGCAACAATTGAGATTATGTTACTTGATTACGTGGAAGATTTCATGCAGGGGCCTAGGTCTTAAACCTTACAAGACATGGCTCGCACAAGAACTGAGGCCGTCTAGCAGAACCATTGGCTTATTAAAGATGACCGCAGGAAGAGTGTGACTGTCAATGAAACTCGCCATCGTTGAATGATTTCGATAATTTTTTGTTTACTCAAAATGTACGGACATGGTCATGGTCGATATGTGGTACAGTAAGTGAATTGAAAGATCAATTGAGAAATTGATCACTTAAAAGGTAGACGTGGGCAACATTTAAACGAAATAATCCCTGAAAAGTATTGATTTATCAACCTGAATACTTGTAAAATAAACAAGTCGACCAACGAAAGAGGTCGAATCCACCTTGATGCTTTTGCATCTCTAGAAGTAGGCATAGCGAATAAAAGGCAAGCAAGTACGTATCGGAAAGCAGGAATGGGATCCATCATAGATCTAACCTTCGCCAGCTACCCTGTTTTGCGCAATATGAATTGGCGTATTATTGAAGACTACAGCGACCACTAAGCGATTGTTTTCGAAATAACAAAGAAAAGAAACAGGCAAAGACCAATGCTAAGAGATCCACAATGGAAAGATAGTCTGTTCGAAAGAGAAACTTTTGAGGAGATGCTTAACAGCAGTTCAATGGACACAAATGGATCAGCTGAAGACTTGAAGCACCGACTTACACAAATTGTTACCACAGTCTGCGATGCGGCGATGCGAAGGAAAACAGTAACCCGGAGAAGCGCCCCATGCTATTGGTGGAATGACGAGATAAAAACACTCGGATCAAAATGCTTACAGGCTCGTCGTAAAGTCCAAAGGGGAAGAGGAAGAATTGGTTTTCAACAGCACCTCGGCACCTTCAAACAGATGAGGCAGGACCTAACGAAGGCAATCAAAGGGAGCAAGGCAAGATGCTTCAAACGTATGTGCAAAGAAGCCGACATTAACCGGCACGGAGTATAAAGCGGCTACAGTTTCCCACAACTAACATGTCCAATACTGTTAAGAACCATAGTGGAGCACTTGTTCTCCAAAAGGCCAGATGCGATGCCCATAATCGTCTGGGAAGCAGACGTCGGCAGTATCCCAGCCATTACGCTGAAC
Organism: Merodon equestris; assembly: GCA_958301585.1. Lineage (NCBI taxonomy): Eukaryota > Metazoa > Arthropoda > Insecta > Diptera > Syrphidae > Merodon > Merodon equestris. The sequence continues at coordinate 10,201,299 of OY284415.1, read as the reverse complement.
GAACTGCAGAGAGCTTTCGACAGAGTAGGAGACAAAAAGACGCCTGGACCCGACGGAATACCGAACAAAGCATTGAAGGCTGCTATTCAAACAAGACCTGAAATGTTCACAACAGTCATGCAGAGATGCTTAAATGAAGGAGTGTTCCCAAAACCATGGAAGTTGCAATACCTAGTAGTGCTACCCAAGGGAAAAAAACCACCCGGAGTACCATGGTCATACCACCCGATATGCCTGCTCTATACAGTGCGAAAACTTCTAGAGCGGGTAATATACGATAGGCTTCTTACTGTAGCAGAGAAGAAGGGAGCCCTCTCAAATCATTAATACGGATGCCGAAAGGCACGCTCTACTACCGACGCAATCCAAAAAGTAGTCGATATTGCGTCTGAAGCCATAGCAGGACACTCATGGAGGCGGGGGTCAAAGAAGTACTGTGCAGTAGTAACTTTAGACGTTAAGAATGCGTTCAACTCTGCCGACTGAATGGAATGGAACCACAAGACAGAAAACTGAGGTATGTCACGGAGGAAGGAACTAAATATTACGACATCACCGCCGGGGTTCCCCAGGAATCGGTGTTGGGCCCATTTCTTTGGAACTTAATGTATGACGGTGTCATGAGACTAAGGTTTCCCCAAGGAGTAAACACCATCAAATTCGCAGATGATATAGCTATTGTGGTGGTTGCAAAGCACACACTCGAAGTAGAATCAGCCAAATACACAGCAGCAGTTGTCTAGATAAAACAGTGGTTAGAATCTGCAGGCCTCGAACTGGCAGACCATAAGACGGAGGCTGTTCTCATAACAAGCAGAAAAACTGTAGAATACTCGTATATCGATATTCGAGTGGGCAACCAGAATATCAGATCCAAGGAAGCGGTCAAATACCTAGGAGTGATACTCGACAATAGGCTGCGGTTCAAAATACACGTGGACTATGTGAGCAAAAAAGCATCCTCACTACAAACGGCTCTCTCCAGGATACTGCCAAACGTGTATGGACCCGGACGTGCGAAGAGGAGTCTGCTGGGCAGAGTGGTGAGCTCAGTCATGCTCTATGCTGCACCAGTGTGGGCAGAAGCGGTCAAGAGGAAGAAAACATGCCGAAAACTGTCATCGGTGTAAATGATCGCCGAGGAAATGAAATGAATCAAGCGGAGAAAACTCCCACGTCAACCATTGCCGGATAAGTAAGAAATACCAAGGAGGAAGAGAGGTCGCGCTCGAGGGCAGATGGACCCATACCCTGATTCCGATATATGGCTAAACAGAACACAAGGAAACTGCAACTATCATCTTACGCAGTTCCCTTCTGGTCATGGTGGTAAATACCTATATCGGTTCGGGCACGATACCTCTCCTCTTCGTCCAGACCGCTCAAACCAAGAGGAAGACGTGAGGCATGCATTCTTTGAATGTAGACACTTCACAGATTAGAGGGGCACTCTACCAAGACCAGAAAATATAATCATATGAATGGTAATAAAATCAGTGAATGGTGGAGTCGGAGGAATACTGGCTGACGATCTGCACGCTAAACAAAAATGTGCAGACAGTAGAAGCGGCAGGGAAGCAGAAGAGACCGCAAGAACAACAGAAGCAGGTGGAAGTCTACAAACTCAGGAGTAACATGAATTGCTTGCCAGCCCCGCGAAATAGTACCAGCGGTCTCGCGGGGAGAGTGGCAGATGAGTGCTTGAGCACATAGGCAGAGCCTGCGAATCGTGAATGCTAGCGACACGGACCTCTATGAAGATTCCACATCCGTTGGCGCTGCCAAAAAAAAAAACTGACTCAGCAATTGAAGGCGCGCGACCATTCGTTTCCTTATCGCTTCGCAGTTTGGGCCTCAGAGCAGCTTGAATTGGATAACGATTTTGGGCGAAAAATCATCTTTTCTGACTAGGCGCATTTTCATCTCGGCGGCTACATTAACAAACAAAATTGCCGCATTTGGGGCTCGGAAAACCCATACGTTATTGTCGAGACGCCAATGCATCCACAGAGAGTGACAGTTTGGTGCGGGTTGTGGAGTGGTGGCATCATTGGACCATTTCTCTTCGAAAGTAAGGCTGGGAACAATGGCGCGCCATGCCATACAGCCCATGCCACAATCGATATTTTGCGCACCAAATTCCCAAACCGTGTTGTCAGTCGTCTTGGCGGTGTCAATTCTTCGCCTCAGAGCTGCGATTTGTACCCTTTGGACTTTTTTTTGCGGGGAACCGCAAAGGAGCGATCCGGAAACGATTCAAGCGCTTAAGGCCAATATTACCCAAGCAATCCGTGAGCTACAGCCCGAAAGCATCAACAAAATTGGGGTAACAGAATGCGCCACTGCGAAGTCAGCCGAGGCAACCACTTGAACGACGTTGTATTTCATAATTAATGGGAATGTTTTACTCTTACTAAGAAAGCCATAATACATGGAAAAAAATAATTTTGTTAATTTTATTGCATTTTTAAAAAGAAACTTGTTTCGGCCCACCCTTTACATACAGTTTCGGAATTTTCCTGTATTTTTTTTAACAATTAAAAAACAAACGCTTAAAGAATCAGGTTTAATTGTAGAAAAATATTTTACAAAATCTGCTGTACCATTAGCCTTTTGCATTATTAAGACTAAATCATTTGATGACCTCGCAATTTTCAGGCTAGACTGACTAGCAAATTCGTCCGATTTAAATCAAATCTAACACTTGTGGCATGTAATGAAATGTAAGGTGGCTGAATATAAACTAGAGGATAAAAAGACCGAAATCAACTAGTAGAATATGAATGGAATACTGAGGTTTCGCGGGATATTATTGAACTTCTAGTAAAATCGATGCCTAACTCGGTGTATGCGGATCAATCGTCATAGAAGGTTAAGGCTGTGAATATTATGCACAAATTATTGTCGTAAAAAATCTTGAAGATCAACCGCGTGATAGGTTTCTATCAGTTCTCCAGTCAGAGGCTGAAATCTGTAAACGAGGGAATCAGATGAGAAAACGGTCGACAAGAAAAGGTGTGGAAGTCACAACCGAAGTAGTAATAGAAACCCTCGGAACATTGAGTTATGCTATATTTCGTATAGTCAAAAAGGATGACTTATGTTCTCTTATGTAGTTACTTTCCACCAACCTTTCTCAGATTTTAAAGGGTGTATGACTCTATAAACCAATCGATAATACATATACCATTCCCTTGTAAGGACGGCAATTCTGAAAAAAAGGTGAAACTCATACAAGTATTCCTAAATGTTAATTAAAGTACGATACGGCAGATCCAAACGTTTGAGATACGTGGACAATTAAAACAAGGAAACAACTTGTCAAACGAAGCAATGAAATGCCTTTAGCGAAATGATAGGGGCGTAACCCTTAATAGAATCCCACTCATTCTAGATTACACTAACAATCTGGACCTTCGGGAAATTGTGAGGAAACAGGAAAAACGCAGAAAGTCTAATAATAGCAGAAAAGGAAGTAGGTTTAGAAATAAATTAAGAGAAACCAATTAAAGGGTTTTTCAATTGGCGCGGGTAGATTTTGGCGGCCTATGGCGGTCATGTTGTTTTGGAGACATCTGTTAATTCTGTTTTGTATTATTCAGTTGCTGATACCAAATCACTAGTTACACGGTTGAGCAGCACGTCCAAATGACAAGTTTTTATTATAAAAATAAGTGTTCGTTTAAGCAAATATTGCGCATGTTGCACTCATTTTATGAGACGTGGTGGCCTTTCATAGTCAGCCCTGAACATCACTGCGGTCCTTCTCGGCCTTGTGCAGACTTCAACTCGGCGAACTTTGAGTCGGTACTTGGGTCTACACCCGTATAGGGTTCAACTGATCTAGGTGCTCAAAGACATGACCACAGACAACGCCGTTTGTTCGCTGACTGGGTTTCAGGGAGTTTTGAAGAGGACTCCAATTTTGGCCAAAAATCATTTTTAGCGATGGGGCGCATTTTTGAATTAATGGCCATAACATGCGAATTGCACACGCGGTTCATCAGGTGACAATGCATCCACAAGAAGTTATCGTTTGGTATGGGTCTTCGGTCGGCGGCGTCATTGGTCCGTAATTTTTCGAAAACGACGTGACGAGCGCTGCAGAACGATGGTAACCAATTTTTATGGCCCAAATTTAACCATATGGAACTAGACAACATGTGGTTCCGGCATGAACCACATAAAACAATAACAACGCCAGTGCCACTTTACGGATGTGAAACTTGTTGTCTGATTAAGAAGGATTTCGGGTTTTGGGTCTTGAAAACAAGATCCTAAGAAGAGTCTGTGGTGGCAAACAGTACGACAAAACAGACGAAAGGAGAAAACTACGCAATTAAGAAATCGAGGATTTAGCCTCAAGCATTGGCCGAGTAATAATTCGCTAAGACTAAGATGGGCAGGACACGTAGAGTGAAGGGACGGTGGACAAAAGAATAATGGTTATCAATGAGGCTCGGATTAATTCATGGAATAGCTATCCCTTTAAAGTATTATTTCGCAAGTAAAACATGCTGATGCTGCTTGAAATTCAGACTCCGTGCGTGCATTTCCAATATAAGGCCTTAATGACATGGAAACAAAAAAAAGTTACTGTGAACTGCAACCAACGCGACCAATTCAGTGGAATCTCTCGATTTCTATCTGGGACAACCACCCACGTAGAGTAGTAAACTAACATCTTCGACACAAACCGTCAGCACTTCGTTCAGGTTGTGTGACAAACACCATAAGAGCGTAACTGCCTAACCTGCGCGAACACTATAAAAAAAGTAAAACTCGCTGAAATATAATTGCAAACGGATGATTTTCTGTGCCAAAAAGATAATATCGTTGGGGCATATCGCTTTGAAATGGTAATTTTTTTCTTTCGTCTTGTCGTTGAACTACGTATTTCGTAAATGTACCTTGTCTTTTACTAAGCTATTACACAGGCATCCAACACATTTGGCCTGAACTAACTGCCCTTCAGCTGGCTTTAGGAACACCTGCTTAATCTACTGCCACTTGCCTGCAAGTGGTTGAATGGAGGCAGATGTGGATGTCGAACCTCCACATCTTTTTTTGGCAGTGACTTGAAAATGCACTACTGCTAAATCAAGGTGGTAAGTACGGTGGTACAAGACCCTTATTATCCTACTTAAAGGCAGATGAACTAGTCCTTGATAGCTTGATAGTTTCGAGAGTAAGATTATGTGTGTGATTCACTTTCTGAAAATGGGTAATGGAGGATAAGTCACATGTCTGGGCTATGTTGAGCTTATAGACAGCACCGTTCCAATCTGAAGAGTTTTCGATACTGCGGAGAACGAATTCATCTATGAAGGCGCACCAACTGGGCGTGTGCCGCTTTAGTCAGTAAGTAAGTCAATAACGCACTAAACCAAAATGTGTTTTTTTTTTATTAATTTAATTTTATTATTTCTATAAAACAACTTAGTAATAAAACTAAATATTTTAATCTCCAAACACACTGTACAATACAACTCCAATTTGTTGTTATTCACTATGATATTTAAACCTTTATATCAGGAAACAAAGTGTCCGAAATAACGTGTTTCCAGGTTAATAAATAAATATATATTACAAAATGCAAATAAATATTGAAGCTCACAATGTACAGGCTGGGAAATCAGAAGTCAGAAAAAGAAAATAATTTGTGTCCAAGTGTCTCAGAAGCCCTCCTTAGCCGGGCGATACTGAAAGCCTTTAGGTCCATCATATACGCAAGGTACCTTCGGAAAATAAGTTTTAAGAATGTTAAAATATGGGAAACATTTGACCTACTTGTACTAGATTGAAATAGATAGAGCCCATCAACTGTGACGCAGAGGTGTTGGTTTTCTTCAGGCACGAAAAAAGCAGGTCATCGCAGACGCAATGGGATCTGTGGAAGGAAAAGAATACGATTTAATTTGTTTTTGTTCGATTATCAGGCCACTACGGACACCTGACTCTTCAGTTATTCTATTGATCAACATTAAACACTGACTCCAAGGCGTCACAAAGTCGCAAATGCAACGACTTCTTAATAAAACAACTACTCACTTGGTATAAAGAGATTCATTGCTGAGGTCATATTTCATTTGGTAAGCCCTTATCTTCACGGGGCATAAATCATGGGTGCGACAGCAACGATCCATGGTTGTTTCCGTACCCAGGTCACTGTAGGTTTCTGCAATGTCGCCAGTACCACACCACTTTGTGCCTTTTGAAATCGAATAATAAGAACAAATTAGTCGGATTTGGATTGGTTTTAGGGATTAAGGACATACCTGGAATGATTCCATTAAACAGTGACAAAGGACTCTTAGGGAAGATATTTGCTGCTAAGCTAGCTTCTGTTGTCGTTTCAACTGCTTTGCCCTTGCCCCGGGCGGAAGTTTTCAATCTGTCGACACGATCGCATTGACCCATAAGTTTGATCATCTCTTTGAAGTTGATCTCTAGCGGTTTGTTTAGTTTGGACAAGTCTTCTAGCAATGCCTTGCCCTCGTTATCATTACTGAAAAAAAAGGAAAAACAAGATTTAGAGATGTGACTTATAACCAAAATGGTATGAAGCATAACACCACGTCAGATACATAAGTAACAACGGTAGGGGGCTTATTCTCCTGGAAATAGTTGCACATCTAGCAGTAGGTATAGCAGACACCGGATTCATACATATCGCAAGGCAGGATTGAGATCAATTACCGATCTATCTATCTAGCAGTATATGAAACCACGAAAAGAAGAACTACCCCAGAATAGCAGGCCCCCAAGACAGTCTATTCAGCATGGACACGTCCGAAGAGATATTCAATAGTTCTAACGTTTAATAGATGTGACATTAACGCATCATAGATCCTTTGATATACAATATCCAAAGTAGCAATTCGAAGAGATACCTCACGTTACTAGTGGAATCATAAAATATAAATATAAAATATAAATTACTTAAAGGCTTGGAGTAAAGTTCCAACAAAGATTTCCAATAACACCTGAAGCCTTTGGGCAGGCGAGACGGGAGTTAGCAAAGGCGAATAAAGAATTCTGTAAAGAGGCTTTAAAGGTTTCTACAACGAAGCCCATATAATCCATATGGCATGGTCTTCATTATGCTTATGATCAAACCGGCTTGTAATCAAACCGGCAGGCCCTTCTTTCCAAAGAAAACAGTCCAAACCTGGACAGAACTTATAACGATTTCGACTTGCTTTCCGACTCCATTACAAGAATTGTTCTTGGTTCGCCAGGCTATTCCTCTCAATCAGAGAATAAGTTCCTAAACGAAAGATATGGTCGCACGAGAAAGCCAGTTGGAACGGATTAAACAACTTCTTTGCAAATCTTAACTGGTCACTTCCTTGCTAGTGAAGTGGTCATTCTTGATGAGATCCTTCATTATTCATAGAGTGGACGATTTCAAACCCAAACGACTAGAGTCCCAAAGAGGTTATCACGAGTTGAGTTTCCGGACCTACAAGTCAAAAATGACTGCAATGAATTTATTCGATTCGATTTTCCTGTGATCAAAAGTTGAGGCAAAAAGTGCTATGATACAATGTCTCAAGGGTAGCAAAAACGATTGGTCGTTCGTAAAGAACATAAAGATTTCTGCATCGTCTTCAATTCACACACTTATTAGCAATGACATCTCAGTGGTCAGTATTTGAGAGTGTCCTATTCTTTTAGTCTCTTCCCGAGTAGATGAAAAAACAGAGCATTTGTCCAGCCTGCCGTTAATAAGGGCGAATCTTTGTCTCCCTTTACCTACCGACCCATGGCATTACCGCCCTATTTTGAGTCGCGGAAACTTCTTAATGACCTTAATGACTGGTGGTTTGATGGCACATCTCATGAAAAAGTGGAACCAATTTTTCCCCAACCTCGGTGTAAGTGAGATCGTTACGCTTGATATTTCTAAAGCAGACAGAGGTTTTGATCTAGTGCTGTCAAGACCTTCTTGCATCTACTCAATAGAATTCAAAAGCGGGAGATAAACTTATTAGGAGATATTGATATTGCGAAGGATCTTGACTCGCACGAACATAGACGGAATGTTACCTCTCTTCATTGTTATATCACTATTTCAACAGACAATGCTCAAATTAGGTGGCCAATTGAATTCCTCTCCTTTATGAACTCTCGCTAGGTATGTATGTCCATCAATTTATCCTTAAACCTGCCTTCAGACGTACAGTTAAGTTTAGAGATTCGTTTTCTAGCCAAACCACTTAAAGGAATCCATAAAACCTTATGCTCGTACTAATTATAAAAAATAAATTGCTTGAGATGTTCAACAACTACCTTACTGGTATGAAATTATGATATGAAACCGAACCAAGGAGCTAAATATTGCATAGTTTCCGTGGAAGTACCTCACGGATCCGTGCTGGGTCCACTTCTATTGAACCTGAAGCGAAGCAGTTCTGCGATTATGACTACCCCCACAACCATTGCAAAATAAGCTCAAGTAATCGCGTCTGTCATAAATATAGTAAGTAGTCTCATATGGTAAGACAGTGACTCGAATTACAAGGCTCTAGCTGACTGATAACAAAATGGAGGCCTTTCTTATTACATTAGCAGACAAAGCGGGTGAAGACAATCTGCGGCTCACTACACATGCAGACTATGCGATCCAGAAAGGGTCAGCATTACAAACGGCACTCTTCAGGATACTGCTATCATGAGTGGACACACAAAGAGGTTCCTATTATTTAGAGTGGTCAACTTTGTTCAGGTTTACATTGCACAAGTATGAGCAGAAGAACTCGAAATAAAAGAAACCAGCCGGAAACGATCATCAGTCTACAAGCTTGTTGGGTTAAGGAGAATAAGAGGCTGCCGGATAAAGTCGCATGAGCCTCTTAACACTAACTAAAGCTGGTGTAATACCTTTATAGCACATAGACTTACGGCTGCAAATATCCTTTAGTTAGATGCTAAATACTTAGTTTTTCTCTGTATTTAGCACAAATATCCATACCGACTTGGACTCGACCTTTATTACCGAGATTGACCAAGGCAGAGTGAGAACGTAAGGCACACAATCTTCGACGGAAGGCGCAACCCCGAATGGTTGAATCGGAAGAATACTGGTTAGATTAGTAAGAAACATGGAAGCTGAACTACAAGAACTACAAAGAGTTGAGATTATAAAAAAAGCAGCCGAAGCGTTGGAGTAGCATGACTTACTTGCCAGCCCCGCTAAATGATACCTAGTGGAAGTGCCGCTGGGAAAATGGCTGAGGGGCAAAGGTGCAGAGTGCTAAAACAAACCAGAAGAGTTTGCAAATCATTCATGCCATTGACACCGTTCACCGGTGTGTATGAAGATTCGCTTTTGCGCGCCTAAAGAAAAAAGGAGGACTTGCTGGGCATCTGACCAATTATTCACCAATCAAAATTATCACTTTATGATAGATATTAGACACTCTTATATAGTATATTCGTAAAGTCTGAAGAGTAGACTCGGCTCATTATCTCGGTTCAGCCATGTTACTAATGCTATCAAATCAAGTATAATCGTCAAAATTTGATGCCAAGATAGTGTCTCTCTCAAACTCCTTATAATCTTTTATCATTAGTCTGATGATCGATGCAGGCATACCAAAGGATGAGCACGAGGACACAAGTTTAAACCAACTTAGAGTACATTGGAAAATCGTACTTATAGACAGAACTGTAATGCGATTAAAGCTATAGGTGGGTAAATGCCAAAGCTTTGATCAAATAACCTTTGCGCAAGTTTACCTTCTATCCCAAGCTGTCCATTTGCCCCGACTACTGCGAAACACTCTTTTTACAAATAATATTGAATTCAACGAGCATTCAATTACCCACCCAATTAACCTGATTTACCTGGTTATCAGAGTTGTCTTTTGGCTTAAGCGTTTGAACAACAGTCTTGACCTCGTTCATGTTGCCTCATTTACGATCAACTTTTTTCCAGCGTCTATTGGCGCAACATTTGAAACCATTCTCAGTACTATCGACATCGTGTATGTTTACGATAGATACACCTGCGTACTGACTGACTTGATGTGTTATGAAGCGCACTTTAAGTTGTATGCGCTTGCACGGCCTTGTCCTGGTCTAAGCCTGAATTAAAATGACATTAAAATTAAAAACCAATGAAGAAACGTGAGGCGCTTAAGTTAAAGGTTATGGGGCATGAATAGGGGCAAGTGAAAAGTTAATTTCACCAAGAGAACATCGGAATACATCGAGAGCTCCAGTAGTCAGGTAAAAACTATTATTACACTTACGACAGAAGTGCATTTATGAAAAAAATGTGCTCCACTCCGCAAATCCAGAAACTCAAATCATACAGCCGTGAACATTGAAATGTAAGACCATGACAGGTTATAGGAAGTCTTCAATCCTCTTAAGCATGAAGTCCGGATAGCAATGTTATTTATTGATTACAAGAATAAGTGGTCTAATGTGTTTGATAATTTTTACAACCTAGACGTTTTGGAAAAATACGAGGCCCTTTTGGGTAAGACTTTAAACAATAGAGATCAAGAGTTCTCGCAGGCATTAGGTCTTTAGGTATTTCATAAGGAAGATGCCATGTTACTTTTGAGTAAAAAAATTGCATGGAGATTGAGAGGGTAATTAGTCTAGAAAGTTAGATGTCGTTCCTTAGGTCAGATTCTACTTTTGTTTAATCGTTTAGTTCTCCTTATCGATCAAAGAAGAGAGTTTGCTTAAGTTGTTTGGTTATGGAAGCTTGATCTACCAAAAAAATCAAAAGTGCACGGAAAGAATAGTTCAGAGCAAGATTTTATTTTGGTTCAGATCAATTTAACACGGCCCCACAATGACTTATGTATATTATGGGAATTTCAAAATAGGGAAACCGGTCGATTGTCGGGTAACCTTTTGTATGAACCATGATGGTGTGCTCAAAAAGTAACGTCCAATTAGCATGATTTATTATTTTTATTTTGCTATAAAAATGGAATGAAGTCCAGCTAGGTTTTGGAAAAAGTGAATATAGCTTTTGGTGCTTTGAATAAAACGTGAATGAAATGATGAACGATCGCCGGTGCAATGATGCTTTGGGTGCAACGTGTGGCAGCAAGATTTATTTCAAATTGCACAGAAAAACAGTCGACATATTTTTTTTCATAGAAAAGTTATCATTATTCGTCAGTTTTAGTGTACGAGGTTTGTTCAAAAAATAAGGTGACTTTTTGATTTACTTAAGCTAATCAATTTTTTATTTGTTATTTCGGTACACATTTAGGGGGGTGTTCGTGGTGCAGTAGTAATCAGAAACCACCAATGAGACGTACCGCTTAAAATGGCCGCCGGGTGTCACGGGGGAACACGTACGAAAGATGCAAGTCTCATCATCGACTATTGAGCCGAAGGTCTGTAGTTCAAGTCCGCACATAGTCAAGAACACCTTCTTCTTCTTTTCCTTTTTTCCGGCGTCGTTATGGTCAGAAGTGTAGGATCATAACCTTCCCACTTAACTGCATTCCTACTGGTCCGCTTGTGGGTCAAGAACACCTATACGGAAAAACTGTGCAACAACATCAGTTGTGGATGAGAGATGATCAAAAACATGCTGATGAGAAGGCGGAGCACTCGCAGTATAAGATCACCTCAAAATTCATACTCTGTGCTTGTATTTCCAATATAACACCTAATGACATGGAAACAAAACAAAATTACTGTGAACTACAACCAACGCAAATTCAGTCAAATCTCTCAGATGCTATCTAGGACAAGCACCCCCGGAAAATACTGAACGAACATCTTCGGCACAAACCATCTGCATCCCGTCCAGGCTGTGTGACAAACACCATAAGAGCGTACTCTCTTGAACTTGCACGAATTATTAAAAAAAAAAATGTCGCCTAACATATGTTGATATTATCAGCCATTTTGGATATTTACTTTGTTTTTTTTTCAGATATTAAGGTTAAACGTGTTTTGGATCAAAGAATCTGTTTTAAATTTTGTGTTAAAAATAAAATGACTGTGACATTTGGTGAATCTACTCTGAGCAAAAAAAAAAAAAAATTTATAAATGATACAAACTCTTCACAGAAGGCCAAGAAGATGTTAAAAAAATACCCGGCCTGGACATACCAGCACGCTAACAACAGATGAAAGCGTTGAAGGAGTGAAGAAAATTGTTATGAATGATCGTCGAATCGATGACAAAGAAGTTGCCGAGGATTCTGGCATATCGGTTGGCTGAAAAGAGTTATCGTTGGTGACGAAACATTGGGTATACGTCATGGGTCAAAACCAAAACCCAAACATCCTAATGGAAGCGACCAGAAGAGCCAGGAGCGATAAAATCACACTAAGTTCGGTCAAATGTGAAAGTTTTGTTCGCTGTTTTCCTTCAATGGCGTGACTCACAATGGGCTCTTGCCAGAAGGTATTACGGTCAAGAAAGAATATTACCTTGACGCATGAAGCAATTCGACATCTCGATAATGCACCTGCTCACTAATCGTTGCTTGTGTGAAATTTTTTCGGTCAAAAACCGTGCCATAACTCCCCAAAGCTAAAAAGAAAAGACGGAGACGGTGACCATGATGGAAGAGATAAAAATCACAGGAGTCGACTTGCCAATTGTACAAAAACGCCATAAAACTATGGGAACTATGGGAAACTAGCTATCAAAATTAAGAGCGAAGTCAAATATCAATATATCCAAGCTCATGCTCTGTATTTGTTGGGATCAAAAGGATATGGGCTACTATGAGCTATTCAAACCAAATGAAACCTTCGCTGCACATCCCCATTGATCACAATAAATTAGCTTAAGTCATGCATTGAAGGAAAAACGATCGAAATACCCCGAAAGGAAAAGTGGTTTTGTAGCACGACAATGCTTGACAACGCTTAAATGGGAAATCCTACCCCACTCGCCCTATTCTCCAGATATTGCTACTTCTGACTATCATTTGTTCTAATCGACGACTCATAACCAGGCCGAGCAAAAAAAATGGATCGATACGTGGATTGCATCTAATGTCGAGCCGCTCTTTCGACATATTGCTCGTAATGCCCACAAGAGGGCAAAAGTAGCGACTAGGAATGGATAATGTATGTGAATGCTCCGGAAGTACTTAGGGTATTGACGAAAGGGCTGAAATAGGAAGGGCTTCTGCAAGCTACATCTGGCAGGGTATAGCAGCAGCTTAATCTCGATTTAGCTATCACTATTTGAGAGTAGTGGTCCAATGTGGCTCATCCCTCAACCTTCAAAATGTTCATGAGTTTTCCACCCGTTATACTCCATTGGATGATGCCAGCGACATCATTGCCTCATTAACGAAGGTTGTAAATAAAAAGAAAGAACTTTCATTTATATATCAGCAAACGTGATGCATCTATTGAGGGCATTAATTTTTTTTATAGATTAGTGCGTGTAAAGGAGTTTGTTTAAGATTTCCCTTAAATGATCTTTGTCAAGACACAGCACGGACCGAAATAGGGAGAAAGGGACTAAACGGTGTACATTGGTTTTAACGTTTGTGGATTGTTGTGTGTGGGAAATATTGGGCTGGGAAGAGCAGTCCATATTGGTGTGATAAGGCTAGAAAAAGAGTCTCTAAATTTAACTAAACACCTGGATACGGGCTTAAAGGCAAGTTGATGGGCATTCCCAGCGAGATGAGTTGTTGAAGGGGAAGAATTCAATTGGCTAACTCCCTTGAGCATTGTTTGTTGATATAGCGATAAAACAATAAAGAGGGAACATTCCGTCAATGTTCGAGCGGGTCAAGAGGCTTCGCAATATCAATGTCTATAGTTTTATCGCCCGCTTTTGAATTCTGTCCGGGGACGTGAGTTTTGGAACGAATATGAAAAGCTGAGAGTACTATAATCAGCGAAGAAGTAGATTAGGATATAAGAAGTAGACAGAAGAGCGTTTAATAAAATAAAAAAAGAGTATTGGTAACAGAACAGAGCCTTGGGGTACACCAACATTTATTTGCTGAATTTGAGACTTAAAATCATCCAAAGGGACTTGAACTGAACCACCCGAAAGGTAGTTTCTAATCCATAGAGGAAAAAATTCATCGATTCCTTGAGTACCCATTTTCGACAAAAGAAAAGAGACAAAGATTTGTCCTTTTTAGGGGCAGGCTAGACAAATGCTGTCTTCTATCTAATAGGTAGGAAACCAAAGCAGCAGGATGGCAAAGCTTACGATCTCCAATTACGACTCAAACGAAAACAAAAGAGTTACATATCTAACTAGAATTGAGCTGAAAATGTTAGAAAACCCGGAAAATGGTGTGCATGTTTGTGACCTCCCATTCATTTACTTTATCTTAATAAGGCCGCTATAACATATAATTAGAGCTCTAAAATATCAGAGCTGTTTATCAAAAAATCAATTTTTCCGCTTCGTAACTGGCGTTACTTACACATGTATTCGAGACCATTTCATGGCATACAGTATAACCCGAAGGGGAGATCAAATCTAATTGATACTTTCTCGATCACGTAATTGTCTATATGACATCGATTAAATACACCGGTCCAGCAATTAGAAAACAGAAATAAATCTTTATACCCTGACCCGATCAGTGATCAGCCATGCCTATCGAGTCGCCTTGACTTGCATTTGTCATGCAATCTATTTACATGCATGGGGCCGTGCAGCTCTGGAAATTTCCCAACTTCTCCCCAATTTTATTATTATTCGCAATGCGAATGAATTTCAATCACGATCGGATGCTAGAAAGCATTGCCACATTAATCAGCGAGCCATGATCGCGGGAGTACAAACAAGAGTGAAAAGCAAGCGACGAATCGATCCGTTTCAGCGTCTGCCAATCGATTTACGAACAACCCACGTGATTCAAGACTTATTCATGGGTGACTGATCATTGAACGTGGAAATAGGAGCGAACTTTACAGTACGATCAATAACGACTTTGCTCGCCTTTCGCTTTTTGGGGCGCCCCATGGCACCTGTCCGGTAGCGGATGTCATAGCAGCCCAGCTACTTGCTATTGGGTTAACGATGGTGAATCTAGTTAGAGTGCTCATATATACGTATATACATGCCGCGATAACATGTTTTGGAAAACTAATCAAACCTGTAATGGAAGCTCGGGAGTCGTCTGTCTTGGACGGGTATTTTTCAATTCGTTTTCGCCTAACCTTTGATCACACAAACGGCGGCACAAGATGACTGAAAGTAAAAGTAGGCTTCGGACTGTTGTACTATGCATTCAGCGATCATGAAAAAAAACTCGTTTTTCTATATAGTTTATAGCTCGGGGGAAAATGCGTAAAATTGCGAGTAGTTTTGGATTGGAGCTTTAAGCGTTCGTCTATAGACAGGTGCCCAATGCCATGTGCGTCAATTGAGAACAACGAAGTGATGATTATCTATTATTTAAATATGGGTCACTTCATTAGATGGCATCAAGATCCATTCACATGATAGCAGCATTGGTTATTCATTGGTTATACGGGGTAAAGAAGGTAGCTGAAACGAGTTGAATCTTGATTTTGGCCAGCTGAATGATGAGTCAACTTGTTCCACTTAGATCAGAACTGTTTAGTAATCAGTCTCTAGGTTTTTAGGGTCTAAATAATCATCGGGAATTGATTGCCGCTTTCGATGGTTACATAGAGGTAACGCGAGGAGCTTCTTTCTTCAACTCGGGAACGTTTTTGATGCTCAGACGCATAGAAGAGATACATACTTAATAAGCAGTAGATACTTACTGTATTTGACGTATCAAGGGTCAAATGATGTCAGACGATGATGATGGCAGTGTTCATCTTGGAACACCAGCACCTCAATATATAATCCTTATCCTATTTTTAGGAAGGCTCGAGATCACTTTTCAAGGCTAATTATTTTCGGTAGCGAGTTGATCTTTAGGCTTTTCCAACACTAGATATTGTAAGAGCGTTCTCCTTTCGGGATTTTTTAGCCCGGTAATAGTATCCCAATAATTTGCCATCCTTACTCGAACTGGATACTTTAAGAGCCCATATCTCATAAACTAATGACCCTTTCGAGGATAAGAGTTCGTTACCGTGATCAGCGTGATCGTGAAGAATATAGATTCTAAATATGCATTTGCTTTTGCAAAATTGGGTACCCATAATCTTCGAACAGGATACTCCAACAGGAAGTAGGAAGAGAGATGATAAAAAAAAAATGCTGACGAAGGCATAACACTCGCAGTATAAGATCACTTCAAAATTCTTACTCTGCGTGTGCCATTAATGGCATGGAAACAAAAAAGTGTATGTGAACTACAACCAACGCGACAAATTCAGTCGAATCTCTGGAATCCTATCTAGGACAACCACCTACGAAGGGAAAGAGCACGTTTTACGAAACAATGGATGAAAAAATTATCAATTTCTCATCCTTCAACCTGAAAATCGTACTCGGGGACTTCAACGCGAAAAAATGAAAAAAAAAATTCTACGATTTACGAGTACATGCCAACCATAGGGGAAGAAATTCTCCATCAAACGATAATGGTCTTAGGATAATATTATGTTTCGCCAACTCTAAATATATGATCGTGGAAACTACCTCATTCCAACCCACGAGAATACATAAAGGTATGTGGATCGCCAGATGAAGTACCATGCAACCAAATTGATAATTTTCTGATACACGGAAGACACCATACCAATGTACTAGACGTTAAAGCATATAAAGGATCGGATTGCGATTCAGACCACATCCTAATCATCACTGAAATTAACAGCCGATTCGAAATTGACAGAAGCGGATCACAGCAAGGTATGGAAGGTAGGTAGATTGAGGGGGCTACTCGACTTTGCGCGTCAGGGTACAACTAGCGCTTTGATGCTACAGAAGCCATTTTGATGCTACAAAACTCATGAAACCTGACGGAACTGAACGTGGATGTTCATTTAAATCCAACCTGTGGGGTTAAGGAAACTGGTTATGTTGGCCAAGCTGAGGTTAGCTACCTCTGAGAGGTCATCGGGGACGTATTTACCAGAGGCGCAGAACATGCGACTTGCCAGTACCAAACATTGGCAGAGAAAATGGTGCAGGGTTTTCTCTGCGTGGATGTTATGACAACTACGACAGAGGGTGTTAGACCTGATGCCTATTCTGGCAGTGTGAGCTCCTATAGGTCTAGGTCTTGTCATACGGTTGGCTATGTTGAAAAAGTGTTACAGGAAGTTGCCTTTGAGAAGGTTGAGCGACAGGCCCACAGTTTCAGTAGGGGAGTTAGAAGTGGCCCCGAGATTGGCTAGTGGATTCGGTGTAATTGGGGCGGGCTGCGCTGAGTATTTTGCACGGTTTCCGCTAGTACTTCAGCCTGAAAGATGCTCAAGAGAGAAAAAGGAAGACGGAATGAATTTGAAATATTCAGTTGTGTCGAGAATATTCACGACCCTACACCGAGCTTGGAGTGAAAATCAGAAGTTGGAGTTTCGCAACTGCGTTCCACGCTTTCCATTCTTCCCTGGAATGAAGGAAAGTGAGAGTGCATCATAAAATTGAAGTCGAGGGAAGGTGTGATGTAGGAAGCGAGGTCGAACTCGTTGCCAGAAGTGACAGAACCCTGCCCTGACCTTATGGCCTGGGTGACCAGAAGTCCGCTTCCTTAAGTCTGATGTCCCAGTTTTATGCCAATAGGGACGAAGGCTTCTCAGAGATAGGCATACTGGAATTTCTTGCAAAGTGAAAACAAGTTATCGAACAAAACAGCGTTTATTTGAATTAAATTGGATCAATCTGTGTTAAATAAAGACTTCAATTTCATTCAAAAATAATGGATTCCTTTTTACTAGGATGACCTTATATGGTCACTGAACGAGGATCGATCCAAACCTTGTATTTGACTATACTATGATGAACAGGACGAAGAAATAGACGAATGGCCCCTAATCAGCCACAAGCATTGTCCGAATGATAAAATCACGAGTTTATTTAATTAAGTTCATTTAACAACGTTCCAGTGCTTGACCACCTTCAGTGTGGTAGTCACGGTTAGATCCTGAACAGGTATCACTAAGCCTATTAAGATATAGATGCACGATGTCATACATATGTCCATTCTAATCTAGCATACTTACTATATCTCGATGAGCTCACAGTTCAGCAGCAGTTTCTGCGGTCCCAGTTCCACCACCGCTATTGTCGAGTCGAAATAATAGATCATAATCAGCGAGTCGTTACTTACCCGGTTCCCACTGTTATAAATGAAGAGTTCGAGTCATTAATTACCGCTAACGATGGGAGAATTCATTTAACTTTCTCACCTATAGCTTTTCATCTGTCTTAGGCTTCGTTTCTCGATGATTTGCTGCGTTATCGAGGTGAACGACGGAAATCCCTGAAAGCTGACTTGAGGCAGTGCAAAGCTTATCGTAGGCTTTGCCACAGCTGTTGTCAAGAAACCCAGAACAGCACTCAGTACCACAAATGCGATTTGGACACGTCGCTTGGAGTAGAGTGCTAACATTTTGTATTTTCTATTGTATCCTTCCACGTGATGTTAAATCAATCGAGAGTCAATAAAATCTTTGGAATTCAAGCTATAGGTGTGCGTGAATTCGGGCCTCACTTGTACATAGTTTGCTCGGAATAGTCCGACTATGAGTGGCGAACAAATGAGCTATTGGATGGCACCGACCAGATGGTTGGGGACAGTGCGTGTATGCTTTGTGGGAATTGATCCTTGTTCCTAGAATTTATTAGAAGGACAGGTGAGTGTTGTTGATGTTTTTATTATTTTTAGATGACTGGCTTGAAGGAATCGCCGGACGTTTGCGTGCTGAAAGCGTTCTACACGAATGCGTGAATAATTGATTGCACGAAATGGTTACTGGAACGGAACTACACTAGAGCTCATTGACTAAGTGGGTTATCGGTTGACAAATGTGATATTCTTTTAATTACTGGTAAGCAGATAGTATGATGGATTCAAGGAATATCGAAGGTATTTCGATCCTGTTCTATTTATAGCTGGTAAGTTGAATCAGTTTTTGGATAAGGCACGGAATCAATGAAAATTAACCTTGGAGAACTTCATACAGAAACACCAACCATGAATTCTCTTAGTTTTACACGGGACAATTGCGATGTCTTAGCTATGATACCAAAGAAATGTAAACCATGATCCCAGTTGATAGTCCATTGTCCAACAAAGAATTCTAAGAAGAATAGTAACTGAGTCCTTAATTATTTTCGAGTCTTCCGAGGAAGCAACATCGATTTACTCGTACACTGTTGCATGTTGCTGAAGAAAGCATAAGTTGCAATCCTCATAGACTGCTGGGTGGAGCCTTTCTTCAGGGTTCTTTCGAATAGGAGTCGTTAGTGTCAATGTAGAAAATGAGGGAATGATTGTGAGTTCTATGAAAGCAGGAATAATATTTAAAGGTTTCTCAAGAGAATAGTAACAAAAGATTATAGAGACAGTATCAAAAATATACAGAGGGCTTGAATTATGTGCAACAGTCCGCGCAGGAGGAGCCATTAATGAAGCTTATCTTACGAATTAAAAGAAAGTTTCACTGTGTTTTGGTTTGTATAGAGTATGAACGCTCTTAGAACTCTATGCATACGGTGCTACCTAATGTTAATGCACTAATATCTGACTGTTAGTCATTACTTGCCCTTCGTGCAAATTGGCCTTAGACTAGTAGGAGTCTATGTTTCTAGGACTACTAGTGACAAGCGCTGAGGCAGACACAGATTAATTCTCGTCGGCGGCTGCTTTTTTGAGTCGAAGTAGGTATCTTGCCGATTCGAGAGAAAAATTGCGATCTTGTATTCGCTTAAAATGGCGAATGGACCGCTCTGCTCTAGTGCGAAGAGTATTCGAGTCGAACTCAGAAGCAGAGGATGACCGCATCTTATGTGGCACACACAGTTGGAAAGGGACCTTAATCAACTGGGCATGACGCTGTGGACGATCGTCCCGCCTAGAGAGGTATAATGGTTGAGAGCCAAGTTCATCTGGATCTGTGACGACGGTCTGTAAGTAAAGTCTCTGCTAACCAAAAGGAGCAAGGTCAGACTCTGGTGGATGCCAGAGCACAGGTGCATTAAGGGCAACGAAATCGCCGATCAACTTGCTAGAAAAGATTCCAGTGAAAGATACATATGTAAGTGCCTCACTTTTCTGCGGAATACCCAAGTCGAAGATTGATTTTCTCTTAGACAAGTGGGAAAAACCTGCACTTTTGAAACAGCGTTCAAGGACTTCGACAATCGAAAAGATTTGTACGGCCCCTGAACAAATACTCTATTAACATTCTTAAATATAATAGAGTTGATATCAGAAGACTGGTCAGCAACCTTCGGGACACTGTAGTCCAATATACTATCTCAACAAAGTTAGCCTCTCGTCTGAAACCGAGTGTCGATCTTATCTTGAGAAGGAGGAAACTGCAGAGCACATACTATGTGAATATGCTGCCTGTAAGCGTTTCCAGATAACTCCTCGTCTGATCGCTAGCGAGCATTGGTCACAGTGCCCCATGCTATATGTTATCACTAGCCCCCATATAAAATGGTTCGTCGAAAACCACAATCTATTTCATCGTTAAAATGTGAAGCTGAGGGGGAACAATCACACTACGGAGAGGCCTAAAAGTGTATCACTCTGTTGGAAGATTTTTGCAAGTGGTGGTAACTGGTAGTTTTAATTTATGATTTTGGCGCTGATTTCCTCACCGACCCACTGTCCTAATTAAGAACTACAAAAACACTTTGTCGCTCACCTTGAAGAGGTGGAACAATAGGTGACAAAAGAGGCCTTTTAGTGCTCGTTTCGAATAGAGTTTCGTCGCCGTGGTTGAGAATGTCGCGAATGAGCCATCAACATCGTTGTTACATGTGCGCCTCAGTAACGCACCTAGATGAATGACCAGAAGAATCTCCCATTCACAGTACAGACCGTTTAAGCGTCGTTTATAAGCTACGCTTACGCTATTCTGAACCTTATAGACAAAGTGGACGAATTTTGATCGAAATCCATTACGAATTCAAAAATTCACGAAGAGCCATTATATCCACTCAGAACCAGGCCTCGGTGCTCAATTAGCCCTGAGGCGTTATCGCATCTAGGTAACACGATTACTGTGACTGATGAGCAGCACAGAATTATGATGAGAGTCCACAGCAACCCAATACACTGCTCGTGTGACAGTTGGCATTTCAAAGGATGCTTTCCGGGGTAGCCTAATGTCTCGTTTTGGCAATTTGCATTGGCGGGCAAAATCGCTCGATTTGACCGAAACAGTCCTCTTTCCTTGTGTCAAGTCCAAGCAACCGACTTTAGAAGCTCTCAAAGAGAATATCGGACAATAGTGCTATGACTTATTCCCCAAAGTTCTCGTCTATACCTGTGGGTAAGAGTTTTTGAACCTTTCTGAATAAGCTCAAATCTTTTCTATTAGATGTTAAACTTTAACTAAACCACACAAGAATCTAACTAGTCCTCTTTACTATATTAATCAAAGCAAAATATTTGGCGCCGATGAAGCTGCTAAATTCAACCGCCGACAAGAAAGGAAGCAAGTTTAGAAGTAAATGAAGAGAAAACCAAATATATGGATCGATATAGGCCGCGCTCCTCTGAATTTACTCGATAAACGCTTTGAGAAAGTGGATAAGTTCGAAAATCTGGGAATCATATTGACTGTCAAAAATTCTGACATAAAGTTGAAATAAATAAAAGGCTACATATGAGAAACTTGGTTTCCTATTAAGAAGGAGAGAAATAGAATTCGGGGCTTTGCAAACCAGATCTTAAGGAGAATCATGGTGGAAAACAGGGGGAAGAAACAGGCGAATGTAGAACAAATAGACAGTGGACGAAAAGATGGAACAGAGCGGTCAAACATGGCATCAATACACTTATGACAGGGAAGCTTGGCGAATGGTTGTCAACCAGGCTCTTAATTTCCAAGAATAAATAATTCTGACTCCATAATGTACCCAGGGAAATGCTCTGGGATATTACTACTACCTGTGGTAGTCAAATCGCGATGGTTGCTGTCGATTGGGTTCTTGAACGGGAGGATAAACTCAACCGCTTGATAATAGCCTGAATGTTATTAGAGGTCAGAAAGTTCTGCTATGCAACGAGCGAAAAGTGGTTGGCTCAACACTCCTAGTATTTCAAGTTCTAGTAATCAAAACCTCTATATCTATACTCAAAAACTCGCCTTACTTCCATTTTTGATCATTAATTGCAAACATAATGCCAAGAAGTTTACGAATTGCCGAGATATGGGCAAATTGGTTGTCGTCGTTACGATACATTTTGGAACTCATACGTCGAAAAAGTGAATCCACTGCCTCAGCTACCAGGATAGTAAATAGGGAGCAAGATCCTTTGTCCTCCTTTGCGAATGTTCTGCTCTTCCATGCCAACCAACTATTCTTCGATATACCTATACCAAAGCTGGTCAAATGCTGGCGCTCTTTGAAATGGATTCAATTCTATTCGCCTGTTGCCTGTCTACTCGTGATTTCAAAACTCTTTCTCGTTAACAATTAAGTTCCTACAAACCCCATGGAGCACCATGAATCAAAGAGTTCATGTTGACTTCTGTCGCCTATAAAACGAAGTGCGTATTTCGCAACAGTCAAATCATCTAAATGATATTTCGTAATGTTTCTCATCAGCAGGGTACTGAAAACCCCAAATACAAGGTGGCGCAAAATTAATCATCCTATCGGAAGATGTTATAATTTTTCCAAATGGCGTCGTACGTCAATCATATTTGAGATTTATGACTAGACAGCTGCAGTAAATAGACAAGCAATAGAACGCTATATTCCGTAATAGCATGAAATAATTGTGTGGTTTTTTTTTGACCAATAATCGGTGGTGTTAGCGCAGCGTGAATTTCGACGTCGATTTCCTAATCGTGTCGCGTCAACTGGGCAAACATTCCGGTGCTGAGCTACTTGACTCGAACAGACTAGAGACCATGGAGGGCGTGGCCGCCACCGGACTGGCCGAGAATATCGCGGCTGTGGCTGCCGACGTCGCTGAGAACGAAGAAACATCAACCAGACGACGGGCCACGCAATTGGGCATCACCAGACGGACCCTACAGCGAATTTTAGTGAACGAAGAGGACGATTTTGTGTCGAAAATCATCATGAGCGACGAGGCGCATTTCCACTTAAGCAGTTACGTCAATAAGCAAAATCTTCATTTCTGGGACACTGAAAATCCGCGTGTGATGCACGAAGAGCCATTGTATCCACTCAAATCCAATGTGTGGTGCGGCGTTCACGCGGAAGCATTGATTGGGCCTAATTTTTTTTAAGGACGCTATTGGTGATTGTTGGCGAACGCTACAGGACCATGATAAACTGCCGGAATTGAATGAGCGGGGCAAGGTGAACATGTGGTTTCAACAAGACGGTGCAACCGCACACACAGCATGAGCCACAATGGACGTAATCTCCCGTTTTGGCAATTTGGCATGGCGAGCAAGATCGACCGATTTAACCATCCCAGACTTCTTTCTTTGGGGCTACTAGAAGTCGCGGGTTTATGCCAACAAGCCTCAGGCAATCGCAGCCCTTAAGGAGAATATTCGACAGGAATGCGAACAATTATCACCGGAAATCTTGCGGAAAGTCATGGAAAATGCTATAAAACGGGTGTGAATCAACACTGGCGGCAGCACTTGACGGATATCATCTTTTCCACTTAACAAGGTAAAGATTTCCATCACTCAAAATCTGTTTTTTCCTATTTAGGAAAAAAGTGAGTCAAAAGCAAAACTAGATGATTAATTTTGCGCCACCTTGTAGTATAGTTGACGGGAAAAGATCTCTCGAAACTCTCGGGACGGCAAATTCCGTTCTTAATTTATTGTTACGCCAGTTATATGATAAAAGGTCTCGTTTTAAAGATTCATATCAAACTGCAGATAGTGACTGGATCACTCACATGATGTAAGTCTATTGCACAAATCGTTGCACTAATTATGAACCACTCATAAGCTATTTCCCCACGTGATACTTCATTTCATTGCATAAGCAAAAGCAAACAAGACTGTCGACAAAAAGCTACGCATGGGTGTTAACAATCTGGACCTGTTCATACAAAGGTCATATCGATTGTTGCTCATGAATAGCGTTTAGTACATCTGAACATGTGAACAATAAACTGGAATAATCGAACCGCAGTTCATGGCTTAAGAAAAAGACGAAAAAACTTGTTAATGACAAGTAGTGATACTTGTAGATATGTGCGACTTCACAATCGTAATCACTTCCAATTCGATGTACAACGGTGTCATATTCAGCGCGGAGCCACAGCCGACCAACTGTCTCTTAAATTCATCTTCAGTGAAAGTGACGGTAATTGTTTGGGCAGAGAAAGATTCAATCAGACTCAAGGCCAGATGTTTTGGGCAAACACGTGAGCTATAGTGGATGCTTTGGAAAAATTGTTTGCTTAACAGGTGGCATAAGAGGTGTGGCAAATGGGAGAAACTGCATGAATCCATCAATTCTCAAGTAATGAAAAGCAGATACCAATTAAAGCTTTATCTCTACGGCCATAGTGAAAGCGATGGCAACAATGCCTTAAAAATTATTGTACAGCTGGTGGCTACGGAGGGGAGTCTATATTGATCGCGAGGTTTCAAGAATTATGAGCGGGTATACCAGCAAATGTTGTCGAATGGACGCTGGTCTATGCGGGTGCATTCAAAAAGTAACAGGAATTTTATTATTTCTCTGGATATATTGGTCCAAATCAGTCGAATTTTTAGTTGTTGTGTTGATTAATATAACAGATGTAGTAAATATAAGTCTGATAAGATGGCTTTAGAAATCTGTAGCTCACGTTGCCTGTGTCCTATCGGACGTACCCTGGACGGCGTTAGAAAAATGAGGTTGACACCAGCAAAGATTTTTCCTTCTATAGACTTTCTTCGACGACGCAAGCTAGGCGACTGAAAATGTGAATAGTGTTTATGGTTCTGATACTGTAACAGCTAATCACGCGAAGTTTTAATTTCGTCGACACCCGGAAATTTCAATGTCAAGGATGCAGCACGCTCTGGAAGGTCATTTGTCGAAAATGTTCATAAGATCATGGAAATCTTCAAGCCCGACCGTCACATAAGCACTGTTTCGATTACATAGGAGCCAAACATTTCACAAAAAAGCTCCTCTTGGACCGATCGTCCATCTGAGGATCGCTGTTGATCACAATAAAATCAAGCCGTTTCTGACGGTCGTAGTCAAATCGTTGTGATAGCCAAGCTATGATCGGCTGCCAGGAAGGTTTTGCTGTGAGTTTGGTGGGGTTGGCAAGGAATCATCTGCTCTGAGCTCCTCCCTTACCACAAGGGTCTTCATTTGAATCTGTACTGTCACCAATTGGACCGTCTGATGGAAGAAATAGCTCGGAAGCGGCTAGCTTTGGCGAATAGAAAAATAATTGTTTTTCATCAAGACAATGCCAGGCCATGTACATACATCGATTGTGATTCGGCAGAAGGTGGGAGCTTGATTTCAGGGTTTTTATGCATTCAACTTATAGTCTGGGCTTGGCATCAAGTGATTACCACCTGCTCCTGTCCATGGCTAACCATTTACTGGTGAAAAATCCAATTCAGGAAGTCAGTAACATCGTGGAGCCACTCAAACATGTTATTTGAAGGCGAATATCACCGCTAAGTGCGGTTCAAGGTTATGTTCAGTGCGACCAGAAAGCCAAACGATCAATAGCGAATGGAGGATCAGTATGCGTGAAGCCCTTCGATTAATAATGTCCGGATTTGTGGCGTAAAAATTTATTGCTTTTGTACCACCATAATGCACCCACCGCCACTTCCACTTCAACACTTCAATGATGCGCCAACCTCGACTTTCGATTTTTTTCTTGTTTCCGATAATTAAGGTAACCTTAAAGGTCCGTCGTTTCACAAATGTGGATGCGACTATGTAATGGTAATTATATCGGAGGCGGGTAAATAAAATTTTATCAAAAAATCGGAAATTCCTTTTATTTTTTGAACACACCTCGTATTTCACTAACTTAGAATCGCAGCGAAAGGGATAATCTACTCTAAAATGAATATAATATATTACGTCGGAGAAACGAGCACAAAATCAACTGAACTATAACTATTGTACGTCCAATAGCTACAAAGTTACGTGACCGAAACCAAGCCAGACTTTGATGCATTTCCTCATCAATCGCACCTAAATTGAATTCTAACAATAATACTTAATTATGAGATCTAGGCCGCGTCGTATTCGTTATGTTGTCGGCTTTATATCTTAAGCCACAAATGGTCAGTCATTGCGGAAGCAGATATTTCTTCATGCAAACTTGTCAAGGTCCAATGACGCAAAGCTAGATACGTTTTTTGTTTTGATTCATCTGGCAACGTGCAATCGATGAGATTTGCATAACTCTTCCATACACGGCTAAACATTGAGCTGCACCCTAAAAGGTTGTCATCGATATAGGTATCAGCCTCGGACTATCGCAAGATGCGAATGTAATTTGACTTATCAGTATTCAGATGGGGTCGTCGCGTACATTTCGGTTTCGCTTTCGAAAAATAAAGAAAAAGACTTGATATCGCTATCTGTTGGGAATAAACAAAAATTTTCGGCTGCAAGTTGGTTCAAAATCAGCGAATTCAATTAGCGTCGTGGAGAGAAAATCTCACGTCGCAAGTCCCTCGGCATCGTTGGTTTATGCGAAGCATACTTATAAGGGATAAAACGTGAAAGCTGTAGATCGAGCACAGACAAGAGAAAAAGATCACGTCTGTGCGAATAATATTTGGGGACCGTATGTCTCCTACAACATCGCTTAGATCTTTTCTAACTGATAACTAGGTTCACAAAGCATTTCATCTACGCGACACAACCAATCACGAGCACAATTATTAACGCATTCCATGTAATCCACATTCACGTGTTTCACCCGCACAACGAGGACAAAGCAAAAAGCGAAATTTCACCTTACAACAAAGTATCAACCGGAAAGTAACATATCTCAAAGGCGCCGAACCGAATGTCATCCCACGAACAAGCCGTCCGCGTGGTCGTTGTACCTCCAACTTCTTGGACCGCCGGTGAAAATCGGTCAGTAAAACGCACAATCTCACAAGCGACACCTTAAAGTCGTAATTTAACGCAATCACTTATCGTTTCAGCGAATATCACCGCAGTCTTCGTAGTCGATGTGTTGATGCCGACGAATGACAATAGAAAGCGTCCGCGCCGTGTTTGTTTTTGTTTTTTCTGTTTAATAGACACACGAATTAACACTGTCCAGATACTCGTACATGTCGTCTGCACAGTGCAAGACTAAATTGGACTTCCATCCAAGCGGTATGGTATGTCGATGGTAACTAAAGTGAATATTTATCCGCAACAGGCACACCACCTGAGCGACGTTCAGCTCGGACGCGAGCTCGAGTCCAATCCGCGATGGTAAGACGAAGCAACAATTGGCGTGGTAATGTGGTAAAGGTGTGCTGTAAGTGATGCATGATGCGGGTACAGGTACGGGTACGCCTGTCTGGTTGTAATTTATTTTCTGTCTGTTGATTGGTGTGTGAATGTAGGTAGGTTCACGTGTGAGTTGTTGGATGAGGCAACGTGTGTGAATTAATAACGACAGACTGGCAGTAGTTGTAATCAGTAGTTTGTTGAGTTCGACGGTGGGAAATACCTATGGCTGTACAGTATGTCAAACAAGATTGGGGGAAATCAAGGGAAAGGTGAGCACCTGACTTGTTCCAGTAGATGGCGCCAGCTGTACATGTTGGTCAGAAATGTCAGATGAATTGTTAATATTCAACGGCGATGTGCATTTTTTGCGCTAGAAAAGGTCAACTTACGTGCAAAATAAATGTTACTGGCGGGAAGTCTTGCTCTTCAACTCCTATTCGCAAAAATCTGCGGCGGACGATCGACAAACGACTATATTTTTAATGCATTTTTATTCCTAATTTATACCAGACAAAAATGCTAAAGTCTAGGAAAACCATCTTAAATAATTAAAATTACCTTACCGACATGACACAACTCTACTGAACTTGAGGGGCTTCGGTTCGCAGAGCGCCACATCTTTATCGTAGAGATGTCGTCGTTTCATTGATTTGGGGATGCGTGGATGATTAAGGGCAGCGCTAGTCTATCCTGAATCAGTCCATATCTACCTAAATAGGGGAATACGCCTAGGGGGATAAAGGTGTTAAGGTAAACCTTCTCGTGATACGAATTATTGGGGTAGTAAGCCCTGGAGATCAGGTTACTATACTAACTGATGGTTTCGAACAAGTTTATCAAAAAATTGTCCGGCCGTAAAATCCTAGCCTGAATCTATAGAGTCTCGGTAGGGTGCTTAAATTCGGGTCTTCTTTGTAATCCGAGAACAATACTGAGACATGGTTTCTCTCAAACACCCGAATCCTTCCCATTAAGCTAGAACAGCAAAATTGTCAAAACAAAAGCGCCCCGGGCCCTTGCCAGAGCAGGATTAACGAGGGTGGTCCGATATGTACTTAGCCTCACCGCCAGATGGTGCTAGTATCGCAAGAGAAACTTACTATCGTATAGTACATTCTAGTGGGCGGCTACTGTATTTCAGCCGGATCGGACTCGTAGTTTTGTTTTGACCGCGTGTGGAAGCGGGAGTTTCCGCGATCTTAGAAAAATGGAAAAAGAGCAATATCGGTCGGTGATTCGATTCTTGTTTTTGGAAGGTAAATCGCGTAGCGAAATCAAAGAGCGTTTGGATGCTGTGTACGGTGACTCCTCTCCTTCGATGGCCACCATCAAAAATTGGTTTAACGAGTTTCAACGTAGTCGCACGTCGGTTTTTAATGAGCCACGTCCAGGTGCCCCGAAAACGGCTACCACGGAGGATAACGTGACAAAAATCCACGATCTCGTATTGGCATACCGCCTATTGAAGGTGCGCGAGATTGCTGAGACAGTAGACATTTCAAAAGATCGCGTGGGTCATATCCTGCATGAAATTTTGGGTATGAAAAAGCTGTCGGCGCGATGGGTGCCGCATTTGCTCACTCCGGACAACAAGCGCAATCCGAAGGAGTTTCTGCATCGTTTCGTGACAGTCGACGAAACATGGATCCACTGGTACACACCAGAGACCAAGGAACAGTCGAAACAGTGGATTTCACCCGGCGAACGTGCTCGGAAGAAAGCGAAAACTGTCACATTGGCCACCGTTTTCTGCGATTCACAAGGTGTGATCCACATCGACTATCTGGAGAAGGGCAAAACGATCACAGGGCTGTACTATGCCAAATTCGTACAAAGGCCGATTCGACGCCGAATTGACGAAAAAACGGCCCCACTTTGCGAAGAAAAAAGTGCTTTTCCACCATGACAACCACCGACTCACACCTCCGCCCTCGCCACGGCCAAATTGGTCGAATTGGGCTACGAACTGCTGCCCCATCCACATACTGCTGTATTCTCCACATTTGGCCCCGTGCGACTTCTTTTTGTTTCCAAACTTGAAAAAGTCACTCGCCGGGCAGAAATTTCAGTCGAATGAGGAGGTCATCGCCGCCACGGAGGCCTACTTTGCAGACCTCGAGAAAACGTATTTTTCAGACGGGTTAAAGAAGTTGGAGTATCGCTGGGTCAAGTGTATCGAGCTAAAATGAGATTATATTAAAAAATAAATCGCCATTTCTCCAAAATGTTTGTTTTTCTTTTGTGGGCTAAGTACTTATCGGATCACCCTCGTATATATTTGTAAAACTACAGAACTTGGTTAAGCCAGTTCCCAAGGTATCCGACTACATATTGCTTCACAAGTGGACGTCCATCCGGTCCAAAAATTGAAAACCTGCGCCAATTTTTTTGAACGTCCTGAAAAGCCATTGACAGAGGCTTTCTGATTAAAATAATTTTCGATTTTTGGAAGCCCATTTTCTGATTTTGTTGGACCCGATCGTTAAATCGACCGCGTACGCTATTGAATGGCGAAGAGAAGCTATAAGATCACTGTGCCCTGGTGTAGTCGATATTTAATTCAATTGTTTGAGTAGAAGTCATGAGGCGATTTTCAGAACGAATTTTCTACCGGTTGGCATGTCAAAAATCATTTATAGCATTGGCTGGCTTATGCCCAGTCGGCTGAGCTTATAATAATGCCCTTCTAATCATAGAGTGTCGAAAGCCTTTTACCACGTTGATCGGGCATTGGTTCTTGCATTTGTTCCATTGAATATCCGATACGACTTTCGACGGTTCATCAATAGTATCAGGCTCCGCTCTGAAACCGAGGTGATTATGCGGAATGAATTTATTGTCCTCAAGGTATGTCCGTCATTTAGCCAGCGCTCTATAAACCGCCTTCTTAAAAACCTTGTTGATATTCGGAAGGAGACTTATGGACCGGAGATAACATTATATATGTATATCGACGGTCCCCGGGGATTTTTTTCTATTCAGTTACTCGAGGATCACCTGGAGATCCTCCGTCGAATTGAGCAGGATGTTATCCCCTTCATTGGCGACGGCCTAAAACCAAGTGATGAAGCAGGGCTCTGTTTTCACAGTGTACACTTCCTGGAAGACAGCTACCTCTGTTGTCTCCTTCTCCTGAGCATCCTTGATCGCCATCCAAGACGTGGTTCTCTGAATAAATATTGAGTGTTGGTAAAATGTCTTCATTGTCTGACGATCTTAGAAGCCTTAGATTTCGAATGTCATTCTGATTGTTTCACCGAAGTATTTTATTTCAATGGTTGCGCTGGTAAGCTTCTGTAATACATATTAATGACGTAAATGATTTCAGCCCTACAAAAGTGATGATTTCGACATGGTAGGCTTGAAACTTTCCGTACCGGTAAATAATTTCGGAGGCTTTACGGACCAAGATCCACGTTGAATAGAACAAGATTGGCAGTATCAATGGCCGCAAATTGAGCAACCATTAACATTGTTTGAAAGCCTTTTAAAAGGTAAAAAAGTTAGGAAATCAGGTACAATATAGATTGAAGCCGACAGATGTCGAAATGCTGCTCGTTATCGAAATCGTAAAGTTCCTGCACTCGATAATACTCATTATGACTCTGTCGAATGGGCCTTACCATTTACCAGGCTTACAACAGATCGTATCTATTGAATTAGCTAGTGAGTCGTGGGCGAACCCTTCAAGGATGGTGTTGAAGGAGTCACATGACAATGCGTCGCGTCGTCCTGCCGATCTTAGTGGAGCAGGGAGAATTCTCCATTGCGATCCTGCATAGCTTGGATCATGTCACCATGAGTGGCTCTATAAAGTTCGTCTCTACGCTGTCGTACGTCACTTTTAAGTCAACAAAAGGATGGTAATTCCGACCTGTAATTCGTTGGATTCTCCTGGCCTGATATTACATTTATAGGAGCCCATCAGATTGTTTACGAATGTTCTCCCCGTCTTAGGACTTGTAAGAGCATCTACTCATCTTATTGATCCCGCGCTTCTCGTGCCCTTGTTTTTCCTATTCAGAAGTGCACCCTCCTCCCTTCTTTTCTTTCCTATTCCGCTCATGGTTCTGTTTACAGTCACCTTCAAGTTAGACGTTGGTTTGAAGTCGGGACAATCAGAGGCCGCATCCATGATGGCCCTTCGACAACATTGCTATTGCTGTTCTATGGTTTGTGTAGATTGCATTGGGTCTTGAGAGTGCTTGAAGGAGATAGAATCGGCAAAGGTCCTGATGCGAAAGCATCTTTCCCACGTCAATTTTGATGATTTTATTCGACTCTGTCGATTCCACCAAATCCATATGCGTATCATGCCTGCAACAAGGTAATGATTCGAGACGATATTGACTTCTCGGAAGGTTCGGACATCCAAGAAGATTGAGGAGTGTCTGACGTCGATCGCAATGTAATCAATACGGTTGATCAGAATTTTTAAAATAAATATTCTCCAAAGTTGAAGTGTGTTCCAAGCCGAGTTACATTCCAAGTCGAGCTGCATACCAAGTTGAGGTACATGCCAAGCCAAGTTGTATGCCAAATCGACTACATGCAGGGTCTAGCTACATGCCCAGTCGAACCATATGTCAAGTTGAGCCAAAACTAACAGCTAAGCAGGGGTGAGAGCGCTAAGCTCACAAAAAACGAAATCAAAATTTGGTGGATATCGGAAACAACTAATCTACTACCGAGATGAGGCTCGTCAAAAAATCATATCAGACATCGGGACAGCGTTCGTTCTTAAATATACTAAATGTCAATCGAGAAGATATCGGAAAACGTGTTCACTACCTTTACGAACACTGTCATCTGGAATATTACCAAAATAAAAAGAACGATTCATAGGAGTGATTCTGCACTTCTGCTCTTAAGAAGTTTCGACAGTTTGGAATCTGAGTCGACGTTGTATATTCCATGAAAAACCATTGTTGTTCTCCTTGTAAGAGCCGTCGAAAAAATAGTAGATGTCACGGCTTTTCATCCGTTTCTTACCCGACTTCTTGCGCCATAACCCACATCCCAACGATCAGATTCTGTCTGGAAAGTGGCCGGAAGAGATGAGCTGGTGCTACAGTCTCGTCTTCTATCTCGTCTGACCCCATCGAGGTTTGATTATCCCAACTTCCACCAAGGTTCTACGGTTTTTATGTTCATGACTCTGAGAACAGAAGTTGGAGGTCTTGTGTCTGCGTAAACCTCTTATTACCCACCATAAAAACCAAATTGGCTTTCCCAATATACTAGTCGTTAATCTACAAATGCACGATGCATTTTCTGCAGTTATCTGAGGCAACCACAATCTTTTTATGACCCTTCGAGTCCACTACAAAACGAGCTACTAGAACTGTTTTGCTTAAAAACATTCCCAGAGGCATTCATCATCGCAAGATGTAGAGTTTGCCTTACGCAGATCACCCTTTCCGTTAACGCTATCCCGCAAAATATAATGAGAGCATCACTTCTTCGTCATTCACATTCCGGAAGATACTTGTAAACGTTACAAATAAATCTCCAAACGCAGCACCATGCATCGGCAAGGTCTTAGTATAACGTTCAGCAAATAACTACAAAAGAACTTCAAAACAAAACAAACTGAAAAGAAAGAAAACAAACAAAAAGATAGAACATGACACGCTAGCACGCTACCGTACACTCGGCGGTATTTAGACGAACCTAAGCAGCATATGACTCTTCGCCGCGGCAACTTTCTTTGCCCGCGAAGTCGACACAGTTAGTGATTCAATCGGCGTCGAGCAGTTTAAGCCATTTCATGCACTCCAGGCAACTGGGCTCGACGAGCCGTCAAACCTTATCCCATGTCCAGCCGACGGTAAAGTATCGCGGCATAGTTTGTATTATAGATACGACCAAGTTCGAACAGTATGATCGAAAAGAAAATCAACTTGTTGGCTCTGAAATTTTATAGTCTATTGAAAAGTTTATTTTTTTTTCTAATGGAAACTTCTAATTTTAGTCTTTTGAGTACCGAAATTTGAAATAACCTCTGTTGAGTTCAAGCTTAATGACCGATAATGAGAGAAAAAGTTCAAAAAGGCTGCGAACTCTAAGAACTTGAAAGTGACAGTATAGAACGAAAAGTGTCAAAATTCAGTATCAAACTGATTCTATTGATCACAGCTTAGTTTCTTCTTATTATGGCATTATAAATATGGATTTTGCCATTGCGGGACAAAAGAGTTGTTTTGAATAATTCCTTCACCACGAGGAAGCATGCGATGCCCAAATGCAGCCTTTTATTTTCTTCGCTCTTTTTGCCGATGCGGTTCCCAGATATTTTAACTTGTCCACGTTATCGATCCAGTTCGATCAGTGGCCATATAAAGAGTTTTTCAATTGGCGCGGGTGATTTTAGCGGCATGTGGTGGCCATGTTGTGTTGGTGGCAACTGTCAAATATATTGTATTATATGTATATTATTCAGTTACTGATGCCAAACCACCATGGCAAGTTACACGACTGAACAACACGATCAAATGATACATTTTTATTATCAAAATGAGTGTTCGTTAGTGCAAACGTTGCGCGCGTTGCGCCCATTTTACGGTAGGCGTGGTGGCCCTTCACAGTCGAATCTTCAACGTTTGGTGCACAAATTTGAGACGACCGGTTTGATAATCAATTAGCCAACATTCATACCTCGAAGGAATGCAAGATCAGCCAAGAACATCGCCGCGGTCGGCTTAAGTGTACAGCAGAACCCGATCGATTCCACGCCGTGCACAAGAACTCTCCTTTCGCAGACTTCAACGAATTTTGCCGCGGACCTGGACCTACACCCGCACAAGATCCAACTGACCCAGGAGTTCAAAATCCATGACCATAGACAACGCCGTTTGTTCGCTAACTGGCTTTCGGAACGTTTGGCCCCCAAGAGGCCGAAAAATCATCTTTAGCGATGAGGCGCATTTTTGGATGAATGGCTGTGTTAACAAACCAAATTGCCGGATCGACACCAACCCACACGAGGTTCACCAGGTGATAATGCATTCACAAAAAGTTACAGTTTGGTGTCCGGCGGCGACTTTGGTCCGAACTTTTTCGAAAACGACGTTGGTGAAACGACCACTGTCAATGACGAGCGCTACAGAACGATGATAACCAATTTCTTATGGCCCGAATTGGACCATGAACCTAGACGACATTTAGTTCCAACACGACGGCGCTATGAGCCATGATTGACATTCTGCATGAACGATTTGAGGGTAAGGTTACCTCTCGCAGAGGTGACCCGAATTGGCCCGAATTGGTCTTGCGGTTTGATCCCGCTAGACTTTTTCTTGTGGGGTTTCCTGAAGTCGCAGGCGTATGCTAATAAACCACAATCAAGCGATGCCCTTAAGGTGAAAATAGCAAAGGCCATCGCTCAACTCCAGCAGGGTCTATGCGGAAGAGTCAAAATTGTTCGACTCAGATCCGTTGTATCGTAAGAAGCTGAGGCGGAAATAATGTGAATTATTTCATATCCCATACATGATGGCATACATGGGCCTTTCAAATATAAGAATAATTTAGTTAAGACCAGTTGCGATGAGCCTATGTAACTTCTTTGTTAATTCCTCCCCTGCATATTTTATTAATTCCAACTATAGTAAGTCGGCTCCTGTGGCCTTTTGTTTTTATAGTCATGTTGCGGATTTTATTTTTTAAAAAGAATATCTTCTAAATGTCGTCCGTTTATTTCCAGGCACTCTTGCAGTCGGACCCTCACATTTGCAATAATTCGTGAACAAAAAGCTAGTTCAATGGTTGCAGTGTCACGGCAAATATTCTCATGCGGGGCCTGAATTGTTCGAAGATTGTTATCGTAAGCCCTTAACTTGAGGTATCCCCACAAGCAAAAATTCGCATGGTGTGAGGTCCGGAGAGCGAGGTGGCCGTGATGTTCGGGAAAATAGCCCTCAGCTTCTCCATCGAGATCCTAGCCGAGCGTGATATAGCACCCTCTTGCTGAAATAGCGTTCTTTTGTTGCACCCGGGGAACAGTTGCAATAGCGACAACAGAAACTCACCCATCATTCTGCAATACACTCCAGCAGTCACTGCCTTTTGTTGGTTAAAAAAATAAAGGCCAACTATCCATCGGGCGGAAAAGGCACAATACCGTCGTTTTGGGGCAATGTAAATGTTTTTGATGGGGTTCTCTAGGGTTTGGATACCAGTAACGCAAGTTCTTTTTATTCACGTAGCCGTCGATATGAAAATGTGTTTCATTACTAAACAATATGTTGTCAAGCGTTCGTGCTGTTCGAAAACGTTCGAGCATTGTTCTTGTGAAGGTTTCTCACAAAGGATAGTTACTTTCCTGCCACGTCACTCACCATCCAAGATTTGGATTTTGCATAGGTGGAACATTAATTTTTTTTTAAAATAACGTGCACAGTTTATTTTTTCATTCCCGTAGATGCCGCGAATTCAGCAAGATCTTCTCTGCAGTACTGTGTGGGCGCCTGAAAGCCTTTATGGATAATTTGATAGGTTCATTTCAGTGTGGTTTCAGGCCAGGTAAATCTACAATAGACCAAATTTTCACACTGCGGCAGATCTTGGAAAAGACCCAAGAATTCCAAATTGACACATACTATCTTTTTGTCGATTTTAAAGCCCGATATGACAGTGTGCATAGGGATGAGCTATACCGAGACATGTCTAGTTTTAACATGCCTGCCAAACTCGTCCGATTGTGCAGGAGGGCAATGGAGACTTCTCGCTGTTCCATTAAGGTAGGTAGCGCGTTAGCTGAGACCTTCGATGTTAAAAAAGGGCTTAGGCAAGGTGGTGCACTGTCATGTAACTTCGTCAACATCGTGCTTGAAAAGATTATACGAGACCCACTGGTCAACACAGGGGGTATGATCTATTTCAAGTCTTCGCAATTGCTTGCGTACGCGGATGACATTGACATAATTGGGCAAGCACAGCGAGACGGCTAAAATAGGTATTTCGGTGAATGAGGATAAAACCAAATATATGCTGTCATCCAAAAAAGACGCATAGCACCGATGTCTTGATCAGAACGTCACAATTCACGGCTTAGAATATGAAGTGGTCAAGACTTCGTCTACCTTGGCCTAGTGACTAGTGACAAAAACACCAGCGTTAAGATCAAACGCAGAATTTCTCTTGCCAACCGCTACTTCTATGGGTTCAAGAGGAAAATGAGAAGTAGAGCACTCTCCCGAGAAACCAAGATAGCACTGTATAAATCACTTATCATTCCGGTCCTCCTATACGGTGCAGAAACCTGGACCTTAAGGGGTAACACCACTCCAGGATTTTCAAAAATTAGATTTTTTTTTTTTTTGCTTAAAGTATACTTAAGGACTTTAAAATTAAAAATGGTTTTATATTGAAATTCAATGTGGAAGGGGTCTAATTCTTAAATCTGCCGCAACGCCGAGCGCGCGCCGAATTCTATTGCTTACGATCGGACCGAATTGCTACAATTTTTGCGTGGAGGCGGACGCCCGTTGCATCAAATTTTCCGAGCGATCGTTGAACAACGAAGCCAGAGAGGCCCGGATGTCCATAAAATCTGCAAGGAAGGAAGAGGAAGAGTCCGACATCAACAGAGACGGCCAGATGTACGGCGCAGGCATCGCAGACTAGAGGTAAACAAAAATTTCAACGGTTTCAATGTTTTTCTCGTTTTTCTCGAAACAGTTTTTTTCAAATCGGGCGTACTCGTAGCTTCAAAACTATTGCATGGATCGACTTCAAATTTTTACAGTAGCTTCATATATATATTCTCCTCCGAAGTACGTAGCCGTTTTTTGATATTTTGAAAATTACTTGTTTTATTAACAATTTACTGCTCTTTTTTTAGTCGAAAATTCATACTTTTTGTTCAGATATGCACAGTTTCTACAAAAATTGAAAAAAAAAAAATTTTTTATACTTCAATATATGTTGAATAAACCCTGTAAATTTCAATACAATCCCTTTTCCCATAATCCCATGAAAAATCCGCAAAATTACACCTTTTTTTCGGCCTCTAGAGTGGTGTTACCCCTTAACGAACACGGATGAGGATGACCTTGGCCGCTTCGAGAAAAAAATTCTGCGTTCAATCTATGGTCCCGTTTATATAAACAGAGAGTGGAGGAGAGGAAACAACGACGAAATGTGCGGGCTGTACAGCAACATCGGCCTCGTACGACGTCTGCGGATCCAACGTCTAAGATGGCTGGGCCATGTAAAGCGAATGAACAACACAGATCCAGGCCGAAGAGTTTTCGAATAGAACTCTGATGCGTCGTCCAGCAGAGGACATAGATGGAAGGGAACCTTAACCAACTGGGAGTGTGGCAGCTGGAGACGCTTGTTGGTTGAGGTCCAGGTCCACACCGGACTGTAGCGGATTTCTTGCAAACATCAGGGCGTACGCGCTTAGTCATCCTGCATCCTGGATATTCCCTCCATCTACGGCTGTGTGCATTAAACACCCAGTCGTTGATGTCAGATTTGACCGTGGAAGCAGGTAGACCTAAGGCGAGTTCAGGTCCTGGGTTCAGGTCTCCTCTAAGCCCCTTCTAGCGAGCTCATCGGTGATCTCATTTTCTGAGATCCCGATGTGACCTGAGCTTTAGTGAAGTTCTTTTGTTCAAAAAGTTCTTGAGTTCATGCACTAATTTGGAGGTGGCTAGAGGGTTGGACACAGCTTTGAGTGCAGCTTGGCTGTCAAATGTGACTGTGAAATTACAGCGGAGTAGGATGGCAGGTGTCATTGCGTCAGAAGGTACATATATCCATGAGACAGGGATCGTAGGATATTTCTCGCGCAAGTACACTGTCACTCCAATGCGAGTTGTACCAAAGACGATTTCTCTTGAGGCGAGACATGGTTTTCAGTGCGCACCCTCTGATATATATGTCAAGTGGTGGAAGATTCACCATAGCATATTGAGCCGCTCCCGGTTTGCTGGGGAAAGCCCCCGACAGGCCGCTCTTTGGAGTTTAGTGAAAGAGACCACAAAGTGTTTGCGTGTTAGCTTGATCCACCAGACTACCGATGCATATGAGATTATCAGTCTTATCATTACCGTGTAGATCCCAAGGACCTTTTTTGGCGATAAGCCCCATGTTTTGCCAAAGGCACCTTTACATTGCCAAAAAGCTGACAGCGCTTTTATGGTTTTGGACTCAACATGCTTTGACCAAAGAAGCTTGCTATCTGATGACTCTCAGGTACTAAGCTTTCTTGGATATTGGCATGGGAATGCCTTTTAGCACCAGCTGAGTAATGTCACCATCTTCCCTCCTTCTCGCGAAGAGAACGAAATCAGTCTTAAGAGGCTCCCTGCGCTTTGAGACAGACAGTCGCTAAACATGAGCCGACAGAAAGAAAAGCAACATCATACGCATAGGCCTAGGCATAGATTCCAGAGGTATTGAGAGCATCGAGCAGTCCTTTACTTCTTCATCAGGTAGAAGAACATAGTTAAGGCGAAGACCCTTGATTTTGGCCATCGACATTCGGTCGTTGTAACATACTACGTGGTTTACGTTATTTCGTTGGGAACTAATTGGAAAGCACCCGGTTCGTACAAGCTTCGTACTTTCCATCAGCCTATTTGTCCTTGAGATATTTCAGACGAATAAAAGCTTAAAACTTGGGGATATTCGTGCCTCAACTTCTAAATGAAACATGCCGGTGGTAGAGTAACAGCCATTGTCGGAAAAGGTACTTCTGTAAACTAGATATTTAAAAATCCGCAGCTAAGCACTGCAAATGAAGTTAACATGTTATTTGGGTTCCCTGACTAAAACGCCGATACAGGGGTTGCCAAAGGTGGCGAGGTATGTTAATTAATGGCTCATTTGGAGCCAAATTTCAGTTTCGCGTTACTTACAACATACCGACGTGCAAATTTCCACTCACCAAACAAGGTTGGCTACTTGCTGTTTACCAAAAGTTCGCTTGTGCCAAGTAATTCCAAATAATGACAGAGAAATGGAACGTTTCACACTGCAACACTCTGACTTTGACGCGACCATTTCCTCACATCATAGCGGCGAACAGCCAATAAATTGCATAAGCCTCGGTCGGATTATGATCACATAGACCATAACTACTCATGCAGTGTATCAATTTCCGCTCTATGCCTATGATCGTTTCTTCGACGTTACTGCCATGCATAAAACGTAGTTACAAGTGTGAGCTCATTAAAAATTGACGAATGAATCCGTCTACGAGTATAATAGCTGCTTTCTACGCATAAAGCACTTTCGATTTCGTTGCTATAAAATCGCTGCCAATGCCGGTCGGCTAAGGCTGTTGCAAGCCTCATAGGCAAAACACACACGAATTCGTTTAATTGGATGCCATCGAATGTTAATTCATTCCTCATCGCAACGCATCTCTCTTATCAATGAAGATACACTCGTCTGCCTCACGACTACGTGAGTTTGTGGACCAACTCTGCAATGGGAAAAAAAGTAGAAAGTTTAAAATCATTAGCCGACCAAGACGCAGCTTGGTCGCATGCTGAAATTGAAATTGTCTTCATATGGACCAGACACTAACCGACATACGACATCAATGACCAGTTCGACTACAGTCCAATCTGCTCAAAGTTAGGTCATCAGCTGGCTGAAACCAGGACACGTACAACGAGTATGCATCGCATGGGGTCGCAGAACCGGTTTCGACATCATGCATAGCGATGAAAAGTGAACAAAGCAAGCAGAGCGAATTGGATGTAGGTGAAGATCGCGCAATTGGATACGAGGCGCATTGGACACTTTCACATGAAGCTGACAACGACGACTGCAGAAGTTGTTAGTTGCTCCATTTGGATGCTTTTGATTTATGTTGCACTTGAATTGAATTTCTCCTTTTCTTGTTTAAGTGATTGTAGTCGTAGTCGAGGAGGTGTGCTTTCGTGTGTTTCAAGGCTTTGTTTAGAAAGTCAATGGGCAGGAGAAGAGATGCCAAGCGTGTCTGGATTTATAGTGCTTTGCGGTGCCTTTGGCGTGTGAAAGCAAATCTTGATTCAGAGCGGACTGGATGCAGTGGTATTTCGGTAACGCGGGAATATTGGTTATCTCCATAGAATACTCAAATCCAATTAGTGCGGATATGAGTATGTGCAACATTTTCATCTCGCGGTACTTGGATACATGTGTAGCAAAAACGTGTAAAAATTTGCTCTTTGAGGCGAGTGACTTCCTGTTTTAGCTGACCGCAGTTCATGGCTATGCGTTCGATTCTGGCCTGTGTTTGTGAGTCCACGGACTATATTCGGCAATAGAAAGCCGTCTTCAGCTATTATCCGGTATCCGACCAGCGCCTTCTGGAGTACCCCAAGGTAGTCATTTTGGTCCTATCATTTTCATTCTCACCATAAACGGCGTTGATTGTTAAGTTCAATTTATCATAGACTTCCTTCCTGGTTAAAAGGTTTCGTTGCCATCGACTTTTGTGACCAGGAAGTTTGGGTTTGTTTTTTTCTTTGCCAGGTTTTGCAGAGCATCGTGGCTGTCCTTAACGATTTTTCAGCTCAGTGGTCAAAAAAAAAAAATTTCCTTTTTTCGTACGAAACAACAGGCTAAGTTTAGAAGGAATCTTGACCTTAGTAGCAGCGCGATGATGGCGCTTGTTTGCCGTCATCCAATAAGCCAGAACCTTTATCAATGGCGCAGCAATGGGGTTGGTGTCATCCAATGGATTACAATATAGTAGGTTAGGTTAGGTTAGGTTAAAGAAGGGGAGTGTGATGGTTGAGCATCACTTCCACACGGAGGCCCATTGTGATTCCCTTCATTTGTGGAGTACACATGAATTTAACCTGTCCTATCACGTGATGGCTGAAACCACCCTGTGCTCTTTATGAATTTTAGAAGATCCGACATATCTGCATTTGCTACGTCCGCAATCTCTGTAAAAAATCTTTGGCCTAGGCGAAGCTAGGTGTCGATTTTGGAGAGCTGGGCAGTGGCAAAGCAGATGTTGGATGGTCTCGGTTTCTTCCTCATCGCCGCAGCTCCGGCAGAGATCCCGAGTTCCATTTCCG
This sequence comes from Merodon equestris, assembly GCA_958301585.1. Taxonomy (NCBI): domain Eukaryota; kingdom Metazoa; phylum Arthropoda; class Insecta; order Diptera; family Syrphidae; genus Merodon; species Merodon equestris. The sequence continues at coordinate 10,159,803 of OY284415.1, read as the reverse complement.
GAGCATTGCTTGGAGGGGACAGTGTCCTGTGATCACTCCGTCGAGCATACAGATCGAGTTTCGGTCCAGCGCCAAGAGCTTCTTTGTTTTTCCGATATTGAGCTCTGGCCACGATGATCTTGTCGTGTGGCTGTCGTTTTTTGTAAGCCAAGACGAGTTGGCTTCTTTTATAATTGTGTCATTTATGATTTGGTCGGTGGCTGCAGTGACATGCCCGCTTCGTGATGCCCATTTCAGACCCTTGCCTGGCCAATTCGTCCGCTCTTTCGTTCCCTGCGATTGAGCTGTGGCCCGGAACCCAGCAGAGTTTGACTTTGTGGTGTCTGATGGCCTTCAGTGAGTCGCGACATCTCATGACAGCCTTTGATCTCGTTTTACAAGATCCTATTGACTTCAGTGCAGCCTGGCTGTCTACAAAGATAGTGATATCCGATGGTGGGATATCGGTTTCTTGTAGGTGTTTCGCTGCTTTTTCTATTGCTAAGATTTCTGCTTGAAAAACGCTGCACAAATCAGGGAGTCTAAATGATTCCTGTTTGTGCAGGATATCAGAGTAGAACCCGGCCCCAATGCCTGTGTCCGTTTCGATCCGTCGGTGAAGAGGGTAATCTCGTGGTCGTTGATTACGGCGTTTGATAGTCACTCTTCTCTGTCGGGGAAAAGGATTGGTATTCGGAGAGAGAAGTCTTTTGGGGGGAAATATAGTCGGTCGTAGCTGCGGGGCTACCATGTTTCTCTCCCAGGTCATCTACTATTCTGAGTATGGCCGCATGTCCATAGTTGGCTTGTTTCCACAAAGAGGACTCTCTTAGTCTGAGAGCACATTTTGCAGTGCAGCCTTTTATGAATTACAATATAGTAAAAAGCTCGCAAATTATTTTACAAGCGTTGGACAATCCATGGCGAAGCATCAATCTGACAAAGCGGCATTTTCACCAACTTCCAAGCGCGATGGAAATATTGTACTCGGCAGAATGTCGCTCTCCTAATGCCAGATTGCAGGCTTGGTGCTGGTGTACAGCTCGGCTTGGAATACCAAGACATGTGAGTCTTTGAAGACGTTGCCTTTGGCAACTATAGTTTTCTGCTCGATCTAAAGCTAGGTATATATATACTCGTAACTAGAAGATGACTTGAAGTTTTGATCCTCAGGACAACTGCTTCGATAAATTGATTAAAGTTCCATTTAAGTTTACAAAAAGATTAGGTATGTAGAAAATCCAATGTTTACATCATCTAGGGTGGCTAAGCAAGAGTTTCAAGTGAGGGTACTAAGATAGTCGTCGTTGGGTTAGTGAATAAACTCTCTCCGACGCATCAACCAAATTAGGCTTTTACTTCTCATTTGCCTGTGACTATGACCACAAAGTGGTTGGCTTGGCCTATGAACCGATAACTTTGTAACCGGTATCGCAGGACATTTAGAGTCACTATATAGAGAGTCGTCGATGACAATTGATAACTGATAGAAGTGGTGAAAGGGCAACTCCTTATGGGCAGTCCTTTGCTGCTAATAATGTTATTGACATCTTTTCGGATGTTATCAAATGCCCCATCACCATCATGATGCGCAAGGCACAAATGGCGATCTGCTTTCAAGTTAATTTGGCTTCTACATATAGAGCCATGTAGAGCTTTCTCGGTTGAGTGAACATGTGCATTCGAAATTTTTCATCGAATTCAGGAGGCACGACTGCAGACTAACAGGATTTCAACAGCTCAGTTGCTCAGTTTTCGGTAGAAAAAAAACAGGTCTACTTCCCAAGACCAAAATTGAGGGATGTGCCCCAGATTGAAGCTTGATCTAAATGGGGCTATCGAAGGCAGAATAATAAGGTCCAGAGCGTTGTCAGGGTGGGCTGAAAGGAAAGGAAGAGACGAGAATTGCGTGTATTAAGTGGGTTAATGTTAAAAGATATGGAGTTGTAAAGGGTGGCGCAGTACATGTCAGAAGTCTATGGATGAAGAAGATGTCAGCGTACTCAAATTGATTAGTTTAAGACGGTCTTGATATGACGGTAAGAACAAAGGATTGTCCCAGGGCAGACCGAAATTTAGAAACCTCTCCATTCTAGAAATGTGGGTTTGTTGATAAGGGGCCCACGCTTGAAATGCGTATTCATGAATGGGGGCGAACAAAGATCATATAGAGGGATCGAGTCACGTAGGGATATGAGAAGTCTTTAGACCATTGCCTCACGAAACCGAGTGCAGAGTTGGCTTTAAGAATTACGAGTATATCGTCGTATATAGCGAAAATTGAGCTCTTGGTCACAGAGTATACCAAGATCGGGGATAACCTGGACGGTGGAGATGGGCTGATTATTGGGGAAGTAGACACGAGGAGGAGTTTTGATTAGCTTACGTGAAAAAGTGATTGATTGGCATTTGGAAATATTAAGCTTCAAGTCATTTTTGGAGTACCAGACAGAAAAGATTTTGAGATCCGATTGAATAAGGGAAGAATCTTGTTGCGAGGAAATGGTCTTGAGGAACTTGGTGACATCGATGTACAATGTGTCGTTAATGGTGAGAATGAAAAGAAGTGGATCTAGATGGCTGCCTTGTGGAACGCCGGAAGAAGAAGGTTTAGAAAAGGCAGATCTAAAACAAACACTGTAGTAACGGTTTTTTAAACAAGAAGATTTTATCGAAGGTTTTACTGAAATCATTCATTCTCTAATGCTAAAGCCATGTTGTTTAGAGGAAATTAGAGATTTGCAGTCTTAACTTAGGGTGTCATACAAGATACTTTCGAAAAGTTTGGGTATATGCGATAGTTTGGCGATGGGGCGGTAGTTGTTAACATAACTTTTTGGACCTTTTTTATCAATAGGAGCTATTAGAGCTGTTTCCATATCTTGGGAAATTCTCCAAGGGACAGGGATGAGTTAAATATTTTTGAGAGCGGGACACAAAGGATAGAGGAACAGTTTTTTTAGTATTATAACATGACAGGGAGACCATCGGGCCCAGGAGTGAATACATCATTAGGTTGATTCAATTTATTTTCGATGATATGGGGGTGAATAGTACGTAGGAGAAATGGTCCAAAGAAGAAAGTCCGGTACAAAGGAGTCAGCGGCGAAAGATTGTTTGAAAAAGTTGGCGATAGTTTTGGGATCATTCGAGGTTTATCCATTGAAAAAGAGTGAGGTTGGGTAGCCATCAAATTTCCTTTTGTAGTTGACAAACTGAAAGAAGGACTTGTGATCGTTTATAAGATTGGCTTGCCTGCGATTGTATCAGGAAGGGCAGGTACATATATGTTTGGACGTAAAGAGAAATAGAATTAAATATTTTTCTGTAGAAAATATTAGGTGCCGCCGTTTGCCGATATGTGGCGATAACGGTAAGTAGCGGTGGGAAAAAAACAGATCGCAGACGTCAGGGAGTTGGCATGGACCTCGGTCTACAGAACACCATTCAAACATAAGTCGATTTGTGTCTGCATCATAAAGTTGTTCTCTTGAAAATGTCAATTTACGAGCCAAGCTCTCGTCATTCGCGGGAGGTGTTACTGTTTGGTTATAATATGAAGAAAACAGCGGCTGAGTCTCATCGAATGCTGTCAGATACGTATGGTGAGGACGCTATTAGTGAAAGAACGTGTCGTGAGTGGTTTCAATGCTTGAAGAACGGTGATTTTAACGTCGAAGACCGGCATAGAGTTGGAAGAGAGAAAGTTTTCGAAGATGCAGAATTGGAGACATTTGAAGACTCGCGTCAAACTTAAGGAGAATTGGCACGATCAGTGGGAGTGATACAGCAAGCCATTTCAAAACGTCTCAAGGCCATGGGGATGATTCAGAAAGAAAGAACTTGGGTCCCGTATGAGTTGAAACCAAGAGACGTTGAAGGGCGTTTGTGTGTTTGTGAACTTCAGCTTCAGAGGCAAAAACGGAAGGGATTTCTGCATCGCATTGTGACCGGGGACGAAAAATGTGTTCATTACGATAACCCTAAACGCAAGATATCATGGGGATATGCAGGCCATGCTTCTACGTCGACGGCCAAACCGAATATCCTCGGCTCCAAGATCATGCTTTGCATTTGGTGGGACCAACTCGGCGCCGTGTACTATGAGGTATTAAAACCAAGTGAACACAGGTGCTCGTTATCGAACGCAATTAATGCGTTTGAGCAGAGCATTAAAAGACAAGCGGCCGCAATACAGCGAGAGGCACGATAAAGTGATTTTGCAGCACGATAACGCTAAGGCAGGCCGAAAAACAATTGGTGCAAACAAATGCAAAAACACCAGCATTTGATTGGCCTCAGCGATGAAGTAATCCCAAACCGGGAAGCTTGCCGCTACTTTCTGAGGTCAAACCGGCGGACCCCACAAGCGGACCAGTAGGAATGCAGTTAAGTGGGAAGGTTATGGTCCTACACTTCTGACCATAACAACGCCGGAAAAAGGAAAAGAAGAAGCAGCACGATAACGCTCGATCCCACGTTGCAAAAGAGGTCAAAACGTTCTTGGAAACGTTAAAATGGGGAGTCCAACCGCACCCGCTGTATTCTCCAGACATTGCTCCCTCTGACTATCATACGAGTATGTTTCGATCAATGGCGCATGGCCTGGTTGACCAAAACCTGCGATCTCATGAAGAAGTCACAAATTGGATCGATTCGTAGATCGCTTCAAAAGATGAACAATTAAATGAACGTACAATGCCCGAATGACGGGAAAAAAGTAGTGGCCAGCGATGGAAAATACTTTGAATGATACATGTGTAACCAATTTGTTTCATTAGGGCCTCAAATGTTGAGAAAAAAATGGCGGAAGCACCTAGTAGATATGGCGTCATTTATTGTAAGGCTGTCAAATTTGAAGGGGGCGTTATTGAGATATTCATTGATTAGGTAGAAATTTGCTTTGTGGAAGTCGTATGACTTAAGCGCTGTCGTGGAAAAATGAAAGAAGGGGAGGATGGTAGTTGTCGATGGTTGATAAGGAAAGGGGACAAAATGAAACAGATGAGCTAAGAGGGTCTGTTGTGAAGATCAGGTCTAGCTGCCTATGTAATTGTAATGCCACTAACTTGGTTAAGGTTTGAATCAGCTAGTCGATCTAAGAAAAGACATTCTTTGGTAGCAGAGGAATTAGTGGGAATGTAAAATGTATGATCGTCCGATGGAACCCATTCCAAGAAAAGGAAGATTGAAACCAACAAAGAGAAGGATTTCATCATGGGGATCCCGTGTAAATCATTTATGCTACCAACCATATTAATGGCGAGTTCATTGGATTCAATAGGTTGAGATGGCAAGATACGTATATAAAAGCAGATGACATAGAGCGCTGTTACGAGTGGAGAAATTTTCACTGTCACAACCACAGTTTCCACAAACCACAAAAGTCGAAAACTCTCCTTGCCATGGCGTTTTGCCAACTTTTCGTTATCGGCTGGATGGCCAGGGGTCTGAGGTCCTGGGATCGGATCCCACGGCGGTTCTGTTTTTTTTTCCTTTTGGCCTATTTTTTGGAGTGCTCGGTTCCGAAGGAGCTTTCAGAGGTTCGAGGTCAAAAAGGACACTGGAAAGTAACCGCTGTGGCGTGGAGGCGAACTGGTCGTACGATCAGTTGGGAAGGCAGTGAGCGAGAAGTTTTCACCGAGAGCGGATGTGTATTGGGAAAAAAAAAATAAAGTGTTGTGTTCGGGAAAAAAAAAGAAGAAGTAGTTTAATAGTAGCGATTTATTTCCGAGTGTTAGTGCATTTAATTTTAATATATTATTCGCCTTATGCAAGAAGGACGGGATAACCACGAAGAATAAGGAAAACTAATATAAGAAATCCGTGAGTCATCCCGATGCTCGTGAATACCTTATGGGTAAAAAGTTACTCCTTTTTTTTATGCAGGGAACGAGCGATCGAGAATCTGAGGTTTTCCGGTGGATTTTGTCTCTGATTCAGAAGGGTGGAATCACTTAAACGGACGAGAACAGGATCGTCTGTACGCCACACTTAATACCATTTTGGGCAAGAGTCATCAAGGGTGAACGGTAGCCTGGAGCGTCAATCATCAGCTCGACGTGCGGGAGACCCGAGTCCGAGGCTGAGTTCTACGTTTTTTTTTTCTTTCCTTCTCATTTTCTTTTTTTCTTACTCTTTTATTTGTACAATTGTCTTTCTTTTGGTTACGGGGTTTATTTTGGGATTAGTTTTAAAATCATTTTATTTAAGCATTATTACTTTCCCTTTTTTTTATTATTTTTATTTAATTTTCCTTGTTTTAATTTCGGCTCGTCATTGTTTTATTAGTACGTAAGTTCCCCGCTATTTGTACAAGTTACCCATTGGCCGCATGGGCCTAAGTGTAAGCAAAAGGGTGGCAACGTTGCGGCGCTTTTGAGGTGGGTTTAAACCCGAGGGGACGAGCATTCTTGTATATATATTTTCTCTTTTTTTTTTTTTCAATAAACCCTATATTGAATTCCTTGTCTTATGTTAAATTGGTCTTTGTTTGTTTTATATCTAAATACGATACGCGAACCTTTCCTGGCAGTCGTGATTCTTCCAGGAGGGCACCTCGAGACACCAAGGTCAATCGCGTGGCGCCCATTAATTTCATTTTTATTTTTTTTTTAACATCAAATTGCCCACGACCTTTTTTTTCCATTGGGTCAGTCGGCCCTTGTTGTCTTGAGCCGCGGAGCGGGTACGTAACAGCGCTTTATGGGGCAGTACAGTCTTGTTTAAAACGAAGTCGAGATACGGGGTAGAGGATATCCCAATAAGGGATGAGTCGATTGAGTTTTACAAGTTGCACAACATGTGGTCGAGCATTGTCGTTTTTTCTTTATTGCTTGGTTCAAACGCATCAATTATTGTCGGTAAAGAGGTCCATCGATTATTTGACCAGTTCTCAGTAGCTCATAATAGACCACTCCCTTTCGATCCCACCAAATATACAGCATTATTATGGTAGGATGGATACTTGGCTTTGCAGTAGATTTGGCTGGTTAGTCGGGTTTGAGATATGATTTTCTGTGTCTGGGATTATCATAATAGATCCACCTTTCGTCGCCAGTAATAGTGCGATGAAAAAAATATTTTTTTCGACAGTTAAGCAGCATTTCGGACATGCTTTCGTCGTCCCTCGGCTTTAAATCATATGATACCCAATTCCCTTGCTTTTGGATCATTCTCAATGCCTTCAACTGTATGGAAATTGTTGCTACATTGGGAGGAAAGTCAACGAATCTTTGAATTTCGGTGTTCCAAATCGCCATTACTAAAAATAAATTCATATTAAATAAATAAAAGGTTTTTACGCTGTCACACAATAGGCTTTTTCGCTTTTTTTTATTCATTAAAATTATACTTTCATTACAATCGAAATAAATCCGGACGAATTAAGGAATCGGCTCGCGTCAATATATTTATCCTTTTTACATAATTTTTCTTTCTTTTAATTATTTTTTTGTTCATAATATTGTAGCTCTCAAAGCTCGTATTTTTATCCATGATTAATTTAATTTCCAACTTACATCTACAGTCAAGCAAAAATAAAATAAAAAAACCATAGTCTAAAGTCAACTTCTACAATCGGCTAAAACCTCATGAATAAGAGTGAAATATTTAGGCAAAGCAACAAAGAACTCATTTGTATAGTATATAGGAAGCTTAATAAATATCCGTGAATACGTAGTCTAATGCACAATGATAATTTGAATTTCGGCAGTTGGTCTGTACCAAGATCAAACGTTAACATAAAGAGTATAAAGTACTGCCTCATCCTCGTTCTACGCTAATAAATTCAACAACATACTTGTACACAGGCGTATTTATATACATATATCCAATCGAACGGTTAACAAATATGCAATAAAGGAGTTCCTTGGTTTCTTGTACGTATATCGTGTTGTTTCCCAACAAAACAATAATCAAAAAAACAATAGAAAATCAAACATTTACGTAAAGTGCCTTAAAACATTTTTACAACACTTAGGTGTAGCAATATATATTTCTCTTATTTTACTCAATGATTTGCTTTACACTATTCCGTTTAAAAATATATAGAACTACGTGTGTCTAACTACATCACTGACAACAACACAATCAATGTAATGCAGTTGCACGTTGAATTTCACGTTATTTTGTAGAATTTATGCATAGTCGGAAGTGTTCATTTACAATTTTCAAATTTTCTTCATTTTGTGTTTTGTTGTTCTTGTGATTTGTGCTGTCGTTTGTAGTCCTTAGCAGGGCGTCTTCAATTTCGTCGACATCTCGAAGAACTGCTGTTTAACCTCTTCCAGCGTGTTGTCGTCGCTGATCATTGGATATGTTGGTTTCTGTTTAAATTGTAAAATATCAACATAATTTCAAAGAACAATAGAAAGGCAAATGAACAAAATAAAATTGTGGGATTAAATCTCCATTATCCTATCTGAAAACTTTTCTCTGCCCCATAAGCGGCAGACTTTCATCTATTACCGTCAACTTACTTATACGATTGTGACCAAAGGACACGTTTAAAGTCTAATAGAGCATCATCCAACAAGAGGTGTTATTTTAAATTTCGCGTCATTGTTGAACTGTTAACAATTCTCTATTATTGCTTATATTTTTCGACTAGAACAAACTAGGAGGTTATTAAAACGTGGTGATCTACCGATCTGGTCTAGAATGATCATGGTGGCATAAAGTTGGAGAGATATAGAAACGAAGTGGTTTTTTTATTTCTTAATCAGCAGCTCTGCTTTGCTACAACTAAAACGTTTTAACACCTACCCACACCATCTTATACCTTTGTCCTTTTCCCGCCTAAAATTTCATGGTCCCAATTATCGCCATAGCTTAAGCTTCTTCGATTTTCAATGCAGCAAATCTACCTCACTAAAATTCTATTTCCCTCTCCTGTCGGTCCTCGAATCTAGTCTATGTTTAAATTAAGCTAGGTTAATGCTTATATCTTTTCATTAATTAGGATGATTATGCCGCAGTCAGCACGTAGGGCACCCTGGTCCGGAAGGATGTATTGCATCAAGTAAGCCAATTAGCCGATGATGTTCTCAACCTTCCTTAAGAAGTTGTTGATTGATACTGCAGGAATAGAGGTAATATCCTCAGAAGACATGATATCTCTGAGAAAGGTGTGCTTCCTAAGGTAGTTCCTTGAGACAGGATCTGCATTATATATCTGGGAGAGGCTCATTTCATTAAGCTGTTATCATGTCTCAGACGTCAGTGTCAATCGCCAATTGTCGCAAGTTAATCCAGTGTCCCGATGAATAGTTGACAAGTCATTTGATATCGTCTCTGTTGAGTTTTAAAATGATTTTTTTTTCGAGAGTTTGTCCCACGGCTGAATGGTTTTCTTCAGTTGGCGAAATCCTTGAACTCTGTTCCAATGGGACACGCGATATGACTATTCCAAACCACATGTGGGCTCGGCTTTATATCAGAGTATTTATCAGACGCTTTCTCCCTGATGGCTTCGTTGCCATCGACCTTTGTTCCTGGTCACAAGTTTGGGATTGCTTTTTTCTTTGCCACGTTGTTCAGCTTAATGCGTTGAGTGCTGCTTGACTAATTGGTAAATATTGCAGCGCATGATGGTAATGACGCAGTGATGGCTCTTATGTGTCGTCATCCAATAATCTAGAATCTTTATCAATGGCGAAGCGATGACGTTGGTATCACCCAGTGGATTATAATATAGTGGAAAGCTTGCAAACAATTCCAAGACGTTGGATGAACCATGGCGAAGTGCCTTTCTGAACCAAGTTTCATTCCCACCACTTTCAATTGCGGTGGGACCATAGTAATCCGCCGGATGTCGCTCTCCTAATCCAGACTCGAGGCTTGGCGCTGGTGTATATGATCTACAGCTCGAATTGGAAGACTGAGACATGTGAGCCGTTGACGTTGTATTGTGGCGATTATAGTTTTCTGCTCGGTCTAAACCGGCTTAGATGCTTATAGGTCTCTTTATCACGATATATAGAGTGCGCCATCTCATATGGGTCGATGTTAACTTTGAATAACTTCAACAATTGTCAACCGATTTTCATATGTCATAGCATTTTGGAAACGTCAATTCAGTACAATTTTACCATGAGTCGCTTCACACCAAAAAAACGCGCGGCATCAGTGGGATCACTTTGCGGAGAATTTTAAAGGATGATCTTCATTTATTTCCATACAAAGTGCAGATAACTCAAAGAATTTTGCCACAAGATGAGCCGCGGCGCTTGGCTTCTTCTTCTTTTTTCCGGCGTCGTTATGGTCAGAATAGTAGGACCATAACCTTCCCACTTAACTGCATTCCTATTAGTCTGCTTGTGGGGTCCGCCGCGGCGCTTGGCATACGCACAAAATGTCGTTGCGATGATTAATGCTGAGCCGGAGTTCTGGCAGCAAATTTTGATGATGCACATTTTACGCTCTCTGGCACAGTTAATAAACAAAATTGTCACTTCTGGGGCACCGAAAATCCTCACATTATTCAGGAACAGCAGCTATGTGATCAGAAAGTTACTGTTTGGGCCGGTTTATGCGCTAAAACCATCATTGGACCATATTTTTTCAAAGTTGGCGACACAGTGGATGGCGATCGATATCGGTGGATGTTGGCCCATTATGTGGTCCCAGAAATGCGTAAAAAAGGCTTATTTCACTTTTGGTTTCAACAAGACGGCGCGACATGCCATACTGCGAACAAAACAATGAACCTTTTGCGTAAGAAGTTCCCTGGAAGATTGGTGTCAAAAAAGGGCGATATTGACTGGCCTCCGATATCGCCGGATTTGACTCCTCCAGACTTTTTCCTTTGGGGATACTTGAAAAGCAAGGTGTGTGCTAACGGTCTGAAGACAATTGAACAGCTCAAAAGAAACATTCGTGTGGAAATCGCAGAAATTACGACAGAAATGCTCTAATGGCAAATAAAAATGGCAATAAAGGCGGTAATTTAATTGATATTGTTTTCAAAAATTAATCAAAATAAATTGTAAAGGTCTAAGTTGAATAAAAGTTTTTGAATTTCCAAAATCGGTTGAGAATTGTTGAAGTTATTCGAAATTTACATCGACCCATATGAGATGGCGCACGCTGTATAACTAAAAGATGATTTGAGGTTTTATTCCCAGGTTTAGCTGCTTCGACAAGACCAACTTCTGTTAGTTTTGAGTTTACAAAAAGGTTAATACCTAGGTAGAAAGAGAAGCTAGTGCTTGCATCATTTAGGGTGGCTAAGCAAGAGTTTAATATTCTAGTGAAGGCAACTAAGATAGTCGTCATGGGGTGAATGAATAAAGTCTCCTCGATGCTAAAGCAGGCTTTCGCTTCACATTTACCTGAGACCATGATCACAAGATCGTTTGCATGATTTATGATCCGATGACTTCGTGACCGAAATAGAAGGAGGAGAAGGTTACTCATGAATCTCGATTTTTCTAGAGTCCAATTTAACTTTTTTGAACGCTTTACTAGAGGTAGACATGAGGAGGTCTTCCATATCTGCAACCATAAGTCGTCTTCTTGCAGACATTGAAAAGAAAAAAATCTTTAAAGGTCGCAATATTAGACAACAACACTAGAAGACTCCGTGTGGATCCCTAATCACATCGTGCCCTTACCCGAGGCGAGGCGTCGATCTTACATAATAATCGGAAGAGATCGGGAAAATTAGTAGACGTGAGTGATCCTTTAAGGGGACTTTTGAGTAGAACTTCACCCCAATAAGGTGATTGTGCCAGTATGTTGGACGAGTGAGGTTGTTGTCCATTTATATGATCTTGGATAACTTTTGATATAACGTTGTTTGACTTTACTAATTGAAATTGGCTGTTTTTTATGTGACGACCTAACAGCTCTTCATCCACAATGCATTAGATCACATTACTGACTTTTTGTGTAAAATGTGGACAACGTTTATCTTCAGCAGGACTAAGCCACATCCCACACAGTTGGTGAAATATCACCTCAATATTCACGTATCAAGTATCCTGGTTTTAATCCTCGAAAAAGGAGACTTCAATTGGCCGCTAAGTCGTGTAATTCATGTGTGCCTTTGGGACTATGATAAATATAAAGGTGACTCCAATATTCTATAAACGATTCGCGCACTAACAGAAAACAGAAATTATAACTGACATTATAGCCCGTAAGGGACTAGATCCCAAGCTTCCACCAAACATATTGTAACTGATTCCTGCACATAATGAAAGGATCGGACTGTTTATTGCCGACTCCGAACGACGCATTTCGAAAAGCTTAGACCAGTATACTATACGAGGTTTTGTCAATGCTCCAATGAAGAAAAACACAATATTGACGACTTCGTTGAGGAATCCGAAACTTGTGTCATCGGCTTCGGGGGCCAACGTATCAACGCATAAGCCACTATAAGGAAATATATGTTATTATACGGCCGCAATTATGAGAAACAGGACAAAAAATTTCATTGAAAGAGTGTCTATTTGTAGGCGGAGCGGAGCAAATATTTGTCAGATATTGGACGCCGTTAGTAACTCCATGAGTTAATCGCAAATATCATCTGACCAAAGACAACGTTCCGATGATGTACTATTGGGATCAAACCGAAAGGTCAAATTCAAACTAAGAAAATAATAAAGATTTGAAAAACTCTTTTTTATAGGTTGGTAGTATTGCTAATAATGCCTGTGTCAAATTTTAGATCGTTATCTCCACTGATTTCATAATTGCGCTTGGGTGTTGTGAACAGCTGGATATGAATTAGGTCATCCTTGGAATGCTGGATTTTATTGAGCAAAGTTAGCTGATGAACAACATGACAAAGAAATCAAAAATCGTCAATTGACCTTCAAAGATCTCGTTTATATTGTTCATTTAAATAATTTTGAAAGACCATTTAGCTCTTAGACGCGTCCCATCTCGTTTGGTGCCAAAAACACCTTGAAAAAACGTACATTTGAGTCACCTTTCAATTAAACCACAGTAGTATCCCCGAAAGAAATTAGACTGGTTCACTACTCCTTCTACATACCTACACTTCGCATATTTATAAAGCCCTTACTAAGACTACTACTAGATATGGTATAAAAACGAGTTAACCACAACATTAGGACGAACATTTAGATAATCCCTATTCACCGAAGAACCTTTAGAGCGACTTTTTCGAATTGAAATTCGACTGTTCATTGTCAGCTTCCTTACTTGCAGTCTTCGTAAAACAAGAGACCAATTCAGAAACAGTTTGACGTTGGTTAATTAACTCCGCTTCTAGGATCATATACTTTTCAATTGGGACATAACAATTTTATATTTAAATACAAACGCACCTTTAACCATTTGTCATGATCTGTCATTGTCAAGGTGTCGTTCAGGGTATACATTTTCATAATGGCGAATTTCGCGAACAAGTAATATGTAAGAGTTATTAGAAACCGGTCGAAGAACCGGCGTAAGTGCTTACGCACCTTTCACCGGAATTGAACTTCTCTCAGTCCACATTGTGGTGAAATTTTTCTAATGACAAGACCAAATCAACTCAAGAAGTGAAGCCCCTTGACCATATAAAGCATCGAAACTCCTCCGATTGGGTCCCGCAAAAGTTTAAAGAAAATCCTAATTTTCAGCGATGATGCTCATTTCTGACTTGATGGCTTTCTCAATAAACAAATTACGCGTTGCTGGACAGTAATAAACCTATATGAGCTTAACGAGCCTCTACTGTATCAAAAAATGTACAAAAACCGCCCGTGTAGTGTGGGTTTCATGCCGGAGGTGTGGTTGGGCCACATTTTTTCGCCGATGAAAATGACAGCCAAGTTATGGTCTGTGACGTTCGCGACATGTTGGAAGACTACCTTTGGCCACAACTGGTTGGACTTGACATCAATACATGCTTCCAACAAGATGTTGCCTCATGCGACACAGTTTGTCAAACAACTGATTTATTCAAGGAGAAGTTCGTGAAATCTCGAGAAATGGTCCGGTCGAATGGTCCTCGCTCACAACCGTTAGATCTCTTAAGTTGGAATATTAAGTTTATGCCAACTAGATAACAACGTTAGAGATATTCAGGAATATCGAGAGCGAAATTGCTGATGCTCCGACCGATAACAGTGGAAAAGTGCTGGAAAGTTGGCTACAAGGAACCAATTGCTGCAAACTTGTCCGCGTAGATCGGACGAACGAGATCGAAGTCCGTATTTAAGTCTGACATGTGTACGAGACTTCGAATAAATTTCAGCTCGTTATCTCAATTATTCTGTGCTTTATTTGAAAACTAAATTGTTATGTCCTTATTGAAAAACCGTGTGGTTCGATCTTTGAACGGTATACTTTGTGCCAGATCTATTCCCCTTCTGCCGTCTTAGTGAGAGGGAAAATCAATGAAATTATTTTGTTTTATAAGCATTGGCCAGACAGAGCTGTACTTTACTGTACTTGAAGCGATATTTGTGAGAGTATACCACCCAAGTCTCATGGCTCCACCAGTCATATTACTCTTTTTTTTCTTCTCTTCCTTTTCTCTTCCAACCAATGTTGAGATTGTAAATGTGAATCCCCATGGCAATGACCTGACACTTTTCCTACTATTCTTAAGTCACGTCTACAAGCCTAGAATTTTGCTTCGCCTATTGTCCATATTACATACACTCGTATACCCATGAAATACCTTCAAAATCACATAGTACAAGCCACTGCCTATCTCCCAAGCCGTGGCAAAAGACTTACATTCATGATATTGTGCTCGCCCCGCAGCAACTGCCAGTTTTCCAGTATCGAGGCGTATTTCAAATATTTCTCAAATTCCCGCAAGGTGTCATAAATATGAATCAAACCTAGATAATCGTATTCTAAACCAGAGTAGGACTTGCCAAACAATCGTAAACCTTAAAAGACACAGAAAAACAAAAAATATGAAGACAATACCAATCACCACGTTCGGACTTACTTATTTCTACGCTACGCAAATATAACTCCTCAGCCTCACGATACTTTTTCATTTGATAGGTATAGAGGGAAGCCAGATGACCGACCGAGAGGCCCACCTCATAGTCATACGGGCCCAGAAGGTCGGTCTTTATTTTAATCGCTCTCTGATGCATCTGTTCGGCCTCCTACATTCAAAAAGATATTTGTTTGCAATTTTTCTATTTTGATTTCATTTTACCTCGAATCGATTCATGGTCTGATACAATCGTCCAAGATTGCCATAATGCTTAGCCGTTTGTACATTGATCTCACCAAATACATCAAGTGATAATTGCAGGGCACATTTGTGCAGATTCTCGGATTGTTTCAATAGCCCCTCTTCATCCACACCGTTTGCAGCCATTCGATCGAGTGCGATCTCTTCAAGCAATAAGGCTTTAACACGTTTTGCCGATGACAACATTAAGTGATCGCTTGGCACTAGGTCCTTCATAATATCGACGGCCTTTTCCACATGTTCGCGGGCGCACTGGAAGTCACCCGTGCTGTATTCGTGCACGTAGTACGCGTAGGACAGATCTTCATGGGCAATGGCAACGTGATAGTTTCGACTGCCAAAGATTTGTCGCTTGATCTCGAGTGCGTTTTTATATACCTTGACACTTTGAGAAACCGAATCGACTTTCAGGAGGAAGAATCCGTAGTCTAGCAGCGTATCGGCATACTTTTGATGGTACTTTCCAAACACAGCTCTATAGCGGGGTAATGGTAAAAACATAAATTTAAGATAAGCGCATGGTGTTGAGGTAATAATAGGTTAGGGATAATGGTTAATGGTGTTATGTGATCATTCATGGCATGGGTGAAGGTCGTATGGGCGTGTTATACTTAAGGGGGATGATGCAGACATGTGACACATGTGACAAGTCGCGTTTGAGTTTATGCTGAAGCGGTTGAAGATTGCTTAGTGCTACACGTCGATGTATTTCGATAGATTCCAAACACAGCCACCCAGGACAAATGCAAGCAACAGTTAGTGCATGGAGCCTAGTAAACTAAATATATTAAAAGGAAGTTTCATTCTATAGTAAAAGTAAAGCCGACAAGAGGCAAGCCAGAAGGCTATGAAAACAGATTTAAAATAGAATCCACAAAAGACCTATCAAATCGCAATAGGGGTGTGAATATGAAACGTCGATTAGACAGATGGTATAACTATAGTATAAAGTCTCGAATTATGGGCTAGATAAAGACCGTTTGCGGGCACTCTTACGAGTATCACATTACATCGCAGCTGGAAGTCATCGATTTTTCATGGAAGCTTATGGTGGAGATGCTTCAAGCCATAGGACTTGGGAATATTTTTTTGTTCGCTGGAAAATTTTGGCATCGACAATAAAAATCATGGAAAACAAGACAAAAAAATTCGAAAATGCAGAATTGCAAGCATTACTAGTTGAGTCTTCATCCCAAACACATAAAGAGGTCGCAGAAGCATTGAGAGTTACGGCATCACTCAACTGATTCGAGGGATGACGTAGATGGCGCCGCTATCGGCAAATCAATATGATTCTTAGGAAGTACCAACCTTCGAACGATACGTGCCAACATTGTATGACAATCTGAGATTTAGTTCAGCAGGTTGTGCTGGTCAGAAAAATCTAAATTTCTGTTGTTGTTAAAGCATGCTCCCATTGTAATGGGAAACAATGCCGTTTAACCAAGGCAATGGCTTGACCAGAGTCTTACTTAGACTCTGCTTCACCGAGACAAATGATAGGGAAATCAATTGCTGAGGCTGAACGCTCTGATTGCCCAAAATCGGAAGTTGTTTCAGAAACCATGATAGAAATCAAAAAAATGCCTTTGGCCGGTCATAAATTGAAGTGGGGTGAGACATCCGACAGCTTAAAGTTATCATAAGGCAGTGCATTCACTAGCATGAGAAAGCTCTGTTCGGAATGGGTACCGCGTTTGCTTACAGTCGATGGACGATGTGACGATGAATAAAATATGGATTCACCACTACTCTCTAGAGTCTCGGCAGTCAGCGGAGTATCTCGGAAAGGATGAAAACCTTTTAAAGTGACCAAAAACTCAAACGTCTGCGTGAAAGGCTTTGGCCGCCTTGGAAACACCCCGAAAACCGAATATTCTAAGGCGTTCTCGATGGGTTTAAAAGCAGAAAAAAGTGCTCTTTTATCAGGACATTACAGCATGTCACGATGCGATCGCAACGGATTGCACTTTAATTGCTTTCTCGTCCACCGTATTCCCCGGATCTGGCACTCAGTGTCTACTATCTGATTGCAGACCTAAGAAGATTTCTCCAGGAAGATAGATTCGGTTCCAATGAAGATGTGATTGCTGAAACTGAAGGGTGTTGGAATGAATATATTACTCTTGAAGTAGACTATACGTGGGAAGATCCAAAAGTAATGATAATTGGCTATTTCCGGTCCACATAACAATTAAAAGAAAGCTTGCTTATAGACCCACTAGGTTAGCGTAAAAAATCCTATTAATCGACTACGGTTCCGTGGAGGTACATTCATTTGAATACCATGGGCCTGGATGTACCATTTTGATCCTGAAACCAAAAAATAATCGATGACTTGGACGCGGTCCTCCTCACAGAAGTCGACGAGGTAATTCAAAGTGTTAAGTATGGCGGGAAAGGTTATGGCATCCGCTTTTTGGGACGCTGAAGGTATAACTATGATGAAATATTTGGAAAAGGGTGCCAATATTACGGGATCTTACTACGCAGACAAACTAAGAACATTTTGGAAGGTCATTGAAAAAAGACGCGGCAAACTGCGAGATGGAGTGCTAGACAACGCACAAGCCACAGTTGGGATGGCTGCCATTCAAGAACTGCTCCTACCACCTACCGCATTTCCTAGATCTAGCTGCCACTAGCTTCTACTTCTTTCTTCGGTTCAAGAAACACATCCGAGGTAAGAAATTTGAAGACGATAGCGAATTTACGCTACCCTTGAGGCGTTTCGGGAGGGTCCAGAAAATACATTTTTTTCTGAGGGAATCCTGGATTTAGAAAAAAGGTGAACTAAATGTATAGACTTGTTAGACAAGTAGAAAAATAAATAATTTTTTTAACTATAATCACCGCGTTTTATTTTCATTATCATTACTTTTGGATCAACCCTAGTAATGTCGTTCTACAAAAAGGGCATCAACATATTAGAGAAACGTTGAAATACTCTTGGCCGTATAAGGAGTTATTTTTTTGAATATTTCTTTAATTCCTTCATTGGACAACACTTCTATCCACCTCTGAGGCATCTTATGCCGTCACAAAAAAAAGGTTTAGCTTTGACGAAAAAAACACCTAAAGAGCCTTTTGGACATCGGTCCGAGATCTAAAATTTTTTTCTTCAAGGAATTTCGGAACAAGTGGAAATTTGAAGGAGCTAAGTCTGGCGAATAAGGCGGATGAACAATTTTGTAACTGCGTACATGTGTTCCTAGCCGTATGAGAGAGGCCCTAATCTGGTTATGAGGCAAGAGCTCAAAATGGATTATTCCCTCAGCATCTTACCATACAGTCAGTACTACCTTGAATGAATGAAAACCATCTCTGGGATGTCGGTTCAAAAACGTTACACGATTGGAACGCGACAGAAGCGCAGTGCAAATATCGATTCTTTGTTCAGGAATATTTAGCGATAGGCGGTGTGGTACCGATTTTCCTATTTATATGAGGTGTCGGTGGGTGGGTCTTATGATTGACGTTTCTTTCGACGATATACTTCAGAAACTCATCATCTAGCCCTTCTGGCCTACTCGAGTGTGGGTCATTTTTTATGTCGAAATTGCCATTTCTTTTTTTTTTTTCTTTTAATAATTTGGCCTCAGCGATGAGGGAATCCTAAACGGGGAAGCCTGCCACTACTTTCTGAGGTCAAACCGGCGGTAGTGAGTAGGAAATATTGGGCTGGGAAGAGCATTCCATAATCGTGTTGTTCGGTTGAAAAACGAATCTCCGAACTTAACTGTACGTCCGAAAGCAGGCTGAAGGGTGAACTGATGTGCATTCCTGGCAAGACGAGTCTTGCGGGTGAATTCATGGAGGTGAGGAATGCAATTGGCAAACTTATTTGCGCAACGGTTGTTAAAATAGCGATAAAACAGTGACAAGGAAGACACATTACGTCGGTGTTCGAGCGAGTCAGTTGACTTTGCGATATTACTGTCTCCTATAAGTTTTATCGCTCGCTGTTGTATTCTATCTAGTAGGTGCAGTGAGGTCTTAGGGGCACCAGACCAGATATGAGTGTTATACTCAAGCTTGGGGCGGATGTAGGCCTTATAAATTGAAGCCAAATCGGAGGGGGTGAAATATTTCTTGCATCGTTTAAGGAAACCTAGACATTTTGCCGTGTTTTTGGCGACTTCAAATATGTGATTATTCCAATTAAATTTGGTATTGATACACATACAGAGGATGGAAAGTTTTTCGGTCTCGCCGACACAAGCGCCATTCATGAATAATGGCTGATTATTACGGGTTCGCTTTAACGACAGTAGACAGCATTGAATTTCACTTTATTATTTTTACCCCAATGTCAAGATCGGAATTCAATGGGCTTAACATACGCTGCCGTTCCAGTTCTATGGTCGAAGAGCAGGGACGTGAGTCCTGGAACGAATATGAAAAGCTGAGAGTACTGTCATCAGCGAAGGAGTGGATTGGATTAGAAGTAACAGACAAGAGATCATTTATAAAAATTTGAAAGAGAATCGGAGCCAAAACAGAGCCTTGGGGGACACCAGCATTTATTTGGTGAATATCAGACTTGAACCCATCCAAAACAATTTGAATTGAACGGTTCGACAGGTAATTTCTAATCCATAGAAGCAGAGATTTATCGATGCCATAAGCACGCATTTTCGACAAAAGAGCCTGATGCCAAACTCTGGGAAATGCTTTTGAAATATCAAGCGCAACGATCTTGTTTTCACCTAAATTGTGCAAAGATTGGTTCCACTTTTCGGTGAGATATGCCACCAAATTACCAGTGGACTTGTTGCTGCGAAAATCGTATTGCCGGTCATTAAGAAGCTTTCGCGATTCAAGATATTTCATAAGCTGACGGTTTATCAGCGTTTCCATGACCTTGGAAAGAAGGGACGTTAGTGCTATGGGTCGGTAGGAGGGGGACGAAGGTTTGCTCTTTTTAGGGCAACTTTGCAGACCAACGTCGACACGTAAACTCACTAATAGTACCCTCTCCATATACATTTTGGATTTCTCTACTGGCTCCACTCCAATTCCGGATTTTTCAAAACAATACATTCATTTCAAAATTCATTTAAAAATGCTTACAACCATGTTAACCTAATAAAACTTGGAGACTGAATGTTTGCTCATTTATATATCCCGCATACAACCTGATATTATCCATCGCACGAACTTATTGAGTGGTAGGTTAGCCATACAACTGTTTTCAAGGGTTTAAACGCCCAGGGGAAGTTCAAAAAAGAAGGAGAATGGGTTCCAAAGACATCGCAAGCCGAAAAACCATTTCAGAAGTTTTGCTTGATCGGCAAAAAAGAAAGATTTTTTTGCCTCGAACAACAATAAAATAAAATAAAGGGTAGACTCAGGCCAGTCATTAACCTAGCGACCAGCACGCAATATCAAGGGAAAGACGGTCATGGGGTATTTGAAGGAAATGTAAATGGTGGGGCTGTACTTTGACCTATTGTTGGGGCCGCTACCCACGAACACGCATTATTTATTTTCCATCATGACAATGCTCGTCCATATGTTACAAGCCATGTAAAAACCTATTTAGCAAATATTAGTTGGAAAGTTCATAGAAAAGGCATAGCTAATCAGGACCAGAAAAATCGACATTTCATATTCACACATCAATTCTAAAGGGAAAATAGAAAAGAGAAATTTTACTGGACGAAAAGCGGAGTTCTTAAAGTGGATTCATTCATAAAGGCCTTTTGCTCGCAATCCACGTCCTTCTTACATCCCTCTATACCACTGTGGCTTGGGAATCATCTGCATAGAACCTCATCGTCCAATAACATGGGTTTTGCTTCATCGCACATTACTGAGAAAACTTGTCAAAAGTGTCTTCTCGTCGCTTATCCAAAGTATGATTTGATTCGTATTTAGCTACTGTTCTAACTACTCTTTGAAAGTTAATATAATACTATCAACCCGTCGTTAACAGCCTTTTAATTTCATTTTTCTTGAGGTCTCACATTTCACGCACGAAAAACACTGACGTGTTGAGAAAAGCATCTGTCCTCTGCCAACCCAAACAATCAAGGCATTGTTTTGTATATTCGAAGCCGAGCATGACAGAATCCACTTAATGGAACGCAAAAAAGCGAGTGGGAATCGCCTTTGCTTCTCTAGAAGATTACTGATTTCAAACACGAAACTTGATCTACGCGATAGGAAATGCCATGATACGTGTTCCGCGAGCTCTAAGTAAATGAAAAAGGCATAATTCCAGGGTACGATTTCGCCGTGAAACATAGGTCCATAGTAATTCTATTATGTTCCAAAGACTATTCGCATTTTTGCGACTCTCGTACACTATGCATGCAATCCGTCCAATGTGGCTCATCCAACTGATTAAGACTAATGTTCAAGTGTATTTGAGCTTCGCCTCGCGTTAATAAGTAACGAAATTAAAATTGTGTTTTGATGATGACAAAGCAATTTGAATTAATTAAAATTATTCATTTCACAGTGTATACACACGTACCTTGCTCTGCGCATCGCCTGGCATATCAGCATGTTTGCTCGCTGAAAATCACGCTTAACCACACACGATTTAGCCGTCTGTCGTAGTACATCAATTGCAATTCTGTAAATATATACATAGATACACACACCCACACACACACATACACGCTATATATATAAAATTGTATCGACAAATAGTGAACGATTCGGATCATCAATTAGAGCTACCGATCGATCGTACGTACGATTGACCGTGCAGCCCACGATTAAAACATACTTTTCGGCAATGGAAGACGACAGTGTTTGCATAGCAACGATACTCCATTTGTGGCTATCGTCAAACTCACTTCGCGCAAAATACATCGCTGAGAATTGCGTGTAGATATTCGCTAATAATCCTTTCGGTATCTTCTCGGTTGATATTTTCCTCATAGTCGACATTATACGATTAAAGGTCTGTTGTGCTGATTTGAAACTACATAAGGCCGCTTCCGAATGCAATAGTCTGAAATGAAGATTTAAACGAAAACCTCCGTGAACGGAGAAAACAAAGAACAAAAAAAAACAACCTCTGTAGGCAGTCTAATTGAACTAGGGTTGTGGCATCGTCCTCTGGCATATGCTCTAACCTAGCGGCAACGCAGGACAAAATATTTATACTCTCGGACAACCAGCCAGCTTCGGAGAAAAACGAACCCAAACGCAAGCCGAATCCTATCGCGCTCATATCGAAATCTTCTGTGAATGTCTGACTGGATGTTCTCGATATCATTTCGGATGTGGTGGTTTTATCGACCAGTTTCGGTGGTATTCGATAGCGCATGATGAATTTATTTTGTAATTGCGTTGCTAACGGTTTACTACTGCTCATCAGTGATTGCAGACATTTGAATAGTTTTTTTCGCGACGGATCGAAACGTAAAAGTCTCGCGAATATCTCCAAATCGGATAGTTGCTCGAACAGCATTGTTTTCAATTTTTCTGTTCGCGTCATCTGTTCAGAAAATAAAAGAGAGAAGGAAGGAGAGTCAGTTGTTATCTTTCATAATCGTCCTTAAAACAAATTTAAATGTGTCGAGGAAGTGGGGAAATGATTTTATTTATCAGGTGGAAGTGGGAAACTGACCTAGACAGAGTTTCTTATTAAATACGCAAAAAGTGAGAACTTGTACAATTTTCAATAGGAGGGCCCAAGAGGACCGCCAGTGGAAGATAATTAATAATCGCAAAACACAACTCAAACAAAACTATTTTATTTAACACAATCTCCAGGGCATATGACGCCATCATAGACGCTGTTTTTGATAAACTGTCTACACCTGTTGTACCCATTCTGGAAGACATCGAGGGAATCGCGTAACTCAATGTCCTGGATCTCGATTTTTTTCTTCATCCTCTCACCTACTACTATCCTCTGGTTTTTATTTAAAATTCCTATAAATTTGTCGGGGAATATACATAATTTCATTACACGGCTGTCACAAGCTCAGCGTCATTCAATTTCTCACAAATCACACACATCACTTAACACCAACCACCGATTTTAGAGGCTCGAAGATTAGATGCATTTAAACACGATCATCACTGACGGTTGCCCTTCGGCGCAGGTTACAGTGGCAGTGGGCGGCTGTTAAAGGGCAAAATGCCGTGGCCGTATAATGTGAAAACGGGGCCATGCTCTTCTTCACACCCCTAAACAAATTTCTGGCTTTTTCCCATCTGGTCAAATCTGGTGAAAATACCCTATTTGTGCTTAACTGGCTGCATCCTTTCATGTTTGTCTACGTAATATCGATCTTTAAGGGCTTCCAACGGCATCAAATCGCAATACCAAGTATGCCAAGCAACGTCATCAAAACGGGCACCAAATAGGGGTTGGTCGTGGTGCAATGGTAATCAACACCGACGGTTGAGCCGAAAAACTGTGCAACAACATCAGTTCTGAATGAGAGATGATCAAAAAAGTGCTGACGAGCACTCGCAGCATAAGATCACTTCAAAATTCATAATCTGTGTGTGCAGTTCCAATATAACACCATAATGACATGGAAAGAAAAGAATTACTGTGAACTACAACCAACGCAAATTCAGTCGAATCTCCCAAATCATATCTAGGACAACCACCCCCGGAGAGTAGTATCTGTAGTAGTAGTATAACTCGTATCGGATATCCAATGGATCAAATGCAAGAACCAATGCATGGGTGCCTGTCTGATTGACTTGGAAAAAGCCTTCGACACCGTATGGTTAGAAGGGCTGCATTACAACCTCAGTCGGCTGGGCATAAGTAAACCACTGCTATATATGATCTTTGACATGTTAACAGGTAGAAGGTTCGTTGTGAAAATTGCCAACGTGACTTCTGCTCAAACATTTGATATTAACAATGGACTTCAACAGGGTACGGTGAACTCGCCGATACTTTTCAGCATTTACTTCAGTGATCTGATAGCTTCTCTTCACCATTCAATAGCGTACGCAGACGATTTAATTGCGTACAGATCAGGTCCAACGATCGACGTCATTGTTACTCTTCTGCAACGTGACTTCGAAAAAATTCAGCAGTATTGTGATGACTGGAAGTTGAAAATCAATTTGAAAATCAGAATCTATTTTATTCGGCCTCTCGGGACACTAGAAAAAATTAGCGCAGGCTCTCTATCTTTGGGCCGGACGGGCGTCCACTGGCGAGACAAAGTGTAGTCAGATACCTTGGGATTGTGCTAGATCAGTATTTATATTTTGACAAACATATAGATGCTGCTCTGGCAAGGGCCCGGGGCGCTTTTACTCTGACAAGATGGCTGTTTCATAACAGCCAACTTGATTCTAGGGTGAAGGTAATCTGCTACATGGCCTTAATCAGGCCCATGGTTGCCTATGGATGTCCCGTCTGGTTCAATGTGAGAGCCAGCTTAATGGAAAGGATTCGGGTGTTTGAGAGGCAATGTCTCAGGACTTGTCTCGGATTACATAGGACACCTGAATCTGAGTACACGAAATTTTACCTTTATAGGGCCAGGATTGTACGGGTGGATAACTTTCTGATAAAACTGATTCGAAGCCACGTTGCAAGAGCAATGACTTCGGTCAATAACTTGATCTCCGGGGCTTACTACCCCAACTACCTCTACCACGAGAGTGTGCGCCTTAACGACTTTGTCCCACCAGAGGCATTCCTCTACTTAGACCAATGTGGGCTGATCCAAGATAGATTGGCGGTGCCGCTAATCTTCCACGTAGCCCGCAATTCCGTGGAACAACGGTTCCTGCACGAATGTGACGTCGCGCTCCGCGAGTCCGAGCGCCTCAGATTCAGTAATTCGAATTCACGCCGAGATCGAGAAGACGTCGTCCGACAGCATCAACGTTTCTGGTGGTTGGAGCGGACTACGTCAGTGGTAAATCTTAATATGCCAGCCTCTTCAAGGCAGGGTAAGCTAAGGTAGGCTAGGGTGGTGGGTAGATTTAATTATTATTAGTTCAAAAACAAAAATAATATAATATGAAAAAAAAATAAAAAAAAAAAAAATAAAAAAAAATAAAGAAAACAAAAAAAAAAATATACAGGGTGTCCCACGAGCAGTGTGCCAAAAAGCTAGAGCGTGTAGGTCTGGTCCCCCCGTTTAGCCGGGAGGGGCAATTTTCTAAAAAATTGACTTAATTTGGAAAAAAAATTATTAAAAATCAACAGTTACATCCACAATGCCGTGATATACTTTTTTTTGTAAAGCCAGAAACCTCTTCTTTCATCTTGTTTCTAAACGAAGCTTTAAGGAACAGTTTTTGAGAAATTAATTTTCAAACTCAAAATTTTGAAAAAAAAATGAAAAAAAAAAATTTCGAACTATTTTTTTTCAAAATTGTATATAATTAAGTACTATTTTTTTGTCAAAAATTCAATTCTCTTATTAGTTTTTAGTTAAAAACAGAAAACCGGATGCAAAAATGTTTTGTAGTTTTTGAGAAATTAAAAAAAAACCCGAACCATTTTTTTCTAAGAAAAACCTTTTTTTTTGGTTTTAACGCGGCTGGACTTGTAGGCAAATTGATGTTTGAAAGATTGACCTCTTTTTTATTATTTTTAAAAAATTCGGAGTTTTATTATAATAAATTTTCAATATGATCCCCATTTTTTAGTAGGCAAAGATTATATCTTCTTCTAATGGCTGCACATAAGTCAAACAATTTGACTCCAGCGACTTCAATCCGTGCTTTCAGTCGTTCCAAAAGATACCACACATAAAAATCTAGAGGATTTAAATCTGGTGATCTAGGTGGCCATGCCGTGGGGCCCTTTCTTCCGATCCAACGGTCACTAAAATGATCATCCAGCCAGTTTCTAACCCGTAAGCTGTAGTGTGCTGGTGCTCCATCATGCTGGTAGATTAAATTATCTGCTATGGCCAAAGGAACGTTGTCCATCAAATCGGGCAAAAGGTCTCGTAGGAACTGCAAGTATGATTCTCCATTAATAACGGCATTCAAAAACCGGGGCCCGATTACAGTTTATCCAACAATACCAAGCCAAACATTTCAGCTAAAGCGGTGTTGTGATTTATTTTGTTTTTTGTTGTGTAGATTGGTGCTACTCCAATGATGCAAATTGTGGAAGTTAGTAACCCCATCTCTGGTAAATTGTGCTTCATCCGTCCAGAATATCCTTCCAAAATTGTTTCGTTCAGTTTCATTTCGAAGCAGTAATGATCGACAAAATTCTGCTCTCAAAAACTTGTCGTTTGAGGTGAGTTCCTGAACTGTCCTAAAATGGTACGGGTGTAAGTTTTCGGTATGAAGCACTCTCCGTACTCTAGATTTGGGCACTCCAAGGATAATAGCTATCCTCCTTGTACTAAGGGAGGGATTACGTCAGACCAAATCCAAAAATTGCGGTTTTATTGTCTTAAGGTCCTCGCCGGTTGAACCCATTGGCGGCGGGCGGACCCAGACGAAATTGGCAGGTCAGTTTTCAGGCGTTATCAATGAAAAAAAAGGATTAATCCAGGGTTATTCCAATACTGTGTCAGTTTATTGAATCCTCATAAAACTCCGAATTTTTTAAAAATAATAAAAAAAAAGGTCAATGTTTCATACATTAATTTGCTACAAGTCCAGCCGCGTTAAAACCAAAAAAAGGTTTTTCTTAGAAAAAAATGGTTCGGGTTTTTTTTTAATTTCTCAAAAACTACAAGACATTTTTACATCTGGTTTTCTGTTTTTAACTAAAAACTAACTAGGGAATTGAATTTTTGAAAAAAAATTAGTACTTAATTACATACAATTTTGAAAAAAAGTAGTTCAAAATTTTTTTTTTTCATTTTTTTTTTCAAAATTTTGAGTTTGAAAATTAATTTCTCAAAAACTTCGTTTAGAAACAAGATGAAAGAAGAGGTTTCTGGCTTTACAAAAAAGTATATCACGGCATTGTGGATGTAACTGTTGATTTTTAATAATTTTTTTTCCAAATTAAGTCAATTTTTTAGAAAATTGCCCCTCCCGGCTAAACGGGGGGGAATAGACCCCCCCTCCCATACGATTTTTTTCTTGTCTTGACCAGACCTACACGCTCTAGCTTTTTGGCACACTGCTCGTGGGACACCCTGTATATATATTTTAGTTAAGGTAGGTTAAACTAGTTTTTACTTAGGTGTAAGTTTTAAATATAAAAAAAATAAAAATCAGATGCTAAGTTGTTCTTAACAAATATTTTCTTAGCTTAAGTTTAAAATTATTTTAATTGTCATAATTTTTTGTTTTTCATAAGACCGAAAGGTATAATTTAATCAGTTCTTCTTACTTTAGAGTGTCCGTATAGGGCAAGTAAGGTAGTTATAAATTATTTAAGCTAGTTTAATCATTTTTGTCTAGCGCGTAAGATAGTTGTAAGAAATTAATATTAAAAATGAATTTAAAAAAAAAAGTTGTGAACGAACATCTTCGATACAAACCATCTGCACCCGGACCAGATCGTGTGACAATCACAAGAGCGTAAAAAAAGCCCTAGAATCGTATAAAACAAAAAAAAAAAAAAACATCAAATATGCCAATCAACGTCATCAAAACGGTCTGTTACACAATAATCGTGTAATCGCCTATTACCCGCAATATCTGTGCGGATTTTCATGTTGTCAAAAGACACAGGATAATTGAAAAAGTATAAGACTTCGACTACGTTTTAAGTGGTCCATACGGAGAGCCTAATTTTGAGTCACTCTTGGAGCATATAGGGTGGGCCATCTAGTGGTTTTTATTAAATCATAGGTTATTTTGACACTGGCAGCTGTTTCCCGCTCGGAATCTTGACAGAAAGTCAGTGTCATACTTCCGCGGAACGAAATGAGTCGCTTTACGCTTGAACAACGTTGGGAAATATTGAAAATGTATTTTCAAAGTTAGTGCTGTGTAGCCCAAACAGTGCGTTTTTTAAAAAGAAGTTTTGTTTACGCAAGTTTGTGCAAAAACTTTGTGTGATTGGTATGCTAGCGGACAACATTCATGCGCAGATGAGAATGTGGCTGCTGTGGCCGAGAGTGTGAGGCTCAATTCACGAACATCAACTCGCCATTGATCTCAACAGCTCAACGTTCCACGCACTTGCCTGAGTTCTGAACAAAGATCTCGAATTATTTACTTATAAAGGGTCCGCCATCTAACGTTTTTTTTTTTCAAGTAGTGCTTATTTCGTGAATGGTAACACTTAGCTCATGTCTGATTTGACAGATAATTAGTTTTATCCTTCCGCAGAACGAATATGGTTGTGTATACGCTTGAACAACGCTGGGAAATATTGCGACATTACTTTGAAAATCATCGACTTATAGAAGATGCCGATTTTGCCAAAAAAATCATCTTTTCACATGAAGCTTTTTGATCTTGGCGGGTATGTAAACAAGCAAAATTGTCGCATTTGGGGCACAGAAAACCCGCACGCATACATTGAAAAGCCGGTGCACCCAAAACAAGCCACTGTTTGGTGCGGATTTTGGTCCAGAGGCATAATTGGGCCATTTTTCTTCAAAAATGAGCAAGGAGTGGCCGTTACAGTCAATGGCGATCGTTATCGGGCCATGTTGAACGAATTTTTGTTCACAAAAATTGAAGAGCAGGATATTGGCAACATTTGGTTTCAACAGGACGGCGCTACGTGCCACACAGCCGAAGCTACACTCGATGTTTTGCGCCCTGTTTTTGAAGATCGCATTATCAGCCGCAGAGCTGATGTCGTTTGGCCACCTCGGAGCTGCGATTTGACACCGTTGGACTATTGTTTGTGGGGTGCCGTCAAAGATAAGTGTTACGCCGACAAGCCAGAGACAATTGACGCTTTAAAGGACAATATTCGTGAAGCCATTGGTGAAATACAGCTGCACACAATCGATAATGTGCCGATAATTGGACCGATCGTGTAGGCTACTGCATGGCCAGCCGAGGCAGCCATTTGAATGAAATTATTTGCGCGCCACCCTACACAGCCCATGCCACAATCGCACCAAATTCCCAAATGTGTGTTATCAGCCGTCTTGGCGATGTTGATTTGCCGCTTCGGAGCTGCGATTGACGCTGGCTTATCGGCATAGACAAATTATTTGACATATGCCCAAAAAATAGTCTAAAGGCGTTAAATCGCACGATCTAGCCAGCCAATTCATCGGTCCAACACGGAACTCATTTATCAATTGGTTCATCGATTCGCGTGCTGTGTGACGTCTTTCTGGATCAACATGTCGACCACGTTCAACTCGTACAGCTCGTGAAGCTCGACAATGAACGTTAGCGAGATTGTATTGCCCGAGGTTGCTCATCGAAACACAGACGACAGTTTTGTCTACTAACATACCCATTCAATCAGAAATGAGATTCGTCACTGAAGACATTTTTTTCGAAAAAAAAACGGGTCTAAAGCATACTCATCGAAAATTCGAGGCTGTGTCTGGTTGTACGACTTCAGTTGTTGAACGAGCTGGATTTTCTAAAGCTTTAGACCAACATTGCTTGGCAACAAGTGGATAAATCACGGCCTTCATTAACATAACAACAACGGATACAGTGGCAATATTTTCCTCCTATTTGATGTCCAAACATTTTTCCCAGAGCACGAATTTTGATGTTAAAATTCAATAATTAATTTGTAAGCGTTCTAGGGCGAAACTCTTTCTATTATGAAATGGCAATACCAACTGAGCATGTTTGACTCGTCACATGTCACGAATCATGCATGGGCTCTAAAATATAGAACATTGAAAAATCAAGCAACAAAAAAAAATCAGCTGTTAAAAGTCATCTCCATTTTTCGGATAATTTCATTATTCCTCATTTACTCTATTAAAGAAGTCTTTCAGCGACCAAAATTAATTATAGTTAGAAGGCGCAATGTCCAAGGAATACATCTCAATCAAACTCCATTGATTTTTGGCCTATCCCATTGATTACTGCTTCTTGTCGATTTCTAACCTTATTGTTTCATTGTCTGGCAGAAGCTCATACTCGTAGGATTTTAATATCTCCCAAATGCAGAGCATAGCATTTTCCAATCAACGACGATTCGTTTCAAAAATGGATTTATTAGATAGGTTTATATAGCAAATAGCTGATGGAAATGCGATCAATAGGATTTCCTTAAATGTTCGGAAACATGTTGTCACCTTCAACTTCGTAGCACAATAGGCGAATATGCCGTCACTCCTAAAACTGAGACGAAACAGTCACACGATGATGATGCCTCGACTTCTCTGCGACCAAATGGAACTACGACAGTTTTGCTCATTTACGAGGTTTGTTCAAAAAATAAGGTGACCTTTTGAATTTCTTACCAAAGTACCTTGAATTTTCGATTTTTTTTTGTTATGTTGGTACACATGTCTCCTAACATATGTTGACATTGTCAACAATTTTGAATATTTAGTTTGTTCTTCACAGATATAGAGGTTAGACGTGTTTTGGTAACTTTTTACTATTGAGAAAAATGGATCAAAGAATCTGTTTTGAATTTTAAAATATAAAATTAAATACTACAAAGTGCTTGAAATGTTGACTCTGGTATTTGGCGAGTTTATTCTGAGCAAAAGAAAGTTTATAAGTCTACAAGCTCTTCTTATCCACCTCCCCTCCTTGGTATAACCGCAGGCTCCGTTCCCTAAGAACCAAAAAAAACAAACCGTGGGTTCCTTCGTACTCAATCCCTCAATGACTTTTTTAACTATATTGTTAAGTATCCGCAATTTACCGAGCTCCATAGCTCTCTATACCAACGTCATTGGATCCTTCTTTCAGTTTGTCAACTACAAAAGGAAATCTGATGGCTACCTCGCTCTCATTCAATGGCAAAACTTTTTTGCCAGCTTTTTCAAACAATATTTCGCTGATGACTCTCCTGTACCGGACACTAATTACTTCGACTACTTACCAAATTTCTCCCTTGGACCATTTCTCCCACGTACTATTCACCCCCATATCATCGATAATACATTGAATCAACCTAATGATGTATTCACTCCTGGACCCAATGGTCTCCCTGCCATCTTACTAAAAAAAATTTTCCTCCATTCTTACTGGTCCGCTCTCAAAAATATTCAACTCATCCCTGTCCCTTGAGGAAATTCCCCAGATATGGAGAATCGCTTATATCCAAACTTCCCGAAAGTATTTTGTATGACACTCTAAGTTTCCACTGCAAATCTCTAATCTCCTCTAAACAACATGGCTTCCTCAAATGCAGGTCTATAACCACAAACCTTGTCGAATTTATGTCCTACACCCTCTCAGCATTAGAGAATGGGAATGAAGTCGATGTCATTTCAACTGATTTCAGTAAAGCCTTCGACAAAATCTCCCACAAACTAACACTCTTCGAAATGTCTTCCTTTGGCTTTGAACCCACTGCGTTGAAGTGGATATCTTCTTATTTAAAAAAAACCGTTACTACAATGTTCGTTTCAAATCTGCCCTTTTCAACCCTTTCTTAGCTTCTTCTGGCGTTCCACAAGGCAGCCACCTAGTTCCACTTCTTTTCATTCTTGCCATTAACGACATTGAGTTTGTCATCAAACATTCCCACCTCTAACTGTACGCGGAGGACACCAAGTTCCTCAAGACCATTACCTCGCAACCAGATTCTTCCCTATTCAATCGGATCTCAACAGCTTTTCTGTCTATTAAGCTTGGAGCTTAATATTTCCAAATGTCAATCAATCACCTTTTCACGTATATGAATAAAATCTCCTCCTCGTCTCTACTTCCTCAATAATCAGCCCATCTCCACCGTCCAGGCATACTATGTGGCCAAGAACTCGATTTTCGCGCCCATATCGACGATATATTTGTCTGCCCTGGAACCATTTTTACCGCCCTACCAAGACCGTCTTAAACTAATCAATTTGAGTACGTTGGTGAAAAGAAGAAGAGTATCTGACATCTGACATCCTCTTCATTCATAGACTTCTAACAGGTACCATTGACTGCGCCACTCTTTATAAACCCATATCTCTTAACACTAACCCTCGTAATACACGCATCCTCGTCTCTTCTACCTGTCCACCCCCCAGCTCCTCATACGGCTCCAATGAACCTATTTTCCGTATGCCGACAAGTGTTAATTCGAATATTAACTTCGATTTCAAACTCGACACTCCATGCCAAAAACTCCGTCTTCTCAATAGCCTTCCCAATCATAGTTTCGAAGGATCGCGCCCCCCTCACCTGTTGTTTTAAGTTATTGAGTTAGATGAAGTTAGCTCAATAAATTGGGGTATTTGCACCCACAAAAATTCACAGGAGGCCGAGAAAATGTTAATGACAATGCCTGCCCTGGACGTACAAGCATGTCAACATCAAACGAAAGCGTTGAAGGAGTGAAGAAAATTAGAGAAGTTGTTGAGGATATTGTTATTTCATATCGGTAAGCTCTTGCCACGCATTTTTTTTTCAGATCTTTTGGGCATGACGCATGTGTCAGCGAAGTTTGTTCTAAAATTGCTAAATTTTGCCCAAAAGAACCTTCGCATGAACGTCACTCAGGAGCTGTTGAATGACAGGATTTACGATACAGATTTACTAAGAAGGGTCATCTCTGGTGACAAAACATGGGTATATGGTTATGGTCTCAAAACCAGGGCCCAATCATCCCAATGGAAGCGACCAAAAGAACCAAGACTGGAGAAAACACGCCAAGTTCGGTCAAATGTGAAAGTTTTGCTATTTTCTGTAATTCAAATGGCGCGGTTCATAGTGAGTTCTTGCTGGAAGGCCAATGAGGAATATTATCTTGAAGTTATGCAGCGTTTAGTCAAGCTGACTAAACTTTACCCTCTAAGACCTTTTTCTCTCTCTAAACCTGAAAAGAGCCATCAAAGAACGGAAATTTGCCACGACTGAGGAGATCGCATCACTGGTAGCGCTCAAACCTATACCAAAATGCGAACATCGAAAGTGCTTCGATTATTGGAAAAAGTTCTGACGCAAATTATTATATCCCAGGGGATGCCTTTGAACGGGACAAAATATATATATGTACATAGATGAAAAGCTGATCTTAAATCCGAGCAGAGAATACTTGCTTTAACTTCAATACCATGGTAATTTAGACGCCATAACATAAGCGAACAATCCAAGCTCTTTATGCAGAAGCTAGCGCGACCATTGTTCAATTACAGAGATCTATGGCGAGTTGAAGTTCTGAGACTTTAGCATACTGTTTTCCTTAGATTTTTTATTTTATAGGGTTCACGCAGGTTCAAGAGTTACGCTCTCATGGTGTTTGTCACACAGCCTGGAAGGGATGCAGATGGTTTGTGTCGAAGATGTTCGATAGAAGTCGAGAGATTCGACTAAATTTGTCGCGTTGGTTGTAGTTCACAGTAACTTTTTTTTTCATTAGGTGTCATTAGGTGTTATACTGTAAATAAAAACACAGTATGAATTTTGAAGTGATCTTAAACTGCGAGTGCTATGCCGTCGTCAGAATTTTTTTGATCATCTCTCATTCACAACTGATGTTGTTGCACAGTTTTTCCGTATAGGAAAGTCCTTGGCTATGGACAGACTTGAACTACAGACCTTTCGCTCAACAGCCGGTGATGATTACCATTGCACCATAACCGCTTGCGCTACTTGGGTCTTAACCAATAATGATCAATTTGCGCCACAAAGTAGAACCGGGAGGGTTAAGGTTTTGTAACGTTAAAAACGTGGTTTTTCGAGAGAGATTTCTGATTTCAACGGTGCTTGTTACTAAAGGCTGGTCCGATTGAATTGCGACAACTTATACTTCATAATTTTTAGTGACAACCATGTACTGAGAAAAGCACCATATCCAGTGTAAGTGAGTGAGGGACATTGATTTTTAACTATTCTCGGTTGACACATGATTTGCGTGCTGATACAGAGAAGTGTTTGGTTCCGCTAGGCCTTCTTCAAAAATACTTTCGCAAACATTCGCATTCACCCAGACGCTATGATCCACAAACACCTGAAGGCAATACAGAGCACTTCAAGTGACCAGTTGAATTGTTCAATTGGGAAATTCTTCGAATTAGAAATCAGGACATTTGGCAATTGACAACAATCTTACAACCACATCAGTTTCTTTACTCTCTGGAATCTCACTTTTTTGAGTTCAATATCCGTGGTATGGTTGTCTTTGATATCTTCAGCTCAGCAACCGTTTCCTTTTCATTCCGTCGAATATTTCATCAATTCGAGCCTTCACCACCGAACCACTGATGCAGTGTTTTCCTGAATACCACAGTAGAGTTTTGCAACACTTTGTGTTGCGGTTGTAACGTGCTTCCGAAACACGGAAAATCCAACGACACCAAAGTGCTGGCCGGTTTTACCGATAGCCACCACACTATTACGTTTGAATTCCATGATGGATACAAAAAAATCCACGAAACTGGGACGCGAAGGTCTCTGCACGCTTTTAAATGATGAACCCAACTGTCATTAGGCCCAACATTGACGTAGGTTCACCAACTGGTATACGAAATATGTGATCATAAACAGTGTTTATGTAGAGACTTATGCCTCTATAATTGACGCAGTTATAGAGATGCTCTTCGTGATGGATCAAGCAAACAATGTTGAGATCCAATTCAACCAAGATCAGCGGTACCTCGCTGATTGGAAATCCATGTCATCACCGTCTACTAACCATTGGGCTATGGTGCCTCCTACTAAGCCATCACATGATTCATGAAATTACCATTTAATCAATCTGGGTGGATCGAGGATGAATCATTTCAAAGGCGAACGACTTCAATATAATGTGGGAGACTCTTCCTACACTTATTGGATGTTTAAACATTTCTAGGCAATTTGATTGGTTTTCTGACGCTGCACATCCGAATCTCCCTCTCACATGTCATAGACATAAGCCGACCCAGCCACCGCTATCTCCCCTCTTTTTTTCACACCTCGGACCCGACGTACGACAGAAATGTGTGTAATTGAATTAACTAATAGAGAAACAATTGATTTATGTGTACATGTCAATCGAATTATTCAAGTACCTTGATTGGCCACTAACAAATGATTACTTTCCCATTGACGGTAGCTCGAGAACGTGACTGTGGTCATGTTGCTTCTGACCTACTGCCATCAACCTCCATTTCTTCGAAGAAACAAATGTTTCTGTTGGTAATTTGGCTTAATAGTTGAATGACGTGGGAAATTGATTCCATTGTTCTCGACTTGTGTATCACCAGATCCAGACGTTATGATTTTGTAAGTCGATCTGACGACAAACTAACGAAATACGATTGTATCCGACGTGTTTTTCAGTTGACATTCCATTCGGCATGATTCATATCGCTTTGCTAGTCGATGGGGGTGGTGTTAAAAATGAAAACCGTAATTTGCAGTCACAAAAGCGCCGATGAGGCAATTAACAAGTAACTAAAGGTCACACTTCACAGCGCTGACAATTGGCATGCCTTTGTTGTGTTACTGTTTTCTTTGGAAACTATTATTCCCGACTGATAGCCGTGTTCTCCTATTTATTCAGACAGATCACTTCAGACTTTGTAAAATCATAACATTGTATATAGAGCACCACAGCTCGAGTGTCATGTTATGGTTTAATCACATGAGTGTGTTGTGTTACGTAGAATTTAGTTCAGAACCCGTGCATCGCATGGTGATAGGGAATTAGATCATAATGCTTCCAACTTCAAGTTCGAAATAATTTTGCCTTTTTGCAAT
The DNA here is from genome assembly GCA_958301585.1 of Merodon equestris. Lineage (NCBI taxonomy): Eukaryota > Metazoa > Arthropoda > Insecta > Diptera > Syrphidae > Merodon > Merodon equestris. The sequence continues at coordinate 10,123,985 of OY284415.1, read as the reverse complement.
CTTCAAACAAAACGAATTTGCTACGCATGATGGGGTTGCAAATGCTCTCTATTTCGCTGTGCAGGCAATTAATTCAAAAAGTACTGCTGTAGCAATGGGATTGGGAACCACTTTAGAGCATATAGAAACGGTGTGTAGTAGTGGGGTAGCGGAGTGGGAGTCTACAATTGATGGGAGACACAGAATTCGAGATGAGATATAGACGCCGACGGGAAATAGTCTATGACGAAATGGCGCGTTGCGTTGCACTCTTTCATAAGTAATTTTAGGAGCTAAGGTAAGCACTTAACTTACATTTTCGAACTAGGCCTCCGTCTAGGACCCCTCAGGTAATGTTTATCATCAAATAAAGATGACAACATAGTTCTTAGAAAATTCTTTTGACTGTACTAGGAAACCATTCGAGTAGTTGATGCGGCACTTCAAACCAAGTTGGAATTATGTTGAATAGAAAGTAAAGAAGCAACGATATCTCTCAGTATTTATAAGATATTTTGTCTGGTCTCCATTTGCCCAAAATAGTAGACCTTCACAGCCCACACATTGCTACCAACATGCCGTTGATCTCGTCAACTCCATATTTGACATCGCCGAACCCAATGACATCATTATCATCTGTGGCGATTTCAATCTCCCACACCTGAAATAGGTTCAATCCGCTGATGAGACCTATTACATCGCCGCTAATTCCTCCTTGATGCGGTAAACTGCGTTGTTACCCCAAGTAGCCATTTTCTCTCTACTTAAGACCCCCTTCATCCACCTTTATCGGTAACTCTTTCACTCGAGATTCAATTCACTATTCTTCCCTTAGAAAATACGTACTGTCTTCAGCAGCTTCATTCTTTTAGTCCCATACTCACAAGAAAAAAATAATTGCACTTCATCTCCGCCTTAGTATACCAAGGAATTATGCTGTTTGCGCAATAAAAGAAACAAAAATTACCACGCATATCATAGATCCTCCTCTGCATCTGACCTTTTTAATTACATGCAGTCCTACACTAATTTTGCACAGCTAAGTGAATCATTCTACCTCCGATACCTGAACCGAATGCAATCCTCCCTTATCCCTGACCACAAGTGTTTCTTCCACTCCATTAATACAAAAACCAATAACTATCCCGCCACATTTAATTTTCTTAATAACTCTTTCAACGAACCTGATATAATCGCCAACTTCTTTGCTCATTTCTTCAGCCAATCATTCACCGACCAGGATATTCAACCCGATCGATCACGATTATTTTCGATATTTGAAAGACATAATTCCCGACCTAATCGCCGAAAAAATACGCAACCTAAAGGACGACAACTTTCACGGACCCGACTGCCTGCCTGGCATAGTTTTAAAAAAGTTCGCGAACCATTTTATTTTACCCCTTACCGCTTTATTTTAAAGCTCTATCTCTCAAGGGCTGAGGAAACGCTTTCCATTCCACAAAAAAGGACGGAAAAATGATGTGTCCAACTATCGTACCATTGCCAAGCTCTCATGCATACCCAAACTTGTCGAGAGCATCGTTTATGATGCACTATTCTTTCACTGCAAGCCCATATTTTCTCCAAACCAACATGGGTTCCTAAAAGGTCGATCGACAACCACTAATCTAGTCGAGTTTGTTTCACAATCTTTGTGTGCACTCGAGCCGGGAAAGAAGTAGATGTTGTCGCCACTGACTTCAGCAAGGCCTTTGACAAAATATCTCACAAAATTATTCTCCTCAACCTCACTGCCTTCGGTTTCTTTCTGGGTTTTATCTCATGGATCAAGTCTTATCTAAAAGATCGTCAATATAAAGTTATTTTCAGATTTGATCCAATTAACGCTACCTCCGGTGTCCCACAAGGTAGTCATCTCGGACCATTGATATTTATTCTAACCATTTTTTTTTATAATTCGTGCAGGTTCAAGAGTGTACACTCTTATGGTGTTTGTCACACAACCTGGACGGGGTGCAGATCTCTCATCCACAGCTGATGCTGTTGAACAGTCGCGGTAGCGGCTAAGGTGATTTGTGATAAGTGACAGTCACATTTTCGTTTTCGGTATCGTGTAAGGTGATAGTCACTGTGACTGTCACATTTTTGTGACAGTTTTCTGGTGATAGCTATTTAGCTATCACTTTCATATGTTTTGTGTTTAAAGTGACTTCGTTTTGTGCTTTTGTCTATTATTTAAAACAAAAAAAAATAGGTTTTCGTGTTTCGAATTATTTTTAAGCGATGAAGAGGTTAATGAGACAGTGATGAACGTGAACGTTAGAATTCTAAGGAAGACTTTGACATATTGGTCTAACATTCTTGAACTTGCAGATGACATGTATGTAAGTGGGAATAATTTCACAGTTCATATTGTTAATATTGTTAAAATTATGCTAAATTATTGTTTTTTTAGATTCATGTTTGTGTTGCGCTGCACAAGATTTGCTGTGAATTGCAGGTGCCGTTGAATGAAAGTGACCTTCTCCAACAACCAACCAATCTCACCCACCAATCCAATATGCAAGAAGACCTCCAACCATCAACAGAGAAGCCGCGAAAATTCGTGATGCTCTTAGAGACACTCTATTGTAAATAAAAGAAAGCAATGATTTTGTAACAAATTCGATTTATTGCTCTTTTTTTAATTTTTTTTTGATCATTTGACAGCTGTCTGATCTGTCATCAACTCCGAAAAAGCAAGTGTTGCTCCTTTTCTGAATTTTTTTGTGATAATCTTACCCGATACCGAAAGATGATGATAGTCACAAATGACTGTCACCAAAGTGACTATCACTTATCACCTTAGCCGATTCCACCCCAGTTTTTCCGTATAGGAATTGTTCTTGACTATGAACGGACTTGAACTACAGACTCAACAGTCGGTGATGATTACCATTGCACCACAACCACGTCACGAATGATGTTGACAGCGTTATTGTGAACCCTCAGCTCTTCATATATGACGATGATATGAAAATATTTAAACACATATCTTCCCTTGTTGACCCGTCCATCTCGAGTCAACGTCAGTAAATACCAAGCCATCACCACCCAGAACCTACATTACTGGTAATTAAACCGTTCCCGCTGTCAACTTCTTGGTTGATCTATGGGTCACTTGTGGGTCATATCGACAACATTATCAAATGTGCCAATTCTGCACTCGATTTGTTAAAACGTTGGTCACAAGAATTCTGGAATCCTTACGTTACGAAATCATTATACATTACTTTTGTTAGGCCCCTTCACGAATGCTAGTCAAGTCTTCCTGTTATGAATCTCACACTACACGTATTTAGGGCATTCCACGTAAGTTTATCCGTTTTGGCCTTTGTGACCTTCCCTGGGCTGATCCCCTTACTTTACCATTTTGTATGGATCACCTAAAATTAATCAACTTCCAACCCCTTAAAGAACGACGCGATGTTTCAGATATTCATTGACAGACATTGACAGCCCATATCATGATTCCCCTTAACACCAACCCACGTAACCTTCGCTCCAGGCCCCTTTTCCGTACAAACACTCATCGCACAAATTATGGCTACCACGAACCAATGTCCAGAATGCTGCGCAAAGCTAACACCAATATTTTCGACCTTTACATCAAAAAGTCCAGCCCTAGAATTGCTAATCGTTTCCACCCTCTCACGTAGTTAATAAGTAATTAAGTTTTTTTTTTTTTGTTAAGGCTTGCTTTAAGCTATTAAAGGGGGGCGTCAAAATCTAAATCAAAAACCTAAGGGAATATAGCGCGAACATGATCGATAAAGGGGGGAATAGAGAATCCGGGTAAGTCACGCTGAAGAGGTTAAAGCCGAACTTGGCTGATTGGCGATTCGGTTAAAGAAAGAGTCTCTGAATCTGACAAACTCCAGAGGCTATAAAGAGAGATAAAACAAGGAGGGGCGAGGTTTTAGAGGTATCAGCCTAAATGTGAGCATTCATATATCTATATTGGCGTGGATATATGCCTTGTAAAGCTATCTGTCTCTAACGCACATGGTCACTAACATGCCATGGACAATGGTGGCAAGTAGGACGCTTACGCTTTAACGACAAGAGACAGCCCTGTGTTTTGGAAGCATTCAATGTCACTCTCTTGCTTTTAGCTTATTTATAATGATGCTGTCAACATCGGACTTTAACTAGCTAGACAAATGCTGCGATTCCGGTTCCACTACCGAACAGAAGGGCTGTGAATCTGGGAACGAATATGAAGCAGAGTATACTGTCGTAAGCGAAGTTATTATTGAATTATATTAGAAGTTACACTCAGGAGATCATTTATCAAAATTGGAGAGAGTATTGGAGACAATACGGAGCCCTGAGTGTTTTCTTGGAAGTATAGGGTATTTCAATAAGGACATAACAATTTTGTTTTTAAATAAAACACAGAATAAATGATATATCTAATCCACAACATGATTCCCGGCGTAGCACACACGTTAAATTTAAGTATGGAATCATATCTCGTTCATGTGACCACCGCGAGCATGTTTGCAGCGATCAATTCTTTGGTGCCAAATTTTCCACTACTCTTCCAAATATATCGGCCGGAACGTTGGCGGCAATTACTGATTTATATTGTTCTTAAGCTCATCTTACCTCTTAACCTAGCCCCGTAAAAAGAAATCCAACGGCGTTAAATCGCAGGAGTGAGGTGGCCATTCGATCATCCGGACCATTTCTCGAGGTTACATGATTACCGAAGTTCTTCTTCAGTCGATCAACTCTTTGACCAGTGTGGCTATGACACCGTATTATTGGAATGATATACTATATCACTGATGTCAAATGTAATCAATTTTGGCTAAAAATAGTCTTCTTACATGACCCACTGGTGGACGTCATTGACCATAAGACGACGATCATTTTCGTCCACGAAAAAGTACGGCCCAAAACCTCCGGCATGAAACCCACACCTCACGGTCACGTTTTGTGGATGCAATGAACTCTCTGGAAGCATATGTGACCCTGTTGTTGTCCAATATTTTGCTTACTGACAAAGCCACTGAGACAAAAGCTTTACCGCTTAAGATGACTTTTAGATGAAATTCAAGATTTTTTCAAATTTTTGCAGAGTCCAATCGGAAAAATTTTGGAGCTTCAAATGATCTAGGGGCTTTCGTTCTTAAGTTAATTTGACCTTATAAGGATATCAGCCAAGATTTTTGAAAAATTTGGCCATAATGTGGACTGACCCATTCCTGTGAATGGCCTAAAATCGACTGATTTGACTCATTTTGAACTGAAGCACTTACGGCTGCGATATTTTCGCTACCACGACTGGCGCATTGTCGCACTGGTACAGAAGCATTCATTAGTGAATATAGCAGACAAAGCCTGTCGATTGGCCTGGGACGATTATTTCGACCGAAATTTGGAATAAGCAGACAGAATTTCGGTAGTAATTTTTAATAACTTTCAAAGGTTTTCGTTTTTGATTTCGCTATGACATAAATGTAAGACGTTTTGACATTGATTGATCATAAAAAAGTCAGAGGATATGTCTTTCATGCATTAAAATACAAAATTATTATGTCCCAAATGGAAATCTTGTAGCACCAAATACTTTCAATAAGAGATCCATGCCTCGACTCCAAATTGTAAAATTCTGTTGAAATACAGAGTGCGCCACCTCATATGGGTCGATGTAAACTTCGAATAACTTCAACAATTCTTAACCGATTTTGAAAATTTAAAAACTTTTATTCATTATAGATTTTTACAATTTATTTTGATTAATTTTTGAAAACAATATCAATTAAATGATCGCTTTTATTGCCGATGCTAAAATTGGCTCGTTTTCGCGCATTCTCCATGACATTTTCGAGCATTTCGGTCGAAATTTCTGCGATTTCCGCACGAATGTTTCTTTTGAGCTGTTCTATTGTCTTCGGGCCGTGGCCGTTAGTATACAACTTGCTTTTCAAGTATCCCCAAAAAAAAATGTCTGGAGGAGTCAAATCCGGCATCGGATTTACATTTACATCGACCCATATGAGATGGCGCACGCTGTATCAAGGGCTTTCAGCTGCTTGGTGGAACGAATGACATCACATTTCAGTGACATCATGCTATGACATCTACACTGCCGGTCATTACGAAGTTTCCGCGACCCAATATATATGTCGATGATATCGTCAACTGACGGCCTTTCACCGTTTCCATGACCTTAGAAAAAAGGTCATAAGAGTCGCCCTTTGGGATGGGATGGGCTGGGCAAATGTCGTTGTCTCCAGCTCAGGAAGACCCCAGAGAAGTAGGATTGATGGAAAAGTTTACACAGTGATTTTGGTAGCCTTGAAATTATGCCAACCAATTAGCCTTTTCCCTAATTCTTTTTTTAAATGTATGCAGTAATTTCTGGTTCGTGTATCCTTCGAAGAATTTTTGTTACATCTCCGAAAGGATAACTACATGAACCTAATAACCTCGTACAAGTCAGAACGCTAATTATCCTTAGACCTGATATTTTTGACGCTATGGGTAATAAAGCTGTTCAACTCGTGACCACTAAGGAGAAGTGTTCCAAACGGGTCACTGAAGGACAGAGTGCGACGACACAACAACATGGCCAACAACAATTTTATGTGGCGGACCTGGCCCCGTCTATAAAACCCGTTTCATAAGAAACACCTAAAAAAAGGAGAGAAAATACAAGAAAACCAACAAGAAACGCAAAGGAAACAAAATGCCATCACTAAACCCAATTATTGTAGAGAAACTTCCAACCAGATCCAACTGAATGACCGAAAGTGAATTTATTTTTGGAATCCACTGAACTAGTTCAACAAGAATGCAATCAAGTTCCTGTCCTCGCCTCTCTATATGCACTTGTAAGCAATGTTAGGAGCAGAACAAAAAAAGGAAAAGTAAAAGACGAACGCAAATCGCTTCCTCGGTGATTTAAAACAGCTGTCGTTACAAGCACTATCCATAAATACTAGTCTTTATTTAGCTCATTCATCGTTCTCTACATTTCTATAACATCCCGAAGGTCATCTAACAAAAACACATTACATGCGCAAAAACAACACCTCGCCTCCTCTTTCGTTTTCGTTTAGTTCATTAGACTTATCATGCAATATTCATAGCAACAACACGATTTCCACTTTCAAGCAATTAACATCGAGTTGTAAAAAGCCAATGTTCCACCTGAACGGAGCAGCATTGGCCATATGGACGACAACGACGACATGTGTACGTGGTGTCAGAAGCCCAGCTTCAACTGTCGAACATTATTATTTACATTGGCGGAAAACCATCCGCTGTAAATGATCTAAAAATAGTCGTGCATGGCGCACATGATCCACAAGTCCGATTAATTGCACGAACAACCGAATTCGTTTATTTATTTCGGGGATGTCCGGCGGCGTGATGTACACACGTACTATGGTAATCAGTTCGCTTTTATTCCGACTTCATGCGCTAAATGTGAATGTAACATGCCCAGCAACACAGTGTAATACAAAGTGTTATGGGAGCTCCTACGTGAAGATAACTTGTTTACTTCTAGAACTGATCCATTAATTGTTTACTTTTCCGCTAAGACGTATCAGGCTACAGATAAGATATTAAATGCCACAACTCAAGGTGATTTAGAGCAACAGATCTCAGGCACTCGTTTGCGGCGCCGATAACTTCTATAGACGTCGTGATGCCAACACGAAAGTGACACCCATTGTATGCAGAGAGGAACTCGAAGTAAAAAGGAAACTTTAGTGCAATAACCTGCTTATCAGTTGCATCGAGACTAAAGCGGTTGGGTAGGTTAATTACTTGTATGACTCGATGACGCTATTTCTTTCTTTGGGATTAGGAAATAATCTTAACTTGAACCTTGGTCTAGATTTAGCTGAATGAAATCCGTGGCCTCGGACGCTGTTGGCTATTTGTTTTTTGTTTTCTTAGCCACACGTCACGTGTACGGTGTTATTAACGTCTGTCGCTATGATCTTACTCAAGCTCCGTCATTACGCTGAAAATAAGTTGTTTTTTTCTTGTCATTTGAAAACTTTTAATCGTTTTTTAATTTGAAAAAATTGATGTCCGTGTACTTAATTAGCGGTTTTAGAAGAAATCCTTTCTTCGACTCTTCCAAAAATGGTGTTAAAATGGATGTGACACAACGTGACAATTTGTTCAAATAGATTTCGAGACTTATTTATGCGAAAGCAATAAAAAAAGTGAAATTAAACGTCTAAGTCACGCTTTAAGACTTTAAATTAACTTAATTCCAGTCAAAAGGGGGTGGTCGTGGTGCGATGGTAATCACCACCGACGGCTGAGCCGAAGGTCTGTAGTTCAAGTTCGTCCATAGTCAAGAACAATTTCTATACGGAAAAACAACATCAGTTGTGAACGAGAGATTATCAAAAAAGTGCTGACGAAGGCATAACACTAGCAGCATAAGATCACTTCAAAATTCATACTCTTCCACTATAACACCTTAATGACATGGAAACAAAAGAGTTACTGTGAACTACAACCAACACAAAATTCAGTCGAATCTCTCAAATCCGATCTAAGACAACCACCCCGGGGAGTAGTAACGAACATCTTCGATGCAAACCTTCTTCACCCCGTCCAGGTTGTGTGACAAACACTACTCTTGAACCTGCACGAATTATAAAAAACAAAAATAATAAATTTTTTTAAAGATATCAGACGCACAGATGGTAATGTGCCTTTTTCAAAGAGATGGCGCCACTGATTCGTGCTGATCAGAAACGTTAAGTAGCTGAAAATGTCAAACAAGCAAAGTTTTTCGCCTTCAGTTCGAAGACATTATTATTATGCGAAAAACGTGTCATAAATGATATAAAGGGTGATTAACACGTGGAAGACAAGGAGCGTCCCGGATGGGTGGAAAAGTGTGAAGACCGAGAATTGAAGGCATTACTGGATCGAGGTCCATGACAAACGCAACAAGAATTTGCAGATCATTGGCCGCAACCCGATAAGCCAATTCCTATGAGCCTTGGAAATGTTCCGAAGGCAAAGAAATTAGATGCCATCCGAGTTGAAACCGAGACATCAAACAGCCTTATCTTCATGAGCAAACTGTTGCTCTAGCGACAACGCAATAGTCTTCTGTAACGTATTGTGACTGCTGATAATGAGTGGATCTATTGTATTATGATAATTAAAAGCAAAAGAATGTAGGCGACGTAGCCATGCATCGACGGCAAAAAATCGTCGTCAATCGATATGAGATGGCGCTATTAGGTTCTTCTCTTCTCCCTCGATAAGAGCGTTAGAATTTGATTTTGGTTTTGGTGGAGGCTATACCCCCATTTTATTGCGCTTAATTCAAGTTACATACTTAATTCAACTTACAATCTAGGAAACTAAGAAAGAGGGCGATTGAGACGAAGTTTTAGACAAGGAGTGCTGATGTTAAAGTCGAAACAGTTTTTCGCATTAACATTCCGCAGCATTGGAGCCATAGGAGGTACGAGAAGTCTGTAGAGAAAAGACGTGGACTTCGTGTGTTACGAGGGTTAGTGTTAAAAAAGATAGAGTTATAAAGGGCCGCGCAGTCGATAGTATCTGAGACGAGTCGATGGATGTCTGATATCCTTCTTCGTTCTTCCAGCGAGTTAAAATTAATAAATTTTAGGCGGTCTTGATAGGGAGGTAGGATCAGAGGATTGTCCCAGGGTAAGCCAGGAAGAGTAAAACGGAGAAAACGACGTTGGATGCTCTCAATTCTGGAAATGTGTGAATGATAGTAAGGAGACCACACTTAAGAGGCGTATTCGAGAATAGGGCGAACAAAGGTTATGTAGAGAGATCGAGTGACGTTGGGATTGGAAAACTCTTTAGACCATCGTTTCACGAAGCCGAGTGTAGAATTGGCCTTCCTTTCCTGCCACATATCGCTGATATGTCCTGAACGATAGAAAGGGGTTGATTATGGAAAAAGTAAAGGCGGGGAGAGGTTCGTTGCGTTTGCGGGAGAAAGTAATAGATTGACACTTGGAAATGTTAAGGTCGAGGCAGTTCTTGGAGCACCAGGTGGAAAAGCTGTTGAGGTCCGATGGAATAAGGGAGTTTTGTTCTGAGGAAATTATCTTAAAGAACTTAGCACTGTCGGCATATATGTTAGAGAGATGTGGGAATGTTTGATAACTATTTCAATATCGTTAATGGTAATGATAAAAAGAAGTGGACCTAAGTGGCTGCTTTGGGGGACGCCGGAGGAAGCAAGGAAGGGGTTAAAGAGGGCAGATCTAAAGCGAACGCTGTAGTGGCGATTTTCCAGGTAAGAGGAAATCCACTTTAACAAGATGGGTTCAAAGCCAGGGGAAGAAAGTTTGAAGAGTATTAATATGTGTGAAATTTTATCAAAGGTCTTACTGAAGTCAGTTGAGATAACATCGAGTTCCTCGCCATTTTCTAAGCCTGAAAGGGTGAAGGAAACGAATTCAATAAGGTTTGTGGTTGTAGACCTACCTTTGAGGAAGCCATGTTGTCTGGGGGAGATTAAAGATTTGCATTGAAAACTTAAATTATCATACAAAATACTTTCGAAGATTTTGGGTATATGAGACAGTTTGGCAATGGGACGGTAGCTGTTAACGTCGTTCTTCGGACTCTTTTTGTGTATAGGTTTTATAAAAGAGGTTTTCCATATCCGGGACAATTCACCTTGAGAAAGTGATAGGCTGAACATATTCGAGAAAGGTAAAGAAAGGAAGGAGGAACATTTTTTTTTTAAATATAGCAGGGAGGCCGTCGGGGCCTGGGGTGAATCCACCATTAAGTTGCTTTAATCTTTCTTCGGTGATATCGGGGTCGAGACTACGAGGGAGAAATGGTCCAAAGGAGAAGTTTGGTAAATAATTGAAATAAGTAGGATCGGATGCCAAGGAATCATGGATGAAAGATTGATTGAAGAAGGTGGCAAAAAGGTTGGCGATGTTGTGAGGATCATTGGAAGTTTCATTATTGAAGGAGAGAGAGTTTGGGTAGCCATCAGATTTTCTTTTGTAATTAACAAACTGAAAGAAGGACTTGGGATTATTTATAAGGTCGGTTTGCATCTCAACTAAGTAGTGTTGATAGAGAGAGTTATAAAGCTCTACAAAATGAAGGTAAGCACCGAAATAGTTACAGAAGTCATTTGGGGATTGAGTACGAAGGAAAGTTGCCCAAAGCTTGTTCCCTTTGTTTCTCAAAGAACGGAGCCTGCGATTATAAAGTGAGGAGGTGTAGGAGGTTTTATGCCGAGAAAGGGTACGTAAAGGGAGATAGAATTAAATATTTCTTTGTAGAATATAGATACGGCATCATAAGGTTGTTGAAATTAAAAGCACTATTAAGATATTGAGATATTCATTGATTTGACGGAAGTTGGCTTTGTGGAAATCGTGAGACATTCGAACAGTGGGGGGAGAGTTCTGTATAGGGGAGTTGTGAAAGAACGAGAGAAGAAGGGGAGGGTGGTAGTTGTCGACAGTTGATAGGGACAGCGGACAAGCTGAAACTGAGGAGTTAAAGGGGTCACTTGTGAAAATGATGTCTAGTTGTCTGCCCATGTAATTTAAAATGCCGCTGACTTGGTTAAAGCTGGAACCAGCTAGGCGATCAGAGAAGAGACATTCTTTGGCTGCAGTGGGATTAGATGCAATGTAAAACGTTCGTTGTTCGTCTGAAGAGATCCATTTAAGGTAAGGAAGGTTGAAGTCACCGAAAACTAGGATCTCGTAAATCAATTAAATTATCGATTGTATCAATAGCCAATAGGTTGTGATGGCAAAATATAAAAGCAGATGATGTAAAGCGATTTCCGGGGTAGTACAATCTTAATAGAAACAAAGTCGAGACGGGGCGAAGATGAAGTTGCTATGAGGGAGGAGTAAATTGAGTTTCGGACGGCTAGAAGAACACCGTGGCATGGACAACCATCAGTAGGTCGGTTAACATCATCGTCGCGATTAACGTTAAAGTTGAATGGGAATAGTTACAGGTTGTTTATACTGGGGATTAGATTCGTTTCGGTTAAGGCATAGATTTCAAAAGGCAAGGCATGTGATTGCTGCAGGACTGCGCAGACCTCTTACGTACTGATAATAAAAGATAAGAGTAAGGTTTTCGGGAAGCGTTAGAGTGGCAGGGAGGGGGAGACTTTTAAGGACGAAAAAAACTATTGGTCAGCTTTGCTACGCTGAAGGTGTGATATACGCTTTGAGTGTGTATATTGTCTGAAGGTATCAACATCGTTTGATACTTTTTTGGGTGAGATATTGAAAAACTCGTGATATTTAATGAAAAGATTCTTGATGGTAGTGAAATCGGTGGGGAGATCTTCCTGTTGTATTGAGACCAATACGCTGGTGTTTGTTTTACCTTCATAGCAAACTGAGTCTGATTTGTCATGAAAATAAGACAGGAAGAGACGAAGTTTCTCATAGATCTTTTTATCTCTTCACCTGAAGAGAGCGTATCGACATTCGTTGGGGTAAATAGATTGTTGATTAAGTTTGACTGAAGGTGGGAGTAGGGGATCAACGAAAGATTTGGAGGGGCAGATGTTGAAGAAAATTGGTTTGTAGATGGTGGGAGAGATTAGGATTTGGCTGTAGCTGAGATATAAGATAGGGCGGGTGTTGATTAAGGATGTGGCAGAAAGATGGGTGCTTTTAAAAGGGGTCATACAAGTCTTGAAGATGATTCATGGGAATGACGTCTAAAAATTACTTCAAAACCTAGGCTCAAGATGCCATCAAAATCAATCGGCTAACCGAGAGAGATTTATTGGAGACCTTATGCATCTCATCTCAGTGTGAGCAATATTTTGTTGCTTTCGATAACAATAGAACAATGACAAACTCGCATGTGATTTAGTTGACAATATTTGAAGCGTTTTAGAGAAGGTTAAAAGGATGTTGTGCGTCGTTTTATTAGTTGAGTTTACCGCCATGATCCTGAATCAAATTAAGAAGCCAGAGAGTCGCGTGAGCCAGGCACTTCGGCTTCAAAGCGAGTTAGTAAAACAATAACCGCAGATTATTATTGTAAACTTTCGGACCAATTGGATGTAAAAATCCGTAAAGAGATCTAGTTAACAGAAGAAAAGGATAATTGTTCATTGAGATAACGCACTGTCTCCCACAGTTCTAAAATCATCCAGGAAATCATCGATTAAAGCATGTTCTGTTGCAGCACCCCGCCCTATTCGCCAGACTTGGCTCCTTCAGATTTCTGCTCGTTCTAACATCTCAAAAAAATACTTCGAAAACGGTTTTCAACAAGGGAAGGGGTAATAGCCGTACACGGAAGCGTATTTGGACAGTATTCTGGTCTTACTGAATCCATAAATCAGAAGAACACTGAAACAAGTGTATTGAAGTTCAGGGAGATTATGTTGACTAATATATTTCAAACCAGAAAAACGCGTTGTTCTTATCGAACGACAAAAACTCATTAAACAAAGTGGTATTTTCGCATGAAAGAAATGCGCCGTTGTTCGTTAACTTGTTAACATTTTGAAGGTAATTCCAATATACCACGCGCGCAGAGTCAACAACGGAGTATGTTCTCCGTAAATGTTCGACTTTAAGAAGCACTTTTTGTCGAATTAAGAATGTAAAACAAGACTCTTTGATGACTTGATACATACTGACAACTCAAGTCATGCGGTGAAGCAGTGCCATGAGACCTAACAGATGTTTTGTAAACACGTAGAACATCCAAAGTCAGAAAGGATTGAAGGGTTGTTCGGAAAGTAATCACGTTTTTCTCGAACTTTACGTTACATTTAAGTCGCAATGATATTGCATGTTGCTGATACAGAGACTTGTTTGTGAAAAAGTGTTTGATTCCGCTCAGTTTTTATTTAACGGCCTATTAAGTATGGTAAATCCAAAGCAACATTGTCAACATATTTTATTTTTTTCCTACTATCGAAAAGGTAAACATTCTGTTTAAGCAAGAACAACTTTATTCGATATCTGTATATGAAGAAAATGCATTGATGGAACGCCGGTGTCAAAACCGGTTTGCGAAATTTCTGTCCAGCAATTTTATTGCTGAAGCCTTTGATTGATGCAAACCGATGATTAATGATCCCTTGAAACGCCTCGTTAAACTCGGCATTGACGTCTGTGATCTGCTGGTTAAACTTAAAAAAATCAATCAATTTTTGGAGCGAATAATCACTTTTGTTTTTCTTTGTTGATCTTCTACCAGACAATAGCATGATCAATTCCGTAGCATACTGTTATCGATTGGATAAATGGAATGATTCAACCAAAGAGAAAGGAAAATGTGTGACCACAATAAGTGTGGTAACTCGATAAAAGATTGTATAGCTAGATGGCATGTTCTATTGCAACCACCTTTCTTTCCAGATCTGGTACCATCGGATAATTAATTGTTATGGTCTCTTTAAATGACTTGGATCAGTTTTTACGCTAGCAAAGATCAGAAGTTTTGTGAGCGTGGATTCATGCTACTGGAAAAAAGTCTGCAGCTTTCCCAGTAGATGGCGTCAATTGTGAATAACACCGATCACAGCACACCAAGGAGGAAACAGTTCGAGCTTTACTTTGAGTGCATGGACATCGAAATTGGTAAATTGGTGCAATAGTTCGAAAATGGGGAAAAGTAATGAAAAATTGCGCTATATTTTGCAATGTTATTATGGCAAAGAGAAGAACGCTGCGCAGACTTGTGTAAACAATTTTACTGTGTACGGTGAAGGCACTTTATTAAAATCTATTGCATGGAAATAGTTCGCTCGCTTTCGTTCTGGTAATTTGGTTTTGAAAGAAGAGTCACGCATTGGTCGGCCAATCACTGAAATAACTGATGAAATTATTGAAAAATTATTGACTATGGATTTAGGCATCAAAGCTGGCTAAAAAAAAAAAAACTCGATGTATTGGTTCCCCGTGAGTTGAGCGCAAAGAACTGTTGAAAGGCAGTGAAGAAAAATAGTTAAAGTACGACAATCGGAAGTGTCGTGTGTGGTGGAACTGGAAGGGAATCGTCCACTATGACTTATGAGCTACTTCCAGTTGGTCAGTTGTACTGTGGACAACTATAGAGGTTACCTTAGGCAGTTAAAAGAAAACGATTTGAATTAAATAATAGGAAAAGAGTTGTCTTCCAGCATAACAACGTCCGACCAACGAGAGTCTGGCTGGGGAATGCGATCTGTAGAGTGCGCCATCTCATATGGGTCGATGTAAACTAAGAATAATTTCAAAAATTGTAAACCGATTTTCATATGTCATAGCATTTTGGAAACGTCGATTCAGTACAATTTTAACCATGAATCGCTTCACACCAAAAGAACGCGGGGAAATAGTTTCAATGTTCATTAAAAATTAACGCTCGATTGTGCTTACTCAACGTGCGTATCGTGCAAAATATCGTGATCGTGTTGCGCCCAAAAAACATATAATTCGTCATTGGGCCTCGAATTTTTTTCCATTTGGTTCTGTGGCAAGCCCTTGTGAGCAACCTAGGCCACGTCCGCGGCGTTCAAACTCATCTATTCAGTCTGTGAAGGCCAGTGTTCAAGAAGACCAAAGTTTGTCATATCGGCGCCATTCGCAGCAGTCAGACATCAGTGTGACCACTTTGCGGAGAATTTTAAAGGATGATCTTCACTTATTTCCATACAAAGTGCAGATAACTCAAAGAATTTTGCCACAAGATGAGCCACGGTGCTTGGCATACGCACAAAAAATCGTTGCAATGATTAATGCTGAGCCGGAGTTCTGGCAGCAAATTTTGGTGACCGATGATGCACATTTTACGCTCTCTGGCTCAGTTAATAAACAAAATTGTC
Organism: Merodon equestris; assembly: GCA_958301585.1. Taxonomy (NCBI): domain Eukaryota; kingdom Metazoa; phylum Arthropoda; class Insecta; order Diptera; family Syrphidae; genus Merodon; species Merodon equestris. The sequence goes on along the minus strand of OY284415.1, from coordinate 10,108,189 downwards.
GCTTCTGGGGCACCGAAAATCCTAACATTATTTACGAAGAGCCGCTCTATGATCAAAAAGTTACTGTTTGGGCCAGTGTATGCGCTAAAACCATCATTGGACCGTATTTCTTCAAAGTTGGCGATACAGTGGATGGCGATCGATATCGGTGGATGTTGGCCCATTATATGGTCCCAGAAATGCGTAAAAAAGGCTTATTTCACTTTTGGTTTCAACAAGACGGCGCGACATGCCCTACTGCGGACAAAACAATGAACCTTTTGCGTAAGAAGTTCTCTGGAAGATTGGTGTCAAAAAAGGGCGGTATTTTACACCTCCAGACTTTTTTCTTTGGGGATACTTGAAAAGCAAGGTGTATGGTATCGGCCCGAAGACAATGGAACAGCTCAAAAGAAACATTCGTGCGGAAATCGCAGAAATTTCGACCAAAATGCTCGAAAATGTCATCGAGAATACGCGAAAACGAGCCCATTTTTGCATCAGCAATAAAGGCGGTCATTTAGTTGATATTGTTTTCAAAAATTAATCAAAATAAATTACAAAGGTCTAAATTGAATAAAAGTTTTTGAATTTCCAAAATCGGTTGAGAATTGTTGAAGTTATTCGAAATCTACATCGACCCATATGAGATGGCGCACGCTGTATGAAAAATCTTTCAAAAATGCTTGTAAAAAGCACTTGATTCAGTTCTTCAACCAGTTCTTTACCGAAGGCATCATCGCTTTACCCAAAATATGGCCCAACATTGTGAATAACAATGGTGATATTGGTTTAAACAAAACCTTTTTAACACTATAACAGAGCCAGTACTAAAAGATTTTTGTTTTTAGCAGAACTGAAGCATTCGGTTCCAAGTTGACGCCAATAAATGCCATGAAAACCTTCGATAAGTAATTCTTCTTCTTCTTTTTTTTTCTTTCTGGCGTGGCAATAATTCAGAGTAGGAAGATTCCAGCCCCCTATTTTAATGCATTCCTACTGGTCCGCCTGTGGGGTTCGTCCCAAGATATACCGGCAGGCTTCCCGGTTTGGGATCTTGTTGGATGCTGCTGCTATCTGTTGGAGCACTCAGACACATTGGTCCATACTGCCAGACAGACACCTTATATGGCTTTACAGCTCATGAAGAGCAGCTGCCAAGCTTCTTTTTATTCACTCATGATGTGTGCGATTTGTTTTTTCACACAAATGAACGGAACCTAAAGCTTAATGCCGATTCCGAACGGCGAGAGCCGAGAAGCTTTTTCAAGGCAAGTGTACAACGGGGAGTTTTGCCAGTACCCCGCCGAGGAGAGAAACCGCGAAATAATCATTCGATGACGGTGGTGTTATCGGGATCCGAACTCGCTCATCTCGCCCCCAGCTTGTTATACATTGTCTAGCATTGTAAACCGTATGTGGGCGCCGGATATACGACTGCGGTGTAGAGCCTTCCTTTCGGTCACAGAAGATAGCGGCATTTTCCCGTAACTTTATTCATCCTATGCTTACGTTACGATTGATGTCCAGATCTCAGATATTTAGACTTTGCGCACTTGAAAAGCACTTTTACCTAGTCCTGCCATAAGTTCTGTTACACAATATCCAGCGCTTATCGTTCAAAGCTTTTTCCGGGAATAGAACCGTTAACTTTTTTTTTCAGACCACATGCACTGATTAGTGAAGAATACTATTCAGTTTGCGAACTATTAACATGGAGTGGGGAGTAAAAGAAAATCGAGTCGCGGTAATAGCATTGCATAAGTGCGGAAAGAGTGCTGGCCAAATTTTCGAGTTGCTAAAACCACTTGGAATATCAAGAATATTCGTTTATCGGGCTATTGTTCGCTTCCGCGAATTGTTTGGAGTAGAGGACAGGTCAAAAAGTGGTCGCCCGCGCGTCGTCCATACGAGTTCGGTAGTAAAGGCAGTACGTGAACGAATTCGGAGAAATCCCTTTAGGAAGTAGATCATGTCAAAGGAATTGGATATATCAACCAGATCCATATCCAGGCTGATTCGGGATGATCTGCATATGAAAGCATATCGTTGGTCCGCGGGTCATCTTTAACTCCTCTTTTAAAAAAAAATTAGGCTGGAAAGATGCAAGCGACTTTTGCAGTGGCATGCGGACAATGGCCATGAAAACATTTCGTTTACGGACGAGAAAATTTAATTTTTATCGTGGAAGAAGTTTTCAACTAACAAAATGACAAGATTTATGCCACTTCATCCAAGGAAGCGAAAAAAATGGTTTAAAGGGTTCAACGTGGCCATCATCCTGTTTCCGTATGGTTTGGTGTGGGCTCTCTCGCCATAGTGGCACATCCCTCCATTTCTGTAAAAAGGGCGTAAAAAGGTTTACCAAGAAGATGTGCTAGAGGGTGTTGTGAAGGGTTTGACCAATACCCTTTCCAATGGAGACAGATGAATTTTCCAACAGGACTCTGCTCCAGCGCACAATGTCAAAACTACGCAGGAGTGGCTCAGAGTCAATATTCCCGGCTTTACGTGGGTGGTCCGATAAGTACTTAGCCTCACCGCCAGATGGCGCCAGTATCGCAAGAGCGGTACTACTATAGTGTAGTACATTCCAGTAGACGGCTACTGTCGTTTTTGGAAGGGAAATCGCACAGCGAAATCAAAAAGCGTTTGGATGCTGCGTACGGTGACTCTTCTCCTTCGATGGCGACCATCAAAAATTAGTTTAACGAGTTTCAACGTGGTCGCACGTTGGTTTTTGATGAGCCACGTCCAGGTACCCCGAAAACGGGTGTGCGGGATAGCTGAGACAATAGGCATTTCAAACGATCGCGTGGGTCATATTCTGCATGAAATTTTGGGCATGAGAAAGCTGTCGGCGCGATGTGTGCCGCGTTTGCTCACTCCGGACAACAAGCGCAACCGTGAGACTACTTCAGAGCAGTGTTTGACGCTGTTTAAGCGCAATCCGAAGGAGTTTCTGCGTCGTTTCGTGACAATCGACGAAACATGGATCCACTGGTACACACCAGAGACCAAGGTATAGTCGAAATATTGGACTTCACCCGGCGAACGTGCTCCAAAGAAGGCGAAGACTGTCCCACCGGCCGGAAAGACATAGACTATCTGGAGAAGGGCAAAACGGTCACAGGGTTGTACTATGCCAAATTATTGGGCCGATTCGACGCCGAATTGAAGAAAAAACGGCCCCACTTGAAGAAAAAAAATGCTCTCCACCATGATAACGCACCGGCTCACACCTCCGCACTCGCCACGGTCGAATTGGGCTACGAACTGCTGTCCCATCCATCGTATTCTCCAGATTTGGCCCCGTGCGACTTCTTTTTGTTTCCAAACTTGAAAAAGTCACTCGCCACTCGGCAAAAATTTCAGTCGAATTAGGAGGTCATCGCCGCCACGGAGGCCTACTTTGCAGACATGAGAAAACGACGGATTAAAGAAGTTGGAGAATCGCTGGGTCAAGTGTATCGAGCTAAAAGGAGACTATATTGAAAAATAAATCGTCATTTCTCCAAAATTTTTGTTTTTCTTTTGTAGGGTAAGTACTTATAGGACCACCCTCGTATAGCAGCAGAAGACTGGCTGTCGGGGAGTCCAGATCTGAATCCACTGGATTATGGTTTGTGGTCAGAATTGGAGAACATGATCTGCAAGACTCCCCACAGAAATTTGGAAAGCCCTAAAACAGCATTAACCATAGCAGCGTCCACGATCTCCATGGGAACCGTACGTGCCGCTATAGCCTAATGGCCACACCGTTTGAAAGCTTGTGTTAAAGCAAAAGACGGTCATTTCGAATGAATCCAACTTTTTTATAATAACCAATATCGTGTTCTAATAAATGAAAAAATTTTGAATACAATATGTTTAGTGCTTTTTTTAGAGCGTTTTATATTTGTAACAGAACTTATGGCAGGACTAGGTACATTCAAGTAATCTAGTAAATGTCTGCAATTGGTCGGTGTGGGTCAAAGAACGGGCAGCAAAGAAAATTGCTCCTAATGACAATCCCGCTTTGTATTCCCCCATATGCCCGATAGAACGTTTCGAAGAATTCCCAGGTTGTGGCGACTTTTCCCGAATCTTTATTTCATTTTTAATTCTTCTGATATCCAAGACTTCAAAGCATAAGAATGGATACAAATTTTTAATTTCATATAGCACCGACCTCCATAATGATTTTTTTTTTGCCTCCCATGCACAATCTGCCAGACGCTGATGAACATATCTTCGGCAATTCATCTGCATTTCTTCGACCAAAAATCTGACTTTATGAACAAGTCTAACGCAGGTCTTAGTTAGGCAGACAATCCAAAGCCTCGCTCTGGACAACCAAATAAATTCGAAGACAAAGAATTGAAGGCATTACTCGGTGAAGATCCAAGTCAAACGCAAATGGATCTTGCAGATTAATTGGGAGTAATTTAGTAAGCGGTTTCCGTACGATTACTGTCAATGGGAATCATTCAGAAGCAAGGCAATCGGATTCCTCATGATTTGAACCCATAGATGTTGAAAGGTGATTTTTCAAAAGTTTATTTACATTGGATTGTGACTTAGAATGTGTAATTCTGCGATAATCCCAAGTAGAAAAAATACTACGTTTAACGTGATGAGTCGTTACTATCGGCATCAACATCAATACAACAATAACATTTGAGTGGGTGTTGTATACTATGAGCTGCTACAATCTAACGAATCAATTACGGGTGATCAGTAAAGCGAAAGACAGCCGGAATACGAACAAAGACACGACAAAGTTATTTTTTTGCACGACAACGCTCGACCTCATATTGCAAACGTCGTATAAAAAAATTTGGAACGCACAAGTTCTACCGCACCCGTCGTATTCTCCGGACCTTGCCTCCTTCTGATTACTGGTTATTCCAATTAATAGATGCGATTTGGCAAGTCAGCGGCTTACTTCTATCGTAGAAATCGAAAATTGGCTCGAAAGTTGGATCGCCTTTAAAGACGAAACAATTTTTTCAAGATGGAATTAGAAAATTGGGTGAAAGGTGGGTGATTACTACTCTAATCAGCGACGGACAATACTTTTATTAATCTATTCATTCATTTTGTTTTGAATTAAATTTATTTTTAGCAACAAAAAACAAGGACGGAAGTAATTTTTACAACCAATATTACGAAATAATAGAAAGTCTCCTTGAACTAGTGACTTTGTTCCCAAATTCAACCAAGAGGAGGAGGAAGTACGTTCAAAAAGTAAGGGGAATTTAGTGATTTCGCTGGTTGTAGTGATTCGACTCGCATGTCATTTTTAGTTCGTGTGCCACTAATAAGCTTTCCTTCAAAAATTGGCGTAAAGTATCTACATATATGGTTTGTGCTGAAGAATCGTCTCCCGGACATGTGGCTTGGCGTTATAAGGGTGAAAGATGAGGCCCTTTCGATTGGCCAAGATCGGACGATTTCTTTACGCTTCTCATTGCTTTAACCCTTCTGTCAATGGGTGGTTTAAAACCTTCCCATCAATGGTCTGGCTGGTCCTTCATATATTTTGTATGAAAATTAAAGGAAATCATTGAAGTTTTGTTTTTACACAGCATCGATATAATGAAGTATGTGCACATTTATGGCATTTATGTAGCTGAATGCTATGTTGTAAACAAGCAGGCTCTTCGCAGGTAGTGCATGCAAATCTGGTTTTTCTTTGTATTTCATCGCTTATTCTGAAAATTCTGCACGACTTTCTCTAGTCGTCTGACTGCCGGTGGACTGTGGAATCCTATTTTGCAATGGTGCTCCGAGGTAAGATTCGATGCCATTTCGAACGGAAAATGCTCCTATTATCCTTCGATCTGAGGGGACACTAACTGCTTAATCAACGAATGGAAAAACTGTCTACGTGCATTGATTTTGTTCGTCGTACTCATATCATTTAATGTTTTGTAAATTATAAAAGATGCTAATGCTGCGAAATCCAACATGTTGTAGAAAAAAGCCAATGGCCATCGCTTCGTCTGTCGTTTACACGTATATTCTCCCAATATTTGATCCATGACGTCGACGCCAAATTTATGTTTGTTGTAAAACAGAACTGCTTGTGGCTTTCTTGCTGTTCCAACCAATTCGGTGTCATAGTTGACTGTTGACAATAAAATAACTGCTTTAGATTTTTTCGGCACGTAAGACACTGCTGCGACATTATCCGTAAATCCAAAGATTGTGGAATGTGTTAAGCGCCTACGATCCGGAAGCATTTCTTTAGGAATGCACTTTTTATTCCGTCGAATAGTTCCAACAAAGGCCAGTCCAGATTTTCGAAGTTTTTCCAAACCTTTAAAACTCGTAAAAAATTTGTCAACAACAACAGTTCTCCCGCTGGATTGGTATTTAGTCGTTAATTCAATCATCACCTTCTCACCCAAATTTATAGCTCTCTGATGTCCATCTTCTTTTCCTGTATACAGAATTCCTTTGCAAGGGTATCCGTTGCTAGAATCACAAGCCCGCCATACTTTTATTCCGTATTTCACAGGCTTCGATGGTATGTATTGCGTAAATCATGTGTTTCCTCTGTATGGGAATAGTTGTTCGTCAACGGTTAAAATTTCTGTCGGTGTATACGCAGTTTCCAAATGATGATTTAGCATTGTCCACAAGTCCCGAATGGGAGCCGCTTTACCTGCACTTTGCCGTTCGACACGAGTCCTTTGATCGTCAAATCTTATAAAACGATTTATAGCCCAAAATCGGTTTAGGGACATCGTTGCTCTGAATATTGGGATCCATATTGGTTTTCCACAACTCTACTGTATGCAACATGTTGGCGTGATTTACACCAGCAGCTAGACAAAGGCCAAAATGGGCATATATTGTAGTTCCTCCTCAGTAACAGATTTCCAAACTATTCGTCAGATTATTTTCGTTGTACTTCACAATTTCCTGTAGAGCCCTTCTGTTAGTTCCTCGCATAGTGATAATGATCATATCTTCTGATATCATTATCTTGAAGATAAAAATATGACTACGAGGCATTCCTCGTCTTGAGCAGCCACCGTCTTCTCGAATGACATTGTGTGCTCTTAGATGAGCTGTTGCTGGTGGTTGTTGGCACAATTTTGTTCCATCACGGGCCAAATAGTATTCCTCGGAGAATTGTCTTTCTTGCGCTTGATGAGCCGGATCATGTTCTGCCTGCAACTCTTCTAGCATCTCGTCATCATCAGTATCTTTTATATCTGATATTCCCCCTACTACTAAGTCCGTCTCCGCATCAGAATCATCTCCATGGGGAACATAGTCCTCATCGCCATCGCCACTAAAATCTTCAACTTCAGACCCATTTTCCCGTACTTCTTCGGAAAGCCTTAAAATGTATTACTCCCGTTCTTCATCGCTCATGCGACTCCAGTTGAATGCATTTATTTCGTCACCCATAATAGTTTACCTTCGTATAAGTATGTTTTCGCAATATGCTTCTAATTCGCTCAAGTAATGATTACTGATTCACAACAATGATACTTTCACTCTCTTATATACCCATGAACTGAGCAAAACTAATAACTGTAAAATAAACGAACTGCAAACAAAAGAGTAGGTGTGTGTTGGTTTGTGGCGCCGATGGTAATAAAAGTTGTTTTTTTTTTCGGATAAAATGTGAAAAAATTGGTTTTTCCGTACAATATGTAGCAAGGTCTGGCCGGACCTATTCCGTTGATTCTAGGGGTTGTTGTAAAAACACTTCTTTTTTTTCTTCCACACTTAGATTTTAAATTTATTGCCCACACTAAAGCATTAAGAATGCATAGGCTGACAAAGCCCGGAAATTTGGCAAAGATAGCTACACAAACAATTATGAAGAAATGGTTTCGAAAATGGAGAAGGTCTGGCCAGACCTACTCATTGACAGAAGGGTTAAGAGAGTTGCTCCCCTAGAACAGAACCAAACAGATAGCAGTAACTTCATTGGATTCATCGCCTTCATCTACTCCGGCTCCTTTTTCGTTGCACATTTTTACAGAGTCTAAGCTGAATCATGGCCATGGTAACGTGGTCCAGTGTCTTTAAATGATGAAGTGCTGACATTCAGTCAATATTAAACCTCTCAGCGATCTCTTCAGATTTCTGTAAAGCTCGCACAATGTCATCATCTATACCCAAGAGTTGTCTAGAATGGAATTGATCATCCATTTTCATGTCACTGCTCCGAAATCTCGCAAACCACTTATTAACTATCCAGAACACGATTCGAGTAAACGCCTACTAAATATAGAATTTTCTCCATGACAACCTTGAAAAGCTCCACGTATAGCCCCTAAATCAGATCTGTGGTTCAAAATTAGCACAAGAATGATATGCCCAATTTCAACTAGATAAAATGTCATCGACAAAAAAAGAACAATTTACCTTCCAATTAACACCCCGGAGTCTATTATTGTAAAGCACGGTTTCGGTCTCATTCGTAATCGCTTGATTGACGTATCAATGAGGTTCGGATTATCAAGGAATGGTAATGTGACATCAGAACATGTTGGTGTTAATGCCAACATCGATTTGTCAACGTAACTAATTCGTCGAGTAAGCCTTTGCCTACTGATAACTGGGATTAAAATTAACGGTAATTGTTTTATGTAACCTGATAAAAGGAATGTCTTCGGAGCGATCACAGAAATAAGGAGGAGTCTGCTGGTAAGACAGGGGTAAAGGCTTTCAGGATCAAATTACAATGAAAATAAAAAACCGCGAAGAGCAAATCAGATCAATTTCAATACCTTATGAAGGTTTAGACAGCCAGGGAGCTCTGTGGATCAGAGGTTGATGTGTTGGCTTCTAACGACGAGGACAGTATTTCGGGATGTTTCCAGCGGAACTCCCTACACTTGTCTGGAAAAAGTTTGACCGCCGTGATCGAAAGTTCACAGATGTAATCCAAACATGGGTCGAGCGACTGACATGATGAAATGGTGATCCAGGCAGGGCGACACGTTATCATGTGATTTCTTAAATATCATTTCTGAGGGACCCAATGATTAATATGAGAGGCGTAATCGATTTCACGAGTTCGAGCACAGCAAGACGTTAATAAATCGGTGGAGAGCTTTGAAGCTGAAGCGGCTGAGGTGGGTCTGAGATTCCATGAAGGTAAAACCAAGTATATACTCTCATCAAGGCAAATCGGCCAACCCGACGCCTTGACGATAACATCACCTTTGGCCACTGTAGTCAAATATTATTATTTACCTTGGCCTACTAGTGGCAAGTGGTGACGATGGTAACGCTGATATCAATTAAGAAGAACAGTTCTTTCTCAAAAAAACAAAGTTAAATCTAAAATCCTAGTCATCCCGGGCTCCTCCGCCAGGGCGAAAGGGCTTGGACATTACCGAACGTTGATAAATAGTCGCTAGATCGATTCGAGAATAAAATTTTGCGCTAAATCATTTTCCCCGCTTATGCTAATAGCGAGTAGAGGGAGAGGATATGACCAAGAACTGATCGGCTTAGTCAGGCCTCTTCGGATCCAACGTCCAAAATGGCATGAACCAGGCCGAAATTTCCTCGATTTCAGCCCCAGAGAACGATGTAGAAACGGCCGATGGCGCACGCAGATGAAAATGGACTTCAATCAACTAAACGGACTACACTGAAAGCAATTTGCTTGTGGTATCACCAGCACAGGGAGTTTAAATGATGAAATGTCGTTGAAAAAATTATTTCAAAGGTGGAGACGCCTTCTTCAGCTTCTAAAGAACTAGGAAGCATACCCGAAACTCCGATTTTGTGCTTCCGACAAAAGTTTGGCAACAAGGTCGTCGCCTTTTGCGTTTGGGTAATTCAAATCTGATTCCTATTGGAACTATCACGTCCGATGGTACAGAATACTTGTAATGAATAGACAATCAACAGCCATATAGCCTCAGGGCACTGACATGACTTCTTAAGGTGCACATATAAATTTAGTTGTGACAAGAACTATGGCTCCAATTCTCAACAATTAGAATTACATATGAAGCTGCTGTAACCGTATGAATATATGGTCTTTATAGTGCCCTGTGATGACAACAAAGAAATCAACAAAGAATCGCATTCCTCTGCCCTATTGTATGCACATCCCGTGCGTAATATCGTTCTCGATTGACGCAGCAACAAAATCTTGAACTAACCAAACGCCCAGTCAGCCAGTTAACCAGTACCAAGTAGCAGTCAAGAGACATAGCAACTTTAATTGACCCATTCAACAGTTTTGATTGGAATACTAAAGACGATTCAATACGCATAGAAATGCGAGAAAAAAAAATAAAGTAACAACCGGACAACTGAACGCGGCAAGTAGCGTTCATATGTATTCCTCGCTTGGCTGGCTTTTGAAGGTCTTCCCTTGGACACAATGACGATCGGAAAGCAAAACCAACAAACAAGTGTGAGAAACGTTCCCCAAGCATATCAAGTGTATACGTCCGAAAAGGCAATTAATTAGCTTCGAATTGGTTTCCTTGATTTTCCTTTTGGATCATCGCCAGAAGGTAGTTCAGATGTAGACATTTTCCATGCTCCCCCGCCCACGCCATATCGGTACGCGAAACGCTGCAAAGTTGTCGTCATCAATTAAGTGAAGAGAGAAATTTCACATAAAACAAGAAAAATGGAAAACGAAATGTATACACACACGAAGTAAAAGTGAAAATTTCATCACCGATGTTGTCCTCCATAATCGACGCCGCCGCCAACAACCACCAGCTGATTGCAGACTGCGTGTACAGCTGTCAGTTCGGAGAAGCCGTCATCGTCTTGTCCATTCTGTTGTTGTTTTGCATTCACTTTTCTAAACTGCTTGCTCGGTCGATTGGTTGGTTGGTTGGTGAGTCTGCATAGGCTGCATGGGGGCAGCACCATTCTGTTAAGATGCTAGGCACTGCGTGCGTGATGTGCTGCGATGAGTAGATGGAACTTGGACGGAACAAGGCGGATTGTTTTTCGAAAACAAGAACAGACAAAAGAGAGGAAAAACAAAAGGTGGACGACACTTGGGCACTTTTTTTTTTGGTTTCATGTACTTGAAGGGCATTGATTTTTCTTTTTACATTTAGCATCACACGCTGTCCGAGCACTTACCTTGGAGTAGATGTCCTTCAGGACGACCGGAGGCAGAAAGCGAAGCTGGTCAACACGATCCATCGTCGTCACATTGAAATTCAGATTCGACACATAGCACATTAGACACTTTTTGTAAAGGGACGATGGATTTTTTAAGAGCACCTCCTCCGCCATGTTGCTGGTGTGTTGGTTATTCGCTCGAAAACAAGTGTTTCCTCGATACGATACGATATTCACGGATGACGCTGAACGTTATTTACTAATTATTTTAATTGTTTTCGCTTTTTTCCGAATGCCAAATTAATTATATGAATCCGAATCCGAATCCGTCGTGTCTAGTCGGGTGGTCGTCGTCGCCAGCGGTTCTTCTGCGTTGAGGAGATTTCTTCGTTTTGTCTCTGCACGATTTCGTGTCCGTTTTGCACTCACTATCCCCACATCTGCTAGATGTGTGCGATGGCTTACCCACGATGGCCGATTGCTTTCTGTTTTCGTGGTCTTTGCTTCTCACTTTCGTTGGTCGATTTCGCCGTGATGAATTCGTTTTTGTTTTGATGTATATTCGCCGTGGGTTTTCTAATAGTCACCGGGCGTGTTCATAGACAACGAGCGATTCACTTTCTCAAATTGTTCGCTGCGCTCGCGGGGTGAACCAAATGAATACGCTACGTTTGGTAAATTTTGAATCGTATTAATAATTTTGTGTTTTTTTATCGGACTTGAATCGAAAATTTACTAATTGGACATATGCCGAATAAAATCCTTTTCAAAAGCTGCTTTGTCGCTAATTTTTTTTTTCATGTTCTGTCTTTGATTTAGCTTCAAGTCGGATACACATTTAAATATTTATTTAACTTGGTTGCCTTTATTCTAGATTCAAAAAAGCTTCGGAGAACTGTTTGGTCTCTTCTTGTAAACTTAAAATTTCACCACACTCTTTAAGTTTGTAGAATAGCGAACTCTCTAGTGGCCCACAAGGTAAGCCTACTCAGGTGAGTTATTTGAGGAAGCGTTGGGAGTTGTACCTATTGATTAGGTAATATTGAATGAGACGTCCGCTTTCCTTCAATTATATACAAAATTGTTCTACGGTATTTGGATTCGATCACATATCAAGAGACACCATAACTGGTCATAAATACGCAGAAAATTTCAATTTCTCAACTTTAGGGCAATCGATTTAAGACCGTAGCTGCAATGTCATTACTGATTCGCCTTCGTTGTAAGCCGTAATATTTTTGGTTAGTACTTTTTGAAGCCATGTCCTTATAAGTTTTCAATGTCTAATTTGTTCAACTTTTTCAACCTAGTGACATTTTATCTCCTACCAAATCTTTCCAGTTGAAGGTTTCATTTTGAATAGCAAACTTTTTTTTTAATTTGTCGGGTTGGAGGTACGAGCTTAATAAAAAATTGAAGAACTAAAAATGTTGTTTTTATAGGCCATAAAATGTAGCCGAAAGCTCAGATTGTCAATTCAATATCGGTCTCAAAATGAAATTTAAATAAAACACATTTATGCTTCATATTTTGATAAAATTTTTATTTTAGTATATTGCCTGTATCTTGCCATTACGAACGGAGAAAAAATTACATTCGAATATCCTCCACAGTAATTCCTGCATTTCGATTTTAACAAGGTAATTTTTGATGGATTTTTGACGCATATCTGGCTTAAATTCGGCCATAACTTCGCAGAGTTCGCAGTTCGGTTGTTTTTGTTCTTTAATTTTAAAGTAATTTTTATTTAGGTTAGGTTAGGTTAGGATAAAGAAGGGGAGTGTGATGGTTGAGCATCATTTCCACTCGGAGGCCAAAGGCCCATTGTGATTCCCTTCATTTGTGGAGTACAAATATAATTAACCTGTCCTATCACGTGGTGGTTGAAACCTTTATGAATTTTAAAAGATCCGATATATCTGATTTTGCTACGTCCGCAATCTCTGTAAAGAATCTTTGGCCCAGCGAAGCTAGGCTTCGATTCTGGAGAGCTGGGCAGTGGGAAAGCAGATCTTGGATCGTCTCGGTTTCTGCCTCATCGCCGCTGCTCCGGCAAAAATCGCTAGATCCCGAGTTCCATTTTCGGAGCATTGCTCCAATGGGATAGTGTCCTGTGATCACTCCGACAAGCATACGGATCGAGTTTCGGTCCAGCGTCAAGAGCTTCTTTGTTTTTCCGATATTGAGCTCTGGCCACGATGATCTTGTCGTGTGGCTGTCGTTTCTTGTAAGCCAAGACGAGTTTGCTTCTTTTATAATTGTGTCATTTATGATCCGGTATAATGCGTTGGTCGGTAGTTGCAATGACGCGTCCGCTTCGCTGATGTCCAATTCAGACCCTTGTTTGGCCGATTTGTCCGCTCTTTTGGTCATGCGATTGAGCTGTGACTCGGGATCCAGCAGAGTTTGACTTTATGATGTCTGATAGACAGTCGCGACATTTCATGACAGCCTTTGATCTCGTTGTACAGGATCCTATTGACTTCAGTGCTGCCTGGCTTTCTACAAAGATAGTAATATCCGATGGTGGGATACCAGTTACTTATAGGTGTTTGGCTACTTTCTCTATTGCTAGGATTTCTGCTTGAAAAACGCTGTACAAATCAGGAAGTCTAATTGATTCCTGTTTGTGCAGAGTAGAACCCGGGCCCTGTGCCTGTGTCCATTTTCGATCCGTCGATGAAGATGGTAATCTCGTGGTCGTTGATTACGGTATTTGATAGCCACTCTTCTCTATCGGGGAAAAGGATTGATATTCTTAGAGAGAAGTCATTATGGGGGAAAATATAGTCGGTCGTAGCTGCGAGGCTACTAAAACCATGTTTCTTTCCCAGGTCGTCTATTATTCTGAGTATGGCCTTTCTGTGGCTTGCTTTCACAGAAAGGACTCCCTTAGCCTGAGAGCGCTTTTTGCAGCGCAGCCATTTATGAATAGATCCAGAGGAAGGAGATCAAGTATCATGTCCAACCCTGCTTGCGGCGTGCTGCTCGTAGCTCCCATTGTACAAACAACGGCTGATCTTTGTACTTCGTTGAGCATGCTCATATAGCTTTTCGTGCTGGTAGCAGTCCCCCATAAATTATAATGGGTCTGTACCCATTACATATGTACATCCGATGCATGATGTACGGTTGCAAGCCCCATCTTTCGTCGAAGGTCTTTTTGCATGCATAAAAAGCATTCAAACCTTTTTTCATTCTTTCTTCCAAGTTCTTTTTCCAGGAAAGTTTGGAGTTAAGAATTATGCCTAGATCCTGGTTCTTCCGCTTTGAGTTTGGATGGAGTACCCTCTAACTTTGGGGGCGCAAATATCGGGATTTTCCTTTTCCTGGTGAACAAGGTTTTCTAGGGGTTTATTCTTAGACCTTCCTGTCCTGCCCACGAGAAGAGTTCCTTCAACGCAGATTCCATTATCTCACTGATAGTTGGTAGAAATTTACATTTTATCAAGATAACTGGGAAGATTTTGAGAATTTTGTTAACTGTAAGAAGCCACAGTAGGGGGGAGAGGACTCCCCCCTGTGGTGTGCCTCTAGTTGTCACTTTCCTTATAGAGCTGTGTCTAATGTCTACATTGATAATTCTGTTCTTCAATCCAGATTACAATGGATTTGTCTACTTTAATGGCCTCTGTGTTTACGTTGTTGAAGGCCCCCTCTATATCGAGGAAGGCTGCCATTGTAAATTCTTTTAAATTCAGTGAGCTCTCAATTTCACGAACAACACTATGCGGAGCCCTTTCCACTGATCTGCCTTTAAGGTAGGCGTGTTGAGTGTTGCATATGTTGTGTGAGTTAATGAGCCCTCTGGTGTGTAGGTCAAGGAGTCTTTTCAAGGTTTTTAATAGCGACAAGTATTGACGTGCGCCATACTTTGCGGCAGTATGGATTGGTTTACCTGCCTTAGGTATGAAAACTACCTTTATTTCTTTCCACTGTGTTGGGATGTACCCCACGCGCAAGCAATTGGAAAAAAAATCTGGGTTTGTGCTTTTTGAAGCATCGCTTTCAAGATATCGTCCAGCCCCGGAGATTAAAGAGGCTTGAACGAATTTATTGCCCATGGTACTTTATCCGTTGTAATTTTCGCTTATTACTTCTTCGGTTGTGTGAACCGTAGGAACGCGTCGTCCCGAAGGGCACTGTAATTTCAGGGGTTTTACAACCTGGGAAGTGGGTTCCTGACTGGATTCTATCCAAGAACCATCTGGTTTAAGGATGAACCCCTGGTAGCAGGGGTCATTGGATAGGATCTTTCTGAGCCTTGCGGATTCGTTGAGATCCTCTATTGATTCGCTGAACTCCCGCCAGAATTTAGACTTTGTTGCTCTTGTTTTGCTCTTGTATTCATTGAAGCTGGATTTGTAGTTATGCCAGTGTTCGGTTCTTTTAGTGATCTTTGCTCTATTCAATAGAGTTCGGGTAATGGTCCTGAGTTGCTTTAGCTCAGTGGTCCACCAGACTGCGCTGGTCTTCTTGCGAGCACGTTGAGAAGGACAGGATTTGCTGCAAGCTGCTTTCAGAATTATCACAAGATTTTCGACTGAATTCTCAATGTAAGTTGGATCGGGGTTAGTGATGGCTTGTGGCGGTACTAACCTATTGGCAACTAGGTTTGAGATAAGATTCCAGTCTGTCTTCTGAGGGTTTCTGAAAGGTTTTGGTTTTTGTTTGTTGTCCTTAAGGTTGAAGAGTATTCGGCTTTGGTCTGAAAAGGAACAGTTAGTGGACACTCTCCAATTTTCTACTGTGATAATGTTAGACTCACTTAGTATAGTAAGGTCAATTACCTCTTCCCTAACCCGTTTACGTAACGTTGGTGTATTGTTGCATATGTTGGTATGTTATGCAGGTTGGTGGAGACTATGAAATCGAAAATGGACTCATCCCTTTTTTTATTTATATTTTGTATATTATTGTATATTACCTCATTCGGGTAAAATTTCGTGTACTCAGATTCAGGAGTCCCATGTAACCCGAGACAAGTTCTGAGACACTGTCTCTCAAACAACCATGATCCTTTCTAAGCTTGGGTTTGGGTACGGAAATAAACGAAATTTTCGTATATGACGACCGGAGAACCCAACTGAGATTCAAGAAAAGTCAATGCATCAACAAAAAGCTATGTCGATTATGAGTTGACTCGTTCCAAGAAGAGGCAGGAGAGTTAGTTGCAGTTAATAGAGAACGGTATGGCAAGACGTTGTCCGACAATTATTCAATTATTTTTTTAAATCTTGCGGCAGCTGTGTACTCGTAAATTATTTTCAAGTCGCGAAAATTACTCTATAAGCTGAGAAAGGCTGACGACACCGTGCCTACTTTTTTACTGACTCCCTTAATGTAATTTTCCTGAGAGGACCCCATTAAGTACATATTTCAGACAAGCTCAGACCCAATTGCGGCCGGGTTGGCGGGCCAATCTTGTAATCATTGGCGG
This sequence comes from Merodon equestris, assembly GCA_958301585.1. NCBI lineage: Eukaryota > Metazoa > Arthropoda > Insecta > Diptera > Syrphidae > Merodon > Merodon equestris. The sequence goes on along the minus strand of OY284415.1, from coordinate 10,091,706 downwards.
GATATTCGCATATTCTACTTTGGTCTCAACGTATATTACTATTATTATTACCTCAGAACCTTGATGATAACCCTACGCCAAACCTCCCTGTCATAGTGTGTTCCTTACATGTTTCACTGTTTTGTTACATATCTTTTAGGTCCATCCTTATATTGTCCTCCCATCTACGGGGAGGCCAACCTGGCGATAATTTTCCTGTGGGTTTTCCACTCATTATTCTTTTGATTTTTTGCCCACTGTCTATTCGTTCTACGCCCATCTTGGACTTCGAGATTTTATTGCTCTTATTACAATTCTTAACTGTGCAGTCTCTTCCATTCACCTTACTTTTTGTCCTGTTTTCCATTATAGATTCTCCTTAAGATGTCGTGAAACATTCGAAATCTATTTTCCTCCTTTTTGGTCAGACACCAAATTTCACATACATGAAGTGTCATTGGAAGTATTATGATTTTATAAATACGGATTTAGAAATTGCGGCACAAAAGAGTTGCTTCATGGTAAAGAAGTTCGCCTTGCCCATATTCAGCCTTTTTTTATTTCGATCTTTAGTCGTTTTTGGCAGTCAATGCGGTTCCCAAAACTTGTCCCTTTTCTCAAAAATTTTATCGAGCACAGTCATGTGCAAAGATTGGATCAATCTAATATGGCAGGTTACGATATATTCTCTCTTCTTTTACTTTTCAGCCTTCTTCTTTCCTGCACTCTTAGCTGTTTTCTCATTAGACAAAGCCGGTCTAGATCATCAGTGTAAGCTAGAGCGGGTATAATTCCACTTAGCATTGGTCCCACTCTTTTTCCGGAGGGGTTCTCATTACGTATTCCAGTAACAGGAAAAAAATAAGTGGTGACAAAACTTCTCCTTGTTTCAATCCTTGACGTATCTCGAATGTTTCAGATAAGACCTTTCCTACTTTAACTTTCCCTTTGTTTCCCTTTAGTTCAGTTTCACCTACTTTCTTGGCAGTTTGCACTTTTTTGTTTTTCGGCCTGCCTTTTTTGCGTGTTGAAATTGGAACGTTGATTGATAACGCCTTTTGGACGGGGTTCAAAGGATCTCTCCTTTGAACATGGCAATACCAACTGAGTCGGTCGCGCTCTATCTTTCTTGTGATGGTTTCTTTTACGTGGAGGCTTCCTCGGATCTTTGAACTTCTAATTCTGTCACGCTTTGTTACTCCCGCTGTCATGCGAAGCATCTTCATCTCAGCTGCCGTTAATTTGCTCTCATACTGTTTGTGCATTGTCCAGCATTGTGAACCGTATGTGAGCGCCGGACGTACAACTGAAGTGTAGAGCCTTCCTTTCAGCTTAGTGGGCATTTTTCGATCACAGAAGATGGCGGAGTTTTCCCGCCACTTCATCCACCCTACGCTTACGCGATGGTTGATGTCGTCATCACAAGTTGCTTCTTTATTAATCATAGATCCCAGATATTTAAACTTTTCACACTTGGGAAGCACTCTTCCATTCAAGTAAATGTCTGGAATAGGCTGATGAGGGTCAGAGAACGGGCAGCACAGATACGCTGTCTTCTTTGAACTAATACGATACCCGTGTCCCTGGAAAATGTCCACCCACACATCAAGTGCTCGTTGTAGGGACGCCTGATCATCACTTATAATGGCTCCATCGTCAGCAAAGAATAGCTGCGGTGCATCTTACTCTTGTCGTTGCTCTATTGTACATGTCCATGATCACTCGCACGTAGGTTTCTGGAACTCCTTTTTGTCTTAGCGCTACCCATAAAAGATCTCTTGGTTACCGGTCAAAGGCCTTCTCGAAATCAACCAACACCATATGCAAGTCCTTTGACGAATCACGATGCTTTTCCATCATGACCCTTATACTTTGGATTGCATGGATCTGTTGTTGATTTACCCGAGACAAACCCGCACTGGTCATCAGATGGTCGTATTATTTTCCGCAGTCGGCTATCTAGTACCCGTTCAACGATCTTCATGGTGTGCGACATCAGCTTGACAGAACGGTAGTTATCACAATTTCGCGTATCACCCTTTCCTTTGTGCAAAGGAAGAAGATAGCTTTCCATCCATTGATTAGGCATAGTGTCGCCTCTCATAAGTTTGGAGATAAGAACCATGAGCCATCTAGACCCGATGTCTCCCATCTTTTTCCAGAACTCAGAGGGTATCCCGTCCGGCCCAACAGCTTTTCTTTTCTTGGAGTTTTTAACCGCGTACCGAACTTCTTCGACTGTGATGTCGGATATTTCGGCATAATTCGGGGCGGCTCTTGGAAAGTACACTCGGGGAGACTGTTCGTTCAGAAGTTCCTCGCAATACTGTCGCCATCTGTGGAGAATTTTGTCGTCTTCCACAAGGAGTTGGCCTTCAGCATTGTTAATAAACTTTGGGAAACGAATCTCCTGAGCATTTCTTCTTCTCTGGGCGGCTATCTTAAAGATATTTGCTCCTTTGTTCAAATTGCTTGTCGAAGCTCCTGGGTAGCCTGGTTCCTGTCAGACGCGGAAGACGATATTTCTTCCAACTCCTGATAGAGTCCTTCCATGCTTTTCGCTTTGAATTCGGCGCACTTTTTCTTCGCGATACCTTTGCAATATCTATATACCTTTTCACGGCGAGCTTTTTCCTCTCTATTAGTAGAAGAGCACTTTGACCAAGCTTGAAAAGCCATTTTCTTTTCGTGTATCACTGCTTTGGCTTCGTCTGTCCACCACCAGGTTTCTTTTGCGTGTTGGCAGGGGCCTTTAGATGCTCCGAGCAGTGATTTGGCTTTCTCCAGGCCAGATTGTTGTAGGGAATCCCACATGTCTTGTGCTCTGCACTCCTCATTACCGACCTCATCGATAATGGAAAAGAGGTAGTTTTTCATGCTGGTAATAAAAGCTTCGCCTTTTCTTTTATCCAGCTTATACCACTTGATTCTCTCAGACACCTTCGTTTGCTGCTTTGACTTCTTATTCGCCTCCATAAAAAAATTCAGTCAGGTGGAGACGGTGTTAAGGGGCGATCGCATCTCCCAGGATCACTTTGCAATCTTTAACTCGTGGCTTCATGAAACTGGATACCAAATGATAGTCTATTTGAGTTTCATTTCCGCCGCTGCTATAAGGCCGTACAACTTGCACATGTTTAGGATATCTTCACCTGAAGAGTTCCTGGTGCCGTATCCCAGCCCTCCGTGGTAGTCTTCATAGTCTTCGTTTGTCTTCCCGACATGTCCGTTTAAATCTCCCCCAACAAACAAAAGCTCTTCCTTTGGGATGATTTTGACAAGGTTGTGGGAATCTAGCCAGAATGCATCTTTTTCTTTTTATTCGCATCCTACTTGAGGGGCATATGCGCTTACGATGTTCCACACCTCACCATGCATCACCAATTTGAGAGCCATCAAACGGTCACTGGACTTTGAAATGGTTAAGACGTTGCCAAGTAGCTCTGCCGCAAGGATGATGGGGATTCCGTTTTTTTCTTGTTCCAATCCATAGTAAAACATCTTGTAGGCTTTTTTTTAACGTCCAAGAAACGTGCCCGATTACCGGTGTTTCGCCATTTCGTTTCTTTTACGCACAGGATGTCTACTCGCCTTCTAACCATCATTTCTTCAAGCTCATAGCTGCGACCACTCATGCTTCCAACGTTCCAACTCGCGACTCTTAAGTGTGGCTTACGCCGTTGCATTACGGAAATCCTATAGCTCTGACCCGAGCATTGCTGCTCGTCCCAGGATCACGACCATTAGTAGTGCCTGGCGGGGTAGTGTTTTTCCTTTAGCGTTCTTTTCCATAATGCTACGGTTTGACCGTTTTCTTTCTTCTCCTCCTTTTTTTTGACACGGGCATGCTCCAGATTTATTTATTTATTTTTTTTGATGTTACTCTTACAACACCGGTGATCTCCAGTCGTGTCAACCCACTGATTTGCATGCACACTTGTGGGGCAGTTTAATGGTGGTATATGTGTCCCTAGGCTCACCCTGGTGTTTTCTAAATTGCCTAGATGTGATTTTTGTTTACCTTTGTTTTAGTCGCCTTTTACGACAAGCAAGAGGTATCGCTGCAGGGATATTCTTAACCCGTTCCTGCACAGGTCAATAAGAAATACGAGTACGATAGATAAAAAAGGAAAATGTGATTATTTGCATTACAAATAGTTACAAATAGTTTTATTTATATTTTTGCCCGGTGTATCCAACAGCTCACAAGTAACTGAAGACCAATTCACCCAGCAGCAGTCACCCACCCATGGTTCTATGCACGAAGTGGAGAATAAAAGAAAATACAACCATGCAGAAAAATGTTACTGTACAGAACATGGGTTGATGCTGCTGTTGAGTGTATTGGCCCTGCAATGCAACGGCGAAAGCATCAGCCGATCGTGGGATGACAAATGAATATGTATTACAATAAATCACGATCATACATGCTCGCCCGAATATTATCGAATGTTCATGCGAGCATGTATGATCGTGCTAGATCAGCGAATGTGCAGTGAATCACAAGATTGCAATAGAGTATGTATCAATTGTGAAATTTCAAATATTATTGCAACGCGTCTCAAACAGGCGGCGTCGCTAATGACATTTTGACAAGTGTCCATTGCTGTCTCTTGCAATAATAAATTATATGCGGTGTTCAATAGACTGACAGAGCTAAGGATGCTTCTTTTTTCCCAGATAAAACAAGTAGTACAATGAAGATGCTACCCGGCTATGACTTCAATGGACATATCTTCCCAGCCATAGCTCGAAGCTCCTAGACCTAGCGACCTAGAAAACCTCTCAAATTCTACCTGTAGTCAGTCACATACGCGAACTAAACTTGCTTCCTCAAATGGGCTCCACTGTACCATGTATCCGAACAACTTATCATGAATGAGAAATTGTAGTGCGATACTTTTTACGGACTAATACATTTTTCTTTGTGCTTTGTTTCAAAAGTTGACAGTTTTGAAATTGAATAGCAAAGAAAAAAAATTAACAATTTTTTTTACTTCTACTGGCTGGATAGAGATGGACTAAATTCTGATTTTTGGAATCAACAACAAAAACCGCAACGAACTAAACAAAAAACAAAAACAACTCGAGACCAAGAAGCTGAAAGACGGTAGTTTTCTAGACATATAAAGGGATGGACACCAGCGAGAGCGTTTACAGCATCATGTACCAGGTATCAAGGAGAATACTGCTTGACGACACTACAGCCCTTCGACTGTACAACAGCGTCAATACGGTGCCAGCTAGTCCAATGCAATCGATGGAGTCGGTTATGAGCGTGTGTTCGGCAAATGAAATGGGACAATCATGCAGGATATGTCGGTGGAATAGGAGCGACTTGCCTTTGCAACAATGCCCCTGTGAATGCAAAGGAAGTGTGGTTAGTCGAGTTGATACACCATTAATGGTAAATTGTTGATCCTACGTCTCCTCATACTTAGGGTTATGTCCATCTGAAGTGCTTACGTCGTTGGATACTCCACCGGGGCAATGATCATTGCGAAATTTGTGGAACAAAGTTCATATTAAGTCCTGAGAAGAAAGACTACAAAAAGCTGTTTTGGTCCTTCTTTCAATCGAGGTATTTGGGAACGATTATGCGAAACTGTGCTCATCTCCTTTCACTTGCGCCAATATCGTACGTGGTTCTCTATCAGGTCAGTCAGCAAGTCGCAACGGTGATCTCCAACTGATCGCATTTATGTTCCTAGGTGTTGCAAATCATGGACAGTCTTCAGTTGGAGGAGCATAACACACTGCAGATAATCGTATTGGCACCTGCACTCATATTGACCTCAAGTCAAGCCAGAATGCTTAGATATGATTTTTGCAATTATTTAAGCTTATTCTTTCTAGGTATTATATTTTTCCATATTCTGGAATTTTCGATAACAAGAGGACTGGTGATAAGGAATGTCTTGAAGCATTGGTGGAATTTTGGTGGCCAAGATTCTGATTCTGGCCTGGACTTAGACGTGCCCAGTGACTTGTTTGAGTTTTTTTGAACTAATGAAACCTCTGAAAATCGGCCGGGAGAAAATGGATGAATAAAAAATACCCTTAGTCTGAAGTAATTCAATTTCTTTTACTTTATTGTTTTGGGTCTTTTTGAAGGAGCGACCCTTACCATGTCTTTGAGGATAAGGTTGTCAATAGTAATGGAATTGGTAGAGTTCCACTTTGTCTTTTCCACTTACGGAAGGAGCAAGGATGTTTTAAAGTTGTATTCACCAACTTCAAGTCGACACACACTTCAAATCCGAAACACATCCTTGATTCACGCAACTTACCAAGGTCTTTGATGCTAAAAAATACGTAGCTCATGCAGGTGGCAATTTGTCATGTGTTTTTTTTCCAATGTTATTCTTGGAAAGATCATGCGGGACTCACTGGCCAACACAGAGGTACGATCTGTTTCAAATCTGACAGTTTTAGTATTCGCAGATGATATTAAAGTGCTTGGTCGAACATAGCGACATATCAATGAAGCAAGAGTAATAAGAGCACACAATCTCGGCTGAAACGTAATTTTTTCCAATTGTGACTTTGAAACAGTTAAGGATGGTGTCTACCTTGGGTCACTAGTGACAAGGGATAACAACGCCAGTGCTGATATCGAACTCTTGCCAGCTCTTCATACTGCTCCGTCTTGAAGAGTCTTCACTTCCAACCCCGAGGGGCAACGTAGGTGGAAAGCGGCCCCAATCAACTGGGCGTGGGACATCTGAACGTAGCTAGAGTACTAGCTAGAGAGGCTTGTAACTAATTAGTTCTTTCCAATATAATATGGACCTTCTAGGTTACGGATTCTGCGTTTTTTTTTTGTTTTATAATTCGTGCAGGTTCAAGAGTGTACACTCTTATGGTGTTTGTCACACAACCTGGACGGGGTGCAGATGGTTTGTGTCGAAACTGTTCGTTTACTACCCTCCGGGGGTGGTTGTCCTAGATATGATTTGAGAGATTCGACTGAATTTGCGTTGGTTGTGGTTCACAGTCACTTTTTTGTTTTGCATGTCATTAAGGTGTTATATTGGACATAAACACACAAAGTATGAATTTTGAAGTGATCTTATGCTCCGAGTGTTATGCCTTCGTCAGCACTTTTTGATCATCACTCATTCACAACTGATGTTGTTGCACAGTTTTTCCGTATAGGAATTGTTCTTGACTACGGACGACGGACTTGAAGTCGGTTCAACAGTCGGTGATGATTACCAATGCACCACGACCACCTTTGTTGAGGCAATTCACGATCCAATTCTTAGCTCCTTCGAAAAATCAGAAGTGTTGTTGTCCAGGCCATGGTCGACAAAAGTGATGATCAAAAAGGGCGATGGACAATATGGTGTCTCTAGGTAGGTTGTAAATCCAAATTCTTCCATTCATGCCGCAGCAGTTCACTCGTGGAAAAGGTCGTAGCTTATATACATATAAAGGGTGTCTCAGTAAGAGTGCACTTTTTCATTTTAAAATAAAAACAAGTATTTTATGACAGAGTTGTGATATTTTTATTGTATTGTAAAGAAAATATGTTCCGATTAAGTATGGAATAAAATATCCGGCAAATGACCCCCACGGCTCCGATGGCAGGCCATTACTCTTTTCATGAAATGTTCGATGATTTTTGCACAGAGATGTGGCTGTATCTCACCGATGACACGTTGGATTTCCGATTTGAGCTCAGGAATTGTTTCGGGTTTATTCGCATAAACCCGAGATTTCACAAAACCCCAAAGAAAAAAACCGCACGATCTTGGTGGCCAGTTGACATCAGAATTTCGTGAGATAATGTGTTCTGGAAATCGTTGCGCAATAAGTCGATTGTTTCATGCGCGGTGTGGCAGGTTGCGCCGTCCTGCTGAAACCACATGTTGTCCAGATTCATGCCGTCCAGTTGAGGCCACAAGAAGTCCGTTATCATATTCCTGTAACGAATGCCGTTCACAGTCACTGCAATTTCGGCCTCATTTTCAAGAAAGTAAGGTCCAATCGTGCCGCCTGACCAAAATCCGCACCAGACAGTTACTCGTTGTGGGTGCATTTGTTTCTCATGGATTGCATAAGGATTCTCTGAGTCCCAAATTTGACAATTTTGTGTATTCACGAAGCCATTCATATGGAAATGCGCTTCATCGGAAAAAATTACTTTTTTCGAAAAATTGGCACCGACTTCACTTTGCTCCATTACCCATTGAACGAATTGCCTGCGCTTTCCGTGGTCTACTGGTTTGAGCTCCTGAGTTAACTGAATCTTGTACGCATGAAGGTGGAGGTCTTTAGTCAAAATTCGCTGCGTAGTGCTTCGTGAAATTTGCAGTTGTTGAGAACGATGTCGAATTGATGTTTTCGGGTTTTCGGCGACACTCTCGTTTACAGCAGCATTGTTTTCAAGAGACCGACCGGTACGTTGACGTAAAGGATTCTTATTATCCATAATTGACCCAGATTCTTCAAATTTTTCGACCACTCTTCGAATGGTTGATACATTAGGTGCACTTTCTCGGCTGAAAATTTGGCGAAGTTTGCGAGCGGTTTCAGCGTAACTTTCCCCATTTTTGTAATGAGTTTTCACAATTATAACGCGTTGTTCTTTCGAAAAGCGCTCCATTTTTAATAATCGGAATAAACAGAGGTGACAGCTGTCAAATTTCAGAGTTGCCACTTGCATGAAAAAAAAAAATTCCAATTTTAAAAAGTGCACTCTTACTGAGACACCCTTTACAAGCTAGGTCCAGTTCGGCCTCTTCAAACTTGGACCACTGGCCAAGAATTTTCTCTGATATAGAATATTCGATGCATCGTAGCCAATTTTTTTTTCGAATTGTAGGCAAAGGGCACCGAAAGTTGACATTTTCATACCCATAACAGGATTATGAAAATTATATGAATGCTGTTGACAGATGTTCAAGCTTACCGCGTGACGTTTCTGATGTGTTATTTCAGACCAGCATGAACACTAGCGCCATCTTTTGTAAACCTGGATAATCCATGGGTATATACAAAAGACAGAAGCCTTGCACTCAGCCCAGAAGAAAGTAAGTTGGTGTTGTTTACCAAATCCGGCTTCAAATACTTAGGGGTCATTCTAGACCCGATGCTGAAGTGTAAGTGTAATATAGGAAAGCTTGCAGTAAGACTTTCAGTAAAAATGGGGACTCAAGCCAAATTAACTCTGTGAACATAGAGTGTCACAGCTGTTGTCTGATTCACCGGCTCGTTTATTTGCCGGTTAGATAAACTCAACAAGGTGCAAATATAGGCAGGAATCAATACCATGAGATAATACTGAACTTCACATTGAATACATAATAACTTGTGGTGTCATCAGACTCAAGAATATACGCTTCATGAGCCTCCCGGTCAACATCGTTGAGCACTTCTTTATTGCAGCCAGCGTTAGCCAAATTAACCAGGTAAGGGAAACCTGTATAAACGGCGGACCTTCCCCAACGGATGCCTTTCTATTTAGCGCCAGAAATCTCGGCAGTCAAATTTAAGATAAAGTGTACGCCAATGCTCTACTAACACCAAATATTAGAACTGTTATGCAAGAAACTCAGACGCAGTTTGGCAAATTTATTATTTATTGAAAATCTCTTAACTTTTCATAAAAATATTGCGTTAATATAACACTGGATGACCCCATTCCTAATGCTACGATCTTACAAGCAAAGATATTTGGAATCTCCATAGCTATGCATTTAGTGTGAAGCAAAAAATAGAAAGGGAGGTATCTAGCAACTTGGAGTCTAATCCTTCGATGAGCTGGCTAGAATGGGTTCACAGGGAAACCCTTTATTGCTTGGTTTTTCCATCAACGACTGGGTCTTTTATGCGTACAATTGCAAATGGCGAAACTGTCCGAAGACGAAGAGTTTTCAACGTTTTTAAGAACTCTTGCGGACTCCCTTTTATCACTAACAAGAAATGACTGCAGAAAATTAATTACAATTTAGGTGCCTATGACTGTGGCTATTCCACCCTTGTTTAAATCAAGTGGCAAACTTTGTTGCTGATGTGCCAAATACCTTCATTTCAATGAAGCTTTTTCTTTGGACCAGGGAGAAAAACTGTTTTTGGTACCCCTGAAGATTAGAGATCAACTTGCAGTTTTTCTTTGTCATAAAAAACGACGTATTCGAGCTCTAGAAGCCTCAACATGTAACCAATTCACAGCTGACAGCAGGTTAAAAAACATTTTGACGGGCTATGTGCAGATCCATGCATTTCAATGCAACAAAGAATGAATCAGTCGAATACAATCCGTGAAATTATATGTTTTCTTTACTTTCTGAAGAACTATAGCAAGACGTCACTACATGCCCTACAGCACGTAAATCAATGGATCAATTAGGAAATGAATTCGGTTAGCAATTAATCTCCCCTTTTGGACCGATGAATCGGCCAGCTAGATCGTGCAATTTGACGCCTTTAAATTTTAGACATTTTTACACATTTTAACATGCACATTGGCGAGGTACCAGCCAGTATGCTCGAAAAAGTAATTCAAAATTGGACCACTTAAAACGTAGACTTTTATCAAATTTTTATTTCAGTATATTGACAGTATCTTACCATTATAAAAAAAGATATGATATACTTAAAATGTTCTCCATAGGAGTTCCCGCAGGACTCGAGTCTGACAAGGTAATTTTCGGTGACTATTTGACACATTAGGGGTTTGCGGACTTGCATAAGCACAATTTTTCTTTCAGTAAAATCAAAACGGGTAATGTTGTGTAGTTGTGGCACCGTCTGTCTTTTACATTTGGGCATAGCGTGAAATGGGTAGGTTTGGATTTACACTTTCACTAACGGTAACCATACTTCCTGTAGAGTGTGCATTTCGATAAGACTTCTGTAACAGACCCAGTATGTATATTCAATTTTTTTTTTAAGTTTTGCCTATCGTATAGTACCCTGCTCATAAGGCGTGAAACGAACCTACTATAGAATCACATTCTTTGTAATAAGTCTTCACGATTTTAGCAGCCCACAATGTAAAATGGCAAACCTTGAGCTAAGCATATACAATCCAGCTGATATTTCGGTTTGACGTATTGAAACTGAGAAGCCAAATCCAGACCACGAATTGGATTACTCTATAAGAGTCTGTTGGCTTGAGAAGTTTTAGGAAAAAGAAGCATAAGTTCAGCTGCTAAAAATCACTTTGAGAGGTAGCGTAAACTCCTTCTCCATTTTTAGAAAATCGGAATTTGACATAAGAACTAATATTTTTCTCTGCTGCTCACTGCTCCAAATCTTACTCCCTAAAGCACTCCTTCGCTAATTGCTTCAAACTACAACAAACTACAACTGTAGTTTATAGCCAACTGTTATCACTGACTTCGTTGTGAAAATGTTTCAGAATTGAATCATTATTTGTTCTCGAAAGACGAAAAAAGTGCAAGAACTTATGAACGTAGGTACACACGCACAAAGACATTTTTCGCGTTTCAAGGTTAGAAGAGCTGAAATCACATTGCTCAACACAAACTAGGTAGACTTTGCTATACGAGGGTGGTCCGATAAGTACTTAGCCTCACCGCCAGATGGCGCCAGTATCGCAAGAGCAACTTACTATGGAAAGTGGAAAAAGGAAATGGAAAAAGAGCAATATCGGTCGGTGATTCGATTCTTGTTTTTGGAAGGGAAATCGCATAGCGAAATCAAAGAGCGTTTGGATGCTATGTACGGTGACTCTTCTCCTTCGATGGCGACCATCAAAAATTGGTTTAACGAGTTTCAACGTAGTCGCACGTCGGTTTTTGATGAGCCACGTCCAGGTGCCCCGAAAACGGCTACCACGGAGGATAACGTGACAAAAATCCACCATCTCGTATTGGCAGACCGCCGATTGAAGGTGCGCGAGATAGCTGAGACAGTAGGCATTTCAAAAGATCGCGTGGGTCATATCCTGCATGAAATTTTGGGTATGAAAAAGCTGTCGGCGCGATGGGTGCCGCATTTGCTCACTCCGGACAACAAGCGCAACCGTGAGACCATTTCAGAGCAGTGTTTGATGCTGTTTAAGCGCAATCCGAAGGAGTTTCTGCATCGTTTCGTGACAGTCGACGAAACATGGATCCACTGGTACACACCAGAGACCAAGGAACAGTCGAAACAGTGGATTTCACCCGGCGAACGTGCTCGGAAGAAAGCGAAAACTGTCCCATCGGCCACCGTTTTCTGCGATTCACAAGGTGTGATCCACATCGACTATCTGGAGAAGGGCAAAACAATCACAGGGCTGTACTATGCCAAATTATTGGGCCGATTCGACGCCGAATTGACGAAAAAACGGCCCCACTTGGCGAAGAAAAAAGTGCTTTTCCACCATGACAACGCACCGGCTCACACCTCCGCCCGCGCCACGGCCAAATTGGGCGAATTGGGCTACGAACTGCTGCCCCATCCACCGTATTCTCCAGATTTGGCCCCGTGCGACTTATTTTTGTTTCCAAACTTGAAAAAGTCACTCGCCGGGCAGAAATTTCAGTAGAATGAGGAGGTCATCACCGCCACAGAGGCCCACCTCGAGAAAATATATTTTTCAGACGGGTTAAAGAAGTTGGAGCATCGCTGGGTCAAGTGTGTCAAGCTAAAAGGAGACTATATTGAAAAATAAATCGCCATTTCTCCAAGATTTTTGTTTTTCTTTTGAAGGCTAAGTACTTATCGGACCATAAGTACTAAGCAGGAAAATTAACTGGAATTTGAACACCAGCGATTCTCATCTAAGAAGTCGCGTAGGAAGTCCAGTGGAAAACATCGGCGATCGGCAAATGCCAAAAGAGGTAGGTGATCTACCGATCACCTCCGAGGTGAGTTCTATGAAATTAAATGGGTTAAGCAGTGATGATCGTAAATACCTTCTCATTTCGGTCACACCGTACGATGGCAAGGATGCCTGGGTCGTCTACGAGCATCAGTACGAGATCATCGATAAAAATCAGCGCTGGACCGAAATGCGAAATGGAAAAGTGTTGACCGCGAATTTAAAAGGAGATGCATTAGCTGTGCTAGGAGCACCACCACATGGACATCCACCCAGTTAACCAGTGACTCCGCCAGCGGTTTTACCTCGACGCCCATACCAGTTTCACTCATCTCCGCAAAAGAAACACTCGCCGAATTCGCTTTGGAAATTCAGAAGCTGGCCTCTCTCGCTCTAATGGGATGCCCCGCAGAAGTCCTAACCAAAATCATTCTGATTCAGTTTATTGAGGGGATACACGATACACAGGTTCAAAATTTAGTCGCAGTTAACCGCCCAGCAACGTTATCTGAAGCCTTAAGTATAACCCAGGACATGTCCTTTCTATCGGAAAGACGTGCAGTGTTTCAGGCAACAGTCTCAAACGATAATCGCACGGACAAGGGGAATCGAAAAGCGGGAAAGCGTTTCGATAAAACCCAAACAACCTTAGAAGTGGGGAAGGAAACGCTAAAACCATCGGGAAACTAATAACCGCCAACATACGAGGGTAACCGTTGGTGGAGAAAGACGGAGAGCCCTCAACGATAACAACTAGCAAGTCTAGGAGGGAACACAAGAACAAACTGCTGGCTATAGGCGCTTTCGCTCTGTGTTTCACTAGTTTACTCTTCGACGGGTTGGTGAATGGTCGGAAATGCAGTCTGCTGATTGACACAGGTGTTGAGGTATCTCTCTTAAATATCGCATTGGTCAAGACGAACTCCTTGAAGAACACAACACACCTCGTAAAAGGTAGTGGCAGCAACAGCAAGGCTATACATCGAATATCGGCCGGTACTAATTCAAGTATATATGTGGAGGAAGCCGTGGAGTGCTAATTTGAGCAGCGGAAAAGCAGACTCCTCCTGCCAATTGAGAAGTTTGCTTGAGGGAACACTGCCAAATAAAATCGACGTAAAGGACGTAAAGGATGATTGATCCATGTGGGCTAAAGATAAGTCAACATTTCTAATTTCGAAGAAACGAAGCCCTCACAATAGCTTCTAAATGAGAGTTGACTAAAGCCAGAAAATAGCTCAATCGTTTCGTATATCATAGGTACAAGGCTTGATATTAACGGAAGTTGGGGATTTCGATTTGAAATTCGAGAATAAATTTCAAGACCTTGATTTGTAATGGATTTTCCAGATGGAAGATCATAAGACCATAAAACGTGAAGACTTATGACTCCGATGATCGATGCAGTCTTATAAAGGGTTTTTCAATTGGTGCGGGTAGATTTTGGTGGCCTGTGGCGGCCATGTTATTTTGGTGACATCTGTCAAATCCATTGTTTATTATTCAGTTACTGATGGCAAGTTGCACAATTGAACAGCACAAATGATAAAACTTTATTATCGAAATGAGTGTTCGATAGTGCAAACGTCATAGACCTAACGGCTCTTCACAGTCGACTCTTCCAGGTTTTGTCACCAAATTTGAGACGATCGGTTAGGTAAACAATCAACCAACATTTGTTCGTCAAATGAACGCAAAATCGGCTGAGAATATCGCTGCGGTCAGTGAAAGTGTACAGCAGAATCCGAGGCAGTCTATCCCTCACCGTGCACAAGATTTCGGCCTTTCGCAGACTTCAACTTCACGAATTTTGCGTTGGGACTTGGGCCTAATCCCGTACAAGATCCATCTGACTCAGGAGCTCAAAATTCATGACCAAAGACAACGTCGTTTGTTTGCTGACTGGGCTTCGAAGCGTTTTGAAGAGGACCACAGTTTTGGTCGAAAAATCATCGACCACGTGCATTTTTAGTTGAATGGCTGTGTTAACAAGCAAAATTGCCACACGAAGTTCACCAGGTAGCAAGTTACCTAGTGTGGATCTTGGGCCGGCGGCTTTTTCGAAAACGACGTTGATGAGGCGGTCACCGTCAATGCCAAGCGCTACAGAACCATGATAACGAATTTCTCATGACCCAAGGCCTAGACGATATGTGGTTCCAGCTGGACGGCGCTACGTGCCACACAGCGGACCCCACGATTGATATTCTGCTTGAACGATTTGAGAATAAGCTTATCTCTCGCAGATGTGACGTGAATTGGTTACTAATGTCATACAATTTGACCCCGCTAGACTTTAGCATTTCCTGAATTCTCAGGTCTATGCGAATAAACCAGAATAGACCGATGCCCTTAAGGTCATCAGACCATCGAATTCAGGCGTATCTATGCGGAAGATTCATCGAAAATTGGATCACTCGGATCCGTGCTGCCTATGAAACCGAAGCGAGCATTTGAACGATGTCTCATTCCATACATAACGGCTTACATGGCGCTTTAATTAAAAAAAAGTTTGTACCTCACACGCAGCTTGTTTTATTCCATTTCAACATCGACCCGTCCTTATTTGCCCCCTCTTTAGGTGCACGCCCTTAAAATCGAAACATATATTGTCAATTTCGAGAATAATTTTCAGGACCTGCTGTGATTTGCAGTAGATTTTCAAGACGCAAAGTTACATTAGTAAGGACCAATAGTTTTGTTCGAAATAGTTTTCAGATATTCACATGAAGACTTCTGGCTCCGATGATCGACGCAGTCTTATACGAACCCTTTCCACTGGACTATAAAAACAATGGGATCCCATTCGTCGGTCATACATACATTCTGCTGATCAAATATCGAATGACTTGGTGTATCGTAATATTTCAAAAACATCAAACAACCAAAACCTCGATGAAAAAAATGTATTTTCGATAACAAAAGAAAAAAAATGAATACACATACAAATATGTAAATGTTAAACAAAGATAATGAAATCCTTCGTTGATTCCTTCTCAAACGTTTGTCAAAATGTTAATAAGTTAACAACATATCGGTTGCAACATAGAAATTATAAAAAAAAGTAAAAATAAAAATATTCCATTGTTCAATGATTTATATTACATTTGACTGTATCTACGCAATTAGTAGTTGAGTTTAGTACATGGATATCATATGTATACGTGTGTATGTATATTTTAGGCATAGCTGCTTAATAATTAGTAAAAATATATTTTTTTTTAAATGTTTATAGATCATAAAATGTTGTTTTCTTTTTTCTCATAAAAAAATCTGCGAAAACGACAAGATCATTTCAATAAATTTAAATTTCTAATTTCTACAATAAATTTAGGATAAATATCGTTCTCGAAAAAATATCTAGATCTTCATACAAAATTCGATTTTTTTTTAGCAAAAACAAGTATCGTTTGTGCGAGTTTATCATAACAAATCTTATTAATAAAAAAAATGTATAAAGTTAGTTTAACATTCTTCCCCCTATTTTTCTTCAGAAATACAAACAATTTTTATATAAAAAAAAACACAATCAGCGAGAGATAAATGTTCAACTAAACAATATAGTGACGAGCATCAAAGTCAGATAGAACGTGAGAATACAAACATATGCGAGCACCTTGATTTAGTTTAACAACCTAAAAGCACTCTATATCGGTACAGATATAGCAGTAACTATTGTATCGGTGCTCTGTGTACAAAAATATTTTAATATCTTCATAATGTTACGATTAATTTAAGAAAATGCATTCGATTACCCTGACATTTATTTTTTCTTAATGGTTTAGCGATATTTTTTCCTTTTCCTTTACATAAAATAAATTAAAAAATATTTTTAGATTTTTAGTAAAATTTTGAAATTATTGGCAATTACGAAACCGACGATAGATGCTTTGAACGTATGTGAAAACGCATTTCCAGTCGGGTCTTTTCATCACTACCATATCTTCGACGTCCAGTAGCGGCGCAATCCCGGCTTTTTCACTAAAAAATATTAAAATTAAAATGATTTTTATTTTATAATAAAAATCTTGAAAAATATACTTACTCAGCCACTCGGAAAGCGAGTTCAAAGTTAAGTCTTCGCTGCTTAGGGGTTAGTTTACTATAATCGAAGGCGTCCGGTAAGAAATGATGTATCAGGGCACAAAATGCTAAACCATCTGTCCAGCTCGTACTAAAGTTTGTTATTTGAACGTTCTATGCAAAACGGAAGTAGATTTTTAAAAAATTAATTATTTTCTCAAAATAATATTGAAGAGTGTCGTTAAAAAAAAATAGAAAATTATGGGAAAACCAAACGATTAATGACTTTTCCTCTGTAGTTTCTCACCAAATACTACATATCTACTGCGTGGTTTAAAGGTTAACAAATAAATCAAAATAACTAAATTGCGTGAGTATATTTGAAAATAAGCTTTAAAACACCACTAGCTGAGAAAAAAAATATAAAAAGCAATTTTGTTTAGAAGCCAGAAAAATAAATAGAAAATACAACACCAGACGTCTTGGTCCTTTTCCAAAATTAAAAAGAAAATTATAAAAAAGTATTTTGTTATAAAAACCAAAGAAAAAACTCAACTGAGCTAAAAAAGAGTTTAGAAAAAAAAACAAAAAAAAAAAACGTTTTGTTGCCACAACGTTGCCTTTAGTACCTCGTATTCCTGCGTTTTACTTTGGCACCACTGTAAAAGTTGCTCCTTAACAGTGGCGGCACGTGCGCTTAATGCCGGATCAGTAAATCTGAATATTGGTGTCGTACCAGAACCCCCTGGGGTCGATGGTGTAAGCGGGGATCTGAACAAATTTCGATAAATAATTTCGTTTTTTTTTGGGTTTTTTGTTTTGTTTTTATTATTCGAAACAAAAAAAAAATAGAATTAGATCACCAAAGAGAGTAACAAATATAAAAGAGTTTTTGAGAGTGTTTTCGAGTGCAACTTGGAGTTTTGTGGTTTTGTATTGCTGCTTTTCAAAAGGGTCTTCTAAGGGTTCCCTAACATGGTAAAGCTACTCGTAGTATATTGGATTTTATAATATTGTACATATGTTAGACGGCATTGATCATGTGAATTTTGAAGCGCTTACTCCAGTTCCCGGCGACTGACATTAATTAAATGCTTGAATCGTTGACTAAAAAAGGGTATACTCGCCTGTTTGTCTGTTTTTGCGTTCAAAATTACTTGGAAAGGCAAGGAGACTTTTATATAGAGTGTCAGAGTGTCAGAATATTATGTACCAGAAAAGAAATATAAGGACACTCATGGGGCTTTAAAGATTAAATTTCCTACGATCTGGAATTAACTTTTAAAGAGAACCAATATCGTTGACTAGATTAGGGGCGAAAGATAAAATTGAGTACTTCGCAGTCAACTTAATAATACCCATTCCTCGACTGCCCATATACTTAGTACTTACTGAGGATGTAGGTCTGGTCAATAAAAGTTCAGTATGTGTACACTAATTGCGGACCAGAAGTTAGTATTGGTAGAGCCAAGAAAAATGTTGCTAAGGACAGAAAGCAGAACGAGACCAAACTTCCCGACCTATGTAGACCACAAGATTTTATGCGACATACATATACAGCGAAGATTGGGAACACTAACTGAAATACTCATGAAATGTACTTTGTCATTAGAACTGCCAGGGAGTAAAACGACATGGGAGCAATAGAACTAAATCACAAGTGTCAAAAACTTTTGAATTCGACTTAAAGTCAAGGAAACAATTTTATCGTAATTTGGAACAGGGAACAGGAACAGGGCTATGACCATCAGCACAATGAACACGTATTAAAGGCTTATAAGGTACCAACCTTCTTACACCAAGGCCTTAAGCTCAATTCTAAAAACACAAATATATTAAATTGGTTTGCTTAGACATCAATTATGTCCAATAAATCAATGATGACCATGGTTGTCAACATTGCCCTGCTAAACTAGCGATCTAGAATGGGCCACTTAAAAGCACAATCGAACAATATTTTTCGGGACAATTCGAAATGCGCTGCATGGTCAGACACCCGATTCCTTCAAAAATCGTTTGAACCAGTCAGCAGGTCAGTTCGTCGCCGAGGTGAACAATTGGGCTTCACTTATGGCAAATTTTAGAAGTTAATTAAAAAAAATCCATATTACACGAGAATTGAAGCCTTTAGACTATCATTAGATGGTGCCGATTGGTTAAATGGATGGAGGATCGCTAAGATAATTTTGGATTGTCCCCATCAATTTCATAAATAAATGAAATGTTCATATCTGGGGACCGGAAAACCCAGATGAGATTCACGAAAGGCTAGTGTATCCCAAAAAAAGTCACTATGTGGTGGGTTATGGGTTGGTGGCACCATTGACCAGACTTTTTTGGAGGAGAGTTGGAGAGGCAGTTACAGTGAATAAAGAATGTTAATAAATGAGATCTTTCGGTAAGAGGAGAAATTGATTGACCTCCGAGATCATTTGAAGAGTAAGGTCTATGGCCACAACCCAACCAATCAGTATCTCAGACTCAGAGTCAGAAAGAGTCCTCAATAATTTTGAATTTCGGGTGATTAACATTGATCTCACAAACAATGTGGGCTTAGTTTAACGAAAACTGTCACACTAGCTGTTCTATCTCGGACCTCGGTATCATGAATAGGCTCGATAATAAAGTTATTTTGGACCCCTTCTATCGTAGGGGCAGAAGCTATAAAATTATTGCTCCTATTACACTGATTTTCTGTAATAAGCCTGCCCTCATACTCGTATAATGGACGTTTCAGCATTCCTATTTCCTACGTCTGTCTGAAATTTTGACCATGTATAAGGATGCTCATCAAGAACTCACATAGTACGAGGGGTGATCCAAAAGTAATGATAGTCGGTTATTTTCAGTCGGCATAAAAATTAAAAAAAAAAAACATTTCGTTATTGGGGTACTCTGCTCTTCCACATTCCAAATTAGTACGCTGGGCCAAGACGTTTAAGCTGGGCGGAACATCCATAGAAAATGAACGTTTCGAAGGACGCCCATCCACGTCCCTCACTGAAGATAACGTGAAAAAAAGTTGAAAACGTTGTGTTGGCAGATCGAAGAGTGACCATTAGGCATATATGTATGTAGCTGAGGTCACAGGGATCTCATACGGCAGCGGTCATAGAATCCTTACGAGCGAATGGCATACAAAAAAGTATCTGCGTGTTGGGTAACGAGAATGTCACGACGAGCCAAATAAAAACACGAGTCGACATTTCGAGGTCAATATCGAGAAGTGCATATCAGGAAATATTTTTATTACGTTTCGTGACAATGGACTAGTCCTAGATCCTCCATTTTGGTCCTGAAACCAAACAACAATCGAAGCCTTGGAAGCGAGCCTCCTCACCGACGTCAAAAATATTCAAAGTGTCAAGTTCGGTGGGAAAGGTTATGGCATTTAAAAATTGAAAACGATAGCGAAGTTATGAAAAATGATGGACTAAATGTATTGGCTTTTTACGTGACTATGAAAAGGATAACAATGTTATCTTGAAGATTAAAGATCAGTTCACTTACGAGACTTGAATTTTTTTTGTTATAAAATTCCTTGCTTCCGAGATATGCGCCAAAAGAGAGCGCGTTCAAAAACTACAGATCTAACCCTAGAGGGACTTGTAAAAAACAATCCGTCATTGGAAATTTTGTGCGAATTCAATCAGGTATTTATGATGAGGTTATGCGTCGGTTGAAATCTGTCCGAAATCGATATCATCATTTGTTCTCGGGATAGTCGAGGCGAAAAAAAAATTCACGAACAAACATACAGACATCTCTCCAAAAAAGATGAATGCAAGTACTAGTGGCCTTGAAACGTGGAGATATGTCAAAATGGGACCCATTACAATGACTTCCAAATGGGAAGCTGAAAAATATACAAACCAAGAAGAACAAGCTCAAGTTTGGCCTTTAAACATGCTTTTTCTACTTCTAGCGGTACAAGATACTAACACTTAGGGAAATATATTCTAAATAGAATGATGTGATCTGATGTGAAATGTTGCTCGTCACCGACTGCCCAAATGTTTAGTTTTTGTTTTTGGAAAATGTTAACTGTATGAGAGTTGCTAATGAATAGAATACTGATGTGTAGAGGTAATTTGAAAATATTGTTTACAAAACAAAAAAATAAAAAATAAAAGGAAGATTAACTTACTTTGGAGACTGCAGGGAATTTTGCTTGTCAAGCTGCTGGAACTTGGCAAATGGCGAGACGGGCTTTGGTGCTCCAGTTACTGTTCGTGTTGTAACTGAAATCGAGATATTTGAAAATAGAAAATGAATTCTTCTTAGAACTAAGACTACGCACCTTTGGTTGTTGTTGTGACAACACCTCCATCTTCATTCTTGGTTTCCGTCTTCTCCGTAGTCGTTGTAGACAGTCCTACATTTGAATATAAAGAAAGAAAAGTTTAAATATTTGAATAGTAACGGAAATGTTAACAATTAGTTTCAATCTCAAACGGTTTCGATTTCGAAACGGCGGGAAACAAAACGCATGTCAGAGGTGATGATCGCTCAAAAATGATCGCATTAAAAACTTTGCGATTTTTATTTTTCCAAAACATTTATTTAATGTTTTCGTTTTCGATCAGCAAATGACAAGCGGGGGTTGCAAACTCACAAAACAAAAGAAATTGAACAAAGTCAAGCATGCAGGCTGGAACATCACACGTGAGTTCTGTTTGTTTTAAAATTTTTTTTCAAAGATGAGTTTGACAAAAACCAAAAGAAAAAAAAATAAGGACATGAAGTGGGACAACATGGTTTACATTCAGGTTTATGCCAAGTATATGCCAAGGGTAAATACATGCGAAGCATTATTTTTTATGGATGAATGGAGCATATTAAAAAAAATCTGAGCCAAAAACAAATAGCGCAAGAAATTATAGCAAAACACACACTTTTTTTGGGGGAAAACAGCACACTTAAGCTGGGCACACAATATCTTTAGTTCGGTTTGGCAAATTAGTTTTTGCTTTTTTTTGTAAGAACTCACTAAGTGAAGGTTACACAATGTAGATGCCTCGACGAAGGAAGTCCGATTTTGTAGTTTGGTTTGTTATTTCGATTTTTTTGTTTTTTTTTTTGAACAGAAGAAAAAAGTACAGTGCAGTGAAAGAGTTTCCAGTTTATTTTTTTAATTCATTCCTCTTTAATCTCTTTAATCCTTCTTTAAGTTTTTAGATATATAAGTAGATACATTTTTCATATATTTTTTTGTGTTACCAAACAACCAAGCAAAAGTAAACATAAACCATATTGAGTCCCTCTTCGCCAAGTTACAATTAGAAAACAAACAAAAAATTGTTTTAATAAGAAAAACTGATAAATCAATAAGTAAACAAACAGTGCTACATAGAAGTTACGAGAGTGACGGTATTCTCATCTCAACTGTCAGTTGTGAATTGTCATTCAATAATCACCGTTAAGCACAGGCAACTAATGCATTCAACATGTCATTTAAATCAATTCTAGGGCAATAGTGTGTGTATCGTTTATCCGCTCTCGTTTTTTGGGAGCAGGCATACTCGTACACGGGACAAAAAATGATGACAGGCTTCTCCGGTCCGTGACGGAACGTAAGGGAAGCGATCAATTTGAGAAAAGTAATAAAGTAAGTGTTCTTTCGTCTGGAATGATGGATTTTCATCGGAGAGATCGTGATCGCGATCGCCTACGAGCCGTTCATCAATTGTTCGAAGGCATCCTCGACGTTGGTCTCGTCGAGTAAGTTGATGTTGGCGATTTGCGGCATAGTATGACTGCGGGATAGTCCCGAGCTTGGTGTCTGTTTATTTATGGATGCCTTTTCGGTTGATTTGATGCGATTTATGGAGGATTTTTTAACGGTGACGGAGGTGTTACAGGTCTCGGCCAGATTGGATTGTGATGAGTTGCGGGATAGGTTCTTTGGCGATTTCTCGCCGGAGAAGTAGGCGGCAACAGTCTTTTGTTTCTGGGTGATTTCGGTCTTATCGTAGCCGGCCTCGTAGAGCTTGGGCAGGGCTAAAGTGTGACCCGATTTCGAGCGACGTAGGTTGCTGCCGCTGTGATTGAATTTGGGCGAAGGTGGTTTGGCCGCGTTTTGAAGCTGACAGATCTGATGCCAGGAATCGCATTTGCTTAGTTTGTTGGGTTGGTTTTGCTGGACAGAGCTGTATTCGGCAGACGAAGACTCGCCGTAACGGCGAGACATGCTCGTGAAGGCAGTCACATTGTTGAAGACAATGTTTCGTGGAATCTGGTCCGGAGCATCGGGCTGAGGTGTTGACGGTGTTTCGACAATCACTGGCCCTTTGTTGATCGACGGGGCGGACAGCTTTCGTGACGTCGGCTGTGAGGGCTTATGCACGGTGGTGGTGGTCTCGCTCTTTACAAGGGGATTCTGATAGGCGTTCGGCATATAGCAGTGACGCTGAGGTGGGCCAAATTTTTTGAGAATTGGGATGTCGTCTTTTGCAAGGGATGATTTGACAATGTCCGGCGTGTCGTCGGGGGCCGACGACTTGTAAACTTTGGTCTCCTCTTGATGGATTTCCTTGTGTTGTTGATGCTGCTTGATCTGTTGTTGCGTGTAGACTTCCTGTTGTACGGTGTACATGTCTTGCTTGATTGCAGCAGCCTTTTCTTGTGCCTCTCGTTCTAGGCGGGTTATTTCGAGGACGTTGCCCAGACTTTTGCGACGTACTTCATCGACTTTCTCGTACAGCTGGGACTGTGATTGGACTCGCTTTCGACTGTCGAGCGATGCCTGCTTACAGAGAATGGCACTACTCGAGGAATTGGTAGCGGCCTTGCTGGTCACTACTGTAGCATGGATCTGCTGTTGTTGAGATTTTGAGGATTGAATGACGGACTGGGTTTTCTGAGCGACTACTGGCTTAGCTGCCTTCGGTGATGATTGAACCTTAGAATCTATTCTGCTCAATTGATCTGCATTAGTTTTCCGAGCGACCGATTGAACAGGAGTTGAAACGGCGACTGACGTCTGTGGAGCGCGGGTAGTTTGCACAGGGGCTTGGGATGGATGTGAGGCCTTCACCCTCGGTGGCTGATAGTGTTGAGGTGGTACTTCAGCTTGTGGAGAAAATATTGGTTGTTGTGAGCTCTGCTGTATCTTGGGCGACTGCTGATAGAAAGCATCGGTTCTCGGTTGATAGGCCGGTTTCATCGGAAGGAACTCTGGCGACTGCGGACTCTGTTGAATCTTTGGCGACTGGTAGTACTGGGATGGAACCTCTACCCTGGGCTGGGGCGGATAAGATGGGGAGGTTGGTGTCTGTTGAACCCTCGGTGATTGGTTGAATTGTTCCGGGGGTGCAAAAGTCGGCGGTTGAGGGCTCGGCTGTACTTTGGGTGACCTTTGTTGAGGCACTGGAGGCCGCGGTTTATCGTACACTTTGGTAAAACTAGTTTCAAGTGGAATCTGCGGCAGATTGACCAGTGGCTGTGGACCTGGGTAACTCTTAGGCGTCGAATTGAATTGATTGCTGACGGGATGGGTTCTCAAAGCAGGTGCAGGCTGATAAGCTTCTCTATATGATGGGTAATCACTTGGGGTGCTTAACTCGGAGACGTTCTGCATATACCTACCATCGGTGACGACTTGAACGTTGTATGGACTCAGATCAGGTGTCGAGTTTGACGATGTCTGAATGTAATTCGACGGACTTAGAGGCAACGAATTGGGTGCTTCACGTCGTGGTTGTTGATAGACGTTCGGCTGTTCGGGAGGCAAGTATGCGGATGGCTTCTTCGGGTGATCATAAGTTTGTTGGGTATTAGCACGCACTTGCTGGTCCTGGTAGTCAACCAGTGGAACGTAAGCTGGATTTTTCTGATACTCAATACCTTGCTGCGATCTCTGAGGCTGTGTTCCTACATATTCGGGTAGGCGGTTGGGTTCGAATTTCGAAATCTCCGGAAAAATGGGTTCGACAATAGGAGCCTTATATTCCCGGCCATCGGGAGATACACATGTGTCCGAGATAGCTGTTCGGTCCACCTTTTTCGGAGCCTTATCCCCATTCCCGTTGGTTATGTTTTTCATCACCGATAAGAGACTCTTGGCAGCACGAGAATTTTTGCCATACACTTCGTCATCACTCATATGAGCTGTTCTGCTGCCAACTGTAACTGCCTGCTGGCTGACGGGCTTGCCCATGACTTTAGCCTCTACCCGATACTCAGTCATACTTTCCATGTCATCAATATCGTCGTCTGTCATGTCAGCTTGGTTATAGTATGGATTCAAGTCTTGGGTGTAATAATCGTAAGCCTGTAAGCTGTGAGGACTGTAAGCCGGTTTGTTCGGCGTCAGAACGAGCGGTTCAGCTTGGGGATTTGTTAGAGAATCATGCCTGACAATGATCGGTGGCACATATTCTGCATAAGAAGCCGGCTGACTCCTGGACGTGTAACTGGGTTGGGAGTAGAAATCATACTCGTACTGGTATGGTTGCGGGGCGTTCGGTAGCGATGGCCTTTTCTGGGCTTCCTGCTGTTTAAACGACTGGTGTCGTTGAACCGCATGAATTGATTGCGATGGTTTTTCTTCGAATCTCGCGGCAGCTGCTTTAAGAATATTACATTCCGGTTGCTTGACGGTCCATGGGAGGGTAACTGGCGAGTTGGTCGCTGTATTCTTTTTCACCCACGATTTGGTCGGCGATGACCCGGAATAGACTGGCGAATCGGGTACTTGCTTCCGATAGGACGGCGGATTGTATGCCTTCGTGGGCGAGTAGTTATTTCTAACGTTCATAGGTCGCTCCATGGGAATGGGTTTAAACTGCATATACGCCGTATCCGTATCGAGTGGTCTAAAGGCT
Source organism: Merodon equestris (assembly GCA_958301585.1). Taxonomy (NCBI): domain Eukaryota; kingdom Metazoa; phylum Arthropoda; class Insecta; order Diptera; family Syrphidae; genus Merodon; species Merodon equestris. Next base: position 10,066,098 of record OY284415.1, on the reverse strand, counting down.
GACTGTGGGTTGTGGACAAAATTGTTCAAATGAACTGGCTGGGGAGCCACTACCTCTGATGCGTGATGTTGTTCGTATGATTCTTTCGCCTTCAGGGCGGATGTGAGAACGTTTGAACTCACCTTTGGTGGACGCTGTTCTTCGGTTTTCTTCCAAAAGTCCTTTGCCGTCGAACCTGGGTTCGATGACACCCTCGGACCGTTTGAATGTGAGGCTGAAGTTCCCGATTCAAAAATATTCTTGATATTGTCAAACTTATTAGTCCAGTTCGCGACGGATTTGGAGCTATTCCAGCCTAAGCCTGGTGTTGCGTTCTGTTTTTTGATGAAGGCCAGGAATTTGTGATCGTTTTCGGTTTTTGGTACAAAATTCGGTACTACTTGCCGCGGTCGCCGCTTCACACTCACCTGGACAGTGCTTCGCAGTCCTTTGATATTCGTTGCGCCCTTATCTTCAAATTCGGAATCTGTATCGAATTCGGGATTATAACGATGGGTTTTGGGGATATCGATGGTATTCGCGCGCTTCATCATTTGTTTCTTGGTGTTGAATCGACTGAAACGGGATGAATCGGGTGATGCACGGTTCGTGACGTCGGGCTGATTGTAGTCGGAGTGATAGGAGCGGTTATATTGGTTTTTCTCTTGAATGTAGAAATCATTTTGGTCCTGTTTGTTCTCCGCGAAGCTCACACGGCTGGGTTGGGATCCATATGAATCATAAGAGCCAGAAAGTGGTCTCTTTCCGGTATCGGATGCTTCGACTGTGATGTGATCCCCATTTCCAGTACTTTGCCTCTGACCGGTTCCGGGATTTACCTTTTTCTGCCGGAGTTGAACGTCCGGATACGCCGATCCGGCTTCAGTTGAGTGTTTTAGGCTGTTGGGAACAAACTGATTCGGACGATATAAATTAGATGGTGGTTCTGAGGGAGTTTCCGGGTTATTCAGGGTCTCGCCCGTTGGATATTGCTTTGGAGTGGCAACAAATTGAGGTGGGGTTGTGGGCGCGCTGCATTCAGGAGTAGTGCAATTCGAGAGATTGCCCATCATAACCATTTCCTCCATATACCGCCTGGCATCAGCTAATTCCTCTTTCGACACACCGACCGTGTGTCTGTTGTTTCGATTCCTTCGCTTGGCAAATCTCTGTCGATTCGAACGATGTGTATCGGCTTCCGGTGACGATGTCTCATCGGGGACATTCTGATCCTCTGCTGTTGCAGATGATAATTTCTCCGGTGCGGTGAGACCTGTTTGGAGGCGCTCAACAAGAGCTAATAGTGTATTCCGCTTACTGGTATCCAAGGCTATGTCCTTGCCCTCCTTCAGCGAGCTCTCCAGCCGATTTAGGGCGTTTGTCACTTCCTTAATCAAACTCATATCACTTTGATCCTCAATGCCTGCTATCTGCATAGAATCCCTGATTCCAGCTGCAATCAAACGTAAATCCTCGCCACTCTCCGTGCCGGAATCCTCGATATGTTGCGGAGATACCTTCAAACCAGACCCGGCCTGACCTAACGACGAACTATGTTTACTTACTTCACTACTTAAACCACTATTACCCGATGAATTGTTACTGTTACTACTAGTGCTACTATTATTGGTTTTAAGACTACTTTTCAGATGGTTGCTGTTCTGATTTGCTATTGTTGTTGTTGCGGTTTTTGAAGTACTAGAAGACGATCGTGCTTGTGGCATGTTTTTATGCAATAAGCCTTGTAGCAACGGTATCAACAACGACTCACCCTTGTTGCTACTATCGGACTCGCTTAATTCTTTTTTCTCATCTGGTTTATTACTCGTCTCGTCGACAGTTGTGTTTTTCGTCACAACTGTTGTTTTCTCGACAGTAACGGTTTTTGTTTCTTTTGATTTGGTCGTCGGCTCTTCTTGAGTCTTGCTAATTGTGGTCTTTTGAACTTGTTCGGTGACCTTCTTCACTTTACCATCGTCTTTCACTTCATCTTTCTTTTTGTCCGTTGTATTGATTGTTGTTTTTGTTGTTGTTGTTGTTGTTGTTGATGGTTCGTCTTCGTCCTCGCTAGCGGTATATTCTTCGACTATTTCTTCGTACTCGCTACTGCTACTGTCATCGTCGGGCTGTTGCTCTACGACTTCCTTGTCCTTATTACTAGCTTTAACGCTAGCATCTACAACAACTTGTGCTAGGTTGGAGAAATGGTTGAAGAAAATTATTTCAAGATGCTTACACTCAAATATTACAAGCAGGACATGAACAAAAGACGGACAAATACGAATTTTAGAGGCTCATAACCTAAAGGCTTTAAGCGTCCAAGAACCAGAAAGATCGTTGCTCGTTTGTCTACCGATTTCTAGTGTAACAGAAACCGAAAGGATAGCTGCTGAAATCTAGGATATCCTACGAAAAAAATTATTTAAAGTGGATCATGAGCTCTCTTGCTAGTCTAGGTCGAATTATTTTAGGAAAAATCTTGAAACCTGGCTTATTTGAAGCGTTAAACTCGTAGCTAGCCACCTATTTTATTATGGTAAGGGTACATGAACCATGGTATCGGCAAATGACAGTTACTTGTTCATAAAGATCTGAAAGTCTGAATACATAGCCTAAAACAGATGATACCAGAAAGGTAGCACGATTTACTCATAGCAATAAGGTCGTGAGTTTGAACATATGATCTCTGCTTGCGAGGATGCGCAATTGGTTAGAATGATCTTATACCAATTAGCTTGAACTTGTAAGTTAATTAAACTATAAAAGTGCCGTATATGTATGTTAGAACTGCACAAGCTAATTGCTTAGGTAGGAAAAAAGCTTTTAGGGCTAGGACGGAGAATCCTCGTATGGTAGCTAATCGAGCAAGGATCAAAATTCTTATATTAAGCCATCAACAAGCTGTTTGTTAGGAAGTTCTTTGAAACATGATGTGCTCTTCCATTGAAGGTAATTCTTGGACCTAAAAAGCTATTTGAACATAGGACACTTATAAGGTTACTGGAAAAGAACTCTCAGAATTGATATTAAATCCTTTGGATCATAAATGGGCCTGGACTTTTACGCTATAAAGAGTTGGATAAAGGGGGATGGTGAAGCGTGAAAGAGGTTCTTTGATTATGAGGGACTATTAACTCCCAAATCAGCTCGAAAATTATAAAAAGTTACTTGTTATTAAGAACGGCAACTGGTTGTTTTTCGTATTGTACTTCAGGGTTTTTCATTAGGCAAATAACAATTTACTATTTTAATACAAACATACTGGGTTAGTTCAAAAAATAAGGTGACATTTTGAATTAAACGAGCTAAGTAAATTCGATTTTCGAGCTTGTCGCCCCAACGTACCTGACATGTTGATATTTTGCGAATTTACTCTAAGCAAAAAAATAAGTATTAATGACGATGACTGCCCTGGACGCACCAGCAAGTCAAGAACAGATGAAAGCGTTGAAGGAGTGAAGAAAATTGATATGGAGAATCGCCGAATCGCAATTTTAAAAACTGATGCTTCAAGCAGTTTTTCAGATATTTTGGGCATGAAATCTGTATCAGTGAAGTTTGTTTCGAAATTGCTACATTTTGGTCAAAAGAGTCGTCGCATGAGCATCGCTCAGGAGCTGTTGAATGACATCCAGATTAGCTGAAAGGGCCATCACTGGTAATGAAACATCGAAACCGAAAAAAGCACGCCAAGTTCGGTCAATGGCGTGGTTTATCATGAGCTTTTGCCAGAAGGTCGTACTATAGCCAACCGGCAACTCATCGTGCTAACGCATTTGTCAAAAACAATAAAGTAATCAACCCTTAGCCACTGTATTCACCGGCCCTCTGCGACTTTTATCTCCTCCTCCTGCCGTGAATTGCAACGATTGAACAGATGAAGACCGCATCGCTGGAAGAGCTTAAGGTTATACCAGAAGGCGCATATCAGAAGAGCTTCGAGAATTGGAACTAGTGCTGACGCAAGTACCTAGTCAAGTCATAAATACTGGTACACAACCGAACGCACTCATTACGAATGCAACACTGGGCGCATCCATTTCGTATTGATTGTGATTTGACAGTTGACATTTATGTTTCATTGCAACGTAAAAAGTTTTTGACATCAATTGTTTACAATCATGGAATGGGGCGACATCGAAAATCGTATTGTTTTAGTTGGCCTACTAAAATGCAACGTGGAAAAAGGCGATATCTTTAGGACGTTGCGACTGCTTGGAATCGCTCGCAATTTCGTGTATCGTGCTGTGAAGTTGTTTGAGGATACAGGTTTAGTACGAGACCGTCAAAGATCCGGCCGTCCGCGCACTGTGAGAACTCCGGATTCGATCAAGCCGTGAAGAAACGAATTGACCGAAAACCGCTGCGAAAACAGAAAATCTTGTCGCGGGAAATGCAAATTTCGCAAATTTCCATGTCTCGCATTATCAAAGAAGATTTGAGACTCAGCGCGCACAAGCGACACAGTGGACACCTGCTGAAGGAAAAACTCAAGCGAAAATCGAAAGCGATACGCAGCCGGTACGCGACGAACGCTCACAGACAAATTCTGTTTACTGACGAGAAAATCTTCACCGTAGAAGAATCGTTCGTAATGGTATGGTGAGGAGTGAGCTACGATGGCGTTACCAAGCTCCATATTTGCGAGAAAGGAGTAAAAACATCAGCCAAAGTATATCATCCGACCGTCTTGGAACCCATTGTGAAGCCTCTCAACAAATCAATATTCGCAAACAAGCCGTGGACTTTCCAGAAAAACTCTGCTCCAGCCCACAAAGCAAAAGCAACTCAACTGTGGCTCAAAAACAACGTTCCGGACTTCATATCAACGAATGATTGGCCAGCTGGTAGTCCAGACCTCAACCCGTAGGACTACAAGTTATGGTCCGTATTAGAGGGTATGGCTTGCTCTAGTCGACACCCAAATATTAAGTCGTTGAAGCGAGCAGTGGACAATTTCCCCATGCATGAAGTGCGCCTCGCGATCGATGAGTGGCCAGATCACCTCAAGTCGTGCTGGAAGGCAAATGGAAGTCATTTCGAATAAGTTGTTTGTAGCCATTATTCAATAAAAACAAAAAAAATGTTTTAAATATTAATTCGTTTTCATTCGGCGTCGATTTTTCTGTGTACCAGTATTTATGACTAAGAGGATTACTTTGAAGGGAACAAAATAGATATGGAGGAATAAATAAAGATATTGCGAGAAAAATAAAAGAGTCACCTTATTTTTTGAACAAACCTTGTATCCTATTTTTATGACCTATTAATGTCAAAATATCAGTTAAGGTTCATATTCTTCCCACGGTGAAGTTCAGGAGCAAAAAAAAAAAATTGTAAATTATTAAAAATGTTTACCAAAATTCTGAGTCTATGGTCGCACTTTTTAGAGCGTTTACTCCAATTGTCGATCGTGATAATCACCCCATCAGACAAGCTGTAAGTGCTTTAGTGGATAAATTCGAGCCAACATATTCACTATTAAATATACCTATGCCAATGAGATAACACACCGATCAAAGTACAGCAAACATAGTAGCTTTAAGAATTCCATTTCAAAATTATCAAAATTAGTGGAGTCCGCGATTCACAGGAATTGGAAAACTCTCAGTCCACATTGTGGTAAATTTTAAGTAAAGACAAAATTACTAGTTAACTGAAGAGATCAAACAAACTCAAGAACTCAAACTCAAGATCAAGGCTCCTGAATATTTGAAGCGCCGAAACTACTTCGATTGGTCGGATGAAAGGTTTAAAGAAAATCCTGAATTTCATCCAAAAATCACCTTCTGCGATAAAGCTATTTTTTGGTTTAATAGCTTTGTCAATAAACAAAAAAAAAACATTATTGGACAGCAGCAAACCAACATGTATTCCAAGAGACTCCGTTGCCTCTAAAGTGACCGCGTGGTGTGAATTTCATGCCGGAGGTGTTGGACCGTATTTTTTCTTTGATGAAAATGATCGCCATACTGCGGCCAATTGTGCTCGATACCCTTCTATCTTGGAAGACTATATGTGACCAGAATTGGATGGAATTTATACCAGTGATATTCTTTTAATGGGCTTACATTATGTGGTTGGCTTATGCTAAAAAGTCAGCAAGGTTAGTGGAGCCCAGAATCAATATCGATCAGAAATCCGATGTGTGTAATAGGGAGGTGCAAAATTGGCTCCCAGAATAGATCCCCGCAAACGTGCTCGCTGTGGTCATACGAATATTATACTTAAATCAAGCATGTCTTCTATAACCGGTATAAATATCAGCCTGATATCTAAATTATTTTGTGTTTTATTTAGATCTTGGATCACGATGGAATAATGGGAATAATGGGGCATCACAATCATTGCAATGAATCATTATTGGCTCTGTGACCCAGGTTTACTTTATCAAAAAGCAAGCCCATAAATCCTATTTGAAGACAAGTGATGATATGATGACATCCTGGCATTAAACGAAAGGACCATATACATACATATCCCGAATTCAATGATTACTTAATCTATTATTTTTTTAAAGGAGTTTAAGGCTGGTCCCTGCAATTCCATTTGATTCCAGCGATTGTCATACCTAACTGAGTACGAACGAACGAGCATGGTAAACAAATCACTTGAACTTGTAAACATCACAAAGGTACATCACTACAATCATCATAAATTCAATTCAATACCTAATCAAGGAACTCGTCTAAATAACGTGTATCCTAGACGCTTCTGGCTGACCGGATCTAAACAAACTTTAGATCTAAAAAAATAAAATGCAAAAATTAAATGTTTTATTTCAGTTTTTAGGCATTTAATGGATTTTTTTATTTTGTTTTAAAATGATTTTAGGTAGGTTCACCATCAGATTTTAATTTTTTTTTATATTAGAGTGATTCAACGCGTTCGGGGTATCACTTTCGTCCCTAATAAAGTTTTGTTTTATGCTTAAATGTATAACTTATAAGCGTTATATTGTATTATACTTGTGGGATTTTTTTCTTAAATAGAAAATACAAGTAATTTAAGGTTTACCTTCGCGTTCAGCCATTAGTTTCCTAAGACGTGCACGTATCGATCGACGTTCCTCGTAGCTTGTTGACTTTTCAAGCTAAAAAAAAAGTTTTGAATTTGATTTATAGGAAATAACAGTGTTTTCAATGATTTACCAATTCTTTTAGAATTTCTTCGTCCCAAATCTCCTCGAAATCACAAGTTTCTCTGGCAACTGGTGATGAAGAGCTTTCACCTCCGCTAGCGGCGGTCTTTATCGTTTTCGTTATGCGTGTAGTTTTCACCTAAAAAAATAAAAATAAATGCAGAGAATGAGTAAAGGATTAAAATTGAGGCCCTTTCAGAAAATCAAAAGTCGATCAAATAGGATATTGGGGTCTCTTAGACCTATGTAGGTAGCCTATAACCCTGTCTATAGTTAATTAATACGTTTCATACGTTAATACTTAATGGGAGGTAGCTAGGGTAAGATTTGAAGTTTCAAGGCATGTTTAGTCATCTCAAATGAATAGGGTGCTAAAATCGAGCTTCTTTTTTTTTAAGGCCCTACCTGGAGAGACATTTGAAAGATAACTTTCATATGACAAATGTGGATGTTGTCCATAGATTCGGAATTATGAAGGCCACCAAATGAAGTGCCATCAAATATTCGCAATTATTTTAAGGTTACTTAGAAGCGATCAATAATCAAGCAGAAGCGATAATAAGACGAACTGAGGACACTTTTTAACGTACAGCTACATACTTTTTCCTGACTCCATTCTTTCATAATTTAATAAGGAATTGAAGTCTTGCAAATTTAGTGGCGCCCGGGATGTGGCACCTTGTTATAAAGACAGAATCAAAATCAATTGCTTATGCGGTAAATTACCATAAAGAAGCAACTGTACAAGAAGAACTTACGAATAGGAACCCACCAGGGCGAGTATGAATACATGGCAGGGCAAAAGATCGATGCAATTCGTCCTCTCTGTAGGTATTTTCAAGGACTTCAACTGTTATGCGCAATACACTATAGCCAAGTATCCAAAATGAGGCCAGCAATACAGTCAACGTGAAGAAAGAATGCCAATATCATCTTGAAGCTGTACCCATAGAGAGATTTACAGAGTTCTACAATATGCTACGTGGTCCTAATATCGCGTATGGTTGTCCGGTGTGGTTTAATGTACCGCAGGCCTTAAAAGAATCGACAATTTTCTTATTAAAGATCATCCTCACTCCTTAGTTCGTAAGTTATATCAGGATTATATCAGGGCACGTCATCGTACTTAGATGAGTCTGAGAACTAATTGAGGTCTTGGTGAAGACTCGGGCATACAGTGTGAGCGATATGGTGAAGCCTCCATGGCATTCACAATCAGGAGGGTGATCACTTGGAACGAAAACATGAGGGCTAACCAACCCGATTATAATTAAGATTAGAATTAAACAGCTTAGGGTAGCCTACCTTTAGGATAAGAAAAAAAAGTTAGATGTAAACGTTTTTGTCTAATAAATAAGAATAGAGTAAGAACAATCAAATTTACTTATAATTAAAAAATGTGTTTTCCAATAAGGATATAACCAGGTCGGGATATACATATGTTAATAATAATTTATAAATTCGACTTTTTATGAAAATGTCGCGAGCACGTTTGCAACGTCAATTTATCGGAGTCAATTTTCTACAACTCTTTCACACATATTGCCGGAACATTAGTAAAATTTACGATCGATATTGTTCCTGAGCTCCATAATCGTTGTTGGCTCGTTGACATAAGCCAGTAAATAAGCCTCATACAAATAAAACCTTAAATGAAATGAGTGAGTAAGCCATTCGTTAGGACTACAGCGTGCGCCATCTCATATGGGTCGATGTAAACTTTGAATAACTTCAACAATTCTCAGCCGATTTTGGAAATTCTAAAACTTTTATTCAACGTAGACCTTTACAATTTATTTTGATTAATTTTTGAAAACAATATCAATTAAATGACTACCTTTATTGCCGATGCAAAAATGGGCTCGTATTCGCCCATTCTCCATGACATTTTCGAGCATTTCAGTCGAAATTTCTGCGTTTTCCGCACGAATGTTTCTTTTAAGCTGTTCTATTGTCTTCGGGCCGTTAGCAAACACCTTGCTTTTCAAGTATCCCCAAAGAAAAATCTCTGGAAGTGTCAAATCCGGCGATCTCGGAGGCCAGTCAATATCGCCCTTTTTCGACACCAATCTTCCAGGGAACTTCTTACGCAAAAGGTTAATTTTTTTGTCCGCAGTCTAGCATGTCGCGCCGTCTTGCTGAAACCAAAAGTGAAATAAGCCTTTTTTACACATTTCTGGGACCACATAATGGGCAAACATCCACCGATATCGATCGCCATGCACTGTATCGCCAACTTTGAAGAAATACGGTCCAATGATGGTTTTTGCGCATACACCGGCCCAAACAGTAACTTTTTGATCATATAGCGGCTCTTCGTAAATAATGTGAGGATTTTCGGTGCCCCAGAAATGACAACTTTGTTTATTAACTGAGCCAGAGACCGTAAAATGTGCCTCATCGGTCATCAAAATTTGCTTCCAGAACTCCGGCTCAGCATTAATCATTGCAACGACATTTTGTGCGTATGCCAAGCGCCGTGGCTCATCTGGTGGCAAATTTTTTTGAGTTATCTGCACTTTGTATGGAAATAAGTGAAGATCATCCTTTAAAATTCTCCGCAAAATGGTCCCACTGATGCCTGACTGCTGCGAACGGCGCGGATATGACAAACTTGGGTCTTCTTGAACACTGGCCTTCACAACCTGAATAGATGAGTTTGAACGTCGCGGACGTGGCCTAGGTTGCTCACGGGGGCTTGCCACAGAACCAAATTGAAAAAAAATTCGAGGCCCAACGACGAATTGTATCTTTTTTGGGCGCAATCTGATCACGATATTTTGCACGATCACGTTGAGTTAGCACAATCAAGAGTTAATTTTTAATGAACATTGAAACTATTTCCGCGCGTTCTTTTGGTGTAAAGCGAATTCATGGTTTTTTACTGAATTGACATTTCCAAAATGCTAAGACATATGAAAATCGGTTGACAATTGTTGAAGTTATTCGAAGTTTACATCGACCCATATGAGATGGCGCACTATGTATTTTTCGAGACTACACGATAATCGAAAGTCGCCTTAAAATTCTAGTATAAATACCGATTGTTTGACTGGCTACATATGTGGCACGTGGGAAAACCGTGTTGGGATAACATAATATTTATCTCAAGTCCACCCAATTCTGGCTACAAATAGTCTTCTAATATGGCATGATAACGAATTACTTTGACCGTAACATGGTGACCATTTCCATCGACTAAAAAATATGGTCCAACGCCTCTGGCATGAAATTTATACTACACGGACACTTTTTATGAACGAAAGGGAGTCTCTTGAAGGACGTGTGGGTTTGTTTCTGCCGAATACAGCAAATTTTGCTGATTGACAAGGCCCTTAAGCCACAAACGAGCTTAATCGCTGACGATGACTTTTCAATAACATTTAAGGTTTTTCTTCAAACTTTTGCAATCTGTATCATATAAGTTAAGGAGCTTCGAAACCCCTTTGATCAAGTGGCTTCAATCCCTGAGTAAGCTTGATTTTGTAAGGCTGTAGGCAAATATCTTTAATCAAAATTGTCACAGTGTGGACTGAGAAATTCTCAACTCCAACTCTTAACTTTTACGACTTCGATATTTTCTGTACCTTGAGAAATACTCAATAGTGAATATGTTGACTGAAATTTATTATCTGTGTCACACACAGGTGGGACGATCATTACGATTGAAGTAAGCGCTCCCAAAGTTGCGACTACCGACGCCGAAGTTCGGTAGTAATTTTTAATAATTTGCAAATATTGTTCGTTCACAAGCTTTACCAAAAAAAAGCTTAAGAATGCGTTATTATTATAACTCCAAATTGTTATGTCGTTATTGAAAAACTCCGTATAAACTCCCTCACACCAGATGTCTGTCAAACAACGTGTTTCTCCTGTGGCACAGGCTAAGCTATATGCAACAAAAATCTTTTAAATCTAAGTGAAAAGTAAGAGGAAAAAGCTCGAAAGAGGTTAACTCTTGCTTTAAACCATTTTCCATAATTAGTCATAGGATTCAGTATAAAATTACTGTAAAATAAATTTTTGTCGACGCTACTAAAATACGCCAAATGTTTCCAATCGATTTTCATAGAATAGTTTGTCCAATAGCCGTCGAATGTCTGCTTATATACATACTAGTCATCCTTAATACCACGATAGTGGTAGATGGACACCTGTCGAACTTGATTATGACCCGAAACAAGCTGTTAAAAAAATTGCGATTAACAAGTAGTAGGACCCTAAAGATTAATTAGTTTTTCTTCATTTATATTTTTTTAACAAAAAACTCGCATCACGCTTGCCCGTTTGTATATTGAAAAAAAAAGCTATTTTTACGCAGCGATCACTTACATACTTTCTCATCTACAAATCGATGCGTAGGCTTACAATGCTTTCGTCTTTTTGCTTCCTTAATAACCCGCGTGTACGCAAGTTAAGAACACGCGACTATTTATTCCATCCTACGTTCGCTCTAATACAATTTCTATTTTCGGATACAATTTCGTTATTGTTTAGATCGAAAAGCGTGCCTATAAACGCCCTCATGATCACATCTAAATCTGTGTGTTCTCGGTGAGAAATTTGCTCCCAATCTTAGATGTCTTAAAAGCACCTTATTTGTCACATTTTTACATTTGTTTCTGCGGTCAATGGGATGAGTCGCCATTTTTGGTAAGACTTCGTAGAAAATCCCCGCAACTTAGTCATCGATCTAAAAAGGGAAGCTTGGTGATACAAAGTATATGAAGACGAGTGGTTAAGCGTTTTATTTTTGATCGTTACGCGAAACGTCTTCCGTTTTTGAAAGAAGCAATTACAGGTGACAATAAAACAGGTAGTAAAGGCATAGCAACGACAATATGACGCCGAAAGAAAGTGAGATACTTGTACAATCACAAAGAATCGAAAGAAGCAATTGTTGGCAGAGCAGCGTAGAATCGAGATGCAATTGGCATCCGAAATACTGTAAAGCGTCACAAAGAGGTCGGCCGATCTATAGTGACAGCAGACCTCTAAAAACGAATTGAATGCATGTGGTATTGGCGTATCCTTCAAATTTAGCCATGGACTTGTTCGTGAGCTTGAGATCCGGATGGCGGAGTGATGCATTGAGGAAATGTGTTATTTCTTTGTTCTTGGCTCGAGTGATATTGGTTGCGATTTGTCACTTAATGGATACGTTGGTGATGATTAACGGTAAGAAGGAGACAAGAGTCAAAAATAGATCGCGAAAAAAACTGATAAACATGTTTAAGTGATTCTGGTTAGGGCGTGGGATGATAGCTTAATATGCAGGAAACTTTTGGCACCGTTGAAAACTTATGAGTGTCCGTTTGGCTAATTACTAGCTCCTCTTAGTGAATCAAGCATTTTGAAAAGGCTATTGCGTAAATTGATGGTATGGTGGTAATCGGTTCTAAATCGAAAAACAGAAAGTTGGAGTGGCGGTTATATTTTTGAAGAAAATATTACCTCAATGGACTCGATGTGCATCAGTTCATTTCATTATTCTCCAATTCACTTGTTCCCTACTAAGCTATTAAGTGGAACTCCGAGGCATTCATTTAAGAAAGTAAGCCAGACTTTAAGATGGGTGTGCAGCCAAAAATATGTACACGCCTCTAGAAATTAAATTGAACATACTTTAGTAGCTTGGCAAACAACCTCGAGATGGAAAGTTAGAGCATAGAGTTACATAGTTAGACTAGACTGGCCAAGTGTGTCTGACTTATATTTCAACCACAGAGCTCAACCACAGCTATTTTCCTTGTTTTTAAACAAACTTGGACAAGTTTTTCACTTCCCGATCGATCAATTTCTGCATTGTAATTTGCCTCTGCCAATTGCAGATACGAATGAGAGAGTGGAGTGCCTCAAGGTAGTCATCTGGGTCCCTTCATATTTATTCTCATATTAAATGATCGTCGAAACTGAAAAAATCGTCGATCCGTACAAGCTCTTCAAATCAATATTTCTTAAAAATTAATCATAAATTTTCCAATATGACCTCGGTCGCTTTCCTGTGCAGTGTAGCAAAAGCTTCCGAGAGCTCAATGTTGACAAGTTGGCCAGTGTATCACTTTCGTAAGAAAATGTCCTGTCTGCTCATCGCATTCACCATGTATAAGTCACAAGCTAAGTCCCCTGATAGAGGGGGCGTTTTGACAGCTAATATTGATCCCAGAACAATTAAAATTTACATCAGGCATGGGATGGGGTGTTGCAAAGAAATCTATCGCTAGGGTCTGTAGGGGCAATTTTAACCTTGTGGTTGGGGATCAATAAGAGAAAGTTTTTTTTAGCTTTGGACATCTGTAACTAAAGCTGATTCTCGGTGAATCAGGTTTAGAGAACATAGAAACGTTTAGACCTGACAAAAAATTCAGCAAGTTTTGGGTTTCTGATACCATAACCTGAAGGGCATATAATTCGTCTGATTCGTCTTGCTACTAGCCGTCTTAGTACTTTTAATGACGCTCTAAAGCATTATGGTCTGCAATTAATAAAAAGTGTTGATGCCCACAGTTTTCGTGCCACCTTTATTTGATCCATGCACCTTCATTGGTTATCATTCCTAGAATCCTTCAAATTTTCTGGCTGTGAATCTGGCACCAATTCAATGGCTAATACCAATATTTTCAAAACAGATCATATTAGGCCCTCATAATCAACTGACTTTACATCAGCCGTCAAGGTTAATTAACCGTCGTTGCCCTCATATAAATTCCTACGTCAATCCCTCACCTCAAAGCGAATCCCTATTATTAGCTTAATCTTCAATCGTAAATACCATTAAGCAATGCATAAAAATTCAGTTCACTTCGGCTGGCATGCCACACAAATAGGCCACAATCGTCAACCGAAATCTTCCGCATTTCACAAAGTCAAAAAAACCCAAACATACATATTGTACATAAATGCAAGCTCCAATTTGCGTCCATCAAACGTGCCAACACGAACAGCCATCAGGCCATGTCAGAGCTCGAGAACAGATTTGACGTACAATTTGCCTACGTTTTGAACATATGAGCTTTTGGATAAATTCTTTTTGACGTGGCATAGCCTGTAACCATATGGTAGGGTAGGACGTAAGAGACGTGGGCGCGAGCGGCGAACACGGGTGAGTGATGTGCGACGAGAAGAGAAACGATCACATCGATCGTGACCAAAATAGGTCTGGCGTTGTACCGTTGAATTTGAACGCATGCTACCGTCTTGCCGGCTTCATATCCGTCTGTGCTATTTCCCAAAATTAAATTTGAAAATTTAATTTTAGTTTTCATTTTTTCTTTTTTGTTTTTGCTTTGTTCAGTTTTTTGTACTAGGATCCTCGAGTGATTTATAGCTTTTACATGGAACTGGTGCGGATTGAAGGCACATTTGACGGACAATGGCGAATGGAGCAATGGGATAAAGAAAATATCGTTTTGCTGATGGAAGAACGAAATGCGTTTGAGCAATATTTGACACTGAACGCGCCTTTTTATAGATCTTGATGGCATTGAACTTATTTTTTTTTTAGATTTATTTTAAGTGGTGAAATTGGTCAAGTCGAAGATCCTATGGAAATGTTTCGAAATATTAATGGATTTGGATGGGGAAAGATATCAGACAGATTAATGAAATGGATCGTTCGATATTTATGATCGTTTGAAATATATGCTTCAATGAAGAATTCGTTTCCATGAACAGTCGGAACATAAACTTCTCTTAATCACTTACTCGTCTATTGCGTTATTTTTCTTATAGATGGCAATCACCGTTTTCTAATTATTGTCGACCGGGAAGAGCGAATTTTAAGACACTCTCACCGTCAGAGAAGATCTTGACATCACCATCATAAGAGCAGTGAAATTCGAGTGTTCATAGCTGATCTCCAATAACCGATGACGTTTTCCACTATATTTATTTTAAATATTTTTTTCGGACTTTCAGGAATTAATAACTAATCAAATCGAGGACATCCGCCGAAGTAAAAAAATGGTTACAGGTACATATGGTATGTTCAAAAAGAAACAGGAATTTAGCTTTTTCGCGGTTGGGACTTGTCTGATTCGCTCAATTTCTGTCATTTTTGAGCAAACCTTATTTTAACATGAAATTTTCCAAGGTTTTTAAACCTTTTGTCTTTTTCCAAACGAGGAGCAGAGATATCCCCTAAAGAAATAATATAGGGTGATTCAATTCGATATCCGAAGTTGGCAGTCTTGTTTTAATCACATACATTTAACAAAACTATCATTCAAGGCGTGAATTATTAGCTTAAGGTCTACCATTTGACAATATGCATTGCTTAATAACCGCTGAATGGATTAAAATTATGAAAACGTACTACGAAATAGTGATTCTGTATATACGTTTCACACATTACGAACCGGTTACTGTCGAAATAATCGTCCATCTGTGTATACTTTAGGCATAACTTACCGATTTTAAAAGGCTGGCTCTGTTTCAGAGGTCTTAAGGCATATCCATCGTCGAAATGCACACTCTGCAGAAATTATAGCATCGAATGGCGAGCACAGCATTTAGACAAACACTAACCGACTATTTTTGGCCTCTATTCAAAGATATGAATGTGGAGGATATGTGTAAGTTGTAAGATGATGACACACTTTTCAGAACACAGCCCCTTTTGGGTTTGCTGCGAGAAAGATTTCCTTAAGGAGTAATTTCGCGTTTTAATGATGTGAACTGGCCATCAAGAACGTGTAAAATGTGAGCCTTGGACTTTTTTTGTGGGGCTATGAAAGATCGTATTTTTGTACATAATCCAAAAAATATTTAAGGTATTGAAAACGAATATTCGTCAAGTTATGATCGAGCTATTGACCGATATATGTTGAAAAGGCGTCGAACATTATCTTGCCAGAATCGAGTCCTGGAGGAACTTCCGTGAGGAATATTTGAATAATATGATATTCCATTCACAATGGCAAGATCTAAGCAATCTAATAAAATTAAAATTTAAGCAAACCCTAAATCACAACAGTATTTTATTTAAATTAACATTCGGAATCACGAATTGGATAACCAAGCAAATTCCAGAATTCTCATTAATTACTGCGATATTTTCAAGAAGAATCGATTTCAGTTCATACTGAGGCAAGGTAAGGAGAAAATTGTTTACTGACAGTTTGATCGAAGGAACAGAGGTCGATAAGACCATTGGAAGCAGAAAGTTTGACTTGAGATAGTTCCACATGGACACAGGCTTATAATTACTTACAATTCATACAATCACTACTCCGTTTAGATTACAAAGTGAATTTTATTTGATGATCGACTTGATTGGAAAGAGGCTGTTACTCTATAAAATAAACTGAGCCAGTCAACTAGATGAGCTTCAATACAGATAAACTCGGGAAGAAAATTGTGATGACGTGTCTCTTTAAAGGAGAGTGATGAATTCGAGCCGGTACTATACCCTGTGTAAATACACCATCACCGTAAGGTATGACTGCGAAGTGGCTGAGTTGAACAGAGCATAGTACCAACTTGACATCTTGGCTTTCTGGAATACTGAAGAGCTGACCATCTGGGGAAGTCAGTCATGAGCATTACTGCTATGAACGTAGACAGTCTCACATGTATGGAAATGGAATAAGCACGAACATGTGTATTGCTTACAAAAATAACGCTCCCTTTAAGGGCAGGAAAGGAAGGATAATGTTGCCTAAAAAAATCCCGAACAATGTACTGTCTGGCTAGCATGTGAGAATTTATTGCACCTATAAAATCCTATGCAGTCATGTTACAAATTCACTTCTCTACCCCTTTACACATGACCTTTTGGGGACAAAGTCATTACAAGTTTTCAAATTCATTACGAATCCAATTTCATTCGATTTTATGACTTATATGTATAAGTTAACGACTCATACACTAGACTTGCATGTCTCATAAAATAAAATTACTTTATAGCCCGTACATGGCCCCACACATGGCTCTTAATGGACCAATAGTCCTTAAACAATCTTTGAAGCTGAATATTCTTAAATTGGCTAATACGTTTAAGACCAAGTGCCTTTCTAGATATGACTCTTGTCATGTGTATCAAAATGATCTATTTAAAAACAAATATAACAAATTACAAAATGAACGTGAGATTTACTTTAAATTTAGATATCTTCGCATAAAAACAATTACCGGAGTGCATCTACATACCACCTCCGAGCATTCTCGCTATTAAATAGCTTTAAGCTTGAGCGCCATACAAATATATTTCAATTCGGATGCTTGCCAGATTGTTGTTTTTCATTTTGTGACTTTTGTTTTTTTTTTTCAAACCTGTTCATTGATTTATGCTACACTTGTCGCTGTCATTTCGAATTTCACAAAATGATTGTTAATTTTATTTAAAATTTTAAGGAATTGCCGATTACGGAGAAAAGAAACGAAGGAAGTAAAAGAACGATTTTGTGTGACAAAAGAAAATGAGCACTCTTTCGAGATTGGAAAACGATATACGAAAGTTGTTCGTCTTTATTATAATAGCTTTGCGTGAATGCGGTCCGAGGAGTGCTCCAGGTCAGCCACTAGAGACGTCCGCCTCTAAGGCCGTGCGGTACTAGCAACAGCCTTTGTTTAGGCCCAGTTTCCCTTCGAACTGTAGCCTGGCCTATGTAAGTAGGTAGAATCGGGCATTATAAACAACCTTTAGGGCCTTTCATTGCCGCTAAAACTATGCACCATCAATATCACTCTCCAAGGAAGTTGACGTCCATTAGGCTATTGTTATATTCGACTTCGGGAATAAATGGAAGAAGGTAGATAAACAAGTAGTTTTTTTTTTCCAACTACTATAACCTGTTTGACCCAACTCAAGAGTGCTAAGGCAGTATAACCAATTGACATTCCAACCATTTGCCAGCCAGTCAATGTTTAAATACTTGAACCCCTATTGAATCCTGAGGACCTTCTCCAAGTATGAACTTGAACAAGAGTATTTGAAGTCCCTCCGTAATACCATAAGGCTGGTGTCGAAGAATGTTCATGTCTAGCTATTTTATGCAAGACGCTTAACTAAGCCGATGACGCTGCACAGCTCATGCAGTTAACTAATACTTCTCCATTCTTCTTGGCTACCTCAAGGTTTTATCTGCCAATATAGTCGTTTCACACAAAACGTTGTTGGCTTGCGCTTAGATGTGCCCTCATTGACAGACGTTTCTAGATCAATGCAGTAACATCCTTCATTAACGTATTGCATTCATAAACATGAGAAATCACATGAGTGCGTCATCCTGCCTAAAACCTTTTCTTAACATCAAAGGCCTCGGTTGGCTCGTTATCCATCTTGATATCGAGATAATAGAGATGCAATAGGTGCTCTATTACCATACAGCACAATCTGACGAGCTTAGTAAGGAGGTCAAAGTTAGACATTTCTTTGTAAACCGCTTTGTACATGGTAGCTATGTATGTACCCTATCATATGCAGCTTTGAAGTCGAAATTTGGAGGCCGTAATTGTTGTAAATTTTTTTGTTCTTTTTTGAAGAATGAGCAAGATGTTAGGTGTCTTGTGTAGAACTTGTTCTTACGAAAGAGGTCTGTTCTAATTACGGTAGACTATGAAACACCAAAATATATTGTAGCTCAGCAAGAAACGATATTAAAAGAACAGTTGGATTTTGTATAAAAGAGAATGGCCCAATTCCTGTCGAATCATAAATCCAGGCTGTATGCATACCATTGTTTACCTCGGTGTGACTTATCTTGACTTATCCTCAGAATGTTCAGAAAAAAATCGTGGAATTCAGTGGTAAAATAAAGCGCCAATGCAAACCTGGAATGCAAAGCAGTGCTATCCCTAAATAAGATGGTGAATTGAAAGTGGTTTTTGCATTTGGTAGACTATCGTAGGATTGTTCAAAAAATAAGATGACTTTTCGAATTTCACGATCTAAGTACAAAAATATTCGATTTTCGATTTTTTTTTGTTATGTTACGAGTATTATGTTAACATATTTATGGTAACTCTGTAAGCAATTTTGGATAATAAATTTGTTTTTTAGAGTGATAAGGGTTAGACGTGTTTTGGTCGATTTTTTAATTAAAAAAAAATGAATCGAAGAATATTAAGTGTTCCAACGCACTGGAAATATTGGCTGTATCATTTGGCGCGTCTATCTTGAGCAAAACAAATGTTTATAAGCGGCACAAGCTCTTCACAGAAGGCTGAGAAGATGTTAATGAAAATTCCCTGCTTTTTCGAGTATCCTCGAATCACTATCAGAGAAGTTGCTGAGGTTGGCTTATACAATGAAATTTTTTCAGACCTTTTGGGCATGAAAAGTGTGTCACGAAGTTTGTTCCGAAATTGCTGAATTTTGACCAAAAGAACATAAAAGTCGCATAAACATAAAGAGCTATTGAATGACGTGAATAACGATCCAGATTTGCTGAAAAAGGTCATCACTTGCGACGACGTTATGGTAAATTGAAACCCACTCATCCCAATGGAAGCAAGCAAGACCGAAAAAACACGCCAAGTTCGGTCAAATGTGAATATTTTCTCACTGTTTTTTTTACAGTGGCGTGGTTCATCATGGATTCTTGCCGGAAAATCGTATGATCGATAAGAAGTATTACCTTGAAGTTACGCGAAGTGTCCGTGAAGCAATACCAAGAAAACGTCTGGGTCTGTGGAAAAAAAATTCATGGCCGTTGCATCACGATAATGCATCTGCCGCTCATTTGCTTGTGGATATTTTTATGGCCAAAAACAATACCATAATCATGCCTCAGCCATCATATTCACCGGACTTAGCCCCCTGCGGCTTTTTCGACTCTCCAAAATTGAAAAGAAAAGGAAGATTTGCCGCGGTTGGGGAAATAAAGACCGCATTGCTGGAAGAGCTCAAGGCTATACCAAAAAGCGCTTATCAGAAGTGCTTCGAGGATAGGAAAAAACGCTGGCATAAGTGTATTATATCTGAGGGGGCTAACTTTGAAGGAAACAAAATAGATATTAATGGAATTCGAGACAAATAATTAGAAACATAATTCATAGAATGTAGACAGCCATTCTCCTCCTACTACCATTGGTCGCCTTTTAAATTTTATACAGGGTTATAAGGAAGTTTATTTTCGGCAAAATGACTTAAAAAACAATATCTGCTTCCTATATGAATAAGAATTGATATAAATTAAACCCTAAAAATGTGCTATAATTAATAAGAAAAACTTAATCTTAATGAGTAATAAAAGTCACATCCCTCTTAGTCTAAGGCGAATCTAAACTTTTATAAGAATGTCATCAAATAGACAAAGAAAACAACAACAAAAAAAGTCACACCCGCGGGATCTAGGTGGGATTGAAAAACATTCCGATCAATTTCCACATCGTCACAATGGACACACGAAATAATTTCCACCATCTGCGCATGATGTTTGAAATTTTAATTTTGGAAAAATTTATTTTTAAACTTTTCAATTTTTTGGCAATTATTTCGCACAATTTTCCAATACGTACCATATATACTCGTGTGGAGTATATTTTTTTAAGTGATATGCAACCAATAAATAAAAAATGTTTTATTAGATCAATCGATGATGTTAACGATGATTTAAAAAAAAAAATAATTTTAGAAAAGAAAACAAGCCAAGGTGATGTGTGATGAAATGATTATTATAAAATCAATGCCCACGCGAATTCTTTATTTTGTTTTTTTTTTCTTCGTTTTCCTAATATCCAACAACTTACGATAAAGGTTCCTAGGACGAAGAAGAATGCCATGAACTCGAGAATGATAAGCATTTTAGGAGATTTTTTTGTTCTTTCGAAAGATTTAATTTGTTTTTTACGTAATTTCTGTTTCACATTTTGTAAAAATTGTATTTTGCACCGCTAAGTACAATACAGAATTTGAGAGGAATCAATCAGGGAAAGGAGAGGGCAAACTTCACAATAACCGAACTCGAGAAGATTGAAAACTAAACTGAGTGACAAAATATCTTCCGAAAATTATTTTAAATATTTGTTTCGTTTTTTTTTTTCTAATTTTTTTCTAAAATTACTCTATTTTATCGGCGTGGAGAAGAAGAAAGAAGTGCGACTAGATGCAGTTTTAATATATTTTTTTCATTTATTCGCATTTACGAGCACATCGTCATCGAAATATTCCATTTTCCTTTTTTTTTGTTTTGATTTTATTTTAAATTTAAAAATAAATAAAAATATTTTGGAAACTCACCACAGTCGTGAAAATATTTCAACACGCAATTCCGTGCTTCCTTCGATTACTATAATTACTCTCCGTACAAGTGCAAGTACCAAGTATCTGTCTGACTTTTCCGTGAAAGAATCCTTTGTGTCAACGCGAAAAGAAAATCCGTTGATTTTTGCCAAAAAGAGTGAAAATATCTCCGAATAGATTGAAGCTCGAAGATTCCTTCTCTTCGTATAAATAGGATGACTACGAATCTATTTTTGTTTCATAAGGCGGCAGTTGGTTTGGCTGCGTCTCTTCTACTCGAATTCGAAATTTTCGTCGATGTGCTTTGTTTTTTTTTTTCTAATTTGATTTCTATTTAATTTCCATTAAAGTTCAGGTGTAGCTACATACGATGAACTTTCGAAAATAAATTTGCAAAATTCTTCCTAACGAATCGTAGAGATGGATGAGTACAGCAGTAGATAAGTGTGAATCGATTAATTTGTGATATCGACGGATGGGCGGCAAATCAAATTTATTTATTTTTTTTTTTCAAAAAAGAAAAAAAATTATTTCGTAACACTTTATGCACACGGAACACAACTTTTTCTTTTTCGGATAAACTATCTGAAATTCGCAAGGAGCCACGCAAACACTACACACGACAAGATATTTTGATCTTTGTTTGCCTTAAAAACACAAACTTTTTCACATTTAATCACAATTTCCTAAACAGAGGTTTAAAAAAATCCTTTGAATGCCGGATTGGAGACCAGAGTTAGTGTGTAAAGGTACTCGAAACAGTTAGATGTAAATTCCGTCGTGGTCTATGCTGTACTGAATGGCTGAGAATTTCACGAAACGAATTTTCTACTTCGAGCGGCACCGTTCCGAACTACTAGATACACGTTGAATAGATGGCTGCTCATTTGTGTCTATGAGTTTTGTTTTTATAATAAATACGCAAACGTTATGGCGCGTTTAGAGCGCGCTCCAATGCGCATGCGCCCATCAGCATTATTTAGAATTTTTCCTTTTTTTGTTTTTTGTTTTTCTTTCACCTGATAATTAGCCACCTTATGTGATGCATCTCTTCTTGAGGCAGACATTCACCCCTCTCTATGAAGTCGTGATAGTTCCTCATCCAACGGTGGAATGCATTTGTAATTAATAACATTCAATGGTCAAGGGTGATCTTACCTCCAGACCATGTAGGCATTCGGAACAGATTTCATTTTGATTTTTCCTTTTTCGGGGATTGTCGGAAAATGCGTTGTGTTGCTATTTTTGGCACGAAGGAAATGATTCGTTGGATCGTGGCTTTCGATCATAGAATAGATTAATGCTACTAGACTGCAGGATATTTTTAGAGGTCAGTGTGGCATTGTGATTAGTTGGACAAATGCACCGACTATGGCTAATTGGAGTGCGGATGGAACGATTGTCTCGTTTTATTTGCGGGACAGATATTGATGTTTATAAATAGCGGATATTGACTCTGGGTGACGTGGGAATAAATCATTATGTAGAAAGTCAAGGTAATCCGTCGCGGAGGTCGCTTGTATTTATTATAAAGAGAACAAGACGGCGTAAACAAGAAGAATGGCAACTGCGGAAATACTTCACATTTTAAACGAATGACGCTATTGTTCAATATTGTTGATGTCGGATGATAGGATGCCGAAGAACAGACCATCGGTCACCGACAATGAGAAGCAGAGTCAACAGGAAAAATACAGTAGAAGTTCCAATATACGAAGGTGTACATCATGGATAGCGTCTAGTGAAACGTCTCCACTTTCACTACAATCAGTTACAACGTTTCCAAGATGCAAAGAAATTGCTCGATTGCCAAATTTTGTTGCTGAAGAGAATGCCCCTGAACGCGTTTTAATGAAAGAGTGCTCTGGTGTTCAGTAAGTGATGATTATCGATTCACAAAGGGCTATCCAACTAGAGGTGTCATTTGGACGTTGATGGACTCTCAATAGTTAACTAATGACTTTTAATAAGTAAAAACTAGGAGAATATTATTTGGACGGGCACATATTGTACAATGTGAATACTGCAGTAAAATTTTTTATTTTTTACAGTCATCATTAAACGCCTTCTCGCATTGTCATCATCAGACGTCCCAAAGAAGTTAGTGATGCCAAGACTCCAACTGGGATTTATCCAGCTAGCTCAGCTGAAAATATCACCAGCGTAGCTAAAAGTGTGACCTTTAGAGACGATCACAGTGATTGGGCCTATTCACAACTACTTCGCACCACATTTTGCATAATGATCTTGGCCTATAAGGCTCAATCGACAGAAGAATTGAATTGATTGGGAGCTGGAAGTGAATGGGCAAAATCCCGATTTTTTACAGAGCATTTTAGTGAGTGATATGGTAAACTGTTTGGCTCTGAGAGCCAACCTGTCTCTTCACAATGAGTGACAGTTTGCTGCAGATTTTGGGTGAGCTATTGGACCTCTTTTTTTCGAAACTGATGCTGGTGCGACCGTTACAAAGGATGGATTGCTTTACCGAACAATATTGACTGACTATGCCATGAACATGGATGACATTTATTTTCAGTAGGACGCGCATGCATTCGATTCGTGCGCTAAAACAAAATAGCTGTATTGTTATTCGCACATCATAAGAATCATTGTTTGTAGGCAGGGACGAGGCAGACATTTGGAAAATATTGAACTCCATTACTAACCCCAGAGTCTACACTTTGGACTGAAGTCAAAATGTGACCACATTTCATAAAAATGTTGCATTTTCCGATTGTATTAAAATGACACCTCTTATTGGATGGCCAGCAACACATATCATTGGCTATTCCAAAAGGACTCTAACCTTACTGGTGTGAACCCAAGTGTTAAAAAAAATTGTGATAGCTTCGTAGTATAAATGAGATTGAAAGCACATAGCTTGGGGAGCTAAATGCTCTTCCTCAGGTAGAGTTATCAAGTTTTGTGGGAATGGAAGGAGGAAATGCTTAAATGTGGCTATTCTCTAAAAGGAAAGGTCTGTAGTTCAAGTCTGTCCATAGCCAAGAATAATTCCTATACGAAAAAACTGTGGAACAACTTCAGTTGTGAGAGATGATGAAAAACATGCTGACGAAGGCATAACACTCGCAGTATAAGATTACTTCAAAATTCATACCCTGTGTGTGCATTTCCAATATTACACCTTAATGACACGAAAACAAAAATAAAATTACTGTGAACTACAACCAACACGACAAATTCAGTCGAATCTCTCGAATCGTATCTAGGACAAACACCAACGGAGAGTAGCGAACGAACATCTTCGACACAAACCATCTGCACCCCGTCCAGGTTGTGTGACAAACAACATAAGACCGTAACTCTTGAACCTGCGCGAGCCCCATAAATAACAAAAAGCGCCGCCTATTCTTTGAGACACACAGTCACTAAAGCATCTTATCTCCCTACTTTCTAATTAGAACTTTCTTATCTCATCTTACCCAAACCAAGTTTACATAACTACTTACCAAGAAACCAACTTCCTATAACTTCCTACGTATACCTCCTTACTCATTGCCTCTCTCTTCAATATGTTTTTGAAAATTCTTCGTTAAGTAAAGAACCCTACGGGTTCACTCTATTATGACCGTTATTATTCCATTTTCCTTAGAACTACTACATTACTAGAAGATTGCCCCCAAATTAGTTTTTAACAAGATTTAAGCACTTACCTCCTGTCCTCTTGTCTTTAAATCAGCTCCCGCAGTCGCTTTCTTCAATTCCTTCTCGGGTACAACAGATTCTACGCCGGACATAAGGACACTAGCTCCTAGAAACTTATTCAACAATGCCCGTGCCTCCCGATCCTCTAGCGTATCACCATCCACAACCACTGTAAAAGGAAATCATTTAGCTTAAGCTCGCTTGTATTCTCCATCACCGCCTTACCGTTATCAGCATTCCTCATCCGGTCCAGGACGTCATCGACGCCAGTCACTTTCGATCCTCCGCTATTCAGGAACGATCTAGTGTTCACCTTTCGCCGAATCTCCATTTCATCCTCACTTTCAGTCACCACTTTTGAGTGCTTCCGTGATGTACGTATCTCGACATTGCATTCGTTGTCATCCGATTCGTCATCGTACTCCGCTGACTTTGATCGCACTTCGTACTGATCCGCTGCATCGGCTGTAGCTCCCGAATTCGTTCGAGTTCGTAGAATCAGACCGGCTTTCGGGTAGCCGCTGGATTTCTCCGCGACAGACGAGCTGGACTCTTTGCGAATGAATTTCTCGCTCATCTCCTTGACCGAACCGCGACGTACGGTCTTCGCGGTCACGGGTGACGTCTTACCAAATTCGATGTCACTCCCGATGATTGGAAGGTCCTCAGGCTGGAAGGCGAAGAGCATATTAAGTGAGTGAAACAATTTCGACATGCTTGGACACTCACCTTGTATTTGCCGATTTTCTGGACTTTCGTGACCGTTGTCAGGCCATCCTTGGACAGTTTCTTACGTTTGACAGTTTCACTATCGCGACGATCATATTGGGTTTCCATGGCGTCAACTTCCTCGGGATTGGTGGAATAAACGGTCACCTTACGCTCGCCGACAGGCTCAGCTCCATTCTCCGAATAATACTTCTCCGTTATGACTGTTCCGGTGACTGGAAGAGAAAACAGAAATAGAGAGGCTATCCGGGTCTCGTCCGGATTTCGACTTACCTTTCGTGGTTTCACTGGGCTGAACAGCTTTGCTTGTGGCTGTCTTCTTCTTCAGAGCCCGAATACCAAAGAGTGGCCTGCCGTCATCGTCAGTTGGACCGATTCCATAGCTCGATGTGATGCAATCCTCGTCTGCTGTGACCCGCTGACGATGGCTTTGCTGCGTCCTGGAAGTGGACGATGATGATGAAGTCGAGGTTGTCTTCTTGGCGGACAAGACTCGAGCGACCTTCTCATTCTCCGACGGTTTCTTAAGGATGTTCTTGGTAGCCCAGATTGGTTTGGCCTCCTTGGGTTCATCCTTTTTGGGAAGCGTGCGTTTCGGGGTGGTTGTCTCTCCGGTCTTACGGATCTCGGTCACCTTAGTGACCGTTTTGCTCGTCTTCGTCTGTGGACTGATGCTACGCTCGCGGACAATTTCTTCGTGTTCCTCGATATGACGGGATTCGATGATGGATTCGGAATCGATATCATCTGTCGAGTGTTTTCGGTACGTGTGAATCGGAGTATCTCGTCTCGGGGTTGGACTTTCCCTGACGGAAGCCGTCGAGCTCTTTCGGAATGTGGTGATCTTAGTCATGCGGGAGACCTCTTCTTTGGTCTTGGTCTCGAGTAATTTCTTGACGACTCTGATCTGGGCGCGGATGCGACGTCGCTGCTCATATGAGGTAGCGACATTCAACATCTCCTCGAGGAGTTCGAGTTCGAAAACATCTTCGACGTTGGGAATGTCGGACGAGCTAAGCTTCTTCCGGAATTTAGGTTCTTCCCTGTGCTTTAGACCGATTCCGAATTTGATCGTGCTCCTGGGGCTGGCCTCGTACGGCTCATCTTCCATGGATGATTTACGGGAATAGTTGGTCTTTGTGATTTCGATCGAGTCACGTCGAATGTGCTCGAGCGAGCTCTTCGTGTGATCCATATAGGAAGGACGTCCGGAGGTTGGACGTGGCGAGATATCGCCCGGAGATTTTTCGAAGATATTTCGACGAGCAGCGATGGTTTCGGGAACCGCCTTGGTTCTGGGACTTTTGCCGGTCGAGGACGAGGGAGATGACGGACGCCGTGAGTGCCTGAAAGATGTGTCTTCGATATGACGGCTGGACATGGCCCGGTGGCTAGTCGTGGTACGCTTCTGTGACGAGATCGTGCTGGTCGATCGTGCTGGCGAATGATCGTGATCACCGTCGTCGTAGTCATAATCACCTGGAATGGAACTTTGATTTAGGGGTGTGTACTTTGGACTGCGATAGGCTGTACGTGTTGTGTTGTGTTGGTTTGTTTCATCCCGGATCGAGCTGAAGTCGTAGGCGGCTTCGGGCTCGTCGACAGGTTGTTTTAGTTTTCGGGTCGGGGAGGGTGAGTTATCGTGGGGAGTTCTGCGAGCTGGGGAGTGCTCATCGGTGTACTTTTGTGAGGAGGACCGCCTATGGGAGGTGTATTCGAAAGATTCTCTTCTTTCTGTGTACGAATCCGTTGGAGGTGTTTCTCGAGGAGTCGAGTGTCGAGGTGAGTGATCGTCGGGATACCTACGTGATGGTGAGTGGTTTTCTGGGTGTTTTGGTCTCCTCGTCGGTGTCGGGGTGGTTGGTTGGGTTGGCTGACTTGGCTTACGAGTTGGGGAACGTTCAGACGCGTGACGCCTGACCGAAGATTCATGGGTTGAAGTCTCGTGCGAACCATGTGTTTTCGAAGAACCGTAGAGGTCTGCGTGGATGTCATCCGGTTCGGGAGAGTAGGCGGGCACGTTTCTGGGAGCAAATTCGTTTGGATATCTACTATCGGGCTCTTCGGAGAGCCTCGGGCTCTTGCCCGGTGAACGCTCAGCGGGTCTGGGTGCATTTCTGCTATCCCTCACTGGAGACTTAGGTGTGGTCTTGGGTGTCGAAGTAGTCTTCTGGGTAGAGATTTTACTTTCGAAGATCTCCTTCCTCTTCGAGACGGAATCTGTCAAGGGATTTACTGGCTTGGAGAACAAAACATCCGGTTGGCCTCTGGTTGGAGTTTGCCTGTCGGAGGGCCCATTTACGGGTTCGGGCCTATCTTCAGGACGGAAGCTAAGGATATCGTCGAGCTTTACATCAGACTTGGGCTTCTTATCCCAAACAGAGGGTCGAGATAGAATATCGATTTGGCGGTCGGTGTACTTCTTCTCCTCCCGTTCGAACAACGTTTTAGTTTGCCTAACTTTAGTCGTTTGAGATGGGGTTTCTTCGTCGTCGTCGGGACTTTCAGGATAATGTTGATTGTCTTGGGGAGTTTCGGACTCGGTGTCGGTTTGTCGTGAGATTTGCCTTTCAATTCGTGCGACAAGCTCGGGTGATCGTTGTGGAACGGTCGGTGCTAGTTTCTCAGCTTTAGTGATGAACTTGTTGACCTTCTCAGAGACACTGAGGACACATTCGTCAGTCTTAAGGTCATCATCTAATTCATCGATTTTTGGCCGATCGATAGGCTTGGGAGTGGATGTTATTACTTCCTTGGTAACGCTTTCAGCGGTCTTCAGGAATTTGTTAACTTTTTCGTCAACGGTCAATAGGCACTCGTCGTTATCCGATACGGCTGGTTCAGGCGCTTCCCGACGGAACGGAGCGGAGGGTTTGGGCTTGCTTACCTCCTCTGCGGTGCTTATGAATTTTGACACCTTATCATGAACGCTTAGAAGACACTCGTTGTCGACGTTGTCGCTCGTCACAATGGTTGGAGCCGGGCGTTGGGGGCGCGATTCTTTATCGATGAACTTTCGGGTAACGACCTTTGTTGTGCGTTCGAGGGAATCATCGTTGACTTCGGTGATCTGACAACCAACAAAGTCGTTGGTCTCTTCCTCATAGATCGGGATGTTCTTTACAACTGGCTTCTTTCGTGGTTCATCTTCGGGCTCCTGTACGACGTCAGGGTAGCGAGGCTTTCCCGTATAGGAATCGGCAGCAACGGGAGTTGGAACAATCTTGTTTGGAGACGGTTCTCTCGAGCTCTTTGCCTGTTGTATGTCAATGACGACGTTTTCCATGTCTTCACTGTTGAGAACCTTGTCGATTGTGGTCAAGTTGATGGTCTTTGTGCTGAGGTGTTTGCTTGGGCGACGCTCAGTTTTTGGGGACATTTTAGCTCCAGTTGGCTTTGTGGGTTCTCTTTGAGTGATTGGCTCTAGAGGTTCCTGTCTCTGTGGACGTGTAGAAATCGACGTCTTGATAATGTTTTCGCTGGTGGATCGAGACATCTTTTGTACGTTTTTGTCCACCTGGGTGACGCGATTAACTGGTGCCGATTCCTTTCTTGCGGTAACGGGTAGCTTTCGTATCGGAGAGCGGGGAGATAAAGCGGTGTCTACGTCCTCAAGATCGGTAGGAACTTCCGAATCTCTTTCTGAGTCTGTGGGATAGGTCACATCCTTACGTGTAGTTGTGGTTCTTTTGGTGGTGATCTTATCCGTAGTGGCTCGATTCGGTGTGGTTTTCGTTGGTGTCTTGGTTATTGGCTTACGAGCCGTAGCTGGAGATGTCGGAGGCGACACTTGGAATTTGGCTGTAGTAATGTGTGTCGTTTTGGGCGTTTTGTCCACCGAGACTGTTGTTTGCCTTGATGTTGTTACTGACGAGGTTATGTCGTCCAACTTCACCGATCTCGTCGGACTGGGAGACTTCCTTGATGGACTGCTATTAAGAGATCGTTGAGGGGAGCAGTAGTCGACTTCACTAGTGGGACGCGAGGGGCTTGAATCAGGTGAAATACTTGGTGACCGTTTTCTCTCTGTGGGCCTTGTGATTGGTCTTAAATCACCAGTGAGCTTAGTGGGCTTCTTAGGTGTGTCCTTACTTGTTTTTGGAAGTGTGGCCGTTAGCCTCGTGACAGTCGTTTGAATAGTGGTTTTAACCGTACTTCCAGGAGTGGTTTTCGGCTTGCGACTTGAAGGTAGCTCAGCCGGAATACGTTTCTCTGTAATCGGCTGTGATCTTGGGGTAGACGATGTAACTTTTGTTGGTACCTTATCGCGTACCGAAGGCTGAGGTTTCAGGCGCTGAGAACGAAGGGAATCTTGTTCTTCGATCGTTGATTGCTTCCGCACCGTGGTTGTAAGGGATGTTGTTGTAGGCTTACTGGGACGTCGGGGAGATACTTTGTCACCTGGAGAGCTATCCCGTCGAAAGCCTTTTGGATATCGCTTTTCAAAATCAGTTTGTTGCACGACTGCTTTGGTAGTTGTACTTTTCGTCTTCGTTTTGTCAGTATCCTGGGGCCTGGGACGTTTTTGTTTGTCAGGTGCAGGTAGAACACTCGGCCGACTTTGCTTGCATGACACGATTTCAATGTCTTCTCGTGTTATTGTGTCATCACTGTCGTCATCAGGAGATGTGGGCGTTTCACGAAGTGTGTCCTCTGGCTTTTGCTTTCTTGGAGCGTCTCCGTGAGGGTGATCAATCAACTGCTCGCGCGTGGTCTTGGTTGTTCTCGTGACGTATGTCTCTTCAATGTCTTCATCGGTTGGTTCCCGTCTTCTCGGCTTTCCTGATGGGGTAGTTCCACGGGGCCGATCAGCTGGATAGCGATCGTCGACAGTCGTGCGATCAGTTTTGGTTGTGACGGTACTGTGGAAAGTGGTTTCGTCGGTTGGTTGTGGACCTCTTGGTTTTCCAGTTGGCGACTTTTCACGTGGAGAATCCTTGGGGCCTAGCTTGCTTGGAGACGTACCACGAGGACGATCAGTGATCTCTTCGTGAGTGGTTTTGGTGGTTTTGATAACGTAAGTCTCCTCGATATCTTCGTCTGTGGGTTCACGTCTTCTAGGCTTTTCTGATGGAGAGTTTCCACGTGGGCGATCAGTTGGATAGCGATCGTCAACAGTTGTGCGATCAGTTCTAGATGTCACAGTTCTTTGTACAACAGTTTCGTCGGTTGGCCGTGGACCTCTTGGTTTTCCAGTTGGAGACTTTTCGCGAGGCGAATCCTTTGGACCTGGCTTGCTTGGAGAGGTTCCACGAGGACGACCAGTTGGATAGCGATCGTCAACAGTTGTGCGATCAGTTCTGGTTGTGACGGTACTGTGGAAAGTGGTTTCGTCGGTTGGTCGTGGGCCTCTTGGTTTTCCAGTTGGCGACTTTTCGCGTGGTGAATCCTTGGGACGGGGCTTGCTTGGAGACGTACCACGAGGACGATCAGTGATCTCTTCGTGAGTGCCTTTAGTGGTTTTGATAACGTAAGTCTCCTCGATATCTTCGTCTGTGGGTTCACGTCTTCTCGGCTTTTCTGATGGAGAAGTTCCACGAGGGCGATCAGTTGGATAGTGATCGTCAACAGTTGTGCGATCAGTTCTGGTTGTGACGGTACTTTGGAAAGTAGTTTCGTCGGTCGGTCGTGGACCTCTTGGTTTTCCAGTTGGAGACTTTTCGCGAGGCGAATCCTTTGGACCTGGCTTGCTGGGAGAGGTTGTACGAGGGCGATCAGTTGGATAGCGATCGTCGACAGTTGTGCGATCAGTTCTAGATGTCAGAGTTCTTTGTACAATAGTTTCGTCGGTTGGTCGTGGACCTTTTGGTTTCCCAGTTGGCGACTTTTCGCGTGGTGCATCCTTGGGACCTGGCTTGCTTGGAGACGTACCACGAGGACGATCAGTGATCTCTTCGTGAGTGCTTTTGGTGGTTTTGATAACGTAAGTCTCCTCGATATCTTCGTCTGTGGGTTCACGTCTTCTCGGCTTTTCTGATGGAGAAGTTCCACGAGGGCGATCAGTTGGATAGTGATCGTCAACAGTTGTGCGATCAGTTCTGATTGAGACGGTACTTTGGAAAGTAGTTTCGTCGGTCGGTCGTGGACCTCTTGGTTTTCCAGTTGGAGACTTTTCGCGAGGCGAATCCTTTGGACCTGGCTTGCTAGGAGAGGTTGTACGAGGGCGATCAGTTGGATAGCGATCGTCAACAGTTGTGCAATCAGTTCTGGTTGTGACGGTACTGTGGAAAGTAGTTTCGTCGGTTGGTCGTGGGCCTCTTGGTTTTCCAGTTGGCGACTTTTCGCGTGGTGAATCCTTGGGACCGGGCTTGCTTGGAGACGTACCACGAGGACGATCAGTGATATCTTCGTGAGTGCCTTTAGTGGTTTTGATAACGTAAGTCTCCTCGATATCTTCGTCTGTGGGTTCACGTCTTCTCGGCTTTTCTGATGGAGAAGTTCCACGAGGGCGATCGGTTGGATAGTGATCGTCCACAGTTGTGCGGTCAGTTCTGGTTGTGACGGTACTTTGGAAAGTAGTTTCGTCGGTCGGTCGTGGACCTCTTGGTTTTCCAGTTGGAGACTTTTCGCGAGGCGAATCCTTTGGACCTGGCTTGCTGGGAGAGGTTGTACGAGGGCGATCAGTTGGATAGCGATCGTCGACAGTTGTTCGATCAGTTTTGGTAGTTACGGTACTTTGGAAGGTAGTTTCATCAATTGGTCGTGGACCTCTCGGTTTTCCAGTTGGCGACGTTTCGCGTGGTGAATCCTTGGGACCCGGCTTGCTTGGAGACGTACCACGAGGACGATCAGTGATCTCTTCGTGAGTGCTTTTGGTGGTTTTGATAACGTAAGTCTCCTCGATATCTTCGTCTGTGGGTTCACGTCTTCTCGGCTTTTCTGATGGAGAAGTTCCACGAGGGCGATCGGTTGGATAGTGATCGTCCACAGTTGTGCGGTCAGTTCTGGTTGTGACGGTACTTTGGAAAGTAGTTTCGTCGGTCGGTCGTGGACCTCTTGGTTTTCCAGTTGGAGACTTTTCGCGAGGCGAATCCTTTGGACCTGGCTTGCTGGGAGAGGTTGTACGAGGGCGATCAGTTGGATAGCGATCGTCGACAGTTGTGCGATCAGTTCTAGATGTCAGAGTTCTTTGTACAATAGTTTCGTCGGTTGGTCGTGGACCTCTTGGTTTCCCAGTTGGCGACTTTTCGCGTGGTGCATCCTTGGGACCTGGCTTGCTTGGAGACGTAGCACGAGGATGATCAGTGATCCCCTCCCGAGTGGTCTTAGTGGTTCTGGTTACGTATGTCTCATCGATATCCTTGTCTGTTGGATGACTTCTTTTCGGTTTTTCTGATGGAGAAGTGCCACGAGGACGATCAGTAGGAAAGCGATCCTCAACAGTTGTGCGATCAGTTCTGGTTGTGACGGTATTTTGGAAAGTAGTTTCATCAGTTGGTCGTGGACCTCTTGGTTTTCCAATTGGCGACTTTTCGCGTGGTGAATCCCTGGGACCTGGCTTGCTTGGAGACGTCCCACGAGGACGATCAGTAATCTCATCGTGAGTGGTCTTGGTGGTTTTGATGACATAAGTCTCTTTGATATCTTCGTCTGTGGGTTCACGTCCTCTCGGTTTTTCTGATGGAGAAGTGCCACGAGGGCGATCAGTTGGATAGCGATCGTCAACAGTTGTACGATCAGTTCTGGTTGTGACGGTACTTTGGAAAGTAGTTTCGTCGGTTGGTCGTGGACCTCTTGGTTTTCCAATTGGCGACTTTTCGCGTGGTGAATCCTTAGGACCTGGCTTGCTTGGAGACTTACCACGAGGACGATCAGTGCTCTCATCGTGAGTGGTTTTGGTGGTTTTGATGACGTAAGTCTCATCGATATCCTCGTCTGTTGGTTGATGACTTCTCGGTTTTGCTGATGGAGAAATGCCACGAGGACGATCAGTTGGATAGCGATCGTCGACAGTTGTGCGATCAGTTCTGGTTGTGACGGTACTTTGAAAAGTAGTTTCGTCGGTTGGCCGTGGACCTCTTGGTTTTCCAATTGGCGACTTTTCGCGTGGTGAATCCTTGGGACCTGGCTTGCTTGGAGACGTGCCACGAGGATGACCACTGATCTCCTCCCGCGTGGTCTTAGTGGTTCTGGTTACGTATGTCTCATCGATATCCTCGTCTGTTGGTTCACGTCTTCTTGGTTTTTCTGATGGAGAAGTGCCACGAGGACGATCAGTTGGAAAGCGATCATTAACAGTTGTCCGATCAGTTGAGACAGTGCTTTGGAAGACTGTTTCATGAGTTGGGCGTGGAGCTTTTGGCCTTCCAGTTGGCAATTCACCTCGAGGAGAGTCTTTGGGCCCATCGCTTGGACGATCTACCGTTTCCCTGTCATCGGTCTTTGGTGTGCGACTTGTGACTTCACCTGTTGGAGACTGATCAAATGGTGTTCGATCATTGGGATATGTATTTTTCGACGTTTTGCTCGTTCTTGTGACTGTTGTTCTTTCATTCGATGGATATCTTGGACTGTCGTCATCATCACAATCTTCAATACTCACGACATCGCCCGGCTGTGGTTTCTGTGGCCTAGGCTTCTCAGGTTTATCTTCGTCAATGCTTAGTACTTTTCGCTCGATGTCAATGAAATCTTGAATTCTCTTCGCTCGCTCGACCGTAGTTTCTTTCTCGATACCAAGTATTTGACGACACCGTTCCTCGTATGTCTCGCTTCTATCCAATGGCGGTCTCGACCCCTTCGGCTTGGTAGTGCTCGTTGGTTCTAACGGCTTTTTGGATTCAGATAGTTCGTCTGGCTTTTTAGGCGAAGAATTTTCTGGACCCTTTGGATATTGGGACTTTTGTGATGGTTCTCTATTGATCCGCTCGGTTTCCAAGAAATCTGTTGTTACAGTTCGCTTGTCGGTCTTACGGGTTCTTTTGAAAATCGAATCTTCTTCATCGACCGTAGTCGATTGTGTCGGTTTGCGGTATTCAAAATCACTCGTCGGCGAGCCTGCTCGAGAAGAATCGGGCTCGAAACCCTCATCGTCGGATGTTGGTCGTTTGGATTTCAAATTCTTTCCGCCTGTCAGGTCGGCTGGGACGTAGCCCTCGTCAATATCTTCCGGTTCAGATTGAGTTTCCGGTTCGCGATCCCGTGCCGGTTCGCGTCTAGTCTTTGTCGGGTGGCTGTCGCGGCTTATTATCGAATTATCGACTTTGATGGTTTTAGTAAAACGAGTAGTAGTGTTATCGACTTTAGATGGAGAGGAGGAAGGCTTCGTGGTTGGACTAGTGATTGGACTAGTGGATGGTGCGACTTTTTGTGGTTTATCATTTACGGACTTTGGTGCATTATGAGGAGAAGTGCTGATGAATGATGGACTGGTTTTCGATGGTCGGTCGGGTGATGATATTGTCTTAGGTCGTTCTGGGTGCGGTGATGATCGGTCAGCTGAAAATATGCGTTCGAATGGGAGACTTAGTGAGTTGAGGGTAATAACAATTAAAACAAAAATAAATAAAATGTGTGAACGACGTGTGAGCACATTAAAAATGGATGGATCATTGTAATAAAGTGTGTGTAAGTTGTAGGTTCTACTGTGGGAGTAGACAGAACCGGACTCTACCTTTTGAAGCGCTAGGAATGTAATGGGGATAGGATACTTGTTTGTTTGTCGTCTGATTGTGTTTCTCGTTTATTTCGGTGGCTCGGTGCTGGGATACATATCCCTCGGGCCTAGTTTTCGGCTTGCTACTGTATAGAGTGTCTGGTTTGCTGGGCTTGCTTGTGTCTTGGGGTTTCGCAGATTTATTTATGGTCGATGTCGGGGTTGTTATTGCTGTTTTTGTTGATGTTGTTTTCGATGTGGTGATGTTGTGTTTGGTGGCTGTGTCGAGAAGGGTGTTTACTTCTTCCTCGGGGTTGTATGGAGTGGGCCTACGGGAAGTATTGGGAGTGGTACCTGTAAAAGGTTGTCTTTTACTTTAAGCTTAACCTAGGCGACATTGCAATGAGGTTGGGTTGCACATCAATTTTTTTTTTCGTGGAAATATTCATTCACAAAGCGAGATGAGACCTCTCACCAAAATAAAATACAGTAACAATGGGATGCAGGCATGAGGTCATGAGGAGAGCATGTTAGGGATATCTGATCTTACCAAGGAGCTGCCTATTTTTTAGGCGACTGGACGGCAGTGTTGCATCGGACGGACCAAGCTGATAGTACGTTTCCTTTTTAAGGAGCGGTTCCTCAGCAATGCGTTCGCCTACAAGAAAAGCTTCGGTAGCAGCGAAGTTTTTCTTGTTTAGCAGCAGCTCAGGTGTGTATGGATTTTTAACTGAAGGAAGCATAAGCGGTATTTGTCTTGGATTTTTTTTTGTGATATCTGGGATTAGGATGGGTCTGGACACTTACCTGTTGTCGGCCGTCCAGTAACCTTGTCAGTTGGCTTGGTTGGAGTACGTCGGGCTGGTTGTTGATCGAGCGGGCTTTTCGGACCCGAAACTCGACGGCCATCGGTTGTGGTGGATTTGTGAGTCTTGGTCACAGTTCCAGAGCTAATACGGCTTGATTCGGAATTAGTTACGCTTTCGTGTGAGGGACTGCGCACATCGCGTTTTATTGGCGAATAGTTATTGCGTATGGAACCAACACTGCCACGGGTTGTGTGACGATCGGAGATGCTATCGCGACGGATGGAGTCGACTGGCGAGGCACAGCGAAGAGACCTGGCGAAGGCCTGGTGTGCAGCGTCGATTTTTTTCTCGTAAATGACACTGTTGCTTCGATCGGATGTGACGGACGTGGTGTCATCACGGTCAACACTGGGTGGACGACGATTCTGATTTCTTGGTGAGTCGTCGTATTGGGGGGCGGCTGATGTGGTTGGTGTTGTGCGTCCCGGTTGTTTTACCGAGGGAAAGCCATGGGTGGAAAAGTCATCTGTAGATGGCTTACGGTTTTGATTGCTTGGTTCTTGACCGGATGGACGTCTTGGTGACCCATCTGATGGACCGTCGGATCTGACTGATGGAAATCCATGAGTTGAGAAATCTTCAGTCTTGCGAGGGTGCGTAGATGATGGCTCTTGACCGGTCGGACGTCGTGATGGTTTTTCGCTCGTTAATGGTTCATTACGCCTTGGATAGTCGCTAGTTGGTGTGCCTTCGCGAACCGACGGAAAGCCATGAGTTCCAAAGTCCTCGGTAGTGGAAGTCACTTGCCGACGGCTTTCGTTTGTCGAAAACTTCGAACGTGTAGTGGTCGAGGCCTCAGCAACCTGTGGATGACCATCGGACTGTCGGGGATACTCGGAACTCACGATGTGCACCCTTTCGGTGGTATTGTAATCATCATGGGCACTAGGTCGGCCTGATGGATATTCTTGAGTTGGCTTATCAGAGCGTACTGATGGAAAACCATGGGTGGAGAAATCTTGAGTTGGGCGTCCACCTGATGGTGATCGGCCTTTCGGTTGATCGATGGGCCTGCGCACTGACGGAAATCCATGGGTTGAAAAGTCCTGATTTTCGTTCAGATTTTCAGAGTAACTTTCGACAGTTTCTGTCGAGAAGCGACGACTTTCGGAGAACTTCGAAGAGCTCTTGGACGATTGCTTAATTACCTCAGTTGCAGTGTATCCATTAGTTGAAACATCGTCCGTTTGTGGACGAGTATAGCGACTCGGTGTGATTGGTGCAAGAGCTTCGGGAATTCCATCAGGTCCGCGGTGGCTAATGCTATCGTGATCAATGACGAAACGGTCACGTTCGGTCTGAATTAAGTCAGCGCTAGTTATTTTCTCGTTACGCATTTTCTGGCTGAGATCCTTTTTAATGGTGGTGCTTGAAATGTGCTCCACGTTGTCCACAATGTCATTTGGGTGACGGGTCACTGTCACTGTATTTGGCGACGGACCACTTGGTTGTTGATTCACGTCTCGCAAGATCTGTGTTGACCGCTGATCAATCGTGTTAGAGAATTTCTGTTCTTTACGAGATTTCTCCAATCGGGAATAGATCTCCTCCTGAGTTGGAGTGCTAGGAGTTCTCAACGGACTTGTTGCAGCATTTGAATCTCGTGGTTTCGATAGGCGTGAGAAAACATCCTCGGATCCTTGCACTTGCTTCTCAGTTGTTCTCTGAGTAGTGTTTGAAGACGTGCGTTGCTGCTGAGTTTGATTCAGTGTTTTTGCAAGGGAACCGGCATCAACGCTTGCATCGGTTTCGTAGCGCTTGGTCTTAACCGTGGTGCCGTCCGGTAGTTTCTTTACGGTAGTGATCATCTTCACGCCCGGTTTCGGGTATTCAACTGTGTTTGAAACGACCGTACCTGGTTGGGACATTAGGTACTGGACATGTTGCTGATATTCCGGAGAGTTTTTGTCCATTTCCACGTATTTCGTGGTATCCTCGTGCACATTACTAGTGGTTTCGCTCCGTTCGTTCCGTTCGCTTCGTTCATTCTTCTGGTACTGCTGCTGTTGTTGTTCACTACGTAAAGTATTCGAATTGACCGACGAGAGTGGCCTCTGATGATGAGGTTCCTGTGTCAACCGCCTAACGTTCGTATCAAAACCGGTATCTAAGCCTGCATCATCGCTTGAAATCACTTTAGTCGATGATGACGACACGACCTTCGATGACGATGATGTCACCGAGCTGCTCTTCATTTCCGTGCGCCCGGAATTCTCATCTCCAACCACAACGTGCTCCTGCAAGTGCGTTTTCGAGCTCTCCGCTGCCTTCTTCACGTAGTTGTTCTCGTCACCCACATGCGAAGCACTCGATTTCTGTTCATTTCGACCGGCGAATTCAGCTCGACCTCCAGGTAGCAATTCGACACCTACACAAAATTGAGAAACGAAAGAAACATTCACTCAAGTCATTCTCGAATCTAATCGAAGTTACTCACCATCTGTTTTGGCCACGGTCTCGGTACGGAAAGCCCGTCCATCTGGACTGACCTCCGACGATGTCTGTACATTCCAACCGGTAGTATCGGGTACGAGAACCCCTCCGGCTACGCCTCCACTATTGCGAAACTTAATATCGCGCAATGGACTCTCCGAATCGCGAACTTCCTTCGATTTCAAGCTCTGAAAACTCTGATCCACCAACGAATCTCCATGACTAGGTGTCAATGGAGTCTTGCCAAAACACACATCTGTTGCTGGATTCATAATGTTGCCGTCCGATGAATAAAATTCCTTTAATCTCGACTCACGTAGCTTATACAAATGCGAGCGTATCTCCTTCTTTCGACCGAAATCTTCAGATTGTTGCCACTAAACAAACAAAATCAAGAAAAAGTATCGTTTTAAAATGCTGATTATTCTAGCAAAAGACTAGGTGTCGTTCGATCGAGGTTCGTTTTTAAACTAAACGCAAGTTGTCTGGGAATGAGGCAACCTGATGGAAAGCTCTTGATCATTCGTATAGTTCAATATGTGCGCGTTTATTCAGAATCGGGGGTGACACCGACACGACTAAGTAGGTTTTATAACGACTACCCACGCGTAAGCCGCGAGTCAAGCATTTTACCATTTCTGGTCGTCGCGAATATCTATAAACACTCATCGGTGCTTAGGTCGGGGCTGCGTCATCGATGCAAAAACAGAATATAAGAAAACGAGGGGAAAAAAAAGTGGAAACGATCAAACAGGTACTAGATATCACGTTCGTATTCGTTTCATTCATTGTAAAATCCATTCAATAGTAATGACATTCAATTCAATTCATTAGGTAAGGTGTAAACGGTCGAACAGCAATTGCATTTGCGCATTTGGAGGATGTAGAACACGGCTCAGGAGTACACGTATCAAGTCTATTTTGAGGCTTTTCGATCGGGGATTACGTCATGCATGCATATAGATTGGCTGGCATGGAGACGAGCTTATGTCGATTCTGTGTTGTTTACTTGGAATTATTTTTTATGGACACGAACGAGTTGTGGGCTTATTGAAATGGTGCCAATTAACGATAATGACCTAAAAGGCTCAGGAGCTCGGGACAGAGTTCGATATGAGAAGTCCTTCATTGGCTGCGTTTTGCCTTCGGACTTTTGTGGAACGTATTTGGAAAAAATGGAATGAAATTCAAGTTTTCAATCCTCCTGCATCTCTAAGCTATGATTTTTATGATCTGGTTCTGAGCTTCTATGAAAGCACTTTGTCTTCTTGGATACATTGCCTTATGCTTGACTATCGTATAGAGCAGCATGCAGAACCATACCTCCTAGCATTTTAAGATCTCTGTAGGTTTTCAACACACTCAAAACGTGAGAAAGAAGATTTTAAAACCAAAAAGTACAACATAAAATGCAGAAGGTCTCCCAGAGGCAAGCATCTTTTCAGAGGCACCTTGTCAGGCACAAGCACAAGCAACTGGCTTGTTATCCTTCCGCTAGATAAGTGTGGGTCGAACACTCTACTGAGTTATGGGATAAGCCCAGTCATAACACTCACTGACGAAGATCTACGCGATATGTGACTGCGGACAAAGCAGTTCTGTGTGAATGCCCAAATTTCTTAAATTTACTGTCTGAGAAGACAACTTGTTATGTTATTAGTAACATGCTAGAATGGACCTAAATTTCTAAGTTCTATCTTACTTAGGTGGGATCTAAGGTATCAAAGAATCACCTTTTCTTAGAAGACATTACGCACTGCAAGCTGCCCATTATGGTGATTGTGGGAAGACCACATTATAGGGGTTAGTAGTACCGTCAACAATGACGCGACAAGACGATGACTCAGTCTTACTGTTCCGACGTTCGACACTCGTCACATTGGAGTAGGAAAATCAAAGGCAGCCTCTACGCTGGAATCAAAGAGTCATACTTCATCACCTTGGTCATATTTGGCAATCTGTCGAAGCTGATGTATTCAATGATTCGATCGTGAAAACGTTTGCCAAACTTTGTATAAAACAGTCGAATGGAGTATTCCTGCCCGGGACGTCTACTCTCATGGAATATTTTTCTATTATACGAGTATATTGCGGCTTTTTTATTTTTCTTGCTTCACTCCTAAGTATGATTTCCAAAGTGTTCACAAACAAAAAAAACCGCATTTAATGACGACAGTAATCTTGACTTCATTATTCTATAAGCTTGGGACGAATACCTTAGGTGATGTCACTTATAGAAACTGTCAATTTGATTAATAACAATGGATTTCCCGGAAAAAAATCTTAAGACATAAATTCTTACGAAACGAAAAAAGTATTTCCAGTTGTTGCTGTTCATTATAATCTAAGAAAACTAGTTTCTATAGTCAGAAGGCATACCTCAATATTGGGAGCAAATTTGCTACTTAAAAATAAAATTCAATGTCAGATAGATCAATTGCTTTTAATACTGTCGGAGTAAGTAATGCCCGTTAATACACTGCCGTTCAAATTTCCTTTCTACGACTACATGAGATTAACATCTTTAACCTTCCAACCACACACTGGGGTATGAGATACCCCCCACAGAATTCAAAACTGTGCAGTTTCCGTTAAAAAAATTTCCTAAGCATGTCATGCTTATGTATATTCAATTTTAAATTCCCTGCAGTAGCAGGCGATGGTGTTCAGTTCCGAGACTTTTTTAACATGTTCAGTCGTGCTTCGAAGTTTTAGCTCGGGTGTCATATACCCCAGTGTGCAGTGCATTTTTTTAGTGAAATATTTTCTCTTTTAATTATTTTGGACTAAAATTTAATAAAACAAGTGTGAGGTTTGTTCAGCCATGAAGTAAGTTACTGTAGGGCAATATTAATTTACGTTTTACAGCAAAATGGCTTTTCTTCGAGACGAATCCATTGAAAGGCTTTTGTTTGATGCTGAAGGGCCTTTAGAAAGCGGAGACGAATCACATATTTTTGCAGGCGATGATTCTGACAACGATCCGGACTACCTTGAAGAAAAATCGGATTCTGAGAGTGAGCAGAGTGCTGAGGACGAAGAGAGTGAACAACCATATACTGCTTCACCAAAAAAAAAAAAGAGTTACTGTTTTGAAAGGGAAATCCGGTTATAAATGGAGCACAGTCGCACCTGAGAGACGAGGAAGGCATAAGATGCGAAATTTCGTCACTCATTTGCCTGGTCCCAAGAGTGAGGCGAGAAACATCACAACCCCTTGGTTGTGAGCTTGGAGCTTACTCCTTTCAGACGATATTTTGGAGAAAGTTGTCGCACAAACAAATGAGCAAATAACGCGCTGTTCTTCAACAATAACTACACCACACACATACCAAGGAAAGATAGACATCATCGAACTAAAGGCTTTTATTGGCTTATCATATCTTGCTGGTGTAAGGAAAGCTACCAAGCTGTACCTCAACGAACTTTGGTCAACAAGATTTGGCGTCTCAATTTTTAGAGCAAAAATGTCGCTTCATCGTTATGAATTTATTGGGACGTACCTCCGATTTGATGACAAAACAACCAGGGCTGAGCGTAAGGTAGACGACAAATTTGCACCTATTCGGGAAATATGGGATGCGTCCATCACAAATTGTAAATCGCTTTACATGCCGTTCGAATATTGTACCATCGACGAGCAACTGATGGATTATAGAGGCAATTGTCCGTTCCGTATTTATATGCCATCGAAGCCAGACAAATATGGAATAAAATTTGTAATGATGAACGACGCTAGGACTTGGTACATGATTAACGCTATTCCAAACGTCGGCAAGGTCAACCTTGCAACAAATAAGTCGGTGCTTTCCTGCTATGTAAAATAATTGTCTGCAAGTATGCATGGAACGGGAAGGAATGTAACAGTGGAAGGAATGTAACAGTGGTTGGAAATGTAACTGGTTCTCTTCTGTTCCTCTATTCCAGACGATGCTCACGGAATTTAATCTGACAATGTTGGGCACTCTGCGGAAGAACAAGAGGGAGATACCACCACAGTTTCTAGCTCATAAGGAAGAAGGTACTTCACAATTCGCTTTTGACGATAATAAGACCTTGCTTTCTTTCGCTCCAAAAAAAAATAAAATCATCTTACTCCTATCCACGGCTCATTACTCAGATGCGGTAGATCAAGAATCGGGAAAGCCCCAAATGATCCTCGATTATAATGACACCAAAGGAGGCACTGGCACATTTGACAAATTGTGTCATACATATACAACCTCAAGAGCAACACGTCGATGGCCTATGAGGATTTTCCTTGGTATGTTGGATCACTGTGGCATAAACGCCATGATTCTTCACTCCCTTGCAAAACCAGACAAAAAACTGCCAAGAAAGGAATTTCTTTACGACTTATTGTATAGCCTTGTTGAGCTGCAATTAAAAAGAAGAGTCCAGGTGCCAACATTGAGACGGGGTTTGAAACAAGTTATCGAAGAGATACTATGCATTGATGAAGGCAAAACTGAACCAACTTCGAATCTTGAAAACCAACAGCCCATCACCTTGGAAAAATATGTTCGGTGTAACTTATGTGATCGGAAAAAAGACAGAAAAACAAAAAAACTTTGTGTGACATGTCGACTTCCCATGTGCGAGGAGCATCGCTCACTGCAATGCATAGAATGCAGCTCAAAAAATTAAAATGTTGGGTTTAAAAAAACAAACATTTATCCCCCTTTTAAAACAATATATTGGAGTAAACAATAAAAAAAAGTATTAAAATGCGTAATGTGACAGTTTTTAAGACTATTATTTTAAACTTTTTTATGAATTTGACTGATTTTAGTTGACAACTATATTTATTAACTTTTTTTTGTAACCTAATTTTGAAATTATGTTTTTCTTTTTCCAGTATTTTTATATTTTATGTTATTCATCGTATTGAATTTTGTTTTGATGAAATGCAAATATGAATTTAAAAAAATATAAATATATATACATATAAAATAACATCTTTTTTTAAAATATTTTTGGGTGGAGTATGTGAAACCCCAGTGTTAGAAAAAATATGTGTGTGAGGACGGAAGGTTAAACAAAATTAACCGCTCAAGCTCAAACGTTGTGTTATATGTTATTATCCGCTTATTTTGTTAAATCCTTGATCGAGGCAACAAGCAGAAGGA
Organism: Merodon equestris; assembly: GCA_958301585.1. NCBI lineage: Eukaryota > Metazoa > Arthropoda > Insecta > Diptera > Syrphidae > Merodon > Merodon equestris. The sequence goes on along the minus strand of OY284415.1, from coordinate 10,022,369 downwards.
TAGAGGACATTTCTGTGAAAATAAAATAACGAAAACGAAAAAATAGCGAAATGTGACGAAAAAAACATGGACATTTCTTTTAAAGTGCGGAAGCTTACTTTAACCCTTAAATGCCTAGAGTATATTTTAAGATACAACCATTTAACTATTTTTAATAATTAATTTTGGAGTTTTAAGGCATGTATTATTTTCAATCATGTTTTCTTAGCTCAAATTCTTGCTAAAAGAAAAAACAATTTTTTTGTTTTCTTGAAATTTTATAAATGAAACATCTGGTATTCAAATATTTTTTGGATCATATACAAAATTTTGGTTTTTTTATACATTCTTTTAGCAATATTTCACGGATGAAAAAAATCCATTCAGGTGTTAACAGGCTTAAAAAATATAATATGCATTTATTTGAGCGGTTCTGAGAAATACAGCTTGTACACTTTTGCATTTAACGGTTGTATTTTAAAAGATACATTGTCATTTCGAGGTGCGCTTTCATATGAAGAGGTTGTTAATGCTCTGGTTTTATTTTAAAAAAGGTTGGTATAATGAAAGTGTTTTTTTTTTTTTTTTTATTTAGAATTAGTTTCATGCCTTAGATTTTTAGATAAAGCGTTTGTCTTGAAGTTGGAACATTGTGTAATTGACGTTTTTAAGTTAATTTTTTTTTAATTTGGAGACACTAAATTTATTGTAGGTTTTAATTACTAATGAGCAAGTATTCTCGTGTTTTGTTGGTAGACAAGGGTAATGGCAGAATTTACTACAATCGATGGCGTCAGGATGACGGATGAAGAAGTGACTGCTTTAGTGATGAATATAAGTTTCGAAAGCATTGATAATTTAGATGATGAAGGTAATGAACTTTTTGAACCGGAGTCGGCGAATTATGTAAGCTCAAGAAATTATGCTATTGTTGAAAATGACAGTCCAAATGAAGGTAATAATGAATGTGAAAGAACAATTGCAAGTGAAGGTTTCGATTTTAACATGACAATTAATAATTCTTTTGTGAATATGATAAATGGCGATGCTGATAACACAAATACGGAATTCATAGAGCCAAAACAAGTTTCATCTGGTTCCAACAATAATTGGACTACATTTCCTCACGAATTTTCACAAATAATCGCAGATCCAAAGTCTTCCGAATTTGAAGAAGTTTTATGGAAAAAGAATAATATCGTTTACAACGCTGATCAAATCAAATTCAGAGGAGACTCCGAAATTCCTGAAGAAATACTAAATTTACAAACTCCATTTCTAGTCTGGCCATATATTTTTCATGCTTCCCTGGAGCAACGCATAGTTGAAGAAACCTTAGCGTATGCAGGACTTACTGAATCGTTCCGCTTTGAAGTTTCTGATCTCCGAAAATTTATTGGGATACTTTTTTATATGTCCTACTTCAAGCTTCAGTACAAGAGATTTTTATACTGAAAATGCGAATCGGTCTGTGCAAGCGGTAAAAAAACAAATGATTAGGAACGATTTGAAAAAATAAGGCAGTTCATTCACTTTAATGATAAAAAAACAGCGGGTAAACGTGACGACCCTAAACGTGATCGCCTTCATCTTATAAGACCTCTAATAGACACATTAAATAAAACTTTTGGAAGTGTACCCCGACTAGAACGTTTCTGTGTGGATGAACAAATGTGTTCCTCAAAAATTGGACATTTTATAAGACAATATTTGCCAAATTAACCAAAGAAATGGGATTTCAAATTCTTTGTATTGTGTGACAACAAGGGATATGCATACAAGTTTGAGGTCTATGATGGACCACTTTACTTGCCCGGTCCAAATAAACCAGATTTGCAATCATCCGCGAACATTGTAGTCCGATTACTTCGAGAAGTTCCACGCTTTCTAAATTATAAAATTTATTGCGACAACTACTACACCACTGTTCCTTTGATGGTATATCTTCGTACTCAAGGAATGCTTGCAGTAGGTACGATCTGAAGAAATCGACTTAAGAATTGCAAGCTTCCTGATGGCAAGACTATGATGAAATTTCAACGGGGAATAAGTCAGCAATTTGTGGCTTGAATTGGCGGAGTTTATGTAACCTCTTTGTCTTGGAAAGACAACAGAATTGTCAATCTTGTTTAAACCTATGTCGGGATCAAACCGATAGTCTACAGTGATGATAGCCAAATAGCTCACACTGTCAAAAGATATGACCAAAAAGACAAATCTATTAAAATGATCCCATGTCCAGAAATCATCAAGGAGTATAATCTGCATATGGGCGGAATAGATTTGCTAGACAGTTTCATGGGACGCCATAAAATTTTAATGAAAGGCCGTAAATGGACAAATCGGATTTTTTATCATTTCCTTGATCTGATATGTGTAAATGCTTGGATTCTTTATAAAAGAATTAACAAGAACAAATCCAGCTACCGAAGCATGAGGTTAATTGATTTCAAGCTGGAAATAGCTGATGTCTTATTTAGCTACGGATCTGTTGAAAAGCGAGGGCGTCCATCGCTCGTAGTTGCTATTCAAGCTAAGCGACAAAAACCAAATTCATCATTTGCTCCTCCTAAAGATATTCGCATGGACAAAACAGACCACTGGACGTTGATGGGAAAAAAACGAAGGCGCAAGCTTCCAAACTGTGTTGGTCAAACCAAAATGTTCTGTTCAAAATGGAAAGTTAATCTATGCATAACTAGTGAAAAAAATTGCGTTATAAAATACCAAACTTCTTGAAAATGCTCTTATATAATCTATTTTTATGAACATATGAACATTTGTATGTAAATAATATATTTATACATATACTTAAGATAAATATGTGCAATGAATTATAATTTTATTTTAAATTTGAAATTGCTAATTGAATTTTAGAAACATTATTTCTTCTTATTTTCCTTTAATAAAATTTTAACTGTTTAGTGCCCACTGTATCTTTCAAGATACAAGCACTATTTTTCATTATATACGAATAAAAAAAAATAAAACAAAAACAATAAGTTTGCATCTGTTATCTGGATTTTATTTCGGGCAAAATCAATTTTTTTTATTAAAATCGAGTTACTGGGCATTTAAGGGTTAAAGTTAGTTTGCAAATGCAAAAATTACCTAAGGGCAGGTTTACTTGTTGGAAAATCTAATATCGTAATTAGTTCAGAAATAGGAAAATAAGAAAATTAAGGGTCGAAAAAAAAAATTAGAAGTAAATGTGGGGTATAGTGTTCAGAAAATCAAGCAAAACCTCAAGACGTCAGTAATATGTACACAAGTATTATTGATCACCGCATTGATGTCTGGAATCATTAAAAAATACCTTCTTTGACGAAACAGTAAGATGAGTCTAAAGGTAAAATAATTTTAGCGGCAGGGTTTAAAAGCTGCAAATCATTTATTTCCAAAACTAACAATGAGAAAAAGACTTAAGACTCAAGAAAGGGATATGTTTACAGGACTCTAGACTATTGATTATAGAATGAACCAATAGACTTCTACAACAGAAGAAGTGGACAGAAATGTCCACCAAAGTGCCATAAAAATGGTTCTCAGATAAAAGTATGTCTTTTAACAATACAACGAATTAAAGGACACTGTTCACAAGGTCAAAATGTGATTCCTTTTTGATGCTTGCTCGCAGCTTAAAATGCATCCACAGTCACCCGACATTAGCTCCATTAAACATTTTGGAAAAAACATTCCAATTCGAGTTATCAGCAGAAAAGCCCCTTTTAAAGAAGATCTACAACGTGAATGGGAACTTTTTTTTGCGAAAAAACAAACTTGTCGATAGTATTCCAAAGCAACTAAGAGCTTATTGATGTTAAGGGTGGCTTGGACAAGCAGGCCGACTTTCAAGTTGAGTTACATTAAAAGCATAACTCAAATCGACCACTAGCATTGTCATATATTTGAAGATTAAGTGTGCAGTTATTTTTCCCTTCACGAAAAGTCACAGTTTCACGAACAATGAATTTAATTTCCATTCCCAAAGCGTGTATCGCCTTCGCGCCATGCATTAAAAGTGGACTGTCGTGAAAGAAGAACATTATTGCTTTTTTTATATTTAGTTTCATTCATAAAAGTAGGCAGTTAACATTGTCATAATTGAAGTACGAGTGTATCACGTGGAACATTTTTTTTTTAATTTAGCTCAATAAAATTAGTAATTTTTTTTAATCCCGAAAAAATATTAGGGGTATGGCTTCATGGCAATGTTGAATCCATATGAAAACAGCGGTTAGCAGTCACTTGGTAACATTTGTAACTGACGATCATGCTTCTGCCCTTCACTCTTATGTAGTAAAACACTTCTAACCAATATATGTATAAGGACTTGTTTAAAGATGAGCTTATGAAAACATGCCTAGAAGGGTCTTTTTGCTTTCGGGTGGTGGATCATGCCATCAACTGGAGTATTTGGAACTTTACGTTAATGTTATATCTCCGTTTTCCATTTGAAAGAAGACGTTTCAGTAATGTTGAGCTAAGGTATTTGAACGTGGTGTTGGCACGTCAACCCCAAAAATGTCACACCTGGTGCGAGCATTGGCAGAACAAATACAAGCTATCAAGGATCTCGTTTCATTGATGTCAACCATGTTGAGGTACTTAGCAAGAGTATAGTGGTCCGCCATGATACCCAAAAGCATTTTGCTGTCAAGGCAGTAGACTTTCTAATTTTTTAAAACTTTTAAAGTTTTTTTTTTTTTTTTATAAAAAATTCAAGTTTATTTTTCATACATATGTATACTTGAAGATTTCTTTTGTTTATTTGGATATTTTGGAGACTGAGAGCTGTTTTATTGCAGATTTAAATTTGTGTAGAAAAATCACGAATCAGCATTAAGGGCATTTTTTGAATTCTCATCAAATATTTGTTAAGAATAAAAATAATCAAATAATTTAAAGCTTTACTACTGTGCTTTTGAAGTATCATAAAGTTCCTTTTTTTTGTAAAAATATAAATATAAATATTAAACAAGATGGGATCAGCTCGCCAGGAGCCAAACAAGAATTCAAGGTCTTCTACTTTCTTATGCTAGGTCTTCCTTGGTCTTGCATAAGTCTTCCCTGCCGCAGCTTTGCAAGTTAGAAGATTAAAATCGTTTATATTCTTACAGCTAACATTTTATAGTAGTAGGGCTTGAAGAAAGAAAGCTCACAAGCTTTAGGTCATGCGACCCTTAAGCCCGATTGACCTTCGAATGCATTGCTTCTATTCTCATTGTCACCACAAAACTTTGTCACCAATGATTCTAAAATCATTAATTCAGAAACTATTATTTGGCATGCTTGATATCTAAGTGCTGAAGGGATCACAGGATCATTCATCTTTAAAAATGATGTCAGCCAGAATGTTACAGTTAATAGTGATCACTATCGATCACAGAATTTGTTGCTTTTCAATTAAATGCCATTTAATAAAATATGACCGCATAAAGTTCTTGTCATAATAAACCTACGAATTTAGTACCAAAATTATATGAACTAAGACTTTTGTTTCATTATTCGTGGTATGTCTTTAAACAGAAACGTTCGAAATTCATTTGATTACAGTAATCTAGAACATGGAAGGAACACATTCGTGACAGGCTTGGCGAAGGTTTCTCAATGCGGCTGTAAGCTCCGAGAGGTAAAACTTAAAGGTAGAGTTAATTTCAATTTACCGAAAACAAATAAAATGAAATGAACACATTTTGGCGCTAAAATATTTCAATAAACTTTTGATACTACATGTTGATTTGTCATGAGTCATATTGATGTTTTTCAAAATCTGTCCGAATTCAAATGCTTTTTTGAATGTTTTTTATCAATCGGCCCTCAGGTGTTCAAATTTGAGACTAATGATTTAAATCTGTTCACACGTTTAGAAGAACGCTCCTTGTGGACTGTCAGACTACATATTTCTATTCTGCCTATGGTATAAGACAATCTGATAACATAAATCAAGTGTAAAAACTAATATTAATTAACATAGTTCGATTCGCGCAATGCTATATGCAGACTCATGAGTTTATTGTATGTGATAGAAAATGGATTTTTTATTAATTTAAGAGATTACTCAGTACGTTCATTAGTTCATAATTCCCGCCATCCGTTTCAGCCAGTTAAGTTCTTTAAGTATAGATGGTAAGCCCTTCTCCTCATTCATTTTCCGAAGTCGTTCGAATGGAAAAGGGTCTATCCAAAAACGATTGAACAATATACAAAGCTTCAATATTTTGAACTCGTGATTTCTTTATTAAAACACGGATTATGTTTGCTCTTTTAGATAAAAACGTTCGAAAAGGAAGAATCTTAAAAAAGACAAAAAATAGCGCGTGCGAAAATTTTACAATTTCAATTAACATTTTTTTCAGACCAAAATCAAAATTCTGTTTCAACAGTAACCTAAATATTTCAAAATATTTTCTGAGGGTCCAAAATCGTAAGGATCGGTTAAGAAATTGCTGAGAAACAATTTATCTTAGATCGCAAGCTCCGCTTCGCTTCGCTCAATAATAATTTGTCAAATGTTGCATATAACGTGATTTTTATCATCGCCGTACTATTTTCCAAGTCGATTATTCGACATTTGGTGGCCAAATTCTAATCAACTAAACTGACTACGGACTCTGGAAACGTGGTTGTCCTGCGTGATAGTGGACCGTCAATCTCGTCAATCGGAAGAACTTGTCATGTGCACGACTTCAGCTTGAGGTATTTTGCGTCGGGTCTTGAGTCTTAACCTGTATAAAATTCAACTGATCTAGAAATTTAATTTAAACGACCATAGACAACGCTGTGTATTCGCTGATTGGGCTCTGAATCTGTTGGAACTTTACGCATATTTTGTCAAAAAATCCTCTTTAGAGACGATGCCCATTTTTAAATGAATGAATCTAGGAATAAGCAAAATGGTCGAATCTGAAGTGATACCAATCCACAGGTATAGTGTTGGGTAGGACACACATTTTTTTTGAGTTTGTATGAGGTACTCATTTGGGAGAGTGAAGTAGTACATTGTCCCACCTCATTTGAGGTACATCTTGTCACATGTCCCATTGATAGCATGCAATACTAATGCAAAAGTCGTGAGGTGCCTCTGAGTATGACAAGAATTGAAGTGGGAAAAATATTTTTTTTGAGGTGTTGGGACATTTTTGTAGTGATGTATGGGACGTTTTAAGTGCATCTTGTATGAGTAACGCAACACTACACAGGTACACCAGCATGCGCCCAAGAAAATCAGTGTTCGGGATGGAATTTTGCCTGATGGGATTAGAATGGCATTGCCACAATCGTCAATTAAAAGTCCTATAACTTCCTGTAACATAAACTAAATGATGGATATTGACAGCAGAGTGCTAAGATGCCTTAGAGTGCATGCCATGATGGACATTCTGCCCGAGCGATTTTAGGGTATGGTTATCTAGCGCAATAGCTACGTCAACTAATTACCAAGATTGTGCGTGTGGACACCTTTAGAATTCCTCCTTTGGAGCTTAAATCACAGGTCTATACGAATAAACCGCAAACAATTGATGCCTTTAAAGCCAACATAACGAAAGCCATCCGGCAAACTACTCTTTATGCCATAAAATATTCTTTGAAATTAAAATCAATTGCCCACGCAACTTGCGTTCTTTACATTTTAGAATCAGGCATCCTTATTGATAAAAAATTTGCGTAGGTATGTGAATTCATCAAGATCAAAAAATGGTGGACAACTTGGAAGCTCAGATCCACTCTTTTCTCACCAATCTTTTGGGAAAAGTAATCAGGAGTCATATGGCCGAAGCTGTACTTATTTTTTCTAAGATAAAGAAGTTCTACTTTTCCATAATATTCCATAGTCGCAAAAAACTGAGCAAAGCAACTTGATATCATGGAACCAAATGATAATAGAGCCAGTACCTAAATTGGAAAAAAGAGAAGAACTGGATGCGGAATGCAGGCTATTCCTTGATATCTGTTTGAAATTTAGCGAGGGCCACTTTGACCTCATGTCACTTCAGTAAGGACGCGATATAGCTATGACACAAGCATTTCATTTTGGATTTCGCCAGGTAATCGAAGATATAACTAGTAAGTATAAATAGAGCATGGTGAGTGAGGAGGAGTTCGAATATTGCGATAGCTGGCCAGATCACCGCTATTTCCGTCAATAGCATAGTGTGTCTGACAGTACGATGGACCTGAGTTTTCGTTCGAGTGCTCCAGCCGATAGTAAAAGCTTCCAAAAACGAACAAAAAAAATGGCAAATTTTGTTAAGTGCCTCCTCTCATTGAGTAATTAGATCATCGAGGGCGTGATTTCTATAACCAGATATTAAGTCACGGATGCTCCCGTAGTAAGTTTTAATAAGGTTTCGTAAAAGCGGTGAATAATTCTAAGCCTTTCTTATAAATGGGGAAACTCGGCATTGGGATGCTTTACTAAAAGTAGAAAAACGATTGTAAAAGTGCAATTGACAAGAACAGAATATTTAACAGGAGTGTCAAATCAGGTTTGGGCCAGAGGCCACAAGGTTAAGAACGAGTCTAGCAACAGCGGGATCATGAATACAATATTCATGAGACGAATACATACACACAATATTTCGAAGTTTCTGAACGACTGTTTTTCGTAAAGGCCGTTTGCTAGTAACATAGGAGTCATAATTTATTTAATGGAGAATCCTCAGAGGAATAAATCTCAAAATATCTCTAATGCCTAGCGACACTTGAAAACAGCAAATTTGACAAATTCAAAAAAATTCACCATCAAGGTCAAAACTACTTGACAATTCATTCAAGCAATTTTCTTGCCACACCAAGCGAAACTCAACCTTTAACTCTGCAGAACCCGCTACACAATTCATCGTGTTTACTGCCAACAATTTTATTTCTTATTAACAATCGTTTTTATAACCGTCTCACAACTGTTGACGATCCATATCACCTACTCAGGCCAACAACAAAAGAAATACCTACCCACCACGTCGTGTAGATACGAGTATCTACACAAAACCTTTAGCAAATAAAATTCAAAACGGATTGCATCACAGCAACTTTGGGCGGTCGATCGGTATTCGTGTGAGAAATACCATAAAACAACTGTGCTATCGCATAACCCTATAGATACTATATATGTACATCCGAACTTATTGTATAAATTTGCACATGAGGAAGCAACTTGAACCTCTACATAACCGATAGTTAGAATATTAGTTGAAATTAATAATACTATTCACATGTACGTATATAGTATCTGTGTATCTGCTAATCAACTCCATGAAGTCACCGCTTAGAAAAGTACGCAAAACCATTTAGAAGCACAACAAAAAACACGAAACTTACAGTCTTTCACGTCGTCTCTGCTTCCAGCTTCAAGTAGATCGAAACAAAACTAAATCATTAGTCAGATACATTCTCGATGCGATGGTGCTGGAAGGTACTTTGTATGTACACACCTTCAGCTCAGACGAACTGTTGACAAATTCTCGAATTTGTACTAGATGACGTCAGGTTGATAAGCAGTGAATAAAAATATTTTTTGTTTGTGTTCGAATGTAAGTAAAGAAACAAGCGTTTCAGGGTCACCGAGACACCGGGGATCCGCTGAAGAGGTTAGACAACCGATCAAAAGCAGATATTCGTATAAGATACATTCATCAATCATTGCATCGGATTAGTACGTACGTATATCCGCACATACAAAGTCGAATGGATTTGCCACTGCATCCAGTGTGGGCAGCTAAAGAGACTTGTTCGCTTAGCCGCCTACTGTTGTGATCCAGGCCTCCACCTACCTGGATAACTAACAGATAGTCAATAATAATTTATTTATCCGTTTTTTTGCAGGTTCGCACTATAGGGGCATGTGAGTACACAGTACACGGTGTTAGCGGCGCAATTCACCTGACTTAAGTGGCATGACTCCGAATTGAAACCAAAAAAAAATAAAAATAAAAAATTAAATGAATATAGGTCGCCGGGGAATTATTGCGTTTCGGTTCGTAAAACGCCTAATTGGTCGTGATGACCGTGGTCAGGAAATCTGTGAATGTCATGATTCGAGAAGAGATAGAGCCGTAGGGGGTCTGATAAATGTTGATTTAATAAAGCAAAAAAAAAAAACAATTTTTAAGCGAAGTACATAGAGATAACAAACGTTGTTATTCGTGGCGTTCATGTTGGTATTTTATCAGAGAATTCAGCCAACATGGGGAATTCCAGGAGATGGAAGTAAAGTAGTGCTCTTTGTGACTTTCTTCGTGACTTCATTTGGTTCTAAAAAAGTGCTAAGGATGTGGGCTTGAGTCATAAACGAACAATTCAAGGAATTCGATTCAGCCTGTTGGAATCGGGTATGAAGTGAGGACAATGGTGGTGTGACGCAGCAAGTAAATAAAGAAATGGAAAATGTGTTGAGGTGAATCTTGGATGATTAATGCTTCGGAAGATTGCCTGTAACAACTTAACAGAGAACTCCTACATATATCAGGGAAGGATTTAAACAACTTTGTTTCCACTATGGCAATCGTGAGCTTGTACTATAAAATAATGTCGGAATTCTGGATATAACTTAGTTTTAAAAAAGCTAAGACATGGCCTCTGTCTAATAAACAAAAGGCGATAGGAAGCAACGACATCCCTTAAACGATGTCTACGAAGCCTATAAAGTAAACAAAGTCAGAACGTGTCATATGAATCTGGGTGGAGATAAAGCCTTCAGCGATAAGTTAATATTTCTAAGGAATGATATACTAAATGATCATATTTTCTGGTACACGAATGAATTAGAACGTATACAGGCTTTGTTCTCATAATTGAAAAGCGGTAGGTATGACTAGGAAAGGTAACACTCAGACTCTTAGAGCCAATCTAGTATTTCTAGTTACCCCGATAGGTAACACCTATGTACATATGTATATAGACTATTCAAAAATTTATTATTATAAACCTGTCAAGCTCAGTTCTTGTTTTAGACCCCAAAGGCATTAGCAGGATATTTACACATGAAGCGATCCATAGTGACCTCTTCATTCCAATATATGTACATACATATTATATATCGGATGGAACCCTGGCACTTACAATGAAAAGTCTCACGCGTACGCCCAGTCCAATAACATTGATAGCAAATTTGCAGCTTTTCGTTTAATAAGGGCCATAAATCTCCTAAGCATCGAACGTCGTATGTGGATTGTTCTTGTCAATGTGGTTTGAGGCCACAAGAATCCGCGACAGATCAAACAATCACAATTCACAAGCCAACACAAGCCACCTTTTTTGGACTTCAAAGCCGCATGTCACAGAGCCTGCTATACAGAAATATGTACGTCATGTCTTAATATCGCTGTTAAACTCGTCCGCCTGTGCAGGACATAATGCCCACTGCTCCATTGAGGTCAGTAATGAACTAACCGAGACTTTTGATATTAAAAAAAGATTCAGACAAGGCAACACAGTTTCATGTGATTTCTTTAACATCATTCTTGGAAAGATTGTATAGGACTAACTGGCCAACAGGAGAGGTTTGATCCATTTTAAGGCTTGCTCTCATATGTAGATGATATTGACGTGTTTGGAGTCGTGGTCTCTGACTAAGAAAAAGGAGAATAGATTTCGGGTCTATGAAAATGAGATCTTAAGGAGAATCTATGGTGAAAAATAGGACGAAGAAACAGGCGAATTGAGAAAACTACACAAGAATTCCAAGAACTCTATTCAGCCTCAAGAATTGTCTAAGTTATTAAATTGTGAAGACTAAGATGGGCAGGACACGTAGATAGGAGGACAATATAAGGATCGATCTGGAAGAGATGGGGCAGAACTGGGAGACATGCAAGAAACACATTCATGATAGGGAGGCTTGGTGAAGGGTGGTCGACGAGACTCTCAACTTCCCAGCTCTAAATCGCCGGTTCTGCTTCTTTTCCTTTTTCCGGCATTGTTATGGTCAGAAGTGTAGGACCATAACCTTCCCACTTAACTGCATTCCTACTGGTCCGCTTGTGGAGTCCACCAGTTTGACCTCAGAAAGTAGCGGCAGGCTTCCCGGTTTGGGATTACTTCATCGCTGAGGCCAATCAAATGCTGGTGTTTGTTGCATTTGTTCGCACCAATTGTTTTTCGGCCTGCCTTGTTTTTTTTTTTTTTTTTTTGTGGCACAGGCATGCTCCATATTTTTTTTGTTTGATCTTACTATTACAACACCGGTGATTTCCAGTCGTGTCAACCCACTGATTTGCATGTACACTTGTGGGGCAGTTTAATGGTGGTATATGTGTCCCTAGGCTCACTTTGGTGTTTTCTAAATTGCCTAGATGTGATTTTTGTTTATCTTTGTTTTAGTCGCCTTTTACGACAAGCGAGAGGTATCGCTGCAGGGATATTCTTAAACCGTCCCTGCACGGAGACCAGCTCTAAATCGCCGGTAAAAATAATAATACTAAACATTCAGGGATTTTGATTAGCTCAATAGTAACTAGTGGCAACGATACAAACGTTGTGATCAGAATCATTCAAATCATTGCCTTTTGGACTTAAAGGCAATTTAGAAGAAGAGCCCTTTTGGAAAGAGCCTTTATCATACGGCAAATTCGATGAAGAGGCGCTTGAGTAGTTGAGAGAAAAATTCTGAGTGCACATTTTAGTCCGATTGTGTTAACAAAAAGTGGATGAAAAGACACCACCAAGAACTGTGCCGACTCTACAGCAACAGAGACATCTACGGATCCAACATTTAAGACCGGCCCATAAAGGCAAGAGACACCAATGCTTCGAAGACTCTCCGATTCCAACACCGAGGGACGACGCAGTAGAAACCGGCCCCTCTGAAGTGAAAAGGGACCCTACTGACGGTGTGGCGCTGTAATCAGCTAGCTTATGTGCCGGCTGGAAAATCTTGTTGATTGAGGCCCAAGTTTATCTCGAACTGTAGCTCAACCTAAGTAAGTAAGTTTTTAACAGTTATCAATCCTAATTTAAAGTAGAATGAGTCACAGCTGGATGCAGGATAAGGATCCACATAGAATTGCGCGGAACTTTCACAGGTAAATATGATTCTATAAACATTAGACAAGGGTAATCGCTTTAACGATTGCATCGATCGAGCGGATTAGATCTCAGAATGACCTCGTTATCAAGAAAGAAAAATAAACAGGTCGATTTTGTACTGCATACACTCCTGCCTAATAAAAAGTAGAAAACCAACCGAGAAAGATGGATATATTCACCTTGTGTTTGTTTTAGAAGGTGAGAGCTCCCGGGCGCCATTACATCAGGTAACTATCCGAATAGAAAAACCATACTGCTATCAGGTAGGAAATAGACGAAGAGCCTGGATTCTAAAAGTATTGGCAACCAAACACCATTGAAAATCAATGATAGAATTAAAGATTTCCTCTAATTCCACTATCTATCGTCTAATGCTTCTTGAACGGCCAAGTTCATAAGCAGAAAAACCTCCCTGGCAATCAAGGCTGTTACATTAATACTGTTGAGACGTTTTATTTCTACAAGGTTAGTCTTAAAGCATATGTATCCATTGGAGAATCCTTCCTTGCTTTAAAATCCTTTTTAAAACATGCTATAACTTAGCCACCTGCTGAAATAAGCTAGTGGAATAATAGAAAATTCACGTAAATGTCAAGAGAAGTGTAAGGGCACGTTCAACACGCTAAAGTAGAAAAAAATATTGTTAAAGACCGTCCTTCCCGGATATACCTATTTAACTTTATAGTTTGACTTTCATTACCCTAAGACAGGCTCACCGAAATTTTATTGCTAACTAAGCTTAGACATATTTAGGGAGCCTTTTGCATAACCCTTTGTAAAATAAGATGCAGTTGAAGTCAGTTACTGCGCTGACTTATCCACATAACTTTTAGAAGGCACAATCGTAAATTTTTTGGCAGTCTTAAGCTCACTAATGGATTGGTGGAGCTATAACTTTTTTTTTTAATTGTATAAACTTGATCTAAAACCGACTTAATCAGTCTTATCTCTGTACAAAAATATATTTACACTAAAGGTAAGGTTACTGGAAAGAAATCTTTCCTTTTCATGGAATAGGACGGCCAACATCAAGGATTAAAAATCGAAATTTATGGAAAATTTCATAACAGAACTCATTCAGTCGCAATCTTTATTGAATTTTACTCAAGGATAGGACATCAGACAAATTGGGAATATAGGTATTGGGTCGATCGTAAGCCCTTATAGGATAGTCGTGATCTATCCTGGCCATGCTTATTGCAAGTTTCAGACGCAATGAAAGTGAGCTGTCTGGTGCAAAAATTATGCAATTCTTACCATGACTCCATGACTTGATGCCCCTTGAAATGCAATAAGAAATGGCTTAAAATTAAATCTTCAGATGCTATAAGGTTTGATTGATAAAGAAATTCCAGATCCGAGTCGTAGAAACTGAAGAAACAAATATAAAAAAAAAAAGAACAAAAGGTTCAAATCAATGACGTAATTGTGCTCCAAAGATCAACCATAATGAGCTATAGATCACCACCAATTAATCAATCTCAACCCAGATGTGTTTCCATGAAAACAAGTGAATAATCGATCAAACCTATTCGATGTGGTCATAGTCAAATTAATCCATTTACACAGATAAGTGTATAAATATATCTGACTTTCGCTATCTGAGCGAAATTGGATGCACTGCCTCTCTCTCGTTCGAAAACCAGAATTCACTTCATCCAGATCCTTGTCTCCTTAATTTCGTTTATGAAGAAATCGAAACTGGTTTCCTCGTCCCATTCCTCAATTCGCAGCCGCGCACTACCATGCGAATCTGCAATTCGATTCGATTCGACAGACAGACCAAACAGACCACTTAAATCCAGTTTGGCCGTACGACTGGTATCTGAAATCTGAGAACTTCTCAGTCTGATGTCAGTCGATAAATAAAGAATTTCCAAAAAATTGAAAAAACAAAAAACTTGCAAAGAAATTTCAATTACAAACGCCACATTACGTAGGACGCACACCAAAACCTACACGTAATTAAATAATCGACTTCGATACTTGTATGCCACCTTACCATACGCCCAAATACGCCATACATCACAAAAAAAAGCAGAAAAAGTCAAAACAAGTTCAAGTCTTCTTACCGGGAATTCGTCTCCTTTCTTCCTTCGCAGCGGAATTTATCCCAAAAAACAACACAAAACAAAAAAACACCAAACAAGAGTATCTGAAACAGGTTCAATTACAGATCATAAGATACTTCAGACTGTCCGGCCAATAATTCTTCCTTTTTCGTCTTCTTTCTTAAGGGCAATCACTTATTTAGCACTTTTTGTCGATCGTGGAAAAAAATGGTATTTTATTGCACTTTGTCACGAGTTGATCCGCATAAACGTTTTAGTACAAGTAACTAATAGATATGCACTTCATTAACAAGAGGGAAGAGGATATTTACAAAACAAGGAACAGCTGCGAAAGAATAAAACAACAATCAGAAAAAAAAAATTATTGACAATGCAAAATTGCACAAATAAAATAAATCCACTAGCTTAACACAGAAAATGAGAAGAGATCAATGTTGAAGTACACGCACTAGTACGAGTAGGTAGCTGAATGGAAATATTTCTTTAAAACTGAAGATGCGAACGTCTTGATCGAGCACCAAATTCTCACTGAAACTGAAACTGAAACCGATGCTCGACTTGAAAGCTAAATGCAAGATTCTCGCTACTCTCACTACGAACGCGACTCGAATTCATTGCGGCCAACTGATCAACAACAACAACAACGATTATAAGCCACGACTCTAAACGATGGCTGACGATGACGACGATGACGACAGCGACAACGACAGCAGCGGTGGCGATCGCGATGACTGCGACAGCGACAGCGATAAAACATGAAAAAAAGCAAAAAAAAAACAGAACAAACCGATTCCAACCCGATTTTCCCCTCAAATGTCCATTCATCGAACTCCAACACGAGTAGGTCTAGGTATAGTACTGAACCAATGCAAGGTGGTGTGGTTATGGTATGCCGCCCGGTACACATTCCCACAGGTTTAGCCCCCACACTAGAATTCAACCAAACACACACACACATATCTCAAACAAAATCCGAATCAATTACATACCACGCTCGAGCTCCAGCCCAGGTATACCGAGCTCGCAGGTCACTCCGCGTCCGTACGATCACCGATCAACACATATACCCTTGTCCGATAGGATTGCTCTACTGCTCCACTCGTACCTGTGTATGAGTAACATAAGGCGATATGTATCCCCAATCCAATAGATAAAAATGGTTTAGTCATTTCTTTTTTTGATTGTATAGGTATTCGTTAACTTCCATAAGGTGTGGATGTGGACGCCTCCACGGTTCATTTCGCACCGGTAGATTGGGTATCGTCTGTTTCTCGGTAGACCACACAATTACGTGATCGCCGACTGATCGACCGATCGACCGGCTTTTGAGGCAACAATTACAACGACGACGGTAGAACTAGTATTTGACGGTATTACATATGCAACAGTCATCGCCGCGATATCACATTGAATCGAAGTCGTGCAGACGGTCGATGTAAATATAGTATCTACTGCATGGGAGCAGATGAGTCATTCCGATGATGACGAGCTTGCCGCCGCCAATCGGCAAATATGTAAATCTCCTTTAAATCCATTATTTTTGTTGTTGGAGGAAAACAAAAGGGAACCAAGAGCCATGGCATTCGATAATAATGATGAGGGAAACGTAACCGAGATTTATGAACGGGCATTAGAGTACCTTAAGTGGGTTACTTGGCATGGAGCATTCAATTGGATTGAATGGTTAATGGTTATTGGCCGATGGTTGCCTTTATGAATGGAATACGAGACAATGGTAACGAGATCGGAATGGGATTTTAAAGTTTTGGAAATTAATTTACGGTTTTATTGATTTCAGAAGTTTATATCAATTGACCTCGAAGCTTAGAAGTATGGTGTATAAAGGGGATACTATGGGCCATGCACTTTGGTCCATGAATTTTTATTTCCTCTATAATTTAAATTCGCCCTTTGGTCTTTGGTTGAGGCCAATTTTATAAATGAGTTATTTCTCCCAAGATGCTTGCACTGTATTAGGCATATTATCTTGCCTTTAGCACAAACCCTACTTTAAATTATGAGTTGTCTAAGCTTGGCTATTCAAATGCTAAAAATCGAATAATCGATGGATAGTTGCTCGAAGTTGCCCCTTATTAATTGCTTTAATTGTTTAAAGGGGGAGTCTCTTCTGGCTAAAAGTCTAGACTCGCTCGTTCCAGAGCAGAGCGTCATAGCAGTACTTAACGGATTTTGAGTTCACTCTATGCTCAGTCGGTAAGTATACTCACATTTATAGGTATTTATAAGTATACCTTTGACACTGGAGATTTAAGTTGGTAAATGTACGAGGGTGGTCCGATAAGTACTTAGCCTACAAAAGATAAACAAAAATTTTGGAGAAATGGCGATTTATTTTTCAATAAGGTCAATGAGGTCTGCAAAGTAGGCCTCCGTGGCGGCGATGACCTCCTCATTCGACTGAAATTTCTGTCCGGCGAGTGACTTTTTAAAGTTTGGAAACAAAAAGAAATCGCACGGGGCCGAATCTGGAGAATACGGTGGATGGGGCAGCAGTTCGTAGTCCAATTCGACCAATTTGGCCGTAGCGAGGCGAAGATGCGAGCCGGTGCGTTATCATGGTGGAAGAGCACTTTTTTCTTCACCAAGTGGGGTCAATTCGGCGTCGAATCGGCCCAATAATATAAAATAAAATAATTTGGCATAGTACAGCCCAATGACCGTTTTGCCCTTCTCCAGGTAGTCGATGTGGATCACACCTTCTGAATCCCAGAAAACGGTGGCCATCACGTTTCCGGCCGATGGGACAACCTTCGCCTTCTTCGGAGCACGTTCGCCGGGTGAAGTCCACTGTTTCGACTGTTCCTTGGTCTCTGGTGTGTACCAGTGTATCCATGTTTCGCCGACTGTCACGAAACGACGCAAAAACTCCTTCGGATTGCGCTTAAACAGCGTCAAACACAGCTCTGAAATGGTCTCACGGTTACGCTTGTTGTCCGGAGTGAGCAAACGCGGCACCCATCGCGCCGACTGCTTTCTCATGCCCAACATTTCATGCAGGATATGACCCACGCGATCTTTTGAAATGCCTACTGTCTCAGCTATCTCGCGCACCTTCAATCGGTGGTCTGCCAATACGAGATCGTGAATTTTTGTCACGTTATCCTCCGTGGTAGCCGTTTTCGGGAGACCTGGACGTGGCACATCAAAAACCGACATGCGACCGCGCTGAAACTCGTTAAACCAATTTTTGATGGTCGCCATCGAAGGAGAAGAGTCACCATACACAGCATCCAAACGCTCTTTGATTTCGCTGCGCGATTTCCCTTCCAAAAACAAGAATCGAATCACCGATCGATATTGCTCTTTTTCCATTTTTCTAAAATCCGCGGACACTCCCGCTTCCACACGCGGTCAAAACAAAACTACGAGTGCGATCCGGCTGAAATTTCGACAGTATCCGTCTACTAGAATGTACTACACGATAATATGTCGTCTGGCGGTGAGGCTAAGTACTTATCGGACCACCCTCGTATATAGCTTGGCATATAGCTCGGCTTGGAAGACACTGGGGAATAGCCATAGTTTCGTAAAAACCTTGCATTTTGGGCCAAAAATGCCAACGTTATCGATTCCATTTTAGAGCCATCTATATACCATCTAAAACCTTCAGATCAGGCGATCTGCCATATTAAACGGCGTTGGTTCAACTTCTTTTTATCAATGACTTAAATGGTTTTTCGATAATACGGCCTTCGCCCACACCAATTCACAAAAACCTTATTTCCTTTTCAATAAATCAATTTTTAACCTTCCGTAGTGATCACTTGCATTGCAAAAGTTCGTTCCAACATCTTCGGCATGAAATCCACATCAAAGCGCCATTTTTTGTGGATTTAATGGAGTTCTTTGAAGCACATGTGGGTTATTAGCTAAAGATGTTTTTTTTAAGATGAGATTCAAAAAAGTTTCATTTCTTGGATAAATTTGATCTTGTAAGGGTGCGGTCCAAGGTCCTTAGCAAACAAATGCCACAATATGGACTGAGAGAATCCCAATTATTTTGAATGGCGTGGAGGCGACTCTGTTAGCTCATTTTGAACTGAAGTACTTATGGCTGTGATATAGTGAATTTATGACTCGAAATTATCTACTGTAGCTCACACAGCCTGTCTGGTGAGACATTCTTACTACCGAAAACTAAAGTCACCGCTGTTAAAGTTATTACTCCTCACATAAAAGGAACTACATTTTTATAATGTACAAAAGATGCTCGCTCGTGAAGCTCATTTTTGGTTAACGTTTTAACAACAACAGATCATTAGGAAAGCTTAAGGGGGCGTTTACATTAGAGTACAAGGTTGTTATGTTTCTCTTGAAAAACATTGATTACGCAAGAATATAACTTTTCCTAATAAAAGGTACCAAGGCAATATATGTACATCTAGTTATTGGATAAGCTTCGTCAGAGTTAATTAGTAGCTCAATCTGCATACAAAATGATTTCGTCACCAAAATCGGTTAGCATGTAATGCAAGTCATCGATGAACTTTTAAACAGAAGTGGAGAAAGGTCTCCAACCTATGGACAGCCTTTTGCTCCGAGTGTAGTTGTGAAAATACAGCTTTAGAGCATTAGTTGAATTCAACGGTTAGTATGATAATCGACGCTGATATGAACTAGGCCTTCGTGATCGAAGTTGTATTCGTTATTATCGAATGTCACCAGGGATGCCAGGATTGCCAAAAGAGGTGATCTCCTTTTAATTTTGAATAGAATCTAGTTAATCGTTCTTTGCTAATCTCTAGCCTTGTTTTTCTCGATATAAAGTTCCAAAGTTTTGCCATCAACTTTAGGAGTGATTGACTTTAGGCCAGATTCATTTAAGGAAAATTACAATAATTATGAGGGTTGAGCTATTCCTCAATTACGACGGAGTAATTATGTTATGTTCAACTTAAAGTAATTCTGATCCGATGTAGCTTTTGCCTGCGTGACAAAAAGGATATTTATAAAGTTTAATCCTTCCTATCGCCAGATTCGAACGGTGCGTTCCAGTGGACCTTAGCTGTGTTGTGTAAGCTAGAGGACATCAACGCTAAATACTGGCTCCGAAAACTCGAACTTAACCAAGTTGAAAGCCAAAGAGAAAAACATATTTTCAGATCCCTATTTCGGTACTCTTTGCTCTAAAACTTAAGGGTTTTTGTAGGTATGAAAATACCGCACAAATATTATTATTATTACCGGCTCCTTAAAACTCGGAATTACACAGCCTCATTGACAATCCTTCGACAAGACTTCCTGTCACCAGTGTGTGCCTTCCTTGTTTCATGTCTTCTAGGTCCATTCTTATATCGTTCTCTAATCTACAGCGCAGCTTTCCTGGCGGAATTGTCAGTTGCCAGATATTTTAACTCATCCTCTTACCCCAAGTGCTCATAGAGTAGTCAAGACGGTCAGTAACTATATAATTGGTTTTCCTTCATGCACTTCTAAACCTTCTTCTTTTCCCGTTATCATTCAATTTTCCGCGTTTTTCTCAACTATTTCCTTGTTATCTTCCAGAAAATTTAGATCATCAACGTATGCTAGAGCGAATATGACTCCTTCATCATTTTCCTGAAGGGATCTCATTACGTATTCGTCCACTAAAGTAAAGAAAAGGCATCTCCTTCTGTTTCAAGATAACATTTGTTTCAGATAAGGCGTTTCTTGCATTAGCTCGCTCGTTGTCTACCTTTAGGCATGCTTGTGTCAGCTTCACCAATTTTTTTGGGATTCTCAACCTTACAAAGACATGATATATTTTCAATCGGCTTATAGAGTCATACAACTTTTTAAAATCTACAAATAGTTGTTTGACCATTTCGTGGAATTCCAGGTTCTTTTCTAGAAGCTATCGTATAATGAAAATCTGGTCAAACGTTGAGCGATACCAAGTAAACCCACACTGGTAGTTTCCAATTATTTCCTCGACGTACGATGTCAGTCTCTTTAGACCGCACAATCTAAATCGTAAAATCTAAGTCTTTTGAATTCTACTATTGGTAGTCTCATATATCTGAATATGACTTGTAACTTTAGCTCAAAGTTGTAAGCTAAAGCCTAAAAGTCATTATTCGGGCGACATCAAATTCTGAAGACGTTGCTATTCCTTGGCTTTAGCATAATTTTTCAGGTCATTGGACGTAACATGTCACAACATATCATAAACGTAGAAATATAACCGCAAGACAGCCGTGGAAGGTTGAGTTAATTCGCGTAGTAGTTTGACAAGAATTACGCTCGAGAGCATTGATAATCTAAGAACTGATAGGGCATATAAGCGACTAGGAACTATAATTGTCGATTTGTGCGCACTCAAGGCTGCTGTCAAGCAGATAAGCAAAATTTGACGAAATTAATACAGGCATAGAATAATATATATTCGAAATCATTATCGCCCATTAAAGTCGATTAACAATGTTATCAGGCAAATAGGCCATTCCACTGTATAGCTCTGCTAAGCCTAATGATAAAAACACACTAAGCAGAACATTAATTATTTCAAAATTGACTGTCGTTTAATGTTATCTCCAGACAGTGTACAAATATTCAGCAGAGCACATGGTCATGCTTTGGAGTATAATTTAGGCCTTCGTCTCATTAGGAACAATCTTCAACCAGAGAGTGTGTTCAAGAAATAACAGGAATTTTAATATTAACTTTATTTATTCCATTTCCGGAATCAGCTCTTTCTACGAGACGTCCTTAATTTGTGGCATGGTCCCATAATTCTTGGAATAGAAAAAAACTCGTGCACTGTGAGGCTGGCACAGTTAGTTAGTTTGGAATATATTCATGAACTCATGTCTTATCATCAGCACTTATTGAGTATATTCCAGTAGTTCTGAATCGACATTGGCATGATTTATTTTTCAACAATTTTTTCCTATACACGTTATTTCCGACAAAATTGCATGGCACTAGCTAGTTGATACGCCATCATCTTTAGTGATTCCTCGCTCACTTGTTCTACATTTTCATATTGTTGATGCGCTCACTCAAAACACTGATCACCCTTAATGCCCTCACGGCCTTCAGGGAGCTACATTTACTACCCGCGAGCCCGAGTTTAAGTCTTTACAGACTCACCGGATTAACATTTGTTAAGCTTCGCCGTACTTTATTGCAACCTTTTTGCAAAATTTAGTCGCAACACTTCCTTAAGTAAATATGTCATCACCGACCGCACCTATAACCTCTTTGACAAGACATAAAACAAATCAAGTTATTTGCGTATTTTTTCAAACATATTCAACTATGAACTATGGGCGGACCCCACAAGCGGACCAGTAGGAATGCAGTTAAGTGGGAAGGTTATGGTCCTACACTTCTGGCCATAACGACGCCGGGATAAAAAGGAAAAGAAGAAGAAGAAGATTCAACTATGAAAAGAAAACTGGCAAGTTAGCCCAATAAGCCCACAAAATAATAAAATTCTCTTTACTTTTTGAACACACCTAGCCCAGAAGTGATACTGGAACAGACGTGCTGTGAGGCTGATAATCCGACAGAAATATCGATGCGAAGATCTGCTTGCACGAGAAACCTTAGTGACACGATGTTGGAAAAATCTTTTTAAAACCAACTCGAGTTTAAAATCGGACAATTTTAGATAAATATTTTGGATTGACTGAGTGAAAACTTGCATATATCGAAGTCATCATTTTCTTAGGTTCCATGATCGTCATCATCTTATGTCACATTTTACAACCGATTTGTGGCGATCCAATCAGGTACGAGACCTGAAACACGTCTTTAGCTCGATTTATGAATTAACTTTAGACGAGGGTGGTTGACGAGACACGATCTGGCTCGAGGTCAGCGCAATAAATTCAACCAACAATTGACAGTTTTAAATGGTTTTCACCGCTATTTTTGTACACAACTCTATCGCTACACCTGCAGCCCACCGTGCTACCCTGTAAGATATCATCTAGTAATGACTTAAGTAAATCACAACCTACACTCTGAGCCCGACTTATAATTGATCACAATTATACAATTCATCTCAGCTATATATGGAATTCCGATTCATTCTCCACTGACGAATGGTTGTATATCTTATAGATTATACGTAATAGGGCCCATACACCACACATGCCTGCATGCACAATCAGAAGAACGCACAATCACGCTTCCCCCATACACTATTCATGCAAACTGTACAATATTCAGTCGTGTGTTCATTGCAGAATAGACAACATCTAAAATGTCAAGCTCCGACACCGCTGCTGCGGCAATTTTGATTGCATTGGCAATAAAAAGTAAAAATAGAAAGAAAAAGAAACGTATGTGGTGTAAAGAATGGCTGAAACGAAGAAACGAACTAGGGCATGTTCAATTATTAAACGCGCTGGAGCAATCATCAATGTCCGATTTTACTAATTTTTTGAGAATGAATAAACAAAATTATATTGAATTATTGGATAAAGTAACTCCATCGATAATTCAACGTAAAACAACACAACAAGCAGCACAAAGTAATTTCAACTGAACCTTCACGTCCGCTTCCTTCAATGAAACCGCTTGACTGAGCAAATGTAGAACATACACCACACATGCTTGCATGCCCAAACAAGAAAATATCAAAAATTTCTGAAATTGCTCATGCCGCATGCCCAAACACACAGTCAACACCATACACTCGCAGTTTGCATGCGCAATCACTGTATTGCGCATGCAGGCATGTGTGGTGTATGGGCCCTATAAGACCGGCTCTCATCGCGATAACCAACTTCCGTCAATACCCGCACGTCGCTACCATGTGGTCTTTAAAATGCATTCGATCAGCTATACGTTGTGGATGTAAGTTAATGACGCCCTATTGATTGATTCCTAATGACATTCATAAAAAGGTATCTAGTTGCTACGGCAAAGATGAGGAGAGAGGTAGTAGCACCGTGTGGGTTTGTGGTTAATCACAGTTACCATTGACACTGATCTGCGAACGAGATGGAACAATTTCGAAAACTTCGACTTAAGGTTGCTGACAAGGTTAGGAGTCTTTAGGCGCCTACACTCAATCCGCGCTTCAATTGACATACGTAACATGTTGTTGTGAGTTTCGTTGCTTAAAACCAGGGGATGGAAATGGAAATTCGAGATTGAAAAAGTGCAATTCGAATACGTATTTTGCGTTTATTCTAGCCTAGCTCCAAACGTCATGACATTTTACTTGACTACTGGTGAAAATTAGTAGAAAGATCTATGTTCCAATCCAATCACAACGTCGTTCACATATATCCGGGTAAGTTAAGCATCCCATCGTCGAAGTTTTAATACGACAGGCGACAACTTATTGCTACTTTTCTCCATCCCACTATTTCTTTCTCTAAAGACATGACATCACTTCGAGTCCGTCCCGAGGAGACCGCTGTCCTAGATTTGTAAATTGAATATTCATAATCCTCTTTCCCCTGTCTTAAGCGCCAGTCAACTTCTCTTCAATATATCAATCCATGTTCATAAATCATGACATCCCGTACGGTATAAGCAACGCAACCTCGACCAAGTCATTGCTTTACAAGTGAATTCGTACTCCACGTCCAAGGCGCAGTAGTGAAACTGTACTCGCGTGTAATAAATAATAAAATCGGATGACGTGGGCAGCGAAGGCGACTTCTTGCCTCGCGATTTCGTAAACTGTCAGTTGACAATTTGACTCTAGTTCGCTTCGTGCTTTGTATTTCGTATGTCACAGCCGCTATTGATGGCCGTGAACACGAATTAATATTGGGACAAGTGGTCGAAACGTCTCGTTCTGTGCAGACCCACGCGCTTGGCGGTTGATGGACGATAGTTAAATTCCTCTAAAAAGGCAATTCAGCACCTCATACGTCTGTAAAATGAATTAAATATAAATCTCGATCTAATTTACGAACAAGCTCTTCATCCGAACCCATATAGATGCCTGCCAGCTTGACTTCAGTGACGTCCGCTCGCCCAAATCTAACAGTATTGATGGTTAAGTTACTTTACGATCTGGATCTTATCGATATAGCCCCGAACTTAACCGTGATACAAAATCTACAGTTTAACATTTTTTTCGGACTTATAAATGGATTACGAAAGCATTTCTTTGCGATTTAGCACAATGCGGAGGCGGAATTGTGCTTTTATTAAAGGAGGATACGTGGTTGGGGCTTAAGATGGACGCACGGGCGTTCTTTTAGGGAAACTGATAAGTGTTTTTATTTTATTATCCTAAGCCCACGCAGGAGTAGAAACGAGAAATGCCAAATGGAACAGATATTATTGAAAGGTTGGTTGTAAGTGACGGTGGTACATATATGCAGAAGTAAGGTCGAGTTTCAAATATAACTAGGTAAACTCGTAAATCTAAGTAAAAGGGGAATCTTAACTCATATTGGATGAAAGTTGGAAACACCAAAGCTAAGTCTAAGCAGACATAGAAAACTAGCTATTGTGACTTGTCGTATTCAAGGAGCTCATTAGTGCTGCATTGGTTCCATTTTCCGATCTGACATTAAAAAAACTGCCATTCCAAAAAGAATAAGGAGATATTAAAGACCTCGGCGCATAAGTGTTATTTGCACTTATTAATGACATTCCAAATTATGAGGACGAAAGGAATGGTTTTGTCGCCAACTAGGTGCCATACCTAGAATCTAATAGACATCCCGTGATAAAGGTTTTTAGCTCCAAGGTATGTATATATGCATGTAACGACACTTGACCATACCTAAATAAAGCAGTTTAACCAATTAAAGAATTGTTTTTTTTCGACCGATTTCTGTTAAGCTTTCGATAAAATCTGGCACAGACTGATATCCTCAAATTGGCTTCCTTGGCTTCGACTCCATTTCTTTGAAGTGGATATCTTCTTACCTGGAAAATCGCTATTACAGTGTTCGTTAAAATCTGTCTTTTCCAACCCTTTTTTTAGCTTCCCCGGCGTCCCCCAAGGCAGCCACTTAGGCCCACTTCTTTTCGTTCTTACCATAAACGATATTGAAATGGTGATCAAACATTCCCATGTCTCACTATATGCCGACGACACTAAGTTCTTCAAGATAATTTCTTCCAGTCATGACTCTTCCCTTTTTCAATCAGATCTCAATAGCTATTCCATCTGGTGTTCCAAAAATTGCTTTGAGCTTAACATTTCCAAATGGCAATTAATCACGGAAACAAATCAAACCCTATCCTCGTCCCTACTTCCTCAATAATCAACCTATCTAAATCGTTGATGCCATTCGCGATCTTGGAATATTATGTGACCAAGAGCTACATTTTCGTGCACACCTCGATAAGATAAAGCTTATCGATTAAAGCTGATTATGCACTCGGTTTCATTAAGCGATAGTCTAAAGAATTCTCCAATCCTTACGTTACCCGATCTCTTTACACAATCTTTGGCCGGCCCCTTCTTGAATACACCTCTCAAGTGTTGTATCCTTACAAACAAACCCACATTTCTAGAATCGAGAGCATTCAATTATGGTTTCTACGTCTTGCTCTTTGAGGTCACCCTTGCACAATCCTTTGCTTTTATTACACTATCAAGATCGTCTTAAACTAATTCACATGAAGACTTTGGAGGAAAGAAGAACTGTATCTGACATTCTTTTCATCTATCGACTCCTTTCAGGTACCATCGCAATATCCAAAATCCCCGTCTCCTCTATTTACCCTACCCCTGTACCGCCTATGGCTCCAATAAACCCATTCTTCGTATGCTTTTAGCCTCAGCACTCCATGCCTAAAAATCCATCTTCTTAATCACGCCCTCCTCTCCCGTTCTTCTTAGTTATTAAGTTAGATCAAGTAAGAGGGTGGTGGTGGTCCGATAAGTACTTAGCCTACAAACGGAAAACAAAAATTTTGGAGAAATGGCGATTTATTTTTCAATATAGTCTCCTTTTGGCTCGATACACTTGACCCAGCGATGCTCCAACTTTTTTAACCCGTCTGAAATATACGTTTTCTCGAGGTCTGCAAAGTAGGCCACCGTGGCGGCGATGATCTCCTCATTCGACTGAAATTTCTGCCCGACGAGTGACTTTTTCAAGTTTGGAAACAAAAAGAAGTCGCACGGGGTCAAATCTGGAGAATACGGTGGATGGGGCAGCAGTTCGTAGCCCAATTCTACCAATTTGGACGTGACGAGGGCGGAGGTGTGAGCCTGTGCGTTTTCATGGTGGAAGAGCACTTTTTTCTTCGCCAAGTGAGGCCGTTTTTTCTTCAATTCGACATCTAATCGGCCCCATAAATTTGGCATAGTACAGCCCGGTGACCGTTTTGCCCTTCTCCAGGTAGGCGATGTGGATAATACCTTGTGAATCCCAGAAAACGGTGGCCATCACCTTTCCGGCCGATAAGACAGTCTTCGCCTTCTTCGGAGCACGTTCGCCGGGTGAAGTCCACTGTTTCGACTGTTCTTTGATCTCTGGTGTGTACCAGTGGATCCATGTTTCGTCGACTATCACGAAACGACGCAGAAACTCCTTCGTCAAACACTGCTCTGAAGTTGTCTCACGGTAGCGCTTGTTGTCCGGAGTGAGCAAACGCGGCACTCATCGCGCCGACAACTTTCTCATGCCCAAAATTTCATGCAGGATATGACCCACGCGATCTTTTGAAATGCCTACTGTCTCAGCTATCTCGCGCACCTTCAGTCGGCGGTCTGCCAATACGAGATCGTGGATTTTGTCCGTTAGCCGTTTTCGGGGCACCTGGACGTGGCTCATCAAAAACCGCCGTGCGACCACGTTGAAACTCGTTAAACCAATTTTTGATGGTCGCCATCGAAAGAGAAGAGCCACCGTACACAGCATCCAAACGCTCTTTGATTTCGCTGCGCGATTTCCCTTCCAAAAACAAGAATCGAATCACCGACTGATATTGCTCTTTTCCCATTTTTCTAAAATCCGCTTCCACACGCGGTCAAAACAAAACTACGAGTCCGATCCGGCCGAAATTTCGACAGTAGCCGTCTACTAGAATGTACTACACAGTAAGTTGCTCTTGCGATACTGGCGCCATCTTGCGATAGGTCCTGCGTTCTCGTCATAGTTTAAAACAAATACTTATTTCACAGGGACTCTTTCTCAGCTTCGGAAAATTTCGTACATCATCTCAACCCACAAAGAAGGACAAAAAAACTGAAGTGTCGAGCTATCACCCCCATTGCTAGACCCTCTTTCATTCCCAAACTCTTTGAGAGTTTTTTTCTACAATGCAACATTTTTCACTGCAAGCCAATCCTCTCCCCAAATCAACGTGGGTTCCTAAAAGGTCGATCGACAACTACTATCCTATTGATTTTATCTGCGTGCGCTCGAGGATGGCAAAAAAGTTGACGTTGTTGCCACAGACTGTCTAGCAAATGGTCAATATAATGTTATTTTTATATCTTCTAAATATCTTTGATTCAAAGAATGCCATCTCCAGAGTCCCCCAAGGTAGCCACCTCGGTCCACTGCTATTTATCCTATTATTAACTGTGTCATCAAGAGCTCTCATCTTTCGCCGAAGATATAAAAATCTCTAAAGATATATCTTCCTCTGCTCCCTTCAACCAGCTAAACAGGTTCACTATTTCATGTCGAAAAAACCATCAATGTTTGAAAATTTTAAGTCAAGATAGCTCCCATAAACGTTTCTCTCTACGTTCATGAAGTGGTTGCCTCTGTGAATACTTGATAGACTTAGCTCTTATCTGTGAGCGAAAACTTAACTATCGCCTTCATCTTGACAACATTTATCGAACGTACCAATTCGTTCGGTTCAAAGCTGCTTTAATTAGACTCCTGCTTGAATAAGCTAGTCAAGTTTAGTCCTCCTCTTATGGGATCCAGGGTCTTTTAACGTAAGTTTATTCATTTTGGCCTTCGTGGTCTTCCCTAATACCTATAATTTAACACTGTATAAATATCGCTTTTAATTACTCAACCTACAACACCTAGAAGAACGATGCAAAGTCGTACATATACTGGTACTTCGTATTCGCTTATACTTGCGATTATAACTTTCTACTTTCCGCGAATCTGATATGATAAGGCAAACGTTCCAATATGGTAATGCGCACAATCTGGCCAACGAAATCCCCTTATATATGAAAAATCGAAACCACTTTCTAACCCATTTTTATCAATCAAAATGCTTTGTAGTCTAAACATTATCATGATTAGATTATAAGTCATAGAAAGCAAAATTGATCTTTGGTGCTGACATATCTGACCTGATACAAAAGAGGCCTATATTCTTAAAAAAGTCATTTTATCTATTACTTAAGTATTATAGCCTGAGTTCGTTATATACATATTATGAATTCTGTACCTATATTTGCCGAATTCTTATTAAGAATCCCTCACAATCTTTTCTACCTACTAAAGAGGATTCTGATGCCTCTATAACGTAACAAGCCGGTAGTAATTAATAATTCAATTTTTAAATCTCTGGCTGCAACGACAACGATTACGCTCAAACCCAAACCTTGAATAGAGGCAACCTTCAAGACTAATGACAAGCCTTCTAACTACACACTTTTCTAAAGCCCAAACGAGTCTAACAAATCATCGACTTGATTTTAACAACAATCCATTCAGCAGAATTTATTAATTTAATTAGGAAGTCACATCAGACGACCCGGTTCAGCTGCGCACATTCGCTTTGTACCGAACCAGGTATCGGTGTGAAAGCATCTTGACAAATATCGCGAACACTTGCGAACGACACTCTATTGTGTCTGTGGCTTTGACTGCAGATCCATGATGTCATCGACAGCATGCGATCATTTTCGGTTTCATTCGTACTGCATTCGCACGTTCACTTACCATCTTTCTCAGCAAATCCTCATCTCGGATAGACGCCAAATCGCATTCGATTTCCATCATGATGCCCGCAGGGTAGACACTACACACCTATAAAGAGATCAAAACAAAAGACGAAAATTAATAAAAATCATCCAACCTATGCAACGTAGATACAAATATGAACATATGTAGATACGGATAATGTTATTTCACAAAGTAGCGCAACCGCAATGTAAACCCATTCGCAGCTGAGTGGACAATCTGTCAAAATCAGTTAATACACGATCGGAACGAGCCATACAAGTGAGGTCCAGGCCAGTTGCCAAACATGGACGTGATCGCAGAAACTGCATTTTGTTATTGTTGCTTGATGTTTTCCTTTAGTTTTCCATTTCCCTCTCGATTTACTTGTCGAACAAGTACATAAGCTTTCCATTTCATTGGAGCGATCGAGAGCGTCTTGTCTGAAATGCGTTCCACGCTGCATATAACGATATAGAGCTGTGGGCTTAAATTTGTTGATCAGTTTGACGTTTCGATGATTGATTGTTGTCCGGTCTTTTGTTTTCTTGTTTTGAATAGCATTGAACTGGATTGACCTTCAAACTTGGCTGTGTACATGGCGAGTATAGCGTAACAACTACATACGATATTACGATGTAGGACATTGGTGATTTATTAATAATGAGAAAAGACTGGATGATTTTGCTTTTCTCGTGACTTACTTATTCGGGGTGACAGTTTGAGTAGAAAACGCTGTTTGTAGCTAAGGTGTAGTGGCAAGATGAGGTGTAGTCAAGTCACGCCAGGATTACACGTTGACACGTTCACAACCCATATTAGGTGGACGGTTTAATCTAGTTTTGTTTTCTGTTTTCTCAAGACTATAGTCTTATGAAAAACCTCGGTGTTGTGGAAGTGTTTTGTCAACCTTTTGTTATATGTTAACGTTACCGATTTGGCCGCTTTTTATCGCTGTTGTGGGATAACGATGTGGGTAATCGTTGTGTCAACGGGCATTGTTTATGTCACCCACACAAGTCAAGGGTTCGACCATCTGGCAGTAACCATGTTACGTAACTTAACGTGAACTGTCAAGTATATTAATCATAAACTATAATTGTTACCTGTGAAGTCGGGGATCCCTGAAATCGTGTTCCGATTGTAAAAATCTTTCTTTCTTAGATTAGGTGCTTGGTCGTGGCTATCGCTTTCCCAAATGTCGGCAACTGAAAGTTCTGCTTTTATATGTACATGTGAAGTAAACAGATGCAGAATAAATGTCAACAAACCATGGAATGCTATACTTCTCAAGATCGCGGAATACTCATGTATATTTTCTCAGTGATGTTGCCGCAATTTTGGGATTTCGGGGCAGATTCTCTGACTATCACACGACAACTGGGCTGAACATGTACATAGGTAATACAATTACTGTGACTGGTGAGTGCTGCAGAATTGAAACTGGAAAACAGGTAGGGGCAACTTTGCAACCGCACAAGCAACTCTCATGACCATAGACATTTTAAAGGAAGCGTTTCCTGATCGTCTAATGTCTTGTTTCGGCGATTTGAATTGAGTAGCAGAATATCGATTTGATCACTCCATATTTCCTTCTTTAGTTAGGATAAGAACCAAAAATGATAAAAAAAAGCAGTGTACCTCACCGAAATTATCTTAGATGAAAAAAGTTCTTAAAATACTTTTTGCACCCTGTGGGGGACTATAAATCTAGTGGTTGCACCATTTGCCTACACCGAGTTCCGAATATTTAGTTCTATACCAGTAAATCACCATAAGTATCAAGAAGCAGAATTGAAGGACATCTTAGTGGCTTTTTTTGATTTTTAAGGGTCATGCCAAAAAAGTCAACTGGAAACATTCTAAAGATTGATTTTTTTTCTGCTGTTTAGTTTTTCGGTGCTTTGGGGTTGGTGTTATCGGGATCCGAACTCGCTCATCGTGCGTCAGAGGCCGACACACTGTGCCACAGCGCTCTCATCTCTCTGTGCATATCGTTTTCGAAAAATACCTTACTGGCCCTATGTGGACACTCTAAGCTTGACATTACAAGCCCCTTAAAGCTATGCCTTTTGGCATTAAGATTGGCATTTAGATTTGTAATAAATGCAATATTCACCAGCCTGCTCACTTTTTTCTTTAATTCCTTAGTCATAAGCATAGGAACTGCTCTCAACTACCTGCTCTATCTTAACATCATGGCTCAACAATAATTCAGATTACTAACAGTGTACAAGGCTGTGGAGTTTTGCCCAATTACCGTGTCATTTTGATCCTAACCACCGTTTTCTCGCACCCAAGGTGTACGACATAATTATGACTCATCTTAAGGATCCTCTTCTTGATGTCATTGCGGATGGCCCTCGAGCTTTGCAGCCACTTACAGTTGCTTCTTCAGTGTTTCATTAGCTGGCTTCAGCCTAAAACCTTGATCTTGCTACTGTCTAGTCGTCATCCTATCCTTCTTGGATATATTGACATCCACGGCTAGTCGGCACTATCGGCGAAGGGCATTCCATGAAGATTCCAAGATAATGGATAGTGGAATGGAAGACTGGTTCCCTGACAGAGGCTGCACCACTAGAGACATGACGAAGTTCCCATTAAAAATGCCCCTGTCAACTCGATCGAATATTCATCAAAGTGGAATATGTCTAGTTGATCCGAATTCGTACCCAAGGTCCTACAACATGTTGATAAGCATCCCAAGTCTTTGTTCTTAAGCTCCATTCAGCTTTCCAACATAACAATCGTCCACATGGCACAACTCGTCACGCTACAAATTTCCAGAACCCTGTTGGAATTACATTACGGACATGCATTTCTAGTATTTCATCAACTTGGCCATTGGTTATGGTTGTCTCTCGTACAGAACGATTAAGACCTCACACTAGGAAGTCCACGGTTTGGCTTCCGAACTGACTTAGGTTCCTCCGGTCTGCATTGTGCATAAAACCACTTTCATCAACGATTGTGCGACACCTGGTAACAAGTCAATGCTTTTACCCTGGTACCCATTTACGCAACCTTGCCGTAGTCTATTCGTTCCTCCTTCAACAAAATTTTAACTGGCTTTATAGGCCATCTTACTGACCCGGTCCAAGCCCCGTGAGCAGTGTAGGTGAAATAGGAGAGTGTTCCATCTGTGGGTACTTATTAGATCCTTCACCAGCTGCACATTTCAGCTTCCATCTTCCAGCTTCGGATTCATCGAGCTCTATTCAATATGTAAATCCTCCAACTCCCGAAGCCTTTCATTTATATACGAGTATGTATGTATGTCCCCCTTCGCTCTTCGGGCGCCTTGTCGCGGCGGAGGGGCTGAAGAGGTCAATGACCTCGAACTAAGACCCGGAGAACCCCGAGTTAGTCATGAATGAATGGACAACCAGATGGATGGAAATACTCCAGGTGGCACCCGCAATAGCGGAAATCCACCCGCGATCTCCCTGATCGCGGCCGGGGCAAGGATTCTGGAGGCCCCACCAGTCATTCTTAACTCTCCGGCAGCCCGGAACGACACCGACTCCTGCGGCTCATTGTCCGACCACCTGGTTGGACTGAGCGTGAGCGGTGCAACCGACAGAGGCGACACCGACGATGGTGCGGCACGGGAAACCGCCAAGGTTGAACGAGCCCCAGAATTGGGACGTGCTGTAGATTGCACTGCTAAGTGCCCAAAAAGAAGGAGGAAGAGGCGTGCCCGAAAATCGTGCAAAGAGGCTGGCACAGCCGAAGGCACGAAGATTGAGGGCGAACCTCTGGGAAAGGCAGGTAAGAGGATCGGATCGGCTACCGAAGCCCATCCGACCCTCTCACCTGCAGATCCCGCACTTCTTGCCGGCGCGCAGCGCAGAAAACGTCGGCGGCTAGTAAAGGCTGCTGCTGGAGGCACAAGCATGCCAGCACATTCGGCATGCGCCTCAAACACTCCTCCTCTTATTGGTGACGGTCAAACTCCCAATAAGAGCGTGCCAAGTTCCAAAACGATGGAACGTGTTCCCCAGTATGAATCCATGATTTTTACTCAGATCAACCTACAGCATTGCAAGGCTGCTACCGCTCTTCTAAGCAGCAGAATTGCATGCAGTAGTACAAATCATCACATTGTATCCATTCAAGAACCATGGGTATGGAACAAACGCCTGTGTGGTCTTGGTGGCATACGTGATGCTACAATCCTTTATGATGAGCGATCCGAAAGGCCCAGGGTCTGCCTCATCATATCGAATACACTATCGGCAACCAAACTTGGTCAATTCTGTGGTCAAGATCTGGTAGCTGCGAAAGTGAGCTACAAGGCGCACGGAGAAATTGAACACTTCGTCGTGGCGTCTGCTTACTTCCCCTACGACTCGGTACTACCCCCGCCACCTAAGGCGGTTTCCGAACTCGTAGAGTACTGTGAAGCCAGAAGGATTGGACTCATCATCTGTTGCGATGCTAACGCTCAAAACACAGTTTGGGGCAGCAGCAAATGCAACCGAAGAGGAGACCATCTTTTAAACTTCATTCTTTCGTCTGACCTTTTCATCAACAATGTTGGCTCTCAACCAACCTTTGTGACGGCGAGACGACAGGAAGTGATTGACCTAACCCTATCTAACAGGCATGCGAAGGCCATCACTAACTGGAGAGTTTCACCAGATGTTACGCTGTCAGACCATAGATACATCGAATTCCAATTGAAGTGCGGGATCTCCCCGTCGCAGCCCAAGCGGAATCCGAGAAAAACAGACTGGGTGCGATTCAGGGAGGAGCTTGAGAAATCCACTCAAGCCCCACCTAAGCTCAAAACTAATCAATCGGTGGAGGATGCAGTTCATAACCTGAACAGCGCCATCACCAAGTGTTTTGAACTCGCATGTCCTGTCAAAAAACCTCCCAACAGGAAGCCGGTTCCCTGGTGGAATGCTGAGCTCCAATGGCTTCGTAGGGAAGCCAGAAGTCTTCTGAACAGATCGCTTAAATCGAACTCGGAAGATGACTGGAATAAATATCGATCGAAGCAGAAGGAATATAAGAAGCTTATTCGAAAATCGAAGAATGATTCCTATAAGTCCTTCTGCGAAGAGATCAAATCCCTGAGCGCGACCAGCAAGTTGGTTAAAGTCCTCAAACGAGGAAAATCGACAAGGCTGGAGGTACTCAGAAAGTCTGATGGTACCTTTACCGAGTCTAAAGCAGAAACTCTTAGCTTACTGTTTCAGACCCATTTTCCGGGAAATCAGACTGTCATCGGCTCGTTGCACACTCCCTCATTGGATACTGCGGCTGTAGCGATGAAAACAACTCGGCGTAGCTGGTATGTTGCGTCACGCGTGGCAACTACTGAGGCCATTGAATTTGCTGTGGCATCCTTCGATGGCTTTAAGTCGCCGGGCACTGATGGGATATACCCCGTTATGCTGCAAAAAGGTATAAGACAGCTGCTTCCTACACTGAAAAGAATTTTCACTGCTAGCCTGGCACTTGCCTACATACCTATCCCTTGGCGCGCGGTGAAAGTGGTCTTTATTCCCAAAATAGGGAAAGAGGATTACTCACTAGCCAAGAGTTTCAGACCAATAAGTCTAACATCATTCCTGCTGAAAAGCATGGAAAGACTAGTAGAGTTGCACGTGCGCAAAGTTGCCCTTCGAATGCATCCTCTGTCGGACATGCAACATGCTTATCAGCGCGGAAAATCCTGCGAGACTGCGCTTCAAAACCTAGTTGGGAGAATTGAATGCGCTCTCGAAAGGAAAGAGTACGTACTAGGCATTTTCGTCGACATTGAGGGAGCTTTTGATAACGCTACCTTCGACAGCATGTGTAACGCTGCTAGACGGCATGGCGTAGAAGAAGCACTGGTTTTGTGGATCAAAGCAATGCTTGTGCACAGGACATTGATCGCTGATACAGGCCTCGAACAATGTGTCAAGTCTGGAGTAAACAGGGGCTGCCCGCAAGGTGGCGTCTTGTCTCCGCTGCTATGGTGCATGGTGGTCGACTCTCTGCTAGATGCTCTCAATGCCTCTGGAATCTATGCCCAGGCCTATGCGGATGATGTTGCTGTTCTCTCTGTCGGCTCATGTTTAGCGAATGTCTGTCTCAAAGCCCAGGCGGCGCTAAACGTGATCGATGACTGGTGCACGAGAAATGGGCTGTCGGTTAATCCTCTTAAGACCGATGTCGTTCTCTTCACGAGAAGGAGGAAAACAACTGGCATTGCTCAGCTGGTGCTAAAAGGCATTCCCATCCCTATATCCAAGGAAGCTAAGTATCTGGGAGTCATTCTAGATAACAAACTTCTCTGGTCAAAACATGTTGAGTCCAAAACCACCAAAGCGCTGTCAGCTTTCTGGCAATGCAAAGGTGCCTTTGGCAAAACATGGGGCTTATCGCCGAAAAAGGTCCTTTGGATCTACACGGCAATGGTAAGACCGATAATCTCATATGCATCGGTTGTTTGGTGGAGCAGGCTGACACGAAAACACGCTGTGGGTTCACTCACCAAACTCCAAAGAGCGGTCTGCCTCAGTTGCACGGGGGCTTTCCCCAGCACACCGGGAGCTGCTTTAGATGCTATGATGAACCTTCCACCCCTTGACATATATATCAGAGGGTGTGCACTGAAAACTATTTCTCGCCTAAAGAGGAATGGTCTTTGGTACAACTCGCAGTGGAGTGAAAGTGTACTTGAGAGAGAAATATCCTACGACCACTGTCTCATGGATATGCCCTCTGACGCAATGACACCTGCCATCCTACTGCGCTGTAACTACACAGTCACATTTCCTTGGCGTCAGGACTGGCTTTGGCCAGACACTGAACCTGGAATAGAATGTCTTCGCATCTTCACAGATGGCTCCAGGACTGATCAGGGATCCGGCGCTGGAGTTTTCTTCGAGCGCGAAAACATTCGACTGCACTTCTCGTTAGGAAAATATGCGTCTGTCTTCCAGGCGGAGATTTACGCAATCCTAATGGCCATGCACTATGTTGTGAAACACAGATGGAGGGGAAAGAGCATATGTGTCTGCAGTGACAGCCAAGCTGCACTCAAAGCTGTATCCAATCCTCTGTCCAACTCCAAACTAGTGCATGAACTCAAAACCTTTTTGAACAAAGTCGGAAGACTAAATTCACTTAGGCTTGTATGG
The DNA here is from genome assembly GCA_958301585.1 of Merodon equestris. Classification (NCBI taxonomy): domain Eukaryota; kingdom Metazoa; phylum Arthropoda; class Insecta; order Diptera; family Syrphidae; genus Merodon; species Merodon equestris. The sequence continues at coordinate 9,985,343 of OY284415.1, read as the reverse complement.
GTTCCAGGTCACTCTGGAATCCCAGGAAACGAGATCTCCGATGAACTCGCTAGAAAAGGCTCAGAGGAGAGTTTCTCAGGGCCTGAACCCGCCTTAGGTCTACCAGCTTCAACGGTTAAATCTGACATCAATGACTGGGTCTTTAACATACACAGTCGCAGATGGAGGGATTATCCAGGATGCAGGATGACTAAGCGCGTACGCCCTGACGTCTGTAAAAAGTCCGCAACATTCTTCTTATCCTTAAGGAGAAATGACTGCAGAAGGCTAACGAGCGTCATTACGGGCCATTACACTTTTGCCAGGCATCTCTACGTGCTTGGCATCAGTGAGACGCCTACCTGTGCTGCTTGTTGCGAGGAGGACGACACAGCGGAACACTTTCTCTGCGACTGTCCCGCCTTCGCTCGTGCACGGTGGCGCACCCTTGGGGCCGACGTGGTGGGTGCCGAATCTCTTAGCTCAACATCACTGAAGCCCCTCCTCACTTTTCTCCGGACAACGGGGAAAATACAATAAAGACAAGGCGTCTGTCTGGTAGTACAATGGACCAGTACTTGTGTCTGAGTGCTCCAGCAGATAGTAGAAGCCTCCAACAAAAAAAAAAAAAAAAATGTATGTATGTCTGTTTAAACGGGACCTGAAGTCTCGTGCTCAAATAAAATGGGAATATAAAATGAGCCGCGGGCAAAATTTCTTGTATTTAAAGTTTTTCTTTACTCTTGTTGGTTGATTTCCAATTTGTTTTATTTATTTTCGTCATTTGTTGACTGAATATCAGTCAGCCCAAAAAGTCGAAGGAATTTATCAACGAGATAGAGTCAGCACCCGCGACACACTATAAGAGTTGAAACAGAACGAGGTCTACCGAGTATTCATGCAATATCGGACTAGATTTTACAGTCGGAAAATTAAGACATTCACCGGTAGGCTCACTGAAATAGATGACCTCATGCCTTCAATACCTCGCATTCATACCTCTAGTTGAACAGTTGGAGCTGTTGGGACTGTGTCGATAATGGTAAGAATTAAATCCATTAAATCAGTCTTGTCTCACACTTGTGTTTCTAAGGCATAAAATAATTATTGTTACGACGGGTGCCATTAGGAAATTAGGTTTAAAGTACAACAAAGATCCGGCGCCTCTGTATGACACGTCTCTTAACTTTTGTCAAATCATTTTCAATTCTCTACTTAAGCTATTGTTAGTTAGCAGGGGAGCGTGATAGTCGAATCATTAGTTCGCCTAGCTTTATAGGATAAACGATTAATTTAAAACCTAATCAATCTCACATTCAGTTTATTTGAAAATCTGAACCAATCCATTCAAAGGCAGACATCGAGATAAAAAAAATTCTAACTGAATTGTTCACTGATTGGCCTGCACCCTCGGTTCAGCTTCAAAGCGAACCACAAGTTCAGTGACTTTCAATGAGTTCGGAGGCAACATCTCCAACATCCAAACATCCATATCAATCACGGATTTCAATTAGCTTTTGGCAATTCAAGTGCCCATTAGCAGTCCGCTTCTAAATTGGAAATAATGTCCCTGTCGACATCCATACTATGTACTTGTGCACGCATTCGATGCAGATAAATCGCTTACGTAAACGTGATTCAGTATCGAGAAATGTAAAATATATTTCCATCAGATTTTTATATTTCAGGTAAGTCCAGCTGTTTAAAGAAATCGTAACTGAGTCAACGTGTTCCGCCTACATAGGAGGCCCATATATTGTAAATAAAATTGGCGACAAGGGGTCATATTCGTGGGCAGATGCATACATTGAACAGATTTCAAGAATCGATCGATTCTTTTTGGCAACGCACGATGTGGGTCATCGTATGTAAACTCAAAATGGAAAGTCAAGTGGCAAGTCTATCGTACTCTTCATCGTTGAATCACGACCGAGCGGTACAAGTGCCAGTGGGCAAGGTGCAAATGCATTTACAAGATCTATTGCTCCATGCAGTCATTCATTAAGTTAAAATCCAAATACGAGTAGAAAACAATAAACAACCTACGCTAGTGAAGCTGTCAAAATCTATACAAAACCGCCACATCACGCCCTCGTAAAACTATTCTGTCGCACATGAGCTTTACCCGATGCTCAATTGCATAGAAACAAGGTGGAAGTTGCCCAATATGGATCTCGAAACAAAGCACGGAAAAACAACGACAAATCCATGAGGTTACATGACAATGAACTAATTAGCATTAGTGTCTAGTCGCCCAAATGATAGAGTGATAAAAAGCTTCCAAAAAACGACTGTCTATTTAGCCTTTTCATCTAAATAGCTCAAGTTGAGCTCCAAATACGTTCATACAAGTTGTATTCCTCAAAAAAACTAACATTTAAAGGTTTGAAAAGTCTAAATGCCCATGCACACCTTAATCGAAACTGTAGCCTAGAAATTATTGTAATAAACGTTGCATCCGACGAATGCGCCGTCTCGTCCATACCAGTTCCGTCCGTAGATGACCATATTGGTCAAGCGAGTTTGATTGACAGCTTTACCGCTGTTTGCTTTTGCTCGTAGCCACTGCGCTATGTCTCATAAGGGAATCAAACAGCTTTTCCACGTTTCCAGTAAAAACTACTTATTTACTCGTACGTGTGTGTTCAATGCAACAAATTACGCTGTTCAATTAAATCGCTAATTTTGAGAAACGCGCCAAGCGAATATGGTGGCGCACCTCAGGGTCGCTTGGCATAGAGTTGTAGAAATAGAATAAAATAACCAAAAATCCATGTAAGATTTATCGTAGTTTTTGCGAGTGATGCAAATGTGAACTTTTGATATTTTGAGTGGCAAGCTATCATGGGAGACGAGTGTGTCGTGGATGTTGTTGGTTAATAAGACGGCCATCAAGCTACTCGGTGACAAATTAGCCAATTGGCAGCAATGATTGTGATAAAATGTCAATTGGAGTGTGATGAGTCTATCTGGTGGTGCTGTGCAAATACCTGAATCATTGTATTGGCTTATGCGTGGGGGTAGGTTAACCTGATAGATTCAAGCTTACTTTTGTGACTTAAACGACAGAAAATCTATATTTAGGCATAGCTTAAGCTAGAATTCAGTATATCCATTTGTAAAGTTTTATAAAAATAAATGTTTTGCCTGGACCCGTTTTTCCTATTTTTTATGCTTTTTTGTAAGATCATATTACACTCATTAAGTATAATGAGACTTTGGCATTGGGTGTACGAATAGCAATTCGAATTTTTTGTTTGCAAATGTGGACTCTATTAAAACAAAGTTATGGCTTATTCTTGAAATTATTGTCCATCACTTGCTATTATACAGCTTTTGCCCGTCTTTATAGCAGCATACGAATTCCTCGTTGCAGCTGCATGTCTCTTGAGGTGATCCACAAATCGACTCTAAATTTGGTTTCTTTCAAAGATCAGAAGTACTGCTCAGCCAGGAGGAGGAAGGCCATCCCATTTCCCTGTTTCTAGGTTTTTTTAAAGGCCTGAGCCGAAGGTTGTGCTGCAAAGTCACTCTGTCGTGTCAATGACGTTTTCGCAACATGAGTCGATGTTGATGCATGGTCGCTGCGCCCCACGATTTCTTTATCTGTGTATTTATCTTTATGTCGTCAGTAGCTATACGATGCAGAAACCCTTTCTCTTCTTACCACTATTTCGGCTTCAACTCTTACGCCACCTAATATCCATCCTTTTAGCCCACTACCAAAGCTTTCAAAGGACGAGAAATCGCTTGTTGAGTTACAGCCTATATAAGTTCTTCCTGCGTCTTCAAAATTTATCCGCGGTCCGAGGTGCTTGTTGTCTTCAACATTGCAACAAGTTCTACACTAATAGAAAGCGTTCATGTCTATAATCATTTAACGTGACTCAGCCCCTTAAATATTAGATGCCGATAAAATTATTGACAGATGTCTAAGCTCACCATGTCATAATGGGCATTTCTGGCCATCATGTACCACTAGCGCCATCTATTGGAAAATTGCGAATTCTCATTTGTGCCGCTGATATAACGAAAAAATAAATTAAACGCGTTTTCCTCGAAATAAGTTTTTTTTTAAATGGCCAGCTATATCCTGGGCTCACATATCCACCGATTTCAGGTAATCCTGACGTTGATCTTAATTCTGCCTAACAATTTAGCGCAATTTAACCAACAAATTGAAATCAAAAATTATAGGAAAAAGTGAAAGTAAGTACATTTTAAACACTATTTCGAACAACCGCCACTTTTCTTAATCAATTTTTAATAAATGGACGTAAGTTGTTATGTAAGAAACCTTTCTCATAAAATTATTTTTGATGTTGGGTTGCTATCCATGGGACAAGCTATTTTCGAAGACTCGTCGTTGAGGCTTTTAAAATTATTCAAGAAAACTAAATTAACAATTTTTTTTGTGTATTCTCGTAGGATAAAATTAAGTTAAAAAAAGGTTTATTGTCATATTAAATAGAGGAGCCTTGAACAAACGTCTTAAAAACCTGCAGTTTTCTTTCTTCTAAAATGTTAAAAACTATCGCATTAGCTCTTGAGTCACTAACCTCTTGTTGAAAGAAGATAGACATCCCTCGAGGCCTTCTGCTGGTCTCTTCGACATTTCACATTTGTATATTTAAAAATGGGGAGACTTGGATCGACGAAAAAGACAATGAAAAAGTAAAATCCTGTAATGGTCTAAGATTTCAAGCTCTGGAAAAAAAGGAAAGAGATCACGACTAAAAGGTGCCGTTTCCTTCGGGAAAAAACTGACAAAAGCAAAGGTAAAGTTTGCTAAAATTCATGAAGAAAAACACGAAAGCAATGTCTGCAGGAATAAAAGCTGTAAAAGATACCAGGACCGATTAGAATTTATGAACAGCAATAACTGGAGCTCATTTCAGACAACGAAACAACAGTAAATGAAGTAATCCATCTACTTAGGAATAACAATATGTTGGAATAATAAATTATGTTGGAGTTGAATTAATAGAGAAATTACACGGGCTCATCTCAGCTATATGGAACAATGAAACTATCCGGAGGAAAAACCCGGTCATTATTCCCATGTTTAGAAAGGCTGACCGAATACAAGTTGGTACAAGATGTCGTCAAATATTCCCTTAAAGAAACTGACATCACATGCTAAAGACATAATCGGAAACAACCACTACAGCTTCAGGAGAGACGGCTCGTCGAAAGACCAGATTTTCCAGCTTTTAGAAAAAAAATAATTATTTTACGAAACGATCCGCCAACTATTTGTAGGACTTAAGAAGGCGTAGGACTCTATGAACCGATCGAAAAGGTATGCCTTAAGGGAAACGAAGGACGACTTAAAGCAAGAAACGCTTTGTCTGAAACATTGGAGATAGTTGAAGGATTAAAACAAGGAGATGCCTTGTCACCACTTCTATTGAGTACTGTGCTCATAATAAGATCACTTCAGAAAATTATAGATCGTATAGCTTAAGCTGATGATCTGAACCTTCTTGGAGATAGTGAGGAAACAATTAAGAGAAACCCAGAAAAATTGAATAGTGGCAGAAATAAATACTCTCGTATGATCACTTGCCCAAACCTCCCACCTGATTGTACAATATAAACGCCCTAAATTGGAGGATTACGAATATCTAAAATTCATTAAATATTCTAAGTTAGATTTAAACATTTTTTATATTTTTATCTATTTATTGAAGCGGGGAAACTATACAATCAAGAACTCGGGGAACTTAATTTAGCCCCAAGCATTTTCCGACTAATAAAAACGGGAAGTCTGAAATGGGCAGGAAGTCTGGAAAAAATTGACAGTCGAAGAATAGTCAAAAGAATAATCTGTAAAAACCCTTAAGGAAAACAACCACCAGGAAGGCCCGCCGAAGATAAGAGGACAATATAAAGATGGAGAAAAATTAAGAATTTGTTTTCGTAAAATTTTATGGTCGTTAATCCTTCAATCCTTCTGTTTCTTCTATGTTGTCCATACGAATGAAAGCTTGCTCATTAAGTCTATTAATCACCTGGCGCCTTTATAAATTGATTAATCCTGCAAACAGGAACAGAACAAAACAATTTAGTATTTTTATCCGAACGCACACCCTTAACATTTTTATAATGTCCGTCGATGTCAAAATGTCGACCAACTCTTAGCTTTTATCATAGTGAAACAACGTTTGGAAATTATTAAGAATTCCTATCGAAATTCCGAGTCGACGGTCACTTTTTTAAGAGCGCCTATTTTCGGTGGAAATAATCGTCCCTAGAGAAAGGTTATGTATCTCGCATGCCTAAATGGGTAAATGCAAGTCACCATATTCACTATTGTATGTGCCGGTGCTAGTGAAATAACGCACCGGTCGAACTCCCCCAAATATCGCAGCTTTAGTTCAAAATGAGCCAAATCAGTGGGTTCCACGCCACTCACAGGATTTAGAAATCTTTCATTCCCATTGTAGCAAATTGTTCGTAAAGATCTTAGCCTTAACCCTTACAAGATCAAATGAATTCTGGTACGGAAGATTTTTGATCATTTGAAGCGCTGACGAAAATTGGCCCCTGCAAAAGTTAAATTTAAAAAGTCGAATTTGGTTGATAAATCACCTCTAGTGATGGAACTCATTCCTGGCTTATTGAGCAAAGTAAGCGTTACTGAACAGCAACAAACCAACGTCTGCTCCATTGCCTCCAAAAACTAACTACATGGTGTGGATTTCATGCCGGAGGTGTTGGACCGTATTTTTTTGTTGATGAAAATTATCGTCAACAGAGTTCGCTTTCGTGCCATGTTGCAAGATTATTTTCGACCAGAATTGGATTGTCATGCCATCAATGACATGTGGTTCCAATAAGCTGGTCAAACATCCGATTTATAGAAGAGAAAATTGTGGTCCCCTTGCTGATGACATTTAACACTGTTCGGGTTTTTTATTGAAAATCTCTATATATGTATCTACCGAATACTTTACTTCAACTGCCAGCTAATTCAAATTAGCTGGAGCGAAGCTGTCTAAGAATATGTATCGACTCATTTCATTAACAGGAATGATTTATACTGACTAGTCCAAATATAGAAAAGTTGCTTTTTTGCCGAATTCTTGTCAATGTGGTTTTGTTAATCTGACATTTTCAGTGCGACAGTTACCATTGGCATGAGGACTTTAAAGCTACACATGGCATGACGTTCTGGCTAAAAACTTTAAGTTGTGTAGATTAATCAGCCGCTTTTATGGTTTAAGAATCTAACAAATAAAATTTGGTAGGTCGTGTAGACTTAATAAACTGCTGCTTCTACTCTGCTCCACCGCTCGAACTCCTACTTTCCGATTTCAATAGAGAGGGTCTGCCGAGTAGGGGAAATCTAATCTAGCTAGCACTTGGATACGAAAAGAAAACCTAAATTGACCTATGTACTTGATTAAATTCGTCTAGAGAACTACTCCTATTTTTACACAATACAGTGGCGTCTTCTACACCCTTCGTTAACACTGCAGACACGAAGGTTTTATCTAATATGCTCGCATTCATTGTCCATAATTCCATAAACTGCGTAAGAATGAAGGTCGTTAGATGCACACGATGTTCCCATATATCGGCTCCAAACAATTTAAATATTGATCTGTTTATCCAAACCAGTTAAAGACAACTTGCCACATATTAAGCCACTAGTAAGAAGTAAGTCTCGTTATTACTATTATTTTTTCTTTTTCAGTGATTGGGAAAACTGAAAATGATTTCAATAACCAGCTTCCTACCACCCAAAGCTTTATAGGTGGAATCTTCTTGTCGTCTATGCATTCCAATTGACTACATACTAAATCAAAGTCAACACTGATATATCGTATATTGATTATATTTGCTAATACTTCCTAATAACGAGCTCAGAGAGTCAATATGAGATACTTGGAGCTTACTCCTCCACAATAGGGAGCTATAGTGCCTATAAAACTTTGTCATGATAAGATTGTCTGCCAGAACAGTAAGATTTACGATGTTTAAATTAATTAAAAACTCGATTTCCTAACAGTGATCCAATTGAAAAAAGGTTATCATCGGAAACCAGTTCAAAGCCCAAAATCGAGCACTCATTCAAACACAAATCGCAACTGATTTACAACTGTGTGCGCACTCAATCCGTCGCACGTGATTGGTGTTATCAATGACATATCAACCCATATCCAATCGAGCACGCTCAATCTATTCCCTTATATGGAAAACGAAAACATAAGAAAACTCTGCTCCGACTTCAAAGTGCATTCGATTACTCACCCGTCCCTCCGTCACCCAGCAACATCGACAGAAGTTCGATTAAAAATTCAAACCGCATGCAAAGTATTTAACCATGTATCTCACACTGGTTATGGAAATTGATAGAAAAGTAATAAAATACAGGAAAAAAAAGTAGAAAACCCGCTTATAAGCTACAGTGCCTTTTTTCGGCGAGTTCAGTCACTTCTCGGGAACATACGTTGGCTGTTTTCCAAAATTGCCATTTCTCATGACCAAAAAAGTGAAATTAACGAGCGAATTTTGTGTAGGTGATATCGAGTCAGAAGAACAAGAATGATAGGTTCGGTTGAACGCTGACAAAATTGGGAGAAGAAAAGGAAAAACAAGAATGATTAACGTGTCTATTAAAAATAATTTACCGCGTCAAAGTCAACGTCGAAGCTTCGAGCTGCTCCGGGATGAATTAGGTTTTTCCGTTAATTTATTTTCAGCTCGAGACAGGAAATCATAGAATCAATATATGAAAAAGCTCAAAGGTTATCCTAGATACCGATGAATGCTTTCAACCCAAAGGAAATCCACTGAATAACAAACTTAACCAGCCCACTGGTTATATCCAGAGTGAGAAAATGCAAAAACTCTGGTATCGGAGTAACATCAATAAGCACAAATGACATCAGTATACCGACAAAGGGTAGACGGTATTAATAGCTATATTGACAGCTGACAACTTAGTGATGAGTTGCATTCTCTAATTCTAAAAGTTGTCGTATCTGAAGCTCTGGTGGCAATGCGTAGAACTTCTTCATAATGCACATAAAGGGTGTTTTTTAAAGAGGTATAGAATTTTAAAATGGAATAAAACAAAGATGATTTTTTTAAATTCGCTTATGAAAATTGGGATCAACGGCAATCTTGTTTTGGGCCCATTCACTGAATCTACGCCTTGCTAGGTGATCCTGTGGCTTCAATTCTTGCACTAAAAATAAATCACTTGACAGCTGATAAAATGGCAGCCAGTTAAAATAGTGTTGCCAACTTAAAGTTCTGTACCTCTATAAAAAACACCCTTTATAAAGCTATCATCCCAAAGGTGCATTGTAGCTTATGACGAAGTTACATCAAAGCCCTGTAGATATGGACATAGATTAAGCCCGAGAAAATCTGTACCCTTCATTCGACCTCGAAGTTATTTCTGTGATTCAGTGTGGCCATACTTCGTGCTTAAGTCTGGCTTTAAAATGACAGTAAATTCACTACATATGACAATGCTCTTAGGAATTCTAAGCCTCACAGATGCCTTCTTTCCACTTACGTTCTTCGAAAGGCTAAGTATGAGTAGGCAAAAATCAGTTTGAACACCGCACAGAGTTACTTGACATCCCTTCTAAAATCGGCAGATATTGCAGGGTGGTACAAGACGAGTTTCCAGTCGAAATGATTATAAAAAAAAAAGGGACAAGGGTGTGACCCATAGCAGATAGTAAAAATCTAGTTAAGAAACTCTTGCTTTTTCTCAAAAGGGTGGTCAATGACTAGCAATAACTTCGCAGGGGCCGCATCGGCCTGATGGGTACAGGTCCATAAAAAAAGCAAGAAAGAACCACCGCAGACGAACACTTGGCAACACTGTTAATAAATCCCCTCTCTATCTCAGGGCATCTGAAAAGTGAATGGCAAGTTTCATGCACAAAAAAACAGGTTAGGCTACGGCCTACTAAGCCGTAACTGGAAAAAGCAACAAGCCCGGGGAAAACGGATAAAATGTTGACAAACTTTCGGCTCTGCTCATGGAATGTTAGGTACCTAAACAAACCACGTGCGGCTAAATAAGTAGCGGAGCTACTTACAAAGCAGATATCACTGCTTTCCAGGAAATGTGATGGAATTTGACGGGCAGAATAGAGAAAACAACAACTGGTACAGGGAGAGACGACAAAGATTTTTTAGTAGCGGTTTTTTTTATTTGAGGCGAGTTTAGACAAACAGTCTTTAGATTTAAACACATGAGCGAGCGCCGCGCAAAAGCAACTTTCAACAGTATCAGGCTAATTTGTATTCAACCCTAGCGGAGGACAAGGATGACACCACAAGGACCTATCCTCAAAGCTGGGCTCTGAAGTCGTTTTTGAGCGTGTCATTGGGTAAAATACCCTGCACAACAACCCATCAGAAAGTGGATTCTGGTTATTTTATTTGTCCAAAATTTCCGATGAGTCAACTAGAATCTTGTTTCAGAAAAGATGGACCACCAATATTTGGCGAAGAAATGTTTAAATGGCAAGAGACCGCAAAAGAGCCTTTACTGATCGTATCTACCCAAACCCCGCTGGAAATTTTGCCAACAAACCAACAGGAACGGCGCTTCTGATGTGCTAGACCTCAAAAGGTTACCTCCAAGAAACCCTAAGAGGAAGCATACAAGACTGTGTTGCACCGTAAAAAATAGCAGTGAGATGTCAAAGGGATGTTTGGGGATATTGAAATGGAAGCGACTAAAATGTGACTAGTATATGCTGTCACCAAAAGAGGACTGGCACCACAAACGTTTTGATCAGAACGAATGACCCTGCGGTAATATGCAGTGCAAAAATCAAGCGCAAAATCATCGTTGTTTCTCCGGGCTCAATAGATTCTCCGGGAGCAGTAGAGTCCACTCTCGAAAAACCAAGACGACTTTGCACAAGATTTATATAATCTCCGTTCTGCTATAAGGCTCGTGTAGGTTCAAAGTGTACACTCTTATGGTGTTTGCACACAACCTGGACGGGGTGCAGATGGTTTGTGTCGAAGATGTCCGTTCACTACTTTCCGGGGGTGGTTGTTCTAGATAGGATTTGAGAGATTCGACTGATATTCGAATCAAGGAGAAGAAGAACCATGAACAGGAACACCAACGCGTTAGTCCGAAGAGTTTTCAAGTCCAACCCTAATGCATGACGGAATAAAGGACAGATAGAAGGAAACCTCAACCAACTAGTCGTGCGACACAGGAGATGGCTAACATATGTTCGAGCTAGATTTCTTTTGTATCGCGAAGCTAAGACGGGCAGGGCACGTAGAACGAATGAACAATTGACGAACAGTCAAACAAATAATGAGTGGAAAACCTGTAGAAAAAGGACCGCAAGGGAGGCTGTGCTATAAAGGAGAGGACAATATAAGGATGGACCTAGAACAAAACAGTGAGACATGAAAAGAACGCACTCATGATAGGGGGGCTTGTCGAAGGATTGTCAACGATGCTTTGAACTTTCGAGTCCCAAATGGCGGGTAGTAATAATAAGAATAATAATAATAACCACTACAAGAAGGTTCGATCACGAGCTTTACACTTTGAGGAGTGATATCAGATTTTTTTACCCAATGCGTGAGGTATATCAATCACATGAGGTGACCAAAGAATTATCGAAGGTAATCGGTTAGGAAAAAATCCAAAGCATGGTAGTTCCCTGATCAACTTTTTATAAAATTTACTTTTAGTTACATAGAGTGCTGTGACGTTGTAATCCTAACAGCTCAGCTTTCTGTGCTGCATCCAATGATCCACTCATTTGGTTAAAGATCCACCTTATTTAAGGTACACATTAAAGTAACTGTTAGTCTACCACAATATATCTTTAAATATCTTAACTCGTGATTGTAAGTAATTGTGGTTTTATGGAAGTTGATGGAAGTCTTTCCGTCAAGGTCCCTAGTTGGCATTTGGAGGTATAATAATTGAAATTTGTAAACATTTCATGCAATACGTCAACCTCAAAAGGAAGCAGGTTTGGATTAGACTTCTCTTTAATACTCTTATAAACGCCTCAAGACCGGTGTGGTCAATAGTTTTTTAGTCTTTTCTATATCCTCTATGACTGTGAGGCGCTATAATAGTTAACTTACATCTCTTAGCCTTGATCCCAATTTGTATAAACTGAACGCATTTACAATAGGTATGGGTTTAAAAACCGAAAAATGTTCCACCCATCATTGTACTGCTTGCTAATGAAGCTAATTCTTCAAGCTGGCTGAGATCGAATTTTGTATTGTATGTTTATGATCGCGATAAGTAGCTGAATAACCCCTTATTGAATATGAAACCTTTCGAACCATATGGTCACCAACCCGCGAATTTATGTACATAGTCCCACCTCTACCTGAATAAAGACACACGAAAACAACATATGCCAAGTGCATTCACACCCACAAAAGCTGACCTTAACACCGCGCTCCATCCTTTGCCACTCATAAGCTCAATTGTTTTGTCGACAGTAAAAATGTGAAACAATCTCGAGGACATCTTCGAACGCGACAGTCATGGTAATTAAACGAAATTGTATGCCCGACGTGCCGCACATGCAATGAATTTGCATCACCATCCTGCCCCTTATGCCATGTGCCACCAGCAATAATTCAATTAATTGTAACATCATTCCAGATCTCTCCTCATCGCTTCCAATCTCTCTAATGGCTACAATTAGTTCTTCAATTGATTTTCGAGTAGGAGTTTAGTTAACGTTTCAATTTGAAAGGAAAATGAAAAAAAACAAGGAAACTATTTCTGGCTTGTGACACTGACTGTGGCCTCGGGGTGCACGAGGGTGCAGTCAGAGTGTCGGAAATGCTCGCTCAAACTGGCTTATTTATGATGCAATCGTAGAGTGATTTCAGCCGAGATGTCGATTAAAAAGCAAACTACCAAGCGATGTGTGAGATAATTTCGTTGTTATTAAGTGCTTGTCAAAGTCAGAACAAAAAACTACAAAAAAAAAAATTAATAAGAGAAACAAACTAGCGGAATGAAGGTCAAACGAATTTCATCTTCCGACCCACAGCCGCAGCAGCAAGTTGCGCTGCCGCTGGTCATTGTGGCGGCGATTACGTGTTGCGGCCTGCCACTGTCGTAAATTGCTCCTCTGCTCTTGGACTCTTTTTATGTTTTTTATCTTATTTGCTTGTTTTGGATATTTGACTAGCGGGAGCCGGTCCAGAATGGAAGAGATGATGATGGCTCTTGGGGTGTTTCGATAGATGCTACTGGAAATAAGCTTGGCACACGCTGATCTTCTATTTATTTATTTTCCTGATTTGCGGCATTCACTCTGATGTTAAGGTGTATCGCAAGTGTGTGTATGTAAATGACTTTGGCTAGACTTGTTGGCTTTGAAGGCGGTTACTATTTCCCACCTGAATCGGACGGGAAATTATAGCAATTAAAATATGTGCATACAGCAGGCATAGTAGCCTCTGGCTTCGAAATTTAGATTTGATGTTTTTTAATTGACAGCTGGAGAAAAAGTTTTAAATGTCAAGCTTCATGTTATACATACTATAATTAAATAGCAAAATATATATTTTTTTTTTTTTTTTTTTTCGTAGGATAGAAGTTTGCTTGTCTTTTGATGATGCAAAAAAGCAATTAAAAAACTTAAGCTACTACGTTAATAGATAGTAGCCAAAAAAATAGTTTAATCTGGGAGTTGTGGGTAAGTCTTAAGTCGATTCTGTTCATTAGTGATGATTTGAAACACAAGAAAATATGTATCTAAGCAATAGTCGATTTTTCCTATAAATTTTTTTATTCTTTTCAATTATTAAAATTTATTCCTGATTTTTGTCTAATGATTTAACTATGAAACGTCTCAGGTTCCAGGGTCCCAACTGGATGTTCTCAGAATACAGGTATTCGTTCTTAGACTTTTTGAAGTATTTTAATAAAAACATTCAACATAATTCATTCAACTGAAGCAAATAGATGTATGTGCCCTGCATTTTCTTAGTCCTCAAGACAGAGTCGACACTCGGTTCCCGACGAGAGACTAATGATATCTCAGACTACAGTGTCCCGAAAGGTAGCTGACCAGTCTTCTGATATCGACTCTATTATATTTAAGAATGTTAATAGAGTGTTTGTTCAGGGGCCGTATAAATATTTTCCATTGTCGGAATCCTTGAACGCTGTTCCAAAAGTGCAGGTATTTGCGATTTTTCCCACTTGGAAATCCGTAGAAAGGTTCGGCATATATGTACCTTTCGCTGGATCTTTTTCTAGCGAGTTGGTCGGCGTTTTCGTAGCCCTTAATGCCCTTGCGCCCCGGCACCCACCAGAGTTTGACCTTGTATCCCACAGGGCATCGCGGCATTCCTTAATGGATTTTGAATTCGTGCTGGTCGAGCTCGACACTGAGCGTTGCTTCACTGTTTTAGAATATATTATTGGTTATACCTTTTATGGCAGCTTCTAAATTAGTTTGACGTACATCAGGATGGCGTATAATTCGGCCATAATTCAGCCTAGTCCATACTAGGACTTATTTCCAGAACCTTCGAGATTTTCCGCTTTGACCCAAAGCGCCAACACCGGAATCCATCTTGGAGTCAATTGTTTTCCACCTGAGAACTTTGACATTTAGCAAAGGATAGCCAGTTTTTCAAGCTGTGCGGTTTGGTATATCAAATCTCTTGTCAAAAGTGATCAAGGTGTTTAAAATTGTCATAATCATATCCAGCTGCAGGATGGACATGTGATCACATTGTCTACATAGTAGGTCTCTTAATGGCGGCATAACTGGCTGCTTAGATCATGTGACTAAGATTACTTTTTTGGCGTTTCTTGACTTTTACCGTCTATGTGGAGTAGACTTTACATTTACCCGTAAATGCTTTATCGAAATCTTAAACTATGATTTTTTCTAACATAGATGGTAAGCTCAGATACAGACTCAGCTAAGAAAAACCAGTCTAAGATATGTAAGATATGATCGAAACCTTTTATTCTCTTGCTTTAAGGGAAGTCATATCTCCTCTACCTTGCTTTGTGAATGACTGAAACTATTGTATTTGCTCAGTGTGAGTCTTGGGCCAGAAACATTCAGCATTTTAAAGACTCATATAACTGCGTGCCTGGGAACTATATAAAAATATTAAGAGCTTCGTTCAGTCTTAACATTCGGTATGTACAAAAGAACAGAAAAGCAAGCTATCTTCCCCAAGTTACAAGTGGAGTTGACATTTTGGTCCATGCAAATTGCTAATATGGCGATCAATAGCAACAGTAAAACTACCCAAAATGTTTATCCTTCAATCCTGAACTATTTATTTCTTTATTTTAAATATTTTAATTTTTTTTTTTATCAGGCCGAAAGGCATAACTTAATCTCCAATTCAAAATAGTATAATTTGTATTTAGATATACAATTTTCTCATAATTATTATATAGGATTATATTTCTTGATCGCGTATTCACAATAAAATGCATTCATGTCATTCATTTCATCATAATTTTTTTTTCAGCAAATCAATCATCTTATAATTTGAATATCCTATTAGTACGACATGGGGAACTACCACGAACCACCTCCGGGACTTCCAAAATTTAAACCACGTGAGACCCAGGAAATATGGATGGAACATATATTTTTTTATATTCTATAGCTTTGTTAAAGCGGATGATCCTCTGTGATTTCATTTTTATTTTATCGATGTATTTTTTATGTTATCGGTAAAGAAGCCGATAAACACAAATTAGTGATATTATGGTAAAATATCGTCCCCACAATATGTTACCGTAAAATGGCATCGTTGATTATTGTTTATGAAGTTTTATTATTGTTCACGGCATAGATTCTCCTTAAAAAACTATACAATAAAGTGCTCCAAGTATTATTAGATAAAATCGCGAAGACTAAGTTGGAATAATGAGTGAAAAACCCGCAGGAAACCCCTAGGTAGGTTGATGGAAGGACAATACAAGGATGGACTTGGGAGAGAAAAGATGGAAAAAACAGCAAAACAGGGAGCCTTGGGTAGATTTGTCAACGTGGGCTTTAACTTCCAAGCTCGAAATGGAGGTTAATAATAATAATAGGGCCAAATTTAATAAGCTTTTAAATAGTCAATTTATCGAATGGCCTCATACCAATCTGGTACTGGCCTGTTTCGAAAAAAAGAGGAAGTTCTAACAATACCTTACCTTACTAACCATTTATGTACCTGTAATTATAGGAGTTCCATCCCTTCCACCTGCCATCAACTCCCTTCTTTTATGAGTCTTTTTAAAGTTTAAAATCTGATTTCCTTAGTACCTACCTTTGTTTGGTTAGAATTGAAGGATTATGCATAAATCCTCTGTCTAATTTCCCACCAGTACCTGGATATTCATACAGGTACACAATCTTATTCAACAATGCTCTGAATAATGCTAATTGTCCAATATACTGGAAGATAGTGTTGGGCACCCAATCTTTAAGAGAGGCTAAGTTTCCTCCCAAGTATCGGCAAGACCGTAGCCCATAGAGACCTGTCTTAATGGGTTTATAATAATAAAATCATTTCGAAGTATCAATTCGGTTTCATGGCGGGTCATGACATGACACTATTCATGCCGGGTCGAAGCTCTTACTGGATATTTAATGTAAGAACCAATGGACGGGTGCCTGCGTAACTTATAAGAAGCCTTCGTATACAAGCTACAAGGGTACAAGGTCCTAACTAAAAGCCCAGCCGACTGGGCATACCATAACCACTGCTAATACGAGGGTGGTCCGATAAGTACTTAGCCTACAAAAGTAAAACAAAAATTTTGGAGAAATGGCGATTTATTTTTCAATATAGTCTCCTTTTAGCCCGATACACTTGACCCAGCCATGCTCCAACTTCTTTAACCTGTCTGAAAAATACGTTTTCTCGAGGTCTGCAAAGTAAGCCTCCGTGGCGGCGATGACCTCCTCATTCGACTGACATTTCTGCCCGGCGAATCTGGAGAATACGGTGGATGGGGCAGCAGTTCGTAGCCCAATTCGACCAATTTGGCCGTGGCGAGGGCGGAGGTGTGAGCCGGTGCGTTATCATGGTGGAAGAGCATTCAATTCGGCGTCAAATCGGCGCAATAATTTGGCATGGTACAGCCCTGTGACCGTTTTGCACTTCTCTAGGTAGCCCAGAAAACGGTGGCCATCACCTTTCCGGCCGATGGGACAGTCTTTGCCTTTTGCGAAGCACGTTCGCCGGGTGAAGTCCACTGTTTCGACTGTTCCTTGGTCTTTGGTGTGTACCAGTGGATTCATGTTTCGTCGACTGTCACGAAACGACACAGAAACTCCTTCGGATTGCGCTTAAACAGCGTCAAACACTGCTCTGAAGTGGTCTCACGGTTGCGCTTGTTGTCTGGAGTGAGTTGCGCTTGTAGTCCGGAGTGAGCTTTCTCATGCCCAAAATTTCATCCAGTATTATGACCCACGCGATCTTTTGAAATGCCTACTGTCTCAGCTATCTCGCGCATCTTCAATCGGCGGTCTGCCAATATGAGTTCGTGGATTTTTGTCACGTTATCCTCCGTGGTAGTCGTTTTCGGGGCACCTGAACGTGGCTCATCAAAAACCGACGTGCGACCGCGTTGAAACTCGTTAAACCAATTTTTGATGGTCGCCATCGAAGGAGAAGAGTCATCGTACACAGCATCCAAACGCCCTTTGATTTCGCTGCGCGATTTCCCTCCAAAAACAAGAATCGAATCACCGACCGATATTGCTCTTTTCCATTTTTCTAAAATCCGCGGACACTCCCGCTTCCACACGCGGTCAAAACAAAATTACGAGTCCGATCCGGCTGAAATTTCGACAGTAGCCGTCTAGAATGTACTACAGGAAGGTAGGTTGCTCTTGCGATACTGGCGCCATCTGGCGGTAAGGCTACGTACTTATCGGACCACCCTCGTAGATATTAAAATTCGTTGTGAAAATTGTCGACACGAAGGTAGGTTGCTCTTGCGATACTGGCGCCATCTGGCGGTAAGGCTACGTACTTATCGGACCACCCTCGTAGATATTAAAATTCGTTGTGAAAATTGTCAACACAATTTCTACTCATTTGGATATGTGTACTCCACAAATGAAGGGAATCACAATGGGCCTTTTGGCATCCGAGTGGAAGTGATGCTTAACCATCACACTCCCCTTCTTTAACTTAACCTACTCATTTGGAAGTAAAAATAGACTACAAGAGGACAAGCTGAGCTCTACTAGCATTTACCTATACGATTTGATATAGAATAGGCTTAACGATCGACCCAACGATTTTTTAGGTTCTCAATTTTTAGAGCAGATGGGGTCCACAGGCGGACCGCAAGATACCTTGGGATCTCAATGGAACGGTATACAACGTGGCGCAAAATCAATCATCCAATTATGTTCTTGAATTACTTTTTTACCTAATTAAAAAAAAATTATTTTGAGTGATAGAAGTCCTTATTTGGACGTTTACAGTTTTTTCTGTGAAGGGGAAAAGATGATATCCGTCAAGTGGCTTCCGTCAGTGCTGATACACATTTTTACCCGTTTTATCGCAAGATTTTCGGTGTTAACTGTTCGCACTCCTATCAAATATTCTCCTTAAGGGCTGCGATTGACTGAGGCTTGTTGGCATAAACTCGCGACTTCAAGTAGCCCCAAGGAAAGAAGTCTGGGATGGTTAAATCGGGCGATATTGCTAGTCTTGCCAATCGCCAAAACAGGAGATTACGCCACCAGGAAACGCTTCCTTCACAATATAAGTATCTATTGTGGCTCGCACTGGGTATGCGGTTGCGCCACCTTGTTGAAACAACATGTTCACCAAGCACCGCTCATCCAATTCCGGCGTTCGCCAGTAACAGTGACCATATTGCCGATGATGTCCTCAAAAAAATACGGCCCAATCACTCCTTCCACGTGAACGCCGCACAGAGTGGATGTAATGGCTCTTAGTGCATCACATGCGGATTTTCGTTGCCCCGAAAACGAACATTTTGCTTATTGACGCAACCACTTAAGTGAAAAGGCGTCTCCTCGCTCATTTGAGTAATTCATTCGTAACATCAGCAGGCATTACCTGATGCACTGTTTGTACTTTGTACGAGAACATGTGTAAGTCTTTAACTAAAATGCGCTAGAGTCCGTCTGGTGATGGCCAATTGCGTGGCCCGTCATCGTCGGGTTGATATTTCTTCGTTCTCAGCGACATCGGCAGCCACAGCCGCAATATCTCTTGATAAGAGTAGCTAAGCGCCAGAATGTTTGCCTAGTTGGCGCGACACGATCAAGAAATCGACGTCAAAATTTACGCTGCGCTAACACCATCGATTATTGATATAAAAATCGACACAATTATTCCACGATCTCGCGGAGTATAGCGCTCCAATGCTTGATGCTTATTGATGCTTATTGATGCTTCCGATAGGGTGATTAATTTTGGGCCATCTTGTGCTTGTATACATGTATTTTAATAGACAAGTAGATGCTGTTCTAGGCCGATGTGCCTTCGCTGTAACAAGATAACTATTTCATAGAAGCCAAGTTGAAGGAATTGCTGGATTTCTGGATATTCCGTATGGCTCAATGTGATTGGAAGATAGCATCTTAGCACTTGTTTCAGATTATAAAAAAAACACCTGACTTCGACTGGACTCGATTCGAGACCACATTGATAAAGCAATATCAGTCAGTATTCTAATCGCTGGGGCTTAAGATCTCGATAATCAGAGGGTTCGTCTCAAGGGCTTTGTCTCCCCAAAGGCATTTCTCTATTTTAATAGAAACATGCTTTAATCTTCCACATATCCCACAATTTTACGAACACGATATCCTGCTCTTCGGTGTTGTGTCAAAATATGGAAGAAGAGTCGCCCGACAGTATAATAAATTTTGATGGCTGGAAGAATCTTCGTTGTCGACAATTAGATGAAAAGACATTAAAGACCTTCTGCCTAACTTAAAGTGACCGCATGGGACTAGTAAGGTAGTTTGAGAGTTAACTGATCTATTAAAACAGGTTTCAATTATTTTGTCTAGCGTTAAAGTAGGCTCAAGAAAATAGTAATAAATATGCTTACAAACTTTACTCGCTTGTTAGAATAAAACAGGAAAATTTAAATAGTTTCGAGGCAAACTTGATGCTCCTAAAGCAGTCAGCAACCGCCTAGTTTCATGTACTTTATAACCCAGAAAGTTCGACGAGAGAGCTATATTTAATTTATTTTTTTATAACAGCCTTAACACCAGGAAACGATCCGAAACCTGAAAACCTTAATACCCATCTCACCGAAATCGCATTCAATCGATTCCAAATGTGTAATGATAGTCATGAGAACACTCACCTAGAATCACTCGGCGACACAAGTCCTTCACAAAAATGTCAACTTTATGTAACTAAACCGCAAGTAAAAACAAAAACCGCGTCCTACTTTGTGTGTTTATGCCACTTGTTATTGTTGTTGTTGCCGATAACGTTTCGATGATTGATTAGGTGGTTTGAGCCACAATATCGTCTTTCCTAAGTATAGACACACTATCAACGTGCACAACGTTGTTTTTTCCTAGGATTCCTCTTCCTCACTTACTCGTAGTAAGAGTAAGTTGTATGCACTTGTATCACGCGATCAGTGAGATGGAAGTATCTTTTTGCGAATATTTTTCACTTCGACACTTTAGATCACACCAAGAGAACTATTGAATTACTTTTCGATACTGAATACTGATGATGCCTGTTGAAGCCAACCGACGACGATAGACAGATAAATGAAACTGAATGAGGCTGAACCTCTATAGGATCCACATAGGCTGCACTTGCCATTATTCGCTATTAAATACATATTTATTTTCAATTATATTTCCAATATCAAGTGCAACATCATTGTCACCGTCACCACTACTATCACGAGCGCATGTACCTGTTTATACTGGGGCCTGCGATAAACTTGAGTAAAAACGATTCGATTGTCATGTGGCAATGAATAAGGTACCCGTCAGTAGAATTGGGCGGAAAAGCCCTGAGTCTGTCTCCTAATTGAGACCAATCCCAAAATACATTGCTGAAATGATGTCATCTTCGCCTTGAAGACCATTCCCATCATCAGAGTTGCATCCCGACGTCGACAAGTGTATGTAGTTTTTCGGCTAGCCATCCATCCACCCTAAATGGCTTGATATGAGCTCATCGCCAATAATACCCCCAATACGTACACTCACCCTTGCCACATACTGGCAATCGTTCTCGTTGTTTTTCCTGGAACCACAGCATCTCTAAAACCGACTCAAGTAGTCCAAGGCATTCCAGCCTCCCGTCTCAGAACACGTATCTGATTATCTCACATTGGCAACTGTTGTGCGTTCATTGTTTGCATCATATTCCACAAACAACTTGTACGAATGCATAGCCATCATAGTATCCTTCTACGTAAGCCTGATTAAAAATTCCGTCTGTCTTGCGTCGGACTGTCAGCGAAAAATAAAGTGTGTCCGTCCTTCTTGCTACGATTGCTTCAACGCTCTCTGCACCCCGTACATTGTATCAATCTTGCGGTTTAGATAGCAAGATTTGTGGCCAAGTAAGATGTTTTGTTTTTTTCATTTTCACGCAATGCACGCACGAATGGTAGCCCGCTCGTCGTAGTCGCACAGTAACGCACGTAACAATACCAAATTTGGGAAGTGCCGCCGGCCGCAGCGGGATTCGGTACTGCGACTCTGTGCGCCAAAAGTGGCTTTTTTACCTTTTGATTCGATGACGATCGGTGTTTGGTGACTCCCGACGGTTTTCGATTTTCTTGTAAGCTTACTTGTATCTGCGGACTTAAAACTCCCAACCGAGGGTCAGGGGAGTTGGAGAGCAGACAGCCGCCATTCAAGCCGTCAGCAGGTACGAAACGTACATTGTACATTTGACACAAGGCAAACTGTGTGCGAGTGCGTTTGGTACAAGTGTGATTGAATGGATTCTCTTTTTTTAGTGGAACTGGAAGCACTGAGTGGTCGCTTTCGTTTTTGTTAAGTGGTATTTCCTTTCAGGGAGAGAAAGTGCGAGGTGGACATCGCGTGTATGAGGTTAAACTGTGGGTGCTCAATGCGAAATGTACGAGCGTCTGAATCCTTATACCTTGGAACAGACTCTCATAGGCGGACAGCTCATGGACTCATTTACTTTTACAGCTGTTCTGAATTATTGAACTTGCGAATCAGGTCTTTTTCTTCGTATCAGCCTAAAGGCCGAATGTATATGCCATAGAAAGCATGAAATTTATTGCGCCAGGAGGGATTTCGGTCAGTTTAGTTGAATCGAATGTTTATAGTATATCCCACTTTTAGGCTTTAGTCCTTTTAGCAATCGTTATTTGGTTTTTATAGCCTCCGGACTTGTTCTAATACAAGCTGAACCCTTGATATGAACGTAAGTAAGTATACCTAATCGAAGCGCCGCGCCGTCTTGCTTGGACGTTTTTGGGAGGATACATTACGAAGTACAATATAATGACTGGGCTTTTCCGGGACTGGAACCTCGTGTCAACGACATCAGAAACCAATGCTTTAACCACTGAGCCACGATGCTCCTCTATCATTCGCCAACTATGTTATAATATGCAAGGCGCATAAAACAGATGCTATTCAGAATACTTTACGTAGACTTATGACGATGGTTCTGTTGAAGTGGTATGATCAAAATGAATCAAATTCCATCCATCAAAAACGTAAAATTTCAAGCTGCACCCAAAAAGGAGATGGTGCCATCCATCGGCAAGATGACTTACTTACTTGCTTAGATGGCGTTACAGGTCGAAGTGCACCTGAGCCTCAAGTAACAAGCCCCTCCAGTCAGTACGATATTTTACCAAATACTTCTAGTGACGCACATGCAGATGGTTAAGGACCCTTATGCAGCACCTTAGATGCGACTTTTCTCTACTGTCTCGTTCCTCGTGATTGGAGCGTCTTCAGCCAGATACTGGCCAGTGAGTTCGTCATAATGTTTTCAAGGATGTTGCTGAAGAAATAGCATAAAACACATAGCATGAAAGGATCCAATTTTTCATGAGCGATTTCAAGTGTTCATATAGTGCAGCAGAGATGATCTGGTAAGCAATGCTTGAAAGACTTATGCACCTATGCACTGATAGTTGGTGCCATCATAGAGGTCCCATTTCTTACGAGATTAAATTCATCTGGCATGTTTACTTCCGACCCAAACCAACTCATCTCCAACTGCTTCTTCATTTTTATTAGACTTCTCTATTAGGTTCTCTCTGCTAAGAGCGGTAATTTGACTATCATCACCCTTTACAGAAACCGTATTTCCATATTTTTAGCATCGACCATGACTTCTTTACAAGCCGTCTGTGTTCATCGCTGTAGCCTTGGCATGCTCGTTTTAATTTTTTGTGAAACTTTTAAAAGTTTTTCTTTCTCTTGCTCATCTCCTTGATATCGTGCTCTTTCGTTTTCGTTTTCAGGTGCGATGTGTCCATTGCGTTTCTCTACATGCGTCTGTCAGTAATCGTCATCAACC
The DNA here is from genome assembly GCA_958301585.1 of Merodon equestris. Classification (NCBI taxonomy): domain Eukaryota; kingdom Metazoa; phylum Arthropoda; class Insecta; order Diptera; family Syrphidae; genus Merodon; species Merodon equestris. The sequence goes on along the minus strand of OY284415.1, from coordinate 9,961,847 downwards.
TTGTAGACACAACTTGAAAAACCTTGACAACGTCTGCTTTACTTTTTTTTAGGGATTCATTTTTTATTGTTCTTGTTTCAAAGCCACCAAGCTTCAGTGAGTTCTAACTAAGGGGTGAAAAGGATCTTGCCGGTGTTACGCACCGTTCTGGAGTGCGTTTTCACCCGACAACTACTTGGTGTATTGTCAGCAACATCGACAAGATCACAGTCCGTTATTGTGGTAGTAAATCGTATGAGCTTACGAGTGCTGTCACGGATGGCCTTTTTGTCGCTGGCGCCCCTATGACTGATAATTACGAGGATACCATCTCTATTGTGCACTAATCTTCCGAAGTCAATATGTAGAGACACCTCTTAGGCATTAAAGGCCGCTCGAAGTGTACTCTCCTGTATCTACGATTATGGTAGTAAGCCTCGGATATAATGCTGTCTTCGTTAGCCTTTGCATTGTGCTTTGGGGTAATACTAAAAAGAAAATTATCGATTCTCTTTAGGCTTACTCCGTTGTACAGGGCATTATTAGGGTCATACTTAGTGACCTTGGACTCTGTATATTCTAAGACAGATCTTAAGCTGCTTAGTTGGCGTTACATTAAACCACACCAGTCATCCATATGCGGTGATGGGCCGCCGATTTTTAACCTGCAGTCAAGTTGGCTGCTGTGAAGTCGGTTTCTTGTTATACCGAAGGCATTCTTACCCTCGACAAGATAAGCATCTAAATGTCTATTGAAATATATGTAGATGCTGGTCAAGCCAAATACCAAGATATCAAACCGCATTTCTCACCGCAAATGGTTGGCCATATTGCCCAATGATCGTGAATTTCCTCCAATTCTTTCTGATATCCCTTGAGGCTCTATAGAACGGAGTACTAAATTTTTAACTTCCAATCATTCCAATATTAAGAGATATGATATGAATCGAAGCCACACTGCAGCATTGTGGACTTGATCTATACGCTACTAAATTAACTACGTTCACTATTGAGTGACCTATGAGATCGCTTGTGTAGATATTAAACAGTATCGTAGAGTTAACCGCTGCCTGTTATTAGCCGTTTTTTAAATTCAAAAGGCCTGTTCGAAGTAACGTTGTTATATTTAACGACAAACTCCTTTCCCATAGTCAATATGTAAATCTTGTATAGAAAACGATTTGGCATGCCTAGCCTTGTAAGCTTGTAGAACAGAACTTCTAATCGTATAGTGTTGAAGGTCTTTTCAAAGCCATACCGAAAAGCACCCGTGCATTGATTATTTGTCTTATTCCACTGAATGTAGAAAACTAGTTTTGGCGAAGCGTGAAAAGTATCATGCTTCGCCTTAAAGCCAAAATAGTTGTCCGGAATTTCTTTCTTTTCCTCAACTCATTTAATCAGAGCTCTGTTATTACTTTTTTCAAAAACATTGCTAACATTCGGAAGCAAACTCATTGCTCGGAGATAAGTTTGTTTGTTTTCCACTGGGTCGGATAATGGATATTATAGTCCATGAAGTCACTGCATCAGGTTTTGAGTGGGGCTTGAGGGAGGCACTATCGACAAATGTCCCGGCGGGCTCTTGTGAGTGTAGCGTTCCGGCATTGAATCTTGGTGATCTTACTCAACTCGGTTGATTCCGAGGTAATAATCCGAGTTGGATTATACTGGAATGTCTAGCGTCAACGAGAGTGTAATAAATTTATTTCAGATCTTCTTGTGGATGTCAAAATGTGGAAATCGTGAGCTGGCTACTAACAGTTTACATTTGTTAACGTAGTACGGTGAAGGCTATGCTTTCTGCAACTTGTTTAAAAATGCTTTTTTACTCAGCCTCATTGAAGTCTCCTATAATTCGAATTCGCTCAATTAAAGAGGACACAGAACCCAACGCCTGAGTCGATCATCTGAATCAAGTGAAGGATGACCTGCCGGAAGGCTAAGGTTCTTTCCTAAGTCTGCCTTAAATATCAAGCACATCCACACAGGCGTTGTTTGTTCTCTCTAAAGCAGTTTTGGCCCATCGCACTTCTGCGGTAATGTCTGTTTCAGGGCTTTTTCCAATTATTCGGTAGACTTCTTCAACAAGTTATCCGCCGCATCCAAGATTCTTTGTGTCTCTGAACAAAGAAGATGATGGGGACTACTTTTGGGGTCAGTCTTGGAGCAGTGTTAACCGATTATTTTAACAAAGGTGAAACAAGACGCTTGCTGCTAAACAAGCTTACAACAAATACTGAAAAAAATGTCTACACTTGAAGACAGAAATTTTCGGGAATTATTTAAAAAGATTAATGTTGATGTAAGGGTTGAAGGTAGTGTTCGAAATTCAATTTCCCAATTTTAGCCATTGAAGCATAGCCAGAGCTCACTATGCACTCCTGCATTATCCATGGAGAAAGAGGACTTTTTCGAATTTTAGTGAAAGAGTTGCACAAGTTTCGTACAAAGTGCAAACAATGTATCAGCTAATGCCTGCTGAGCGTCACTCGCGTGTGAATTACTGTCAAGCTGTCGAAAATAGCCATTACGTCCACTCAAAGCCACTGTGTGCGGCGTTGACGCGGGAGGAGTGATTGGGCCGTAATTCTTTGAGGATGCCATACGATCACTGTTGCTGGCGAACGCTACAGGGCCATGATAAACGACTTTTGACTGCCGGAATTGGATGAGCGGGGCTTGGTGAACATTTGGTTTCAAGAAGACGGTGAAACCACACGCACAGCACGAACCACAATGGATATTGTCAATCTCTCGTTTTGGCGATTTGGCATGGCCAGTAAGATCGCCAGATTTAACCATCCCAGACTTCTTTCTTTGGTGTTACTCGAAGTCACGGACTTATGCCGACAGGCCTCAGACCTTCGTGTTCGCCGTCCTTAAGGGGAATATTCGACAGAAATACGAACATTTATCCTCGGAAATCTTGCAGAAAGTCATGGAAAATGCGATAAAATGGGTACAAATGTGTATCAACCCTGGCGTAACCACTGGACGGATATTATCTTTTCCACACAAGAGAAAAAATTGTACAGGTCCAAATAAAGATTTCCGTTAATAAAAAAGTTATAGTAAGTTACAATTTTGCGCCACTTTGTACATAAAAGAAGCCCTATGCGTTGTTGCATAATACTTAAGAAAAATGTAATTTAAGTAGTTACGAGTACCTATCACAATTAGTGTCCGCGAGTAATTTAAAAATAAAATTTAAAATTCTAAGTAACCCCCGACAGAAGAAATATGCGATTCGGCGCTTATATTAAAAATAGGTTATTTTAATGAAGTCAAAAAGAGAGAAAGTTTTTATTTTTTTACTTTTTAAAGTTCTTTTTTGTGTCGGGGGTTTTTTTTTATTTTTTTTATTTTTTTTATTTTGTTGGAGGCTTCTACTATCTACTGGAGCACTCAGACACAAGTACTGGTCCATTGTACTACCAGACAGACACCTTGTCTTTATTGTATTTTGCCCGTTGTCCGGAGAAAAGTGAGGAGGGGCTTCAGTGATGTTGAGCTAAGAGATTCGGCACCCACCACGTCGGCCCCAAGGGTGCGCCACCGTGCACGAGCGAAGTGTTCCGCTGTGTCGTCCTCCTCGCAACAAGCAGCACAGGTAGGCGTCTCACTGATGCCAAGCACGTAAAGATGCCTGGCAAAAGTGTAATGGCCCGTAATGACGCCCGTTAGCCTTCTGCAGTCATTTCTTCTTAAGGATAAGAAGAATATTGCGGACTTTTTACAGACGTCAGGGCGTACGCGCTTAGTCATCCTGCATCCTGGATATTCCTTCCATCTGCGACTGTGTACGTTAAAGACCCAGTCATTGATGTCAGATTTAACCGTTGAAGCTGGTAGACCTAAGGCGGGTTCAGGCCCTGAGAAACTCTCCTCTGAGCCTTTTCTAGCGAGTTCATCGGAGATCTCGTTTCCTGGGATTCCAGAGTGACCTGGAACCCATGCAAGCCTAAGTGAATTAAGTCTTCCGACTTTGTTCAAAAAGGTCTTGAGTTCATGCACTAGTTTGGAGTTGGACAGAGGATTGGATACAGCTTTGAGTGCAGCTTGGCTGTCACTGCAGACACATATGCTCTTTCCCCTCCATCTGTGTTTCACAACATAGTGCATGGCCATTAGGATTGCGTAAATCTCCGCCTGGAAGACAGACGCATATTTTCCTAACGAGAAGTGCAGTCGAATGTTTTCGCGCTCGAAGAAAACACCGTCGCCGGATCCCTGATCAGTCCTGGAGCCATCTGTGAAGATGCGAAGACATTCTATTCCAGGTTCAGTGTCTGGCCAAAGCCAGTCCTGACGCCATGGAAATGTGACTGTGTAGTTACAGCGCAGTAGGATGGCAGGTGTCATTGCGTCAGAGGGCATATCCATGAGACAGTGATCGTAGGATATTTCTCTCTCAAGTACACTTTCATTCCACTGCGAGTTGTACCAAAGACCATTCCTCTTTAGGCGAGAAATAGTTTTCAGTGCACACCCTCTGATATATATGTCAAGGGGTGGAAGGTTCATCATAGCATCCAAAGCAGCTCCCGGTGTGCTGGGGAAAACCACAGCGGTGAGTGGTGAGTGAAGCCACAGCGTGTTTTCGTGTCAGCCTGCTCCACCAAACAACCGATGCATATGAGATTATCGGTCTTACCATTGCCGTGTAGATCCAAAGGACCTTTTTCGGCGATAAGCCTCATGTTTTGCCAAAGGCACCTTTGCATTGCCAGAAAGCTGACAGCGTTTTGGTGTTTGGTGGTTTTGGACTCAACATGTTTTGACCAGAGAAGTTTGTTATCTAGAATGACTCCCAGATACTTAGCTTCCTGGGATATAGGGATGGGAATGCCTTTTAGCACCAGCTGAGCAATGCCAGTTGTTTTCCTCCTTCTCGTGAAGAGAACGACATCGGTCTTAAGAGGATTAACCGACAGCCCATTTCTCGTGCACCAGTCTTCGATCACGTTTAGCGCCGCCTGGGCTTTGAGACAGACATTCGCTAAACATGAGCCGACAGAGAGAACAGCAACATCATCCGCATAGGCCTGGGCATAGATTCCAGAGGCATTGAGAGCATCTAGCAGAGAGTCGACCACCATGCACCATAGCAGCGGAGACAAGACGCCACCTTGCGGGCAGCCCCTGTTTACTCCAGACTTGACACATTGTTCGAGGCCTGTATCAGCGATCAATGTCCTGTGCACAAGCATTGCTTTGATCCACAAAACCAGTGCTTCATCTACGCCATGCCGTCTAGCAGCGTTACACATGCTGTCAAAAGTAGCGTTATCAAAAGCTCCCTCAATGTCGACGAAAATGCCTAGTACGTACTCTTTCCTTTCGAGAGCGCATTCAATTCTCCCAACTAGGTTTTGAAGCGCAGTCTCGCAGGATTTTCCGCGCTGATAAGCATGTTGCATGTCCGACAGAGGATGCAATCGAAGGGCATCTTTGCGCACGTGCAACTCTACTAGTCTTTCCATGCTTTTCAGCAGGAATGATGTTAGACTTATTGGTCTAAAACTCTTGGCTAGTGAGTAATCCTCTTTCCCTATTTTGGGAATAAAGACCACTTTCACCGCGCGCCAAGGGATAGGTATGTAGGCAAGTGCCAGGCTAGCAGTGAAAATTCTTTTCAGTGTAGGAAGCAGCTGTCTTATACCTTTTTGCAGCATAACGGGGTATATCCCATCAGTGCCCGGCGACTTAAAGCCATCGAAGGATGCCACAGCAAATTCAATGGCCTCAGTAGTTGCCACGCGTGACGCAACATACCAGCTACGCCGAGTTGTTTTCATCTCTACAGCCGCAGTATCCAATGAGGGAGTGTGCAACGAGCCGATGACAGTCTGATTTCCCGGAAAATGGGTCTGAAACAGTAAACTAAGAGTTTCTGCTTTAGACTCGGTAAAGGTACCATCAGACTTTCTGAGTATCTCCAGCCTTGTCGATTTTCCTCGTTTGAGGACTTTAACCAACTTGCTGGTCGCGCTCAGGGATTTGATCTCTTCGCAGAAGGACTTATAGGAATCATTCTTCGATTTTCGAATAAGCTTCTTATATTCCTTCTGCTTCGATCGGTATTTATTCCAGTCATCTTCCGAGTTCGATTTAAGCGATCTGTTCAGAAGACTTCTGGCTTCCCTACGAAGCCGTTGGAGCTCAGCATTCCACCAGGGAACCGGCTTCCTGTTGGGAGGTTTTTTGACAGGACATGCGAGTTCAAAACATTTGGTGATGGCGCTGTTCAGGTTATGAACTGCATCCTCCACCGATTGATTAGTTTTGAGTTTAGGCGGGGCTTGAGTAGATTTCTCAAGCTCCTCCCTAAATCGCACCCAGTCTGTTTTTCTCGGATTCCGCTTGGGCTGCGAGGGGGAGATCCCGCACTTCAATTGGAATTCGATGTATCTATGGTCTGACAGCGTAACATCTGGTGAGACTCTCCAGTTAGTGATGGCCTTCGCATGCCTGTTAGATAAGGTTACGTCAATCACTTCCTGTCGTCTCGCCGTCACAAAGGTTGGTTGAGAGCCAACATTGTTGATGAAAAGGTCAGACGAAAGAATGAAGTTTAAAAGATGGTCTCCTCTCCGGTTGCATTTGCTGCTGCCCCAAAATGTGTTTTGAGCGTTAGCATCGCAACAGATGATGAGTCCAATCCTTCTGGCTTCACAGTACTCTACTAGTGTGGGGGGTTACTTAAAACTTTTAATTTTATTTTTATGACTGTTCTTTCGTTTCGAGAGTGTAGTGGTGTATCCATGTTTCATCTACAGTTACAAATCTGCGCAGAAGCTTATCTGGATTGCGACGTTTGCGCTCCAAAAGAGCCTTAGAAGAAACCACGCGGTTGCGTTTGTGCTCATCTGAGAGTAAATGCGGCACCCATCTCGCAGACGGTAACTTTTGAAATCTCTGTGGCCTCAACTATTTCGCTCAATTTTATTCATCGGCCGCTAGGTTAGGTTAGTTTTGAGAAGGGGAGTGTGATGGTTAGACATCACTTCCACTCGGAGGCCAAAAGGCCCATTGTGATTCCCTTCGTTTGTGTGGGTACACATAAAATTAACCTGTCCTATCACGTGGTGGCTGAAACCACCCCGTGCTCTTGATGAATCTTAGAAGATCAGATATGTCTGCATTAGCCACGTCCGCAATCTCTGTAAAGAATCTGGAGAGCTGGACAGTGGCAAAGCAGATGGTGGATCGTCTCAGTTTCTTCCTCATCGCCGCAGCTCCGGCAGAGCTCGCTGGATCCCGAGTCCCATTTCCGGAGCATTGCTCCAATGGGACAGTGTCCTGTGATCACTCCGACGAGCATACGGATCGAGTTACGGTCCAGCGCCAGGAGCTTCTTTGTTTTTCCGACATTGAGCTCTGGCCACGATGATCTTGTCGTGTAGCTGTCGTTTCTTGTAAGCCAAGACGAGTTGCCCTCTTTGATGATTATGTCGTTTATGATCCGGTATAATGCACTGATCGGTGGTTGCAATGACGTGTCCGCTTCGCTGATGTCCATTTCAGAACCTTGCCTGGCCAGTTCGTCTGCTCTTTCGTTCCCTGCGATTGAGCTGTGGCCCGGGACCCAGCAGGGTTTAACTTTATGGTGTCTGATGGACTTCAGCGAGTCGCGACATTTCTTGACAGCCTTTGATCTCGTTATACAGGATTCTATTGACTTCAATGCAGCCTGGCTGTCTACGAAGATGGTGATATCAGATGGTGGGATATCGGCTACCTGTAGGTGTTTGGCTGCTTTCTCTATTGCCAGGATTTCTGCTTGAAACACGCTGCACAGATCAGGGAGTCTGAATGATTCCTGTTTGTGGAGGGTATCAGAGTAGAACCCGGCCCCAGCGCCTGTGTCCATTTTCGATCCGTCGGTGAAGAGGGTGATCTCATGGTCGTTGATTACGGCGTTTGATAGCCACTCTTCAATGTCGGGGAAAAGGATAGGTATACTGAGAGAGAAGTCATTTTGGGGGGGAATATAGTCGGTCGTAGCTGCGAGGCTACTAAAACCATATTTCCTTCCCAGGTCGTCTATTATCCAATGGCTGCTAACACCATGTCGTGAATTTTATCGATCATTTCCGGAGTACTCACGTCTGCGGGAGGTCCTGAATGATGTTCGTCTTCTGTTGATGAACGGCCACATTTAAATTCATTTATTCAATTGTAAATTGTTGCGAAGACAGAGGCAAATATGCCATGAACTAAATCCAACTCATCTTTTACTTCTTTTACTACTCGTATTAACAACTGACGATAAAAACGAATCCACTCGAAGAATATGCCTGCAACCTTGCCATATACCTAGTGAGGTGATGATGCTTATTAAAAACAGAACATTTCGGATGCTACGGGCGCTCTGTCTTAGAAATTGATCTATTGACTCGCCCTCATATATTTTGTTTGTTGCTCGTTTACTTTAAAACCAACGAGGCCTGCCTTTTCTTCAATTGCTATGAATCTTCTTCAACGGCGAGCTGGGAGCTTGCAATGATGATGACTGCCGTCCACGTATCCCAGCAGTTGGATGCTCTTTAAGAAGATAGTGCCTTCCGTGTCGACACCTGCCAGCCTCACTATCCTTTCAAAGACTAAATTAAAGAAATCACACAACAGTGCGTCTCCTTGCCAAAATCCGGTGCATGTTTGGAAATGTTCGGAGGTATAATGCATCGTGTCTTCCAGTGTGGCACGACACATTCGAATCAATTTTCCCGGGATTCCGAAACCGGCCATCGTCCTTAGATCACCATTAAAACAACAAATTTCATTATCGATGTGTAATGTCCTTTCTTTTTATTTCGCAATCAGGTTATTATCAAAAATATAAGAAAATATCGTCGTAAATGCATTAAACTTAAAACATTAAATGCTCGCTAATAAACTAATCAGTTCTCTACATAAAATCTTTTTGCCTATCCCACTGCGCACTCATAATTAGTTACAAAAAAGATTATAAAGTTGCCTTCGTTTCTTAATCCTAAAAAATATTTTTTTTTTTTTGAAAACACTTGTAAAAAAAAAATACTTTCTCCTAGCTGGGTTAGCGAAAATTCATCTTTCCAATCACAAGTTTGAAACACTCGACGTGCAAGTGCTTAATTGTCTTTTTACTGATTTTTATTATTGGGATTCTCGTAAAATTAATAAAAAAAAATTAATTAAAAATAAATGGAAGATTCATTCGTTATAGTTATGTGCACTAAACAAATTGCATTTGGCACATGTTGTTTCGGAATCAAAATAAATAAAACTTACCGCTAATTTCAGTTTAAAAAATATGTATAAAATAGAAAAGTTTGTATATATAATTCGAAAACTGATTTTTTTGTGTAAAATAGAGTCTTTTCTGCTTATTTTGATCATTATTTTAACCTTAAAAGAGCATATATCCTAGGGATTGTCATTTATTGATATGAGAGTGCATTGCTTGGCGTGCTGTGAGGAAGAGGTTGATGATAGTTGAGTGAAGATCATTTTTGATAGAGAGCGGAGCCATTGGCGGAGAAAGGAATTAGTGAACAGCGTATGTCGTAGGCTCAAGTGTAGGTGCCAGGCAGCTACTAACTAAACATCAGCTACTCGTAATGAGGTTCAAGACATCCTTCGAGTAAAAAGCCAAAGACTATGTGGTATCGGCAGTCGGCTTTGGAGTAGTGTAATCAAACAAAAAATCAACAGGAGAAGAAACCAGTTTAAAGGTAAACCGACCCAAGATGGAGTATTTTTAGTAAGTGTTCCTCACACTGATACCGATAACTACGATTAACCAAAAGAAAAAAAAAATCATCGCACCACAGTCCAACTCGTTTACCCTTCGCACAACAACGCCCATTTATAGCACTTTCCTATAAAATGAAATTCTTAAACCTAAATCGTATGGAAGAACTTAATCGGGAACACCTAGTTACTGACACACTTTTAAAGCTTCTTATGTACAGTGAGTTAGTTTCTAAGAGAGAATGAGAAATTAAGACCGATGGCAAGAGATTCTCTTTAACATCTACGCAGCGTCACGAGATGTAACTGTTATCGTTTTCATTAGATTTTAAGGTTCAGCTGACCCAAACCGCGGATATTCAAAACAAAATTGCACAGCTTCGACTCGACTTGATTTATTTTTTTTTTTGTTTTTTCAAACCTGCTCTGGATGGATCCACTCGTCAATCACCATACCTAATCGGTAACTCCTAAATGCACGAGTTGTTGCATGCAACGTTGTAAGTATGTGGGATCGGGAAATGTATTGAATTGAGTTTTATGCTCCACGCCGTTCCAAATGATCACGTTATCCCGACCGGTAGTCTCGGATCGTCCAATCGAGAATAGCAAACGGCGATCGAAAGCGATCTTGAGAAATCGAAGGACCTTTCGGCCCAATGGACATTCGGGAAGGTAACAAATACGAGGAAAACCCACGGCGAAGAAAGCTCGCCCTGGATACGGATGCTCTTCCGTTTGAATTCCGGAGGCAATACTGAAAGTAAACAGCATTAAGCCAAGTCTTGCAATTGCTCATTAAACTTACTCATAAACGATTTGTATAGTATTTTGACCCTCGTGGCCGGGAAGACTTGTCGCTATGACACTCCAGGACATTGTACCAATAGGTTGATTGCCAATCTTCTCACCGTACACGATCCCACACACCGGGCACTCGATGAAAAGATTCTAAAACACACCAAATCATGAAAACAAACGATCATTCAACATGAAAAAGTGAAGAACTCACCTTTGTATTGCTCTTTTGCTGCTCGATGATCATCTCGTTGAGGCATTGTAAGTGAATCAAATGCTGACAACGACTCAGCGATATGGTGGGATTCTGTGCATCCTGCACTAACTCCTCCATGCATATCGGACATGGCTGTGCGTTTGGCCACGGCGGTGGCTCGGCAACCTTCACAAAACGACTGATCATATCACTGGCAGGGTCAATGCTCACGATCGAACCGGTGATCGGTTGTTGTTGATGTTGTTGATGCTGCATCTGTTGTTGTTGTTGGTGCTGTAAATGTTGCTGTTGTTGGCGATGTAAATGGCTGTGCGGCTGTGGAACGGGTGGTGCCGGCGGTGGAGGCATGTTCCTCTCATGTACCGAAGTGAAAACCTCATCGCTACCGATCGAACAGTCCAATAGATCGTTGACCGAAATTGCAAAGTTCCGACTTCGCAGACTCTCTTTGCTCTCGTGGCTTAAATAAGTCGAGACCGTGTCGACACTGGGTCGACGATTCGATTTCAAACTACTCGAATCCGTTTCGGATACACGAGTTCGTGATCGCGAACGATGCGAGCCTAATCGTGAGTTATGAGATCCTTCCGAACTACGACTATGATGGCTGTGAATAGACGCGGTCAGTTTATTCGAATGCGAGAAATGGCCATTGACGGGGAACTGTTGTTGACTTTGTCCGTTGTGAGAAGTCGTTGCAGCACTCGTAGACATCGACGAGTGTTTATTGCTGAATATGTTCAAGTTGTTGAGGAAGTGCCGGAGATTAGTGGTCGACACGTCGCTACTATTCTTCTTCGGCGGCTTCACTTGGCGCTGCTTTTGTACCGGTGGCATTTGATTCGTATGCGGTATGCCAAGCGTTTGTGTCGGATGTGGATGTGAATGTATACTGGGCGCTTGCAAGTGCTTCGGCTTTGGATGTGGTTTCGGTGGGACTTTTGGAATTCCTGTGTTCTGCTGCTGAAGTAGATTTGTCTTCTCCGTCACATTATCTGAACAAGATTGCATTAGAAAGGCGTTTATATCAATAACCCGTAAGACAACAAGTGAAAAGAAACAAAGAAAACTCATAAATAACCCTGAAGGCCATTAACATAAGCAACAATCGCTAATTATAATAATTTAAGCAAACACGTTTGGCCCCGAACACAGGCCAACGTTGCGAAAGTATTGACATTTACGAGTACTTACTGCTACACCACTGCTGTGCCTGCTGCGGTGTCAGCTTGACCAACGGATATGGCGCTTGCTGGGTTCTTCTTATGCTCAGAATGGGTCCACTGGGCTGACGCACTTGCGTCAGATTACAGAAATTAATTGTGTATGGCAGTCCAATGTTAGTCTTACACAAATCCAACGTTTGCTCGCCCTAAAAGGGAAACAAAAACAAATCTCAGCGATAAGGCTAACTCGTATCTCCGCGACCAACTAACCTTAGCCCACGACTCCTCGATAATGCACTGTACATGCATGTTGTACGGATGCCAGTCGTTGCCACTCGGCCCAGCCCACTCCCATTTGGTTCCCTTACCCGCCGGTGACGTTGGTTTGTAATACATTCGCCGAACGTTGCAAGCCTGCAACTTAATGTCCTCCGAACTCTGCACCATCGTTCTGACATTCACATAGAATTGTCCCAAATTCGGATCGGCATCGCTCAACAGCACACGCGTCAATTTCTTCGCATGCGCTCGCTCCAAATGCTGTGAAACAGCCGGACTGTATGGCAACCACTTGCCACCCCGTGATTCGAATTCCCACACCACAACTGCATGATTATTCCCAGACGTTGTCGTTGAACTGTTACTACTGTTCCCGCTGCTGCTTGCAGCACTTGAAATGTGACCAGCACTCGTGCTGGCTACGGCAGATTGCATCTCTCTAAATCTTCTACACTGAAATCATACGACTAACTAGGCTTCCCTACTCCACTTTTGATGTCCACCCCGAACGGATGACCCCACACGCAACGAATCCCTCACACCTTCGACCACTAACCAGCAAACCGAATACGCGACGTGCACTAGTCGTTGTCGCTATACCGCCCGACTCAATTAAACTCAATCAATCCTAATCAAATGACAACGGCGACCACCATCAATTTTATGCAAAGCCCGAGCACAAAAATCAAGCAATCTACAAAAATAACAAATGAAACGGGAGAAACAAAAAAAAACAACAAACGAAGAAAAAAAAAATAAACAACTTCAGAAAAATGGTGGAGATCTTGTCACTTGCTGGACACTTGTGGATTCAGCACTGATTTGTGCGAGTTTTCCAACGCTTTCAGCGGTTTCATTTTAGCATTTTATTTCCATTTAATCACGCACTATATATTTTCATATATTTCAATAGAATTTTCACGTTTTTTCAATTGGAAAACCGATGGAAAACAAATCACGGCGAGCACCAGTTTGATGGGTGGAAGACGATCGTCGATCAGTTTCAGTTTCCCATTTTGACATTTCCAAGTAGAAAAAAATTTAAAATGGCGAGGGTGGGTGGCCGCCAGTGCTCAAAGATGGGGAAATTGTACGAAGCTACTTCCACTTGCTACAATCCACTTTTAGATAAAATGGAAACCAAGCGGGCAAACTTGATTAAAATGCAATATTCTGAAGTAAATCAACCCTGCTTCCAAGGTTAACAACCAACTTAAACTTATAGAATATCAGCTATCATCATATAGGTGGCGCTTCTAACACCAACGACAAAAACAAGAAAAAACAATTCCACGTTTTAATACAAAAAAAAAACGAACAGTACAAGCACAAAAAGTAAAACTTAATCTAGGTTAGCACCCTCATGCTGCAGGATCTCCATCTTCCTTTCCGAGCCCCAGCGATATTTGATCTTCTTGTTCTTCGACACAATCCGATGACAAGGCACAAGAAAGGCAATATCGTTATTCGCAACCGCATTAGCGACCGGTCGAATCGCCTTCGGTTTCCCCATCATCGCCGCCAAGTCTTCGTACGTCAATGTCGTGCCGTGCGCTACCGTGCACAACTGTTTCCACACCTGCGTTTGAAACTCGGTACCCAGCAACACCAGGCGAAACGACTTCTCATCGTCCAAGCATGAGAATATGTTCTTGACCACTTCAACCGTTTCACTCCCAGCGGCTTCCCGTAACACGGCTGCTGGGAAACGTTTCTGCAAAACGTGCACATGAACTGGATCCTCATCGTCGACAAAGTGCAGATGATAGATTGCACTACCCTCGAATCCAATAAACACTTTCCCGAAAGGAGATTCGGCATAGCCGTGCTTTATGTCTAATCGAAATGTTTTCGATGCTAGCTCGAAGGTTAACATTTTTACCGCTCGTCTTTGGTTTTCAATACTATTACCCAATTAACAAGTAAAACACCGGTTAAACGAATACAATACACACGGGAGTAGCGAAATGAAATGTCAAAGTTGTGCGCCGTTGATGAGGACAAACGATGATTGTGCTTTTGATTCGTGGTGTCCGTTAGAAAAACAACATTAGAGTCCGGATCTAGGGGACGGTGATTCTGGCGCAGCAGTTTTTAATTCAGTTTGATATTTATTTTGAGGATATGGTAACCTGTCATAAATGATGACCCTTAGCAAGGGGAATATGTAAGGCAGAAGCCCTTTCATTCTATTTTTTTGATACTACTTTAGCCGCAGGTATTAATTGCCATCTTCTCGGTTACACTCAAATACCAATGCGCCACAAGAAGGAATCATCGCTAGCAACTTTTGTTGGATCACTGTCTTCCTCGCTACCAAAAATATATGAAAAGATGTCATAGTTGGAATGCAATGAATGTGACATTTAGCCCTTTTTAAAAAGACTAAAAATGAAAATAAAGAGAAATAGAAAACAAATCTAACGGCAATCATAAGTGAACACCAATGAAGCGACTGCTCCAATCGTAAATTGCCATTGGCAGTAGAGACATAGTCTGACATAGGTTCTGGATATTCAGAGAAAACTGCGTAGTTTCCCTGGTAAACCCCAATCGAAACTGTGGGTCTCCCGTTGAGACACCCAAATTCAAATATCATAGCCGCAGTCAACCAGAGTTGGGCCAAATCAATCAGGTGAAGGATTCCCAGGATTCTGGCCAGAATAGTCACGCCGCCAAACTAGGCATACCGTTTAACAGCCACTGTCGCAGCTCTCACAACACCCAATCAGAGGAAAGTTTGGGGATTCTCAGTACCTGCAGCACGTGGTTTCAAGCATTTGGAATACTAGTCCTTAATAGCATGTCTGAGGACGCTAGTCTCGGCCTGGCCAAGTTAATCAACTTTCTCAGCTCCACAGGCTCGACTGGAACACGCCAACAGCTTCTATTATACTATCGAAAAATAATTTGTGGCAGGCGTGAACGCATCCAATGTCAGCGGTCATTGTTATCGGTTTAGTGAACGGAGCAACAAGCCTCGAAAAGAAGCCTTCAGATGACATACCACACCGAGGTCGGACATTTTGTTTTTGTCGACACTTCTGTTCCGGACTCGCATGAGTAAACGTCGTGGGTTGTGATTTTATTGTTTCTTTAAAACCAAATAAAATATTTGTTACACCATCTGCATATACTTTTCCAATTGTCCTACATTCTCCTCCTCCAAATCCTCTTAGGCTACGATCATCCTTTTCGTACACGATACCTACCTCGTCCGCGATTGTCTGCGTTAGCGTAACGAAATCGCTGCCTAAGTCGATGAACGCGGTAACGACATGTCCGTTCACTTCTCCGTCCTTGGTGTATTCATCTCTGGCTTCCTTCAGCAGCATCTGGCGTTCACGGCACCTCCCGATGGTCCGTTTCCTGACCTGCAGTTTCTCTTAATATGCCCTAGCTGTTGGCACCCAAAGCACTTTCTTTCATACTCCCGATTTACGATTGGCTGCCTGTGGCTATCACGTAGTCCGATAATCCACCGTACTCGTTTAAGAATGTCTTGGACCGAATTGGGCTGCGTTGCCCTAAAGGCCTCTCTACATTCCATATCACCAGCTCACAATATATTTTACCAGCGTATGCTCATCAATTCTCCCTCTTTACGAAATACTTTTCATTTCGAAGACAAACTCCTCTATATCCTCATGAGGCTTTTGTTTTCGTTGTCGGAGCAATTCGTGAAGGTCTGCCTCATCCTCGGTTGTTGGGAAATTATCTGCAAGGTCCTGCAAGAATTCTCCCAGTGTCGTGTGTGTCGTGCTGGCTTCTCCGTCTAGTTTTGATGTAGATGCCATCATTACCAGCCTCTCGTCTAGTTCGTATATGTCTCTCATGGCCTTTACTTTCACGCTGCTGGTGAGAGCCCTGCCGGATTTTTCGGATTAAATGTTGGAATCATATCTGTTACGTCCCGCACAGCATATGTGTTCCTAGAGTGTGAATGTCCCTCTACTGGAAACGAAGATTCCTGTTCCGTCGTTTTCATATTCGTCTCTGACCCAATTGCACCTTGATGGCTTGCTGGCTTACTGGTGCCACGAGCCTGCTCCCTTAAACGCTTGATTTCTTCACGTAACAATGACAACTCGGTAGCCATATCGACATCAGTAGTGGGATTAGCTTTACTTTCTTCTGTCGTCGCTTTAATCAGTCGTTGCATCATATCTTCCTTTAATCCACCCTGGTCTAGACCTCTCCTCTTCAGCTCCTCTCTAAGCTGGTCACGTGTCCAGTCGCGATAAGTTGTGTTCTCCATTCCGACACTCCAGTCGACTATCAATTCAGTCCTGTCTGCCTTTCCTTTCACACTGTTGCACACGGGTCCAGAATCCCAACTAAATTCCCTGTATCTCACTTCTGAGGTTGAAAACGGACAATAAAACGCTTGATTTAATTCTGCTCAATTCTTTATTTCCCGACTCTCCTTACACGCTTACACCCTTCTGGATCGAACGACTGACCCCGTCCGCTTGGTCTCGCAGTCTTTTATACGCTCGCTGCTGTCGGGCGATGGGTATGGGTGTCACGTGATGCTCATCTCACGCTGCACTCGGGACAATCGGACGATGGTACCGTAAATATCGCGTGTTCCTCCTACTGCGGAATAGGTTACCTCATGGATATTAGTTGACCAAATTTAGTTGGTTTCGTAAAGTACTAAACTATCCAGGTCGAGTTCAACCTAGTGTGTGATGCAGGTCAGGTTATCGTTACTTACTCTTCTATGAGATCGCCTTTTCATCCTCGCCCAACTCCCAATTCTGCCCTCGCTCTTGCGGATAATGAAAAGGCTTGAATAAATAAAAAAGTTCAAACGTTACATGTAGATGCAAAGGCTGCATTAACTGGGATAGAGAATAATGGCGGTGACAGACCCACTTCCAACCCAAACCCCTTCCACCTCTTCTGCTTCACACAAATCTCAGTCAGTTCCTCCCCATTTTTCTTAGATCCGCTCCCTCCTTCCCCATGGTCAAACTTACCAAGCACCTTGCCGAGAATAAGGAGACAGGAAAATCTACGAAAACGTGAGTGTCTATCTTGCCTACTTTCACCACAAAACAGACTTCATCTGCATTGGCGGCAAAACCAAAACTAACGTCATGTATCGATCCATCACAAAAGGCTTCCAACTGACCTTCACGAACCGAAGAAAACCTTTATCAGTGAGTCATCCACACAACATTTTACTCTACTTCTTGTTGATGGCTACGACAATACTGCTGATCTGAACGGTTGCGGAGTCTTCATAGTTCGGAGCCCGCGGATATAAACATTACAATATCGCTGATCTCAATGATATTGTCATAATCTGGCAATTTAAACCTTCGCTACTTAAAATAGACTAAATCCTATGATGAGGCTCACTCTGTCCCAATTAACATCTCGTCTGGTACGAAAATCCTCATCACAGATCGTTTTTTCCGACTCTGGTCTCCTTCATCTTAATAACATGAACCAAGACATGAACCACACCATGAACCACAACATGAACCACAACATGAACCACAACATGAACCACAACATGAACCACAACATGAACCACAACATGAACCACAACATGAACCACAGCATGAACCACAGCATGAACCACAACACGAACCACAACATGAACCACAACACGAACCACAACACGAACCACGACATGAACCACAACACGAACCACGACATGAACCACAACATGAACCACAACACGAACCACAACATGAACCACATCATGAACCACATCATGAACCACATCATGAACCACATCATGAACCACATCGTGAACCACATCATGAACCACAACATGAACCACAACATGAACCACAACATGAACCACACCATGAACCACAATATGAACCGCAATATGAACCGCAATATGAACCGCAACATGAACCACATCATGAACCACAACATGAACCACAACATGAACCGACAACTTGACCTGATCTTCTCATCTGATGCCGAAAACTGCTTAATTAATTACCGCAAATAACCATCTCTCCCCTTTGGATCTGTCGCCCCAACCAACCCTACTGGAAACACTTTCACTCGACAATCACTTCATCATTCTCCACTCCAAAAATGCTTTTTATTTCAACTACCGAAAAATAGATTACGTACATTTAAATAACCTGCTCAACCTATTTGTTGGAGCACTCAGACACAAATATTGTACTACCAGACAGCCACCTTGTCTGTATTGTATTTTCCCCGTTGTCCGGAGAAAAGTGAGGAGGGGCTTCAGTGATGTAGAGCTGGAAGATTCGGCACCCACCACGTCGGCCCCAAGAGTGCGCCACCGTGCGCGAGCAAAGGCGGGACAGTCGCAGAGAGAGTGTTCTGCTGTGTTGTCCTCCTCGCAACATGCAGCATAGGAAGGCGTCTCATTGATGCCAAGCACGTAGAGATACTTGGCAGACGTGTAATGGCCCGTAAGCCTTCTGCAATAATTTCTCCTTAAGTATAAGAAAAATGTTGCGGACTTCTTGCAGACATCAGGGCATACGCGCTTAGTCATCCTGCATCCTGGATATTCCCTCCATCTGCGACTGTGTACGTTAAAGATCCAGTCATTGATGTCAGATTCGACCAGGTAGATCTAAGGCGGGTTCAGGTCCTGAGAAACTCTCCTTTGAGGCCCTTCTAGCGAGTTCATCGGAGATCTCGTTTCCTGGCATTTCAGAGTGACCTGGGACCCGTACAAGCCTAAGTGAATTTAGTCTTCCGACTTTGTTCACAAAGGTCTCGAGTTCATGCACTAATTTGGAGTTGGATAGAGGGTTGGACACAGATTTGAGTGCAGCTTGGCTGTCATTGCAGACGCAAATGCTTTTTCCCCTCCACCTGTGTTTCACAACATAGTGCATGTACTTTAGTATTGCGTAAATCTCCGATTGAAAGACAGACGCATATTTTCGTAACGAGAAGTGCAGTCGAATGTTTTCGCGCTCAAAGAAAACTCCGGATTCCTGCCCAGTCCTGGAGCCATCTGTGAAAATGCGAAGACATTCCATTCCAGGTTCAGTGTCTGGCCAAAGCCAGTCCTGACGCCATGGAAATGTGACTGTGAAGTTACAGCGCAGTAGGATGGCACGTGTCATTGCGTCAGTAGGCATATCCATGAGACAAGGGTCGTAAGATATTTCTCCCGCAAGTACACTTTCACTCCAATGCGAGTTGTACCAAAGACCATTTCTCTTTAGGCGCGACATGGTCAGTGCGCACCCTCTGACATATATGCCAAGGAGTCTAGAGCAGTCATAGCATCTAGAGCAGCTCCGGGGAAAGCCCCCGTGCAGTTGAGACAGACCAAAGGCATCTTTGCATTACCAAAAAGCTGACAGCGCTTTAGTGGTTTTGGACTTAACATGCTTTGACCAAAGAAGCTTGCTATCAAGGATTACTCCCAGGTACTTAGCTTCATTGGATATGGGGATGGGAAAGCCTTTTCTGCCCATCCAATATTCGCCAAAAAGAAAATTAAGGGACTAGGCCGTAGGCGTTTGAGAAACAAACGGTAGCAGGACAACGACGACCACCTCCGATAACTGAACCGAGTGCAATTTTCTTTTATCTCCCATCACAAGCGTTTCTATCACTTTATAACCAAAAGCTGATAGCAATCCCTCTGCTTCTGATTTTCTCAATAGTTCAATACTTCCTCCAGAGATTCGAAAATAGTTGCCAAATTTGTGCCCATTTCTTCATCCCCTTGTTCACCGAATAGGCCCATTAACCCGATCGTGACCATTTTCGTTATATGAATGACTGCCCTCAGACGTCTCTAGCGTCTCGAGAAAATACATAACTTAAGGGACGGCTATTTGTCCGGATCTGAATGCCTCTCTGCCCCTGTTTAAAAAAAATACGCCAACTATCCGACTCTCTCCCACGGCCATATTTCAAAGTCACAGTTTTACATCATTCTAGTTCACAAGGCAAAAAAGAACGAAAACATTTAGTGTCCAACTATCACCCCATTGCTAAGCCTTTTTTCTTCCCATACTCTTTGAGAGTATTGTCTACGATACAAAATTGTTCCTAAAAGGTCGATTGACAACCATAAATCTAATTGAATTTGTCTCACAATCCTTATGTGCACCTGATGATGCCTGCAGACTTTACGGCTTAATTTCAATGATCTTGGTTTCTCTCCCGGTTTTATCCTCTCCCTTCCAAAACCGCCAGTATCAAATTATTTTCAAATCTTCTGGGTAACCACATCGGCCCACTGCTTTTTATCCTGCTATTAATGTCGTTAACTGTGTCATCAAAAACTCACAGCTTTCTATGCACGCTGATGATATTAAGCTCTCCAAACATATGTATACCACACCGTCCCCTGCATGAAACCTGCTCCCTCCAGTCCGACCAAAATACTTTCAATATTTGGTATTCGGTTGCTATCTGCTTTAACATCACGACATTTATCAAACGTGCCAATTCCGCCCTCGGCTTTGTGAAACGTTGGGCCAAGGAGTTGTCGAATTCTTAGGTAAATCCTTTAATACTATCTCCCTTAGGTCCCTCCTTGATTGTGCTTGTCAAATCTGGCCCCCTCTCACGGTATTCACACTGTGCGCATTGAGGCCATCCAATGTAGGTTTATTCGTTTCGCCCTTCGTGGTCTTCCCTAGACTGATGCCTCTAATTTACCTATTTATAAGCATCGCTTAAAACTAATCAACCTACAATCCCTGGAAAAACGACATAAGGCCATAGCGATTCTACCACAGCACATGTCTGTGTATAGCAAATCTCTTGACACTTGGTCAGACTTGCACGAAGAAATGCTCTATCTGCTTTTAAACAGTTTCGAGAAGACTTTATAGGTAGGGCTAGACTGTGCTAGGTAGATCTAGCACTGGTATTCACGATAACATCAAAAAACTTTCTTTCGTGGGTAATGACGACACGCGATCCCTAAAAATTTTGATTCTACTAATATCTGCTTGCTGATGCCCAGAATTTGAATTCAAAATCTTAAGCTGAAACGTGCAGTGTTGGTTTGCTTAAAGCTGAAGTTCTTTCTCCAAATTTTTTATTGTTGAACAGCAGGTCGGGCAAGTTCAAAGCTTTTCTCACTCACTCAGTGAGAGTAATCATTCGTCGATTCGTTATGTCATCTGGGAAGAGGCACCAATAACGCTCGTCAACAATCTTAAAATGGTTGCAATAGGTCCAACTTTTTAAAGGTGATTCAACTCTTTCCCGAGGCTTCCATTGTAGTTTAAGGTGTAGCCAATCGAGTGGTACTTTGCTCGTTTTGTGGAACATATTCCCAAAAATAGTTTCGATATCATCCCTAATACTTAAAAGCCTGCATTTATTTTTTGGTTTAATTGAATTTGTCACTTTTTTACTTACAAATATCAAATTTGATTTTATTATAAAAAAATAGAATTTGTACATACCTTAAAGTTTCTACACTAACGACCGATAGATGTCGCCGCACGAGAAAATTGACATCTCGTAGAAAACATCAACGCCATTTCCGTTTGCTCAACTCCTTTACCTTTTTGACAGGCAGACATACAAGCAGCTCTAATTCCGAGCCGCCGATAATCTGCATTTTATTCTAACATCGTTGATTTTATTAATTAACCAATATGGTTGTTAAGAAGGTAAATATCAAACTAACCAGAGTGGACAGTGGGTTTCGCGCAAAAGTCGATTTTCTGTGATTTGTGACTCAATGTTTACGAACCATTCGATGTGAATATTCCGTGCTAACTTTTTCCTTTTTTGTTTAATGATTCCAGCCAAGACCGAAGAAGAAGCCAGTCACCAAGAAAGTGGCTCCAGCCCCGCTGGCCGTCAAGAAACCAGTTGTGAAGAAGACTGTTAATCAGCTCTTCGAAAAGCGCCCCAAAAACTTCGGCATCGGTAAGTTCCAAATGCACACACCACAAATAAAAACTAGTTGAATACGTCTCACTCCGTTTCCAGGTCAAAATATCCAGCCTAAACGTGACTTGTCGCGCTTCGTCAGATGGCCCAAGTACATCCGCGTCCAGCGCCAAAAGGCCGTACTTCAAAAGCGTTTGAAGGTACCACCACCAATTCACCAGTTCACGCAGACGTTGGACAAGACAACTGCTGTCAAGATGTTCAAATTACTCGAGAAATACAGAACCGAATCGGCTCTGGCTAAGAAGCAGCGTTTGAAGAAACTCGCCGAAGCTAAGACTAAGGGCAAGGAAGTGCAGCCCAAGAAGAAGCCAATCTTTGTGCGGTCGGGAACCAACACTGTCACCAAATTGGTTGAACAGAAGAAGGCACAATTGGTCGTGATCGCTCACGATGTCGACCCATTGGAGGTGAGTGTGTGCGGTGCTAACGAAGTCAATTGTCTTCTCGGTTTCGATGATGTGAACATGAATTTCTTCACCTGAAGGTGAAGAAACTCACTATATTGTGGCAACTAGACATTCTGAGCTTCTACCGTCCTAAATTCGTTGTGTTTGCCCGTGATTCAGATTTTCTAATTGTGTTTCCTTCCCTTACAGTTGGTGTTATTCTTGCCAGCTTTGTGCCGCAAGATGGGTGTCCCGTATTGTATTGTGAAGGGCAAGGCCCGTTTGGGATTGTTAGTTCGCCGTAAGACCTGCACCACCCTCGCCCTCACCGGTGTTGAGGCCAACGACAAGGCTAACTTGAGCAAGATCCTGGAAGCCGTCAAGACCAACTACAATGATCGTCACGATGAGATCAGGAAACACTGGGGAGGCGGCCTCTTGGGTTCGAAGAGTTTGGCTCGCATCGCCAAACTGGAACGTGCCAAGGCGAGAGAACTGGCACAGAAACAAGGATAAGCGAAAGCGCGTTTTTTAATATTCCTGAGAATGATACATGATAGTTTGTAAAATAAAAGGACCTACAAAGGAATGTCTGCTTGTGATTTCGTGGAGTATGGCACGGTAGTCTTGGTTGGGTTGCTGGGATTGAGCCAAGAGAATTTTGGGTACGAATTAGTCATCTAGCTAGAGTGGCTGGCCGACCGACATGTTTAAAAGGTACTTTACCGACTAGCCTAAGACTGGCCGGCTGGCCGACGAGTCTGAGAAGTGACTGGCTGGATGGCCGGTGGGTCTAATAAGTGGCCGGCCGACGACTCTGAGAGGTGGATGGCCAACAGGTCTAAGAGGTGTCTGACTGGCGGCCGGCCGACTAGTCTCAGAGGTGGCTGGCTGGCGACGAGTCTAAGAAGTGGCTGGCTGGACGGAAGACGAGTCTCAGATGGCTCAGACGGCTGACTAGTCTCAGAGGTGGCTGTCTGGCCAACGAGTCTCAGAGGTGATTGGCTGGTCGGCTGACGAGTCTAAGCGGTCGCAGGCCGGCCGACGAGTTTCAGAGGTGTCTGGCTGGACGGCCGACGAGTCTCGGAGGTGGCTGACTGGCCGGCCGACGAGTGTAAGAGGTGGATGGTTGGGCGACTGTCGAGTCTAAGAGGTGGATGGTTGGACGACCGTCGAGTCTAAGAGGCGGCTGGCTGGCGGGCAGACAGGTCTCAAGTGGTGGCTGACAGGTTGGCCAACGGAGGAGTCTAAGAGGTGCCTAGCTGGCTAGCCAACCGATGAGTTTAAGAGGCGGCTCGCTGGCAGGCTTGTTAATCATCGACGAATTAGAGGCAGCTGGCCCAATAACAAGTCTAAGAGCATGCTAGTCCTCCGAGGCGTCCTTAATAAAGTTAAATATTTGTGTCATGATAGAATATGATGTATCAAGTCTCAGGGATATTTTTCGTTATTTTTTTTAATATCGCTTAACAGATTCATTTTTGGTAATGGGTTTACTCTTACAGCCCTCGACTGTGGAAGTACTTATCCGAGACACATACCAAGTGCAACTGTCAACTGCCAATCAAATCACAACTGTCGCCGTCAGCTGCTAGCCAATTGCATTTAGTGTAGAGATTTGCATTCCCATTCGATGTCCATGAATTTTATCCAACTTCAGTTCGATTAATTTCTCCGTGCGTGTTGGTCGAGTTTGAATAGTGCATCCGCGTCAATTCAATCGTTCGACGTGTAAAGTTCACAACTCGGGCGACGGGTGTGTGTGATTTTTTTTTTAATTTATTTTCTCCTAAATTTCCACTAACATACGTCAGTGAAATAACAAAGGAATATAGAAAAAAAGGCGAAAGATAGGAGAGAAAGAAACGAGTGCAACACAAAGAAGGATCCGTGAAATCCAACCCACAAAATCAATAAGTGCATCACACAACTGCTGCGGTGTCTGTTCACTCTGTGTTTTCCGAAAACCGAGAGGAGATGTGTTAAAATCATTTATCCACGACGCAATGTGAGATGTAGGTAGGCTGTGGTCCCTACAGCCTCAAAAATCAAGTCCAAAAAGGTTGAGTTGAAAAAAGTGTGTTTTTTGTTTTTATGAAGAAAAGTGCAGCGAATTAGGAAAAAAGCGATTTATTTGTTCGCAGGGGCATTATCCCAGTGGAGTTCGGGTTGGGATTTACGATATATACGAGAGCAAGAGGAGATAAGTGAGAATTGCGGATACTTCGATTCTGACTCGGGGTTTTTCGTTTCGTTTTGTTTTCGGTTTCGGTATTTGTCGTCGCACTTGACCATTTCTAAAAATAGCCAGGAGATGAGTGTGTTTAGTGACTTCCAACGTTTGTGGATGCAGCGATTCCCGCAGAGCTCGCTGTCTGACGCTTGGGAGCAGGACGTGCGAGCCAGTCTCGAGAGGCATAAGAAGAAAATCGTCGAATTGAGTAAGGAACTCGAACAGGAAACATTGTATGTGGAGTATTTGGAGCGTTTGCTGTCCGATGTGGAGAAGTACAAGGAAACGGGGGGTGATCCGACGAGTTTGTTTGAGGCAGCAACTACGACGGCTAGTTCGTCGCAGCATCAGCAAACATCTGCGACAACCACAACGGTGGCTGGTGCGTCCTCCATTGATGAATCGGTGGTGGAAACATCTAGCACAGTTGGCCTTCGCGATAGCCTTAATGGGACCAGTGGCAGCCACAGCAACATGGACGACAACAAACAGGTTGAGGAGGTGAGTGGTTTGTGTTTTTTTTTTTTTTTGTTTTATTGACTGATTCCCTTCCGTGCGTTCATGCTTTTTCGTTTTTCCTGTTTACGCACAGACCACGTAACAGTGATGACGAGGTGAAATGTAGTATTAATGCCGATAATGGGTGCAGCATCTGTCGTTCGTTTTTGTTTTTTGTTTTTGTAATTGGCTGGAGTGACATTGATCTGTTATATGGGCGGACGCATTTGGATGTGGTAAACATTGAGAACTCGCGATGGTGGGTGAGACGTAATAGATGCAAATCAAGAGTTGGGTTGCAAGCTTGTAGTCGTTGTGCCAAATAGCACGATAGCTGATTAACATGAATGAAACGTCTAATATCGCATTTCGTATCGTTTTGAACTACTATGCAGTGAAGATGCGGGAACATGGAGCTTTGGAGTGATGTGTGAGAAAAACATTTTTACTATCAGACCAAGTTTGATAAGCATAGTGTCCTGCCTTGAATTTGAGGCAGCAAGCATCATCAATACAACCACCAGACCCCGCGAAACGCCATACTTTTGCTGATTGGGTGCAACAAGGCTCATTAATATGCGTTAGCGCCCCCATAAAAGAGAAGCACAACAGACCCAAGGACGACTTCTATTACCTCCCAGATAAAACCCACGTTCGATGCCCCAGCTACGAAACGCAAATCGTTCGCGAAGACTTTAATGCGCGGCCGGCTAAGAGCGACTTCTTTTGTCGCACCAACACCACATCAGAGAATGGATTCAGGCTCTACGACGGGAGAGCCCGCACACGATTCCCACATCTCAACATTCATAATACTACTGATAGGCTGACAACTAAACAAGTCAATCACATTCTGATCAACTCCAGACACTGCTCCAGCATCCTCAATGTCCGAAGCTTACGAGGAATTCACACAGACTTGTACTATTACCTTGTTGCAAAGGTATGCTTGCGGACTTCACAGAATCAATTAGTTCCGACACGTTCACCAACCTTTGACGTCCGATAGCTGCAGATACAAGAGATCGTCAGGACCTTCGCCGGCTACGTCTTCCCCATGCGCTCGCAAGACACGATGCAAAACACACAAACAAAGTGTCAAAGTAGGTACCATTAGGGGTGACACCTCTGATGCGCTTCATTTCAGAGCTTTACCTACAAGGAGTTTATTGACGGGTGAAGACAGGCCCATGTAGAAAAACAGAACGTTGCATCGACGAAACGAAAGAATGCAAGAAACGCGATATCGACGAGACTGAGAGAGGCTCTGGGGGAATGAGGTTCTATAGTTTTACCTAAAAGTGAAACGATAGAGCAAAAGCTATGAATACGTCTGTAACCTGCAACTTACAAGCCTGCAGAGATGAACACGGACAACTTGTAGTTAGTTGAGTCACAAACGATGCTGAGAATAGAGAAGTGGGCTTTCCACTTGTACAGATGGACCGAAGTGTCCCCTACCGAACATCACTCTCGGTGAAGCAGATTTTTAAGAAGATTCAGGATTTTTGGCAACAGACAAAACCACCAAAATGTCCATAGAAAGGAGGTAAGCTAAGCTTATCAGGCTGTGCTGGTACACAACGAAGAATTCTCACTGGGTGGTAGTGAACCGACCGAGACCTTCGATGTTAAAAAACGACACATTGTCATGTGATTTCTTCAACATCATCCTTGAAAATATTGTGCGGCATTCACTGGTCAATATCAGAGGTACGATCTCTTTCAAGATGATATTGGACGAACACAATTCGAAAAACCAGAGAAAGGATGCGTATTATCGACCTCTTGGTCAGTACATCACTTTTGCCAGCTTTATCGAAGTAGGATACTGATTTCATCTACCCTGGTCCACTACTGAGAACTGGCAACGACACCAGCATTGAGATTAGATGCAGAATAACTCTGCTGCCGCTTCTTATTGCCGATGCAAAAATGGGCTCGTTCTTGCGCATTCTCCATGACATTTTCAAGCATTTCGGTCGAAATTTCTGCGATTTCCGCACGAATGTTTCTTTTGAGCTGTTCTATTGTCTTCGGGCCGTTAGCATAAACCTTGCTTTTCAAATATCAACAAAAGAAAAAAGTCTGGAGGAGTCAAATCCGGCGATCTCGGAGGCCAATCAATATCGCCCTTTTTTGACACCAATCTTTTAGCGAACTTCTTACGCAAAAGGTTCATTGTTTTGTCCGCAGTATGGCATGTCGCGCCATCATGTTGAAATTAAAAGTGAAATAAGCCTTTTTACGCATTTCTGGGACCACATAACGGGCCAACATCCACAGATATCGATCGCCATCAACTGTATCGCCGACTTTGAAAAAATACAGTCCAATGATGGTTTTAGCGCATACACGGGCCAAACAGTAACTTTTTATTCATATGGCGGCTCTTTGTGAATAATGTGAGCATTTTCGGTGCCCCAGAACCGACAATTTTGTTTATTAACTGAGCCAGAGAGCGTAAAATGTGCTTCATCGGTCATCAAAATTTGCTGCCAGAACTCCGGCTCAGCATTAATCATTGCAACGACATTTTGTGCGTATGCCAACCACCGTGGCTCATCTTGAGGCAAAATTCTTTTCACTTTGTATGGAAATAAGTGAAGATCATCCTTTAAAATTCTCCGCAAAGTGGTCCCACTGATGCCTAACTGCGGCGCCGATATGACAAACTTGGGTCTTCTTCAACACTTGCCTTCACAGACTGAATAGATGAGTTTAAATGCCGCATGGCCTAGGTTGCTCACGAGGGCTTGCCACAGAACCAAATTGGAAAAAATTCGAGGCCCAACGACGAATTGTTTCTTTTTTGGGCGCAAAACGATCACGATATTTTGCACGATACGCACGTTGAGTTAGCACAATTGAGCGTTCATTTTTAATGAACATTGAAACTATTTCCACGCGTTCTTTTGGCGTGAAGCAATTCATGGTTAAAATTGTACTGAATTGACGTTTCCAAAATTCTATGACATGAAAATCGGTTTACAATTGTTGAAGTTATTCGAAGTTTACATTGACCCATATGAGATGGCGCACTTTGTAAATTCCTAGGTGAGGCTTATTTTTATTTGTCTGCAATATAATATGACAGCAAACCAAACTGTCCTATCTGAGGCTCCGAAGAGCACGAGAAATGGTGGAACAATCTCTTCAGTAACAACGAGTGGCAGTTCTTCGAAAATGTTGATTGTAAGACCGTTTCAATGAATGAATCACGTTATCGAACGTCATTGCCTCAAATTGATGCTGTGGACGTGGATGACTTTTCTCAGAAGGACGGCGCCACGTAAGACGTGAAAGGTGAAAAGTTATCGGCCTGACAATGAAAGACTACGATTTTCAGTTCAAAAATATTGATTGAATGAGAAGCGCTTTCCAGAAAAGAAATTTCTCAAGTTCGGGAACAGATGGAAGTCTCAGGGCGCAATTCAAGAGAATAGGGGGATGACCGAATAAATCGTACCCCAAATCCCTTGCGTACATGTGCGTTGTCTTGGTGAAAAATAATTTTTTTTTCATCAAGCTTGGCCTCCCGAATTTTGGCAGCCAGCTGATTAAGAAGGTTGGAATGATATTCGCCTCTGGTTAATCTTCTTTTGCGAGGTATGCAATTTACAGGATCCATTTTGCATCCCAAGTGATAGCCAAGAGTTTTCCGGCAGATCTCGAAAGTTGAGTTGATCCGGCAGGCTTACTCTACACTACACTCACTACACTCACTACTTAGACCGCTTTTCGTTTCTGGCGGGTAGTGAATTGGTCCAAAGATTGCAGCAAAAATCGTTTGTGCATTTGCTCTTGATCGCATCAATAATTCTTTGTGCAAGATGTTTCGCACCCTATCTTCGGATATCCCCACAGCATCAGCTATCTTCCTCACCTTCATTCTCTTATCGCCCAACACGATATCATGCACCTTTTCGATGGTTTCCGTTGTGGTTGCGGTTTAAGGCTGTCCTTAAGGGACGCCTTCGAGGGACGTGCGACCACTTTTAAATTCAGGTGCCCACTTGTTCAAAGTTTTTGAAGGAGCATGTATCAGCATCTTTACCATCTCCGGCTACCCTAGAACCTGGAAGGCTTCTAAAATCATACCTGTCCCTGGCTTGGAATTAATTATGATAAGAAATATCGTCTGAACTCTTCATTTTGTATTTAAGGTTTTCAAAAAGCTTCTGAGAACGCAATTGAACTTGTTCTTAAATCAACATAAGCCCCTTTCACCGTTTCAATCAGGTTTCAGGCCACAATGCAGCTGCATCTCCGTGCTACTAAAAAATGTTGAAAACGTTTGCCATGAAATTCATAGAGACCATGTGATATCGTTGGTAGTAGTAGACTATTCTAAAACATTCGATACTATTCCACATGAAATCCTTCTCAAAATACTTAAACATTACAATTTGGATTCATCAGCGCTAAGACTTGTTAGTAATTATCTTGGAGATCTTCCACTTTCCTCAAAATCAAAACGGGAGTCGCTCAAGGATTTATCCTTGGGCCCTTAATGTCCTCGCTATTTAATACACTGTAATGTACATAAGTAGTTACGCAGACGACGTTCACATATCAGGTGCTTCATTGAAAGTTACCTGCTACTGCGCGGCTAAATGAAGATCTCCAGGCCGTCACACGAATAGCCATATATGTATAAACAAACTTATGCTGAACTCCACAAAGAGCCAAGCGATTGTCTAAGGCCAAAGGTCCTAGACTTCAATAACTTTCCAAAAATTCGAACCAACGGAAGCAACATGGACCATGAAAAGACTTAAAAACCTTTTCCATCTTTAATCAACTGCTTAAGTAGGGGATCACATCATCAACTTAACAGGTAGGGTTTACGGCGTTTTACGTATATTATGCTACTCTGGAAATTGTCTCCCAGTTAGTATTGAATCAAGGCTCGTCAAGGTCAAGACGCCACTGATCACTATTTTAATGTACGCATTCCCAGCTATTTTAACATACACGGAAGCTAACATAACGGATTACGACGACGGAATCACATCTCGTCATTCGTTAAAACCCTGCTTGGCATGGACCTTTAAAGCTTCCTTAAGTATGCCTCCTTACCTCTACCAAAGGCTTCAGTTCGCTACATCTGAGAGAAGTAAAATATTGATAACTATTGGCTGATGATAGAAAAACTGTTTCTCATTTAGAACGTAAGACTGTGGACACGAGTCAATATCTTAGCATTGGCAACTTCAAGGGGCAACTTTGGCAATATTTTAGCACATAGCTTAAGGATATTGTCAAATGCATATAGGGTTGGCTGGCTTAGGTATTGTGTGAAAAATTTATTGTTCCAAGTAAGCCAATGAAGCTGAAATTAGACTGACTTCCTCCGAAATACAATTTCTTTGGGAAAGAGACGATTCGTAATATGGAAAAGGGCAACCTACTTAAATATAATACGTACTCCAGTCGCATCCTCTTCAAATCAGCACCTGCCCTCTGGCTCGGAGGAGAGGCTCGTTTTATTAAGTTGATATCTCATACCGCAGTGTCCTGATAGGTAGGGGAAAAGTCTTTCAATATCGTCTTTGTTGAGTTTAAAGATATTCAGTAAGAGGGTTTATTCAATGGTCCAATGGTTTCCTTCGATTGACGAAGTCTCTGTATATGTATGTATAGTTCCAGTGAACAGTTGTTGTGAACACAAAAGTTCCAAGCAAAATAGATTTAAAATGACTTGAACCTTAAGCTAAAACCAAACGAATATGCCACTAAAGTTTGAACGAAAAATCAAGCAAAAGTCAAGTCTTACATTTATGTTAGTGAAGGGCCGCTTAATTCTATTATGGTTGGGACTAAAGTTTGACTTTCGTTTTTTGCTCGGCCCTTGCGGAATATTCTAATAAGCGAATGTTGGGCTCACGCTCAGTGCTTTGGATTATGTTTGGCTGTAAATTAGTATTTTTTTTTTAATGCCAAATTCTAGATTTAAGTTATCCTAAGTGACGATGACATACAGCTCGGCTCAAAGGATATGGGTGGGGAGAACACTCCCAATGGCTTAGAAACTTCGTGCTTTGATCCACCTCTGTACTATAGAGTGCGCCATCCCATATGGGTCGATGTAAATTTCGAATAACTTCAACAATTGTCAACCGATTTTCATATGCCATAGCATTTTGGAAACGTCAATTCAGTACAATTTTAACCATGAATCGCTTCACACCAAAAGAATGCGCGGAAATAGTTTCTATGTCCATTAAAAATTAACGCTCAATTGTGCTAACTCAACGTGCGTATCGTGCAAAATATCGTGATCGTTTTGCACCCAAAAAAGAAACAATTTGTCGTTGGGCCTCGAATTTTTTCCAATTTGGTTCTGTGGCAAGCCCTCGTGAGCAACCTAGGCCATGCGGCATTCAAACTCATCTATTCAGTCTGTGAAGGCAAGTGTTGAAGAAGACCCAAGTTTGTCATATCGGCGCCGCAGTTAGGCATCAGTGGGACTACTTTGCGGAGAATTTTAAAGGATGATCTTCACTTATTTCCATACAAAGTGCAGATGACTCATAGAATTTTGCCACAAGATGAGCGACGGCGCTTGGCATACGCACAAAATGTCGTTGCAATGATTAATGCTGAGCCGGAGTTCTGGCAGCAAATTTTGATGACCGATGAGGCACATTTAACCGCTCTCTGACCCAGTTAATAAACAAAATTGTCGCTTCTAGGGCACCGAAAATCCTCACATTCACGAAGAGCCGCTGTATGATCAAAAAGTTACTGTTTGGGCCGGTGTATGCGCTAAAACCATCATTGGACCGTATTTTTTCAAAGTCGGCGATATAGTTGATGGCGATCGATATCTGTGGATGTTGGCCAATTATGTGGTCCCAGAAATGCGTAAAAAAGCCTTAACTATTTCACTTTTGGTTTCAACATGATGGCGCGACATGCCATACTGCGGACAAAACAATGAACCTTTTGCGTAAGAAGTTCCCTAAAAGATTGGTGTCAAAAAAGGGCGATATTGACTGGCCTCCGAGATCGCCGAATTTGACTCCTCCAGACCTTTTTCCTTACGGATACTTGAAAAGCAAGGTGTATGCTAACGGCCCAAAAACTATAGAACAGCTCGAAAGAAACATTCGTGCGGAAATCGCAGAAATTTCGACCGAAATGCTGGAAAGTGTCATGGAGCATGTGTGAAAACGAGCCCATTTTTGCATCGGCAATAATGGCGGTCATTTTATTAATTGTTTTCAAAAATTAATCTAAATAAATTGTAAAGGTCTAATTTGAATATGAGGGTGGTCCGATAACTACTTAGCCTCACCGTCAGATGGCGCCAATATCGCAAGAGCAACTTACTATCGTGTAGTACATTCTAGTAGACGGCTACTGTTTCAGCCGGATTGGACTCGTAGGTTTGTTTTGACCACGTGTGGAAGCGGGAGTGTCCGCGGATTTTAGAAAAATGGAAAAAGAGCAATATTGGTCGGTGATTCGATTCTTGTTTTGGAAGGGAAATCGCGTTTGGATTTTGTGTACGGTGACTCTTCTCCTTCGATGGCGACCATCAAAAATTGGTTTAACGAGTTTCAATGAGCCACGTCCAGGTGCCCCGAAAACGGCAACCACGGAGGATAACGTGGCAAAAATCCACGATCTCGTATTGGCAGACCGCCGATTGAAGGTGCGCGAGATAGCTGAGACAGTAGGCATTTCAAAAGATCGCGTGGGTCATATCTTGCATGAAATTTTGGGCATGAGAAAGCTGTCGGCGCGGTGGGTGCCGCGTTTGCTCACTCCGGACAACAAGCGCAACCGTGAGACCACTTCAGAGCAGTGTTTGACGCTGTTTAAGCGCAATCCGAAGGAGTTTCTGCGTCGTTTCGTGTCTGTCGACGAAACGTGGATCCACTGGTATACACCAGAGACCAAGGAACAGTCTAAACAATGGACTTCACCCGGCGAATGTGCTCCGAAGAAGGCGAAGACTGTCCCATCGGCCGGAAAGGTGATGGCCACTGTTTTCTGGGATTCACAAGGTGTGATCCACATCGACTACCTGGAGAAGGGCAAAACGGTCACAGGGCTGTACTATGCCATGCCAAATTATTGGGCCGAATTGAAGAAAAAACGGCCCCACTTGTCAAAGAAAAAAGTGCTCTTCCACCATGATAACGCACCGGCTCACACCTCCGCCCTCGCCACGGCCAAATTGGTCGAATTGGATTACGAACTACTGCCCCAGCCACCGTATTCTCCAGATTTGGCCCCGTGCAACTTCTTTTTGTTTCCAAACTTGAAAAAGTCACTCGCCGGGCAGAAATTTGTAATTTCAGAGAAAATGTATATTTCAGACGGGTTAAAAAAGTTGGAGCATCGCTGGGTCAAGTGTAAATTGAAAAATAAATCGCCATTTCTCCAAACTTTTTGTTTTTCTTTTGTAGGCTAAGTACTTATCAGACCATCCATAAAGATGTTGCGTTTTTCTGTTCAGTTAAAAAAACACCTCTTGTTGGATAACTATCTTGAAATTTCGAAAAACAAGTTATACTGAAACTTTTATCTAAAGAGAGAGTCAAAGTGAATGAAAATGAATCCACTCGGTGTAGGGTGCCATGGCGTTTGCTTGTGATTATTGATCAATTCTGTATCTACGTTGATTAATAGCATCAAGATAATTAATTCAGTTCCTAATTAACTGTCGTGGTGAAATTTGCCATCATTTCAAATCGAATATCGTTTTTGCAAGAGAATCTCCGAGACTTTTTTTAAAATTAATTTTAAAATGGAACAAACTAGCCACAGAAACCATTATTGCTACAATACATGATCAAAGGCCGTGGGTACATAGTTTACGTAAAATTCGCAGACTTTTTTCTAACACAAGCCGACATTCACCATTCATTTGTCTTGCATACTGAATGGGAGCATTTCGAAAAACGCAATCAATGAACTAAGTCCGCTAAACCTGAGCAATTTCGATGAAGTACCATGGATTTGCTACGTTGTGTAACGTCTTTCCACCTTTTTGAATTAGAGACCCGCATTACACCGGAAATCAATATTAATTAGGTTCTCCAAGGCCCACATATACTCCGAATATGTCTACAAGGGATATTAGGTATACAGAGCTCTATCTGTCGGATTTAAACACTGACCGCAGCGTACCGGATGTTGCGGACGGCAGCAAAACTTCAATCAATTTTATTTGGAACAATCATCACACTTCAAAACGTCTACGAAAACAAAACCAAAAGTTTCTCATCACAATTTTGAAAGAAGAGAAAGGTGAACAGAAAAAAAAACACGAAACTCCCGTCACCTTCATGGTCCCCCTAATTCCTATAATACATCCCATTCACTTCGTCACAACTTAAATCAATGGGAAAATGCAAAACAAAATAAACAAAAAAGCCAGCAAACAGGAAACGATAAAGACCAATAAACAAACACTAACCATTGAACAACCCACAAGAGGCGAGATGCAGCGAGCGAGTCTTGAAAGGAAAGGACGCGCAACTAAAAAGGAAACCAATAGTAGAACACCACGGTCAGTTGAGTTCATAGCCGCAGCGATGTGTATGTGTGCAGAAAACAGGACAAAACGGGATTATGGCAAACTGCGAAACAGGTAAAAATGAATAGAAAACAAACAAAGAGCAGAACGCGCTAACAAAGGCTAAAGAACACGCTCTGATTACAACAGGTTCCTTGGCTCGCACTCTGCACTTCAACTTCAATGCAGCGCGACTGCAGAGCAGGTGGAAAATTAAAATTATGTTCTTTTCAATGAACAGTAGCGGCTGCACGAACAGGACAGCGACACGAGTTGGAATACGAGAATACGAGTTTACAGCCATCTGGTGCTGCTGCTCTCGAAGGCGGGCGTAATGGCAGTTGGAGCCAATTTAAAATTCAAAGTTAAGAATCATTAGACGCGACTATTTTACAGATTAGCCAAGTCGCCATTATGGCATAGTCGTAGATTTTTTTTATGGAGCGTGTCTATAACGAGTATCGGCCTTTGAAGTCCAGGAAAACCGGGCATGCAAGTGAAAATGAAAATCTCTTACCAACACAGCATGGCACTAACCGATTAGTCGACAAGAGCCTCTTCAATTCTCTCCTCCGAATGTGTCTAGTGCTCTAGAGTGAAAGTGAATCGACCAATTGTACATTCTCCACAGGTACAGGTTATCGAAGCGACAAAAACAAAAAATTAAACGAGGAAAACCCACCAGACATATGCACCGCAAATTAATCATACGCCATTGAGCGCGCACCTTATCCAGCCGTGAACAGAAAAGAGTTCCGCTCCCGCCGCTCTTATCTTATCACATTCCATTCACTATCGTTCCCCGAATGTTGTTCATATATTCGGTCTTCCAACTTCATCGATAAGCGAATAGAACATAGAATTCCATCGTGCGGTTCGGTTGGTTTCTCCCACCCCATTTCCAATTAGAAAAATAATTTTTAAGCCTCTTCCATGTAACAGTTTATAAAACTGCAGTGATACGTGATATTAAAATAAAAATGCAAATTAAATATTCGTGAGATTGAATAAGCGAAAGCGAGTGCTGCAAACGGGAGAAAAAATGTTTGAAAACGAAATTCAAAAATAAATTTTTATCTTATCTGAGATAGCCTATAGGCACATACAGACAGACGTATGTGCTTACGTACATACCTAAGTGAATTCATTCAAGAAAGTTGCAAAGTGAGACTTCTGTATTGAAAGCTTCGTTCTTTTGTTCGTTTTTTGTGCCGGAATTTAGCCAAGGATACTCGCGAAATGTCATCGTTTAAGGATAAATTTAAATTCTGGGGAAAATCGGTAAGGAAATTAACTTGTTAAGGCACTTGAGGCTGTTGTAAGGGGACGGATTGTTTCCTGTTTGAAATGATAATAATCGAATCTTTGTTGTTGACAACTTTGGGTTACAGTGACACAGTTCCCTTGTTGTTGGACTGTTTTTTTTTTTTCGGTAAATTCTAATCTCTAGTTAATTGAGCTTAAAAAAGGCTAATAAAAATGTTGTTCTACTGACGGTCAACAATATTTTTTTAATTATCTCCAATCTTGTTGTCAATGATTTAAAAGAAAATCATGTGGTCGACCATATTGCGAATTATCGAGCTGAATGCAGTCATCTTAGTTACTTAAAAAAAACCTTTGTGGCGACATGATTTTTTAAGCGTTTGGATTTTAATTGTCAAAAAGAAAAACAGGAAAACTGAAAGAGTTTATAAAATTTTTATTAAAGTTGATAAATCAATGCTTGCCATTTACTTTTCGTGTAAATGTCGATCATGGCTACGTTCTAAGTGGTAAATTTAGAAGACCAATTTTGGGTCAGTGTTAACAAGGCATCAATTGACGCTGGCTTATTGGCGTAGAAGAGTGATAAAAATAGTTATTCTAAAGGCATCAAATCGCATGATCTAGCCGGCTAATGGTCTGTCCCAAAGCGAAAGATACGAGGATTAAGTGAAAAGTTTTCGACTTGACTATTAAGAAGCAATTTTCAGTTAAAAAAATTATTCTATTTTTCTAAATATTCTCCCTTAACTTGAACACACTCCAGCATTGTTCCAACATTAGTATTCCTTCCCGGAAGTGAGAGTCTGTGGTCACATTCATCTAAGGCCCTCTCAACTACTTCATTGTAGTCCCAAAAGATGATGGCCATAACCCTTCCGGCAAATGCGATCGACTTAGGTTTTTGGGCGCTGAATCGCTGGCTTCCACCATCTGGTGGTGTACCCATGTCTCAGCGACAAATCGCCGCCATTATCGGTCGGACCCTATTGAATCGGTCCAAAGATTGCTGCGAAAATCGTTAGCGCATTTGCTTTTGATCGGCACCCATCTTACGCAGAGCTTTCGCATCTCTAATTCATTCTTTGTGCGAGATGTTTTGCACCTTTTCTTCCGACATCCCCACCAGCTATCTCCCTCACTATTCTCCTATCGTCCAACACGATATCATGCGATATCGATGGTTTTCGGTTCGATGGCGATTTTTGGCTCTTCTTCACGTGAGTCATCTTCGAGGGATGTGCGGCGACGTTTAAATTCAGATGTAAATTTTTTAATAGTTGACATCGAAGGAGTCTCCGTAAACTTTTGACAACTTCGGATAAACTTCCTTGATTGATTGAACGAAGATTTTTATGACCTCACGACATTAAGGTTTATCCATTTAAACGAAAATCACGCCAGACGTCTACTACGCCACCCCTGTGTCGGGCCGAGAATTGTTCACCTTACCTACGTAAACTGCTCACCGCACTCATTTCTCAATTGGTCCATCGATTCGCGTGCTGTGCGGCATGTAGTGCTTTCTTGTTGGAACTAAATGTCCACCAGGTTCAGTTTGAGCGTTTTGGGCACGTAGAAATAAATGTTCGAAATCATCGCTATATACCCAATACCCATGGCCTTATAGACGATAACGTTGATCTCACGGTCATCTTGAAAAAAATACTGGGCAACGATTCCGCCGGATCATAAACTTCACCAAACAGTGCATTTTGCCGGGTGTATTGGCAGCTTTTATATAACCTAAGGTTGCTCATCGGGCCAATTCTTTTATTTAAACTTACAAGCACTTATAAATTCAAACTCAAACTTAATTATGCTTACGTTAGACGTTAAAAGGGAAAGTCATAGTTTATTCGGTTTGAGCATAGTCAGTTCGGTGAGGAGGTGAGCGAAATAACGCTGCCCTAAGGCGGTAGGGATTGGTATATAGGGAGACCATCTCCAATAATTCCGGGGAATCAAGTACTCCACTCAGGAGTCGACACACAAAAATAATATCTGCGCATTCTCGACGATTTCTAAGAGTTTGCAGAACATTAAGTTTAAGCCTATCTTCGTATGGTGGCAGGTTTAGGGTATTAACCCATGGGTGACCGAGAAAGGTGGAAGATAAGAATCTACGTTGAACCGATTCAATTAGTGGTGTAGCGACCAAACCTGCTTAGCATTTTGTAATGAGCATCTGACAAAAGTAATATAAAATGATTTAGTGCCATATGGAGTTATTAAATATTTCTGTCCATTGTTTTACGAGCCCTAATGAGAAGTTAGCTTTGCTTATCTTGATCGATTCCATTATATTTGCATGGAAGTTGAGCTTCCCATCGCAAATGATACCAACATCACGTATATATTTTGCTAAGGCAAGATATTGCTTCATTATCGAAATTATAGTCTTTTAGGCGTAAGGAACAGGTTTACGAGAGAAAATATTTTGCCGGGCACTTACTGATGTTGAATTCTAAAAAGCAGAGAGTGGATATAATTTTTATGATTTTCATCATTTAATAAAATTTTAGATAAAGGTGCAGGCATGTAGGCAAATTATATTGGCGCTCTTCGATGTATGATTTTAATTTGGAAAAAAGCAGAGCTGGGAAACCGAGTGCTTTAACCTTCAGATGAGTCATAAAGTATGTTTTTTATAGAGGTATAGAACTTTGAAATGGAATAAAACAAAGATGATTTTTTTGAATTGACATGAAATTGACTTTATTCGAAAGATAATCATCTGACATTATAATTTAAATATAATTCCTGGCATACACGGCTGGCTCGGACGTAGTCTAATCTGGAGATCCAATTTTCGATGATTTTTTCCAACATTTGTTGTATATCGGCAATAACGCGGCGAATGTTGTCCTCCAAGTGGTCAATCGTTTCCGGTTTATCGGTGTAGACTAGCGACTTCACATATCCCCACAGAAAATAGTCAAGCGGCATTAAATCGCACGATCGTGGACGCCAATTCACGGGTCCGTAACGTGAAATTATGCGGTTACCAAACGTTTCCTTCAATAAATCAATTGTGGTACGAGTTGTGTGACATGTTGCGCCGTCTTGTTGAAACCACAGCTCCTGCACATCATGGTTATTCAATTGATGAACGAAAAAGTCAGTAATCATGGCTCTATAGCGGTCACCATTACCTGTGTTCTGGCCAGCATCGTTTTTAAAGAAGTACGGACCAATTATTCCACCAACCCATAAAGTACACCAAACAGTCAGTTTTTGTGGATGTAACGGTGCCTCAACATACACTTGAGGATTATCATCACTCCAAATACGGCAGTTTTGTTTACTGATGTATCCATTCAACCAAAAGTGTGCTTCATCGCTAAACAAAATTCGCTTATGAAAATTGGGATCAACGGCAATCTTGTTTTGGGCCCACTCAACGCCAGCCGTGGCGGTCATATGCCAGAAATTATATTTAAATTAATGTCAGAAGATTATCTTTCGAATAAAGTCAATTTCAGGTCAATTTAAAAAAATCATCTTTGTTTTATTCCATTTCAAAGTTCTATACCTCTATAAAAAACACCCTTTATAATCATTAATCTAGGCTTTGGCTTCGATGATGATAACATCAACTTTTTATATTTCTCTAGCAAGAAAAGTTTTGGAGACACTTTCGGTAAGGTTGGTAGTAGTTGATATGCCCTTCAAAAACCCATGTTGTTGAGGAAAAAATACAGACTTGCAGTGAAACTATAGGGAATTGTAGATTATACTCTCACACAACTAAGGAATTGTAGAAAGCTTGGCAATCGGATGATAGTTAACAATTTCCTTTCTATTCTCCTTTTTTATGGATGGGAAAGATATACGATTTCTTTCACAGTTTAGGAAAAGATAGGATAGAGAAAGTATAGGTGGCTTGAT
Organism: Merodon equestris; assembly: GCA_958301585.1. Lineage (NCBI taxonomy): Eukaryota > Metazoa > Arthropoda > Insecta > Diptera > Syrphidae > Merodon > Merodon equestris. The sequence goes on along the minus strand of OY284415.1, from coordinate 9,921,961 downwards.
GTTCAATAGCGTGTGAGATTGGTGTGAAATGGCTTGAAATGCTTAGTCATTAGATCGATTATGAAGGTAAAGAATTTTCATAACATAACTCAATTATTTGTAATCGTTGTTTAGGTGTAGGTCTTTCCTTGATAAAATGGCAATGCTAACTGAGTATGTTTGATTTTAACAGATATTACGACATGCTGAGCTGCCAAAAATATAATAGAACACTGAAAAACCAAATGACCCTTACAACTTCAAACCATTTCAAAGGTATTCATGAGGACGAGGCTTGGGATTGTGTTTTAGCAAATGACTTACAATATCATGATATCCAGGGGCATCATCAATGATTGTGATTTTAAATTTCTTTCTGCTTCTTAAAGTCAAAATAATAACACATGAGGCCGGATTCTTCCCGAGTGTTGTGACGCAGTGGGTAGTTTGTATGCCTCTGAGACGAATGTCAAGACGACCGAACTCCGGCCATAGCTAATTCAAAGAAGCCTTAAATCAGACGTCTGGTCATTTTCATTTTTTTGCTTTGATCATACGATGTGCCCACGTTATCAACAAGGTCTGTAATGGTCAATTGACAATTCCTGAGCACATTCAGTGCAATGGTAATCAACACCGACTGTTGATCCGAAGGTCTGTAGTTCAAGTCCGTCCATAGTCAAGAACAATTCCTATACGGAAAAACTGTGCAACAACATCAGATGTGAATGAGAGATGATCAAAAAGTGCTGACGAAGGCATAACACTCGCAGCATAAGATTACTTCAAAATTCATACTCTCTGTGTGCATTTTCAATATAGTTAACACCTTAATGACATGGAAACAAAAGAATTACTGTGAACTACAACCAATGCAAATTCAGTCGAATCTCTCGAAGCATATCTAGGACAACCACCCCCGGAGAGTAGTGAACGAACATCTTCGACACAAACCATCTGCACGCCGTCTAGGTTGTTTGACAAACACCATAAGAGCGCACACTCTTGAACCTGCCACGAAATATATTTAAAAAAAAACCAAATTTTTATTTAGGCAAGCTTGAATTTCAGTGTATGTTACTTTGCCGAAGCGTAGACAAATTTTTTTCATAAAGTTTCATGTCAAGTAAGGAGTATTGGGGAATTTTATTGCACTGTTTTATTTAAATAAAATTGCAGTTGAAGCATACAGAATTCTTATAGAGAGTTATGGTGAGTGTGCTCTGTCGGAAAGACATGAGTTTGGTTTCAAAAATATTGATCTTGATGTTGCAGATAGAAATGGAAATAGAGGCATTGATTCATATAGACTCGTGACAGGGACGGGTTAAGAATATCCCTGCAGTGATACCTCTCGCTTGTCGTAAAAGGCGACTAAAACCAAGGTAAACAAAAATCACATCTAAGCCATTTAGAAAACACCAAGGTGAGCCTAGGGACACATATACCACCATTAAACTGCCCCGCAAGTGTACATGCAAATCAGTGGGTTGACACGACTGGAGATCACCGGTGTTGTAAGAGTAAGATCAAATAAAAAAATCTGGAGCATGCCCGTGTCACAAAAAAAAAAAAAAAAAAAAATTCAGGCCGAAAAAAAAATGCAAACAAATGCAAAAGCACCTGCATTTGACTGGCCTCAGCGATGAAGTAATCCCAAACCGGGAAGCCTGCCGCTACTTTCTGAGTTCAAACCGGCGGACCCCACAAGCGGACCAGTAGGAATGCAGTTAAGTGGGAAGGTTATGGTCCTACACTTCTGACCATAACAACGCCGGAAAAGGGAAAAGAAGAAAGAAGAAGACTCGTACCAGACGCCAATTTGAAAGTTATTCGAAGTTTGTTTAAATGATCATTTGGATTAACTATTTTTTTATTGGCGCACATTTGAAATTATACTAAGAGTAACTAGGAGCACTGTCGCAATTTTCTCTCTTAATTTAAGATTTTTGGTTTTTTTTACAAATAGACTCTATGTCTATTATGTCTATGATTTGTAATGCCACCAGTTATCCACAAGTCCATAAAACTAACACTAGTCGCGTCACACAACAAACTTCCCGCTACCCATGAACGAACTTCTGCAATGATCCAATACAAAAGTCATGCATTATTTCGCCACGAATCTGGGCGTTTGCATTTCGATAGCACTTCTTACTGGTCGTCTGACCTTTCGATTATATTTATATTCGATCGCATTTCTCAACTAGTTTCGTTTTTAGCAATCGCGACCAATGGAACGATCAACTCGTAGTTTTGACGTCATATCCATAAACTCATGTTTCATAACCTGTTATGAGATTTTTCATTACTTTCGCATCATTATGGGCTTCATTAAACGACTTCGTATTCGCTGCTGTTTTTGTCCGAAGCAATCTTGGAACACACTTTGCCGCCACACGTTTTTTAGCCAAACTTAACATTCGTCAGTCAATTTATGTAACATCGTCTTCGGCAGTACGCCTGATTCTGTTTTTCTACCTTTTATTGATTGTCAAGAGTTATCTTCTGTTTAATGGCCTTCTCGGAGACGTTTACAGAGCTCGTAAATCCTGCTTTTATTGAGATTAGCCGAATGCATTTTATTTCATTCGTTTAGTAAAATTTTATACAAATCTGTGATCCAGTTTCGTAGCTAATAGATAATCACTTGTTGTATCAACATACTATTGTAAGCTCTTTGACAGTTTACAGCAGATTAATCATTCGGTTTCGCTAGTAACTAACTTTTCGGATATGTTTACTAACATAACAGTGAAAAATTCGCGTCATTTGGATTAATAAAACCAGGGAAACTAGAAAACTCCTGTTACTTTTTGAACATGCCTGGACATTTCTGGTAGTTAGTTTTTCTTCTACAGCTTTTAGCAGATAAATGTTGGTTTATATTCGGTTTAGTTTTATAAGTAAATAAGAACTTGGAGAACAATGGTCGTCTTCTAATTTGTATTATATTTGCTCTTCCAACCCATGCGTCATCCACTGAAACAGGTGGTAGTCGGTGGGGTAGAATGTCTCATTTCAGTGTTTCATAATTGATTTTAACATTTGGCTAAGTCTTGTCATGATGCAATCAGCTTTATCGTGTCTTTGTTCGTGTTATGGCGGTCTTAACGTCAATGCTAGGCTCAAGACTATTCGTTCTGCTCGGTAGTGAGCAGTTCCATCCGGTTGCAGCAAATCATAATATAGTATACCACGCTGAGCTCTGGTCCCACCGTAGATGATTAGCTTAGCTGTGGCGCTGCCACAATTTCCTTTGCTTTGGATTATCCTAATGAATCCATTGGTCATCGCCAATCATAATACGTTCGCTCGTTAAAGAACTCCATATGGTACCCGATTTTCTCGCCTTTCAACCATTCTCAATGCTTTCAAACGATACGAAATGGCTTGTTAAGTTACGTTATTGCATTTGAAGTCGATCTAAGCACACCACCACATGCTAATCCTTGCCAAAATCAAAAGGCGAATCCATAAACACAGAAGAGGAACAAGGGAATGTAACATTCAACGGGCAATTAAACAGCCTCTCGTATCCAACGTTAAAACCAGGACGGAATTGATAACCGGTTTGCCCTACTGGATGGCATGGAAATTAACGACGAAGCAACATTTAGAAGCAGTATGGTCAACACTCAGAAGTATTGCAAAGCCCCCAAAGGAATGCCGAAAAATGTGAGGAAAAAGTAAAAACTCGTAACGTTTGAAGAATGCAAGTCCTGCGAAATAGTGAAGCGGTAGCGCGTACGTAATATCAGACCCTACCAAAGGAATTCAGTCGTTTCCTTCGGGATAAAATACGACAATGGCAAAGGAAAAGGTTTGCTACAATTCAAAAGGAATGTACGTTAACACGAGAGCAATGTACGAGTATGCAGGGATCAACACTGTACAAAAAGAGGAGGATTTATACGCAGCCATAATGGGAAATTCGCTTTGGATAACGAAAGAGTTACAGCCCGTTGGAGGATAATCTTCTATTAACTGCTTAATGTGCATGGAGAGCAAGCAGCAGGGGAAGACGGTGTTATCCACACAGCAGAAATTAAGGTAGAACTGAAAACCATCGAGGAAGGAAAGGAAGTAATCCATCGACTTAAAAATAACAAGGTTACATGAATCCAACTATGCTGGAGATGAATTAACAGGGAAGTTACATGGGCTCACCCCAATTATATGGAACAATGAAACTATCCCCGAGGACTGGAAAAACTCGGTCATCATTTCCGTATTCAAAAAGGGTGACCGAAGAAAATGCAACAATTACTAATGAATATCACTGCCATCCAGTTGTTTCAAGGTGTTGTCAAATATTCTCTTAAAGAGGCTGTCCTCATCCGCTAAGGAAACAAACGGGGACTAACAATGTGGCGTCACGAGGAACCATTCGACGAGTGTCGAAAAGTTGACAAAGTTGAAATTGCCCCAAACGGTCCACCAGCTATTCGTAAATGTTGAAAGGTTCTATAAATCGATCGAAAATGTATCATGTCCTTGTAAAGCTGAGAATCCCGAACTTGGTGCTGAATACGTGATAAATATTACTCTTAATGGAATAAGACCCACTCTAGTTTGAGGACGATTTGATCCTTCTGAGAGATAGTGAGACGAGAGGAATACAAAAAGGGTAATACTCGTATTAACCGGAAAGAAAGTAGGTTTAGAAGTAAATGAAGAGAAAACCAAATATATGGTCACTGAGGGACTTAGATCGATCCAAATCTCGCACCTGACTGTACTCGATAAACGTTTTGAGAAGGTAAATAAGTTCAATCGAGCACTTGACGATATTTTTTCGGCCCATTGTCCGAGTAACAAAATCGCCAAGTTAAAGGTGGGCAGGAAACGTATGGTAAAACGAATGGACAGTGGACGAGCAGTCAAAAGAATAATGAGTAGAAAACCCGAGATAAAGATGGACCTAAAAGAGATGGAACAGAAGACCGAAACATGGAACAAGCATACTCGTGACAAGAAGGCTTGGCGAAGAGTTGTCAACGAGGCTCTGAAATTCTGAATTCCAAATAGCCGCTAATAATACAGGGTGCGCCATCTCATATGGGTCGATGTAAACTTCAAATAACTTCAACAATTGTCAACCGATTTTCATATGTCATAGCATTTTGGAAACGTCAATTCAGAATCGCTTCACTCCAAAAGAACGACCGGAAATAGTTACAATGTACATTAAAAATTAACCCTCGATTGTGCTAACTCAACGTGCGTATCGTGCAAAATATCGTGATCGTGTTGCGCCTAAAAAATATACAATTCGTCGTTGGGCCTCGATTTTTTTTCAATTTGGTTCGGTGCCAAGCCCTCGTGAACAACCTAGGAAACGTCCGCTGCGTTCAAACTCATCTATTCAGTCTGTGAAGGCCAGTGTTCAAGAAGACCTAAGTTTGTCATATCGGCGCCGTTCGCAGCAGTTAGGCATCAGTGGGACCACCTCGCGGAGAATTTTAAAGGATGACATTCACTGATTTTCATACAAAGTGCAGATAACGCAAAGAATTTTGCATCATGCAAGATGAGCCACGGCGTTTGGCATACGCACAAAATGTTGTTGCAATGATTAATGCTGAGCCGGAGTTTTGGCAGCAAATTTTGATAACCGATGAGGCACATTTTACGCTCTCTGGCTCAGTTAATAAACAAAATTGTCGCTTCTGGCACCGAGCCGCTGTATGGTCAAAAAATTAATGTTTGGGCCGGTGTATGCTCTAAAACCATTATTGGACCGTATTTCTTCAAAGTTGGCGATACACACGATGGCGTTCGATATCGGTGGATGTTGACCCATTATGTGGTCGCAGAAATGCGTAAAAAAGGCTTATTTCATTTCGGTTCCAACAAGACGGCGCCATACTGCGGACAAAACAATGAACCTTTTTCGTAAGAAGTTCCCTGGAAGATTGGTGTCTAAAAAGGGAGGTATTGCCTCAAAACTTTTTTCTTTGGGGATACTTGAAAAGCAAGGCGTATGCTAACGGCCCGAAGACAATAGAACAGCTCAAAAGAAACATTCGTGCGGGAATCGCAGAAATTTCGACCGAAATGCTCGAAAATGTCATGGAGAATGCGCGAAAACAAGCCCATTTTTGCATCGGCATTTAAGTGATATTGTTTTCAAAAATTAATCTAAATAAATTCAAAGATCAAAGTTGAAAAAATTTTTTGTGAATTTCCAAAATCGGTTGAGAATTGTTGAAGTTATTCGAAATTTACTTCGACCCATATGAGATGCCGCACGCTGTAATAAAATGTTATGTCAAAAAGTTGTTGACAGTTGTCTGACCGCTAGCGCCATCTACTGGAAGAATGCGGATTTTCTAAACATTTGTTATTTTAATCAGAAAAATGTGAGTTAGTTAATAAAATTCTGACACTTTTCGTAAAAACTGAAGTAATGTCTTTTCAGTGAGCGTTTTAGGTATTTTACTATCCTGAGTAGTTAGTTGATCCCAAAGCCTGCGTAGAAGCTTCTAAAAACTGCTGTCTTAGCTGGTTAGTTTAGCACTTTGTTCCAGTCTACTTTTTTCCCGAACGCTTTTCCTAAGTTTCTTTACAAAAAGTGTGATTAGATCCTAATCTTGTTGCAATAAATTACTCTTTAAGGTACTTGTATATGGCAATTTTCCGACTTGATTTTGATGCTAAACTAAAAATAACGGTTTCGTAAAAACAAACGAAACGATTCGTGGTTTTATTACTTAAGCACGTCTGTGCTCCGGCTACCGCACCATGCAATGCCTTTACGACTCATTGAGATCCGTGATTTCCGTCATTACTTTCGTATTACGCCTTGCTTGCGCGTTTGCGTGTATTCAATAATTATTCCGATTAAATTCAATCGATTGTGTTCGTCCATTACTGGCGTCTAATGCATGTGTAGTCGCTTCGGACATTCGTGTTTACTCGGCAACGAGATAAAAGTTGAAGAAATTTTATTAAGCAATTTACATTAACCGCCGAGCAATGTTGTTCGGCAAGTCGCGTTATCATTTGTGGTGGTTTTCAGGGAGCGATGAGTAATGCTGTGGGATTCTATTGGATTCTGTAATCGTTCCTCGGTGACAAATCCGTTCGGAATTGATTAATGTTTCATCACGGCACGACCAATTGTCTGACAAGTGCTTTCCATTAAAAAAGCGTAAAAACACGCCCAGAACACAAGCTTTCGCAAGCGATGAAAAATAGCGAAATATGATAGAAATAAATAAAACCTGTCTGTGCGTTTGTATTGCTTTTCATGCAGTGTTTGACCTTGTGAGTCATTCGGTTTTTGTTTGCATTTTTGTTTAAGCGAAAAATTTAAATGACATTGAAAGCAAGCGATGAGGAAATGGAAGCAGTTGTGATAACTCAGGGATACGAATAGTGAGCTTGCCAGGTGGCGGGCACGTTTTTGAAAGATGTTTCCTCATTGGGATCCTGGAAAACCTACAGCAGTTCGTGGTCTATTTGTTATGTTACATAAAACGACTAGCAATAACGCTGCGGGAAGCCAATCGAAGCACCCGCTCACATATTGCGGCCATGTGTTTGTCAGCAATACACGCCTCCTTTTCAACTATCGCCTCGGCAGTCGACACACACTTCACGCTTCATTGCTACAATTGCTCATTTGGTTTCTTGTCATCGGAAAAGGGGAATATCTCGTATACGCATGTACGGGTACATACGCGCACTAAGGGAAAAGAAAATAACAACTTAACGAGTAATTTGAGCACATGCTATTGGTTCTGCTGCTCCTGCTGATAACAGAGCGAGCATTGCCACTTTCATAGTTCAAAGTGAGGTCGTGCTGCGTGATGCCTCATCAGAATGTGGGTCGCTAACTAAGACTGCTGCGTAATCATGGGATATCTTCAGCCACGCTTCCCGACTCGACTATGCCACAACGCGATGCGATAAGCTGCCACAAATGTTCCGCATTTCCAATTACAATGCGAAAACACAAGGGGAAGGGTTGAATTAGGGAAAAGCGATGCCTGCGATCCACAATATAACGGATTTAACATGCAAATGAACCCGACATCCGCAAACTTACCGGTAGAGGATGCTCGATAAAGCATGAGGCAAGCAAAAAGGGCTTATGATGCCCTCACTGCTCGGATCTCATAAAACGAAGTCAAAAATCGATTTAAGTACTTGGGAGTCGGGAAATTGTTATTCTTTGAGCTTTACTGGGGTGGAAATGCATTTCAGTTGCCGTTGACCCTATCCGATGAGCAACGAGCAGGAAAGTGAAGAAAAATATGGAATTTCGTCGGACATTGCACCCGGTCGTCGGTTCTCCGACTCGTGTATGGGGCTCATCTCGAGAACTTATTTTCGAAGCCAACACACCGGCATACAAATGAACTCAATCGATAATAATTATAACAATGCCGCGGAAAAGACGGCGGCAAACGCTCGTAGCATGCAATAGAAGTTTGTTTCTCCTTCCCACCCTCCTCTTTTCCTGTCCCGAATATGGAAAAGGGAGAGAGAGAGAGAAAAGCAAACAAACGTGTGTGTGCCAACGGATGGAGCTGGCTTTAATGGGCCGCATCATCAGCCGGAGCAATGCTTCATGTAGAAACATTTGCCAAACGTGTCAGACATAACAACACCTGATGTGTTCATGTTTGTGCCTTTTAATGGCGCTTTCCTGACAAATTTTTTCCCCCTTCATTATTTACACAACTCCAGCACTTGTATCGTTTTGTATGGCGCGCGCACACAAAGCACAGAATTTCTTTCGCAATTTCTTTTGTTAATAGAACATTGAAACGACGAAATTCGTATCAGTTGAAGTGTCAAAGCCCGAAGTCTCAGAGCGGCCGAACCTTGGCCGAAAGGTGTGTGTTCAGTACTTATTTGGTATTTTTGATTAATTATTGAATTGAATATATGTATGTATTTTGAAATTGAGGCATTTCACGAAATTGCCTAAATAATGCTTTAGAATGGACAAAGCATAATAAATGGAATTAAAATGTGCCCACGAAAATGCGGTTACTTCTTCATGCCTATACGAGGCTTTTGGAATTTTGCGAGTTAAGTACATTCCATTTTCGAATTTTTTTTCCAGTTATGTTGGTACACATGTCCCCTAAGATATGCTGACATTATCTCGTTGATCACAGACCACAGCAGTAGATGGACGTGTTTCGGCTTAGAAACGAATAATAAAGTGTTAAAAAAGTATAAACAGTAACAGTGTTCCAAATTGGCACAGCGGTAGAGTATCTGCCGTTGTCGCTAAACAAACGGCAGGCTAAGAGCTCGAACAACAACAAGCTTCAAAGCAGGAGCAGGAGCAGTAACAACCCTTGAAGCAGCCACAAGAAATTGAGCCGCATCCGAAGCTGCCTCAGCAGAAGCAGCTGCAACGGATGCAGGCAAAACAGAAGAAGAAACAGCTACTAAGGAGAAAGTGCCTCCAATCAAAACCTACAAAATTAAACTTTTCGACATCATTGATCTTGAAGTACGACATTGGTGAACATTTTAATATTAAAAGACTAGGCGAAGATCGGCATGCCATTCACTGCCATTCAGAACAAAACAAGTGGGAAAATGAAATGCTCAGTATGCGGACCACGCAATTTTTCTCGTATACTTCAAAGGCCGAAATAATAAAGACAGTGCCTTTCAAAGGCATAGATCCGGCAGTCGATCCCACAGCACTTTTCCAAACAATCACAAAGTTTGAGAGCGAGGATCTGGTATTCATAGGAGTCATGCCGTACACTACGGTGAGGGCCTAACGGAGAAAAGCCCACATCGCTCGAAGAGCTCAAGGCTACGAGGGTGGTCCAATAAGTCTAGCCTACAAAAGGAAAACAAACATTTTGGAGAAATGGCGATTTATTGTTCAATATAGTCTCCTTTTAGCTCGATACACTTGACCGAGCGATGGTCCAACTTCTTTAACCCGTCTGAAAAATACGTTTTCTGGACGTCTGCAAAGTAGGCCTCCGTGGCAGCGATGACCTCCTCATTCGACTGAAATTTCTGCCCGGCGAGTGATTTTTTCAAGTTTAGAAACAAAAAGAAATCGCACGGGGCCAAATCTGCAGAATACGGTGGATGGGGCAGCAGTTCGTAGCCTAATTTGACCAATTTGGCCGTGGCGAGGGCGGAGGTGTGAGCCGGTGCGTTATCATGGTGGAAGAGCACTTTTTTCTTCGCCAAGTGGGGCCGTTTTTTCTTCAATTCGGCGTCGAATCGGCCCAATAATTTGGCATAATACAGCCCTGTGACCGTTTTGCCCTTCTCCAGGTAGTCGATGTGGATCACACCTTGTGAATCCCAGGAAACGGTGGCCATCACCTTTCCGGCCGATGGGACAGTCTTCGCCTTCTTCGGAGCACGTTTGCCGGGTGAAGTCCACTGTTTCGACTGTTCCTTGGTCTCTAGTATGTACCAGTGGATCCATGTTTCGTCGACTGTCACGAAACGACGCAGAAACTCCTTCGGATTGCGCTTAAACAGCGTCAAACACTGCTCTGAAGTGGTCTCACGGTTGCGCTTGTTGTCCGGAGTGAGCAAACGCGGCACCCACCGCGCCGACAGCTTTCTCATGCCCAAAATTTCATGCAAGATATGACCCACGCGATCTTTTGAAATGCCTACTGTCTCAGCTATCTCGCGCACCTTCAATCGGCGGTCTGCCAATACGAGATCGTGGATTTTTGTCACGTTATCCTCCGTGGTAGCTGTTTTCAGGGCACCTGAACGTGGCTCATCAAAAAGCGACCTGCGACCACGTTGAAACTCGTTAAGCCAATTTTTGATGGTCGCCATCGAAGGAGAAGAGTCACCGTACACAGCATCCAAACGCTCTTTGATTTCGCTGCGCGATTTCCTTTCCAAAAACAAGAATCGAATCACCGACCGATATTGCTCTTTTTCCATTGTTCTAAAATCCGCAGACACTCCCGCTTCCACACGTGGTCAAAACAAAACTACGAGTCCGATCCGGCTGAAATTTCGACAGTAGTCTACTAGAATGTACTACACGATAGTAAGTTGCTCTTGCGATACTTGCGGCATCTGGCGGTGAGGCTAAGTACTTATCGGACCACCCTCGTAGTTAAATTTGGGCCATAAGAAATTGGTTATCATCATTCCATAGCGCTCGCCAGTGACGGTGGCCGCGTGAGCAACCTGAGGATGTCACCTGGTGAACCTCGTGTGGGTTGGTGTCGTCCCATATACGGCAATGTTTTTTGGCCATTCATACAAATATGCACCTCGTCGCTAAAGATGATTGCCAATATTAGGGGTGCTCTTCCAAACGCCCAGTCAGCAGGATCCTAGGTCAGTTGAATCGTGTACGGATGAAGGCCCAAGTCTCGAGACAAAATTCGCCAAGTTGAAGTCTGCGACAGTCACTGCTCTTATGGTGTACGGCGAGGAATCGACTGCCTCGGGTTCTGCTGTATATTTTCACGCACCGCTGCTGTGTTCTCAGCCGATCTTGCGTTGTTTTGACGTACGTAATTTGGCCACCAAACGTTGAAGCGTCAACTGTGAAGGGCCCCAACGTCTACCGTAAAACGGGCGCAACACGAACACGAACAAACATTTTGACCATAAAGTTTTCTTATTTGAATGTGTTATGAAATCGTGCTACCATATTGATTTGATTCAGGAATAAACACCAGATTTGAAAAATGTCACCCAAACAACATGGCACCAAAATCTACCCGCGTCAATTGAAAAACCCTTTATAATAACTAGGCGCTGTTTTTTCCGTTGACCCAATATAATAACCATGAGTCTGGAGTTGCCTTGGAACTTTTCAAATACTAATGATCCACGTATGCGTTTGACAAATTGGTTGTGGAGTCGTATCACTTTCATCTGTACTTCCCTATATTAGACGAGGTTTTCAACAGCTCTACGTGATAGCGATTTTGAATTTTTTGTTAAATATCAAAAATGGTTCATCCCATACACACTTTTTTCCTCTTTTTCGCATTTTGTATGACAGCAAACGCTCAAAAACACATCAGCTCTAATTTTTGTTTTATTTCTGTCTTTCAGAGCATCAGTCTTCGTGAAGGTCGCGATAAAAATACCGCTAATCGTGACAGTAGTAAGCGAACTAGTGGCAACGAAGCATCATCATCAACAACAACTGCGACTAAGAAAAACGTTCCAGAGAACAATAGCAACAAACCAACAGATCTGTCTACGGATGATAAAGACACCCGAACAGAAAAAGACATCAAAAACTTTCAAATTCAAAAGAATGGAGCACTTAACCAGTGCATCACCGAGCTGGCATCTGGTTTCAAGGCGGCCGGATTAGAAACTGAACATAATCGACAACAGTCTCAGCAGCAACAGCAGCAGCAGAATGTTGTCGGAAAGATGACGGATGCTAAGAATGGAATCGAATACGCTAGCGGGGCTAGTAATAGTAACAATAATAGTTTGGAAAAGAACAATCGTTCCTCATCGGATAAGCCATCACATTTTGTTACAGTGATTGAAGTGAATGAACCGAACGCTGGCATTGAATCGTTAACAAGCGGTACGTCGAACAGCACTACTGAAGTACATCCCACACAATCTGTTGCAGCCATTGCAGCTGAGCTTGTTCCGGTGAGTTGTACGTCGACATCGACCGGCCCGGAAACCATTGTTGCCAGTGAACGACATAATACGGGTGAAAATGGTGAATTAACGTTTAGCAGTTTCGAGAGAAAGACGTCAAAACATGAGCCATCTGCTCCGCCAATGTCACCGGCAATGACATCGTCAGCATCAGCAGCTGCTGTGTCATCTGCTTCGACGTCGCCGTCTTCCACACTAACGCCATCATTGTCGGCGTTTTTGGCTAATATTGATGCAAAGAAAAAGGTGCCGCCAAGGTGAGTTGATACGAATTTCTTCTTTTTATTTTTCAGCGAAAGTCTGCCGATTTACTGCAGAAAACAATAGAAATGCGGTCTTGGGTGTAAAATCAGGGTCAATTATATGGCCTGGTCAAGACCGTATTTCACGCTCTGTTTAGTGTTCGTCCTATTCCTTTCTCTGGCTGCTGTGCGAGACATAATTAAATTAATTCGACCTTAATTTCCTTAAAGGCTGATCTATTTTTTCGCTCATCCAATCCGAAATCACCTTGATTTAAGTAGATATAATGTGTATGTACTGGTTGTGGGCTTAGTTTCTAATGGCTGATGCCTCCGGTTTTTTTTTTTCAAACAAAGTTTTCCTCAACAACGTGACTACCTATCACTACGTAGCAGTAGTAACGTCGTATCACCCGTTACCTGTGAACAGTTGTGCCATTTTTCTCGCGTCTCTTCGTGTTTACAGTTTATGATTATACACGAGTAAACACCCATACATCTACATCTATACGAGCAGCTTACTGCCGTCAACATTTAGTCACATTTGGAGTGTGCTTCCTGGACCGGTTTTTAAGCCAGTTACCGCTGCTGATCGAGAAAAATGGAAGAAATTCCCTCGTCTACCATTATGGTGACCCGATGATTAATTGCCAAACCATACTGAACTCGTTTCACATATGGAAGAACTAGATGTTGGTACTAGATACTGACTTATGTACAATATATGGTCACCACGATCACACTATATGCAGTAATTTTATCGCGCAATCGATGATTGCTCGCTTTTTACTTGACTTCTCCCTCGAACTGGCGGTCGGACATGTGTCAGATATCTGGACACGCTATCGTCATAAAGTGCTATTGTTGTCGGTCAGTACTTTATACTGGTAATTCTCGCAGTCGTTTATGTTATTATATAAAACCTTGAAACTTGTTTTAATAAAAGCGATCGACGAATTTTGTTTTGGCTGAACGTAGCCAACTCTTTCAAATGTCATTCCACATTTGTCACATTGTCTTTCAGCCATTTTCTATTACTTTGTCTTATAACATTAAATATCGAGCACTTAATATTCTGTACACTTTCGCCTGCCAAGATAACAAGAAAGAACAAATAAAAAAAGAAATAAAATGAAATCAAAATGGAAATGGGAGAACCACATCAGCAACGCCCCTGAGCTCAGTTCCATTTTAGGTATTTATAAATTCTGGTCGGCTCGATGGATTTCTCCTCGCCTCTCTGCACTCTTTTGTTCTAAATATATTTCTTCGAAATGAAGATGTCGTTCTTCTACTTCTATTTCATTGGCTTTTCTCCCCGCTCGTCTTGGTGTCAAAACTTTAATTACACATCCACTGCATCTCGTATCTCTGCAGTTGAATAAGTGGAAACATGTTAGTTTGGTGTTACTTTAACACACAATGTTTGTGAACACGCGCGCCAAAGCAAAAGGCAACTTTCACATTTAGAGTTGGTTTAGTGGCATAATCCAGCAGCGGAGTGAGTTGTGTTGGGAATCTAAATGTCACTAGCAGTGTCGCGGGGTACGTGCATTCAATGGAACTTGAAACATGGATGGAAGGGGATTGTGACTTTGTTTTTTATACTGATTGTATGGTATATTGGATTTAATTTATCACAAACAGTTTCGAGAGGGTAACGCTTAGGACCATCAATCAGATGTAGATATACATTGAACACGTTCGATGGGTGGCTTGGCGCTTGCTTTTCTGCATTTGGCGTGTTTCTAATTAGAGATTGAGTAAGAATCTGTGTCCTAGAATGGAGTGTTTAATGGGCTTGATGTTGGAAGATTGGATTTCAATGATATAACGGTCTAATAAGTGATTGAATGAGTATTTATCGGTCGGTAGAAGAGGTCAGAAACGTTTAAGATGTCTATGTATCAGCGGGGGGGATGTATTATAAACATTTACACTTTGTCACAAGAGAGCTTAGGTTACTCAACACCACGTTAAAAAACGGCTTCAGGCACCTTAATATCCATCAATTGACGGAAAGCTGCAGTCGCAAAAGACCGCCAGAAGCTTCGTCGTTCATGTCTCCCTCAAGCTCCCTTAAGACCCAATACAATCTTTATAAACCATACAACAGCAACAGAACATTTTGTAAGAATGCCAAGACTATAAAGCAAGATCGGAAGTCTGCAAGGATGAACAGCAAGGAAGAAGACGCCTACTTCTTTGAAATTATCCCAACACTATTGCCAATTTTTTCATAACAATTTTTTTCATTGTTTTAATATTTCTATCCGTTGTTGGCGTGCTGGTTGTCTAGGGCTGGCATCTTTAACCCTCCTGTCAATGAGTAGGTCTGGCCAGACCTTTTCCATTTTCAAGACCATTTCTTCATAATTGTTTGTGTAGCTTTGCCAAATTTCCTGACTTTGTCAGCCTTGCATTCTTAATGCTTTAGTTTGGGCAATAAATTTAAAATCTAAGTGGGGGAGAAAAAAAATCAGTGTTTCTACAACAACCCCTAGAGTCAATGGAATAGGTCCGTCCAGACCTTGCTACATATTCATATTTTATCCGAAAAAAAAACAACTTTTATTACTATCGGCGCCAGAGACCAACACACTACCTTCTCTTATGTTTACAGTTAGTATATTTTACAGTTATTAGTTTTGCTCAGTTCATGGGTATATAACAGAGTGAAAGTATCACTGTTGTCAATCAGTAATCATTACTTGAGCGAATTAGAAGCATATTGGGAAAACATACTTATACGAAGGTAAACTATTATGGGTGGCGAAATAAATGCATTCAACTAGAGCCGCATGAGCGATGAAGAACGGGAGCAACACATTTTAAGGCTTTCCGAAGAAGTACGGGAAAATGGGTCTGAAGTTGAAGATTTTAGTGGCGATGGCGATGAGGACTATGTTCCCCATGGAGATGATTCTGATGCGGAGACGGACTTAATAGTACGGAGAATATAAGATATAGAACATACTAATGATGACGAGATGCTAGAAGAGTTGCAGGCAGAACATGATCCATTAGTCAAGCGCAAGAAAGACAATTCTCCGAGGAATACTATTTGGCCCGTGATGGAATAAAATGGTGCCAACAACCACCAGCAACAGCTCATCTAAGAGCACAGAATGTCATTCGAGAAGTCGGTGGCTACTCAAGACGAAGAATGACTCGTAGTCATATTGTTATCTTCAAGATAATGATATCAGATAATATGATCATTATCATTATGCGAGGAACTAACAGAAGGGCTCTACAGGAAATTGTGAAGTACGACGAAAATAACCCCACGAAGCAAATAGTTTGGAAATCTGTTACTGAGGAGGAACTACATACATATATGCCTATTTTGGTCTTTGTCTAGCTGCTGGTGTAAATCACACCAACATGCTGCATACAGTAGAGTTGTGGAAAACCAATATGGATCCCGTATTCAGAGCAACGATGTCGCTAAACCGATTTTGGGCTATAAATCGTTTTATAAGATTTGACGATGAAAGGACTCATGTCGAACGGCAAATTTCAGATAAAGCATACCATCGAAACCTGCGAAATACGGAATAAAAGTACGGTGGGCTTGTGATTCTAGCAACGGATAGTTACCCTTGCAAAGGAATTCTGTATACAGGAAAAGAAGATGGACATCAGAGAGCTGTAAATTTGTGCGAGAAGGTGATGATTGAATTAACGACTAAGTACCACTCCGGCGGGAGAACTGTTGTTGCTGACAACTTCTTTACAAGTTTTGAAGGTGTGGAGAAACTTCGAAAATCTGGACTGGCCTTTGTTGGAACTATTCGACGGAATAAAAAGTGCATTCCTAAAGAAATGCTTCCGGATGGTAGTCGCTTAACATATTCCACAATCTACATTCCACAATAAGAATATATAAACGACAGACGAAGCGATGGCCATTGGCTTTTTTCTACAACATGTTGGATGTCGCAGCATTAGCAGCTTTTATAATTTACAATTTTGACAATGACAATTTTTGCATTCGTTGATTAAGCAGTTAGTGACCCCTCAGATCGAAGCAAGGATGAACGATCCAAGGATAATAGGAGCGTTTTCCGTTCGAAATGGCATCGAATCTTTCCTCGGAACACCATTGCAAAATACTATTCCACAGCCCACCGGTAGTCAGACATCAACGGGGCAGAGAAAGCCGTGCAGAATTTGCAGAATAAACGATAAAATACAAAGAAAACCTAGATTTGCATGAACTACCTGCGAAGAGCCCGTTTGTTTACAACATAGCATTCAGCTACATAAGTGCCATAATGTACACATACTTCATAATATCGATGGTATGTAAAAAACAACTTTAACATGTCAAAAAAACAAAATAAATTTCAATTATTTCAATGAATTCCTTTAATTTTCATACAAAATTGATGGGAAGGTTTTAAAACACCCATTGACAGAAGGGTTAATAATCTCTAGGTCTTCTGTGAAGAGCTTCCACCACTAATATACATTCTTTTTTTTTTGCTCGGAGTAGTCAACATTTCAAGTACGTTGGATCACTTCATTTTATTTTCCACACAAAATTTAGTTCAGAGTCTTAAATCCATTTTTTTAGTATTAAAAAAATCACCAAGCACACCAAACATGTCTAACCCTTGTATTTGTGAAAAACAAACTAAATATCCAAAATTGCTGACAATGTCAACATTTATTGGGGACATGTACATATATCAACGTAACAAAAAAAAAGTCGAAAATCGAATATACTTAGCTCGCGAAATTCAAAAAGTCATCTTATATTTTTAACACACCTCGAATATCGCAACTTCTCAAAAGTATCATATTTTGTATGAAATCTTGACCTTTCACTGCAAATATCTAACCAGTCAACTTCCACGTATGCAGGCCTTTGGACACTAACCTTATCGAACTTGTGTACTTTATCCCCCCAACCTAGTACGGTTGCAAGGAAGACTTTCGACAAAATTTCCCATAGACTAATACTCTTGGTCTTGTCTTGGCTTTGATTCCATTGTATTGAAGTGGATATCTTCTTACCAGGAAAATCTCTATTATAATATTGGTTTCAGTTTAGCCTTGTCTAGCCCTTTCTTACTTGGATTACTATGGCGTACCCCAAGGCAGTCACTTAAGTCCACTTCTTTGAATTCTTACTATTAATGATATTGAAATGGCAATTAAACGTTCCTACATCTCTCTTTATGCCGACAATACGAAGTTCTTCAAGACCATTTAATCAGGACATAACCCTTCCCTTATACAATCGGACGTCAACAGTTTTTCCATCTATATTTCATAAGAACCAGAACAAGAACTGGCCCATTAAATGGGGTTTTGCCCCCCACCATAACTTTTCACACTATGGCAGATCATGGAATAGAGTCACGAATTTCTGGTCGAAACATGACATCTTTGAAGCTGCATCGACTTTAAAGTCGCATAGGACAATGTTATTCCCTGACAATAGAAGATTCTCGCTTAGGTCTTAGCAATGAGTAAAAAAAGAATTCTGGCCAGGCGCCGCATTGTCGTGTGATTTTCTCAACATCATCCTTGAAGGATCATCCTTCATCCTTCAAGTCTGCATAACTGCTTGCATACGCAAAACGTGATTGGACGAACTCAGCGGGATGTCAATGAAGCTTTGAAGCAGAAATGGCTAAAGTTGGTCTGACATTAAGTGAGAATACAGCGAAATGCATTGTTTTTCAATAGAGATATAACAATTTTGTATCTCAATAGAAAGAGACTCTTAAACTTTTTCTGTGATCCGTCAATGTCAAAACATCAGTGAAGGTTTACATTTTTATCGCGAACGAGCAATACTTGGTTTTTATTAAAAATTACTGCCGAATTTCTGAGCTTTTGGTCGCAACCTTTACTCCAATTTTTGGTCGTAATAATCATCCCGCCAGTAAGGGTTCGGCCTCTTGCAGCCATAAGTACTTCAGTTCAGTTCAAAATGAGCCAAATCAGTCGATTCCATGCAATTTGCAGGAACTGAAAATCTGTCTGTCCACATTGTTGCGAATTTTGGGTACAA
The DNA here is from genome assembly GCA_958301585.1 of Merodon equestris. Lineage (NCBI taxonomy): Eukaryota > Metazoa > Arthropoda > Insecta > Diptera > Syrphidae > Merodon > Merodon equestris. The sequence continues at coordinate 9,903,088 of OY284415.1, read as the reverse complement.
ATCTTCATCTACAGCGATCAAGCTCAGTTTTTGAGCATGCATTATTGGACAGCAACAAAATCCACATGTGATTCAAGAGATTGAATTCATAATAAGTGATAGTGTGATGTGGATTTCATCAGGTGGTGTAATTGGACCGTATTTTTCCGTCGATAAAAATGATCGCCATGTTACAGTCAATGGAGTTCGCCATCGTACCATGTTTGAAGCCGATTTTTGGTCAGAATTGGGTGAACCCGAAATCAAAACAAGATGGTCAAACAATTTATCTATTGAAGAATTGGTCCAGTCTAATGGTCAACTTGCTCATGGATTAGGTTATTGTTGCGCAACGACATTCGGCATTGGGCCGAATCTGGAAAATAGGGTGGAGGAAGTAGAAATTCATATTTTAATTGGACCAGTTTTGCTGGTACGATTAAGGAGTACGTTATCATGGTGAAAGAGTGATTGTTCTTTCTTCTCTAGTCTTTCTTCAGTAGTCGGGTTCCGGGCCATGGAATCATGTTTCGTCTACAGTCACGAAACCCGTGGAAACACTTTTGGATATGGTCTAGAGTGTTCAGTTACTGCTCCACTGTGATCAATAGCGGCACCCATCTGGCCGATAGCTTTCTTATGCCCAGTTTTTCGTATAAGATATTTTGTATGAGTTCAATTAAGACATCTGCAATGTCAATGTCACACCATATCTTAGATTTTGTTAACCATGTCCTCCCTAGTCAGCTCAATTCTGCTGGTAGTCATCGAAGGTCCTTACAACCACATGCAACCTCACATGTCTTCCGATTCAGAAAAAGGAGTCGAATCGCTGAACGATATTGCTTTTTTTCTATGGTTGTAAACAATCACTTGACAAAATTTTGGAGAGCTTCTGTCCAATGAGTCTCTAAACTCGAGTACTTATCATACAGTCCTCGTAAGGTGGCCATACAGATGGTAAGGGACTTCAACCAGCACTGCCGAAGGATCATGCCATCTGAAGAGGTTTGTTGGTTGAGGCCCATGTTCACCCCGTGTGACTCGCAGATAATCTCGTTTATTCTCATCATTTGATTACCAAAATCAGAGACTTAATTCACCCCTCGAATAAACATTAATTCCTTGCTCGCAACCCTTGCATAGTCATCAATGCCATGGCTACACTGCTACGGCATCATAAATTAGGGCCCATCGTTTCAACCCAGTCAACGCACGACTAATTAAGTGAAAACCCCATTTGCGACAATTAGTCAGCAAAAAACAGATTATTCCTTAAATGCAGTCTATCCCAATGCCAGCGGCATTCATGTGCCGAGTACATTCGTCCAATCCAATGCTTATGCAGCCTGTCGACCCCTTGGTGGTCGATCTTAATTGACTTAAAACAAAAATTAACTTTTCCCAATGCGATGACTTTTAATCCGATTACTCTCGCGCAATTGAAATTTTGTTTCATTTTCTTTGTGTACCGCTTTCCTCGTCACACTCGCCTTTCCGAGCATTTTCCGTTGCCAAGGAAGAAAGAAGTTAATTGGAAACGGAACAAGTGTGTATCTGGGCGACGGCTACTCAAGGCTCTTTATGTAGTCGACAGCAAGTCCTTTATTGGTTAAAGACTTAGCAAAGAGCCAAGTTGTCTGTATATGCTTACCTTTTGGTTGTTGTTTTCTACAAATTTCACGCAATGTACGCGTTTTTAATAATTTAATTAAAGCGTACCACGTGTGCCAGAGCCGAGAGTACAAAGGGCCACCCCATCCCTCAATGTCTGCACCCACTCTTTCGCTGTCATCGCCCGTGCCACCATGTGTCCGGGTTTGGGTTTCTATTCTGGTCTTTTAGGGTGGATATACAATAAAATAGATTTTCGGAAATTCCCGGTAAAATGCATGAATCCATTTCGCCTGTGGCCATAAATATCCCATATCTACGTCGGGATGAGCTGTGTGACTGCTATCGGGAGATGTTGTCTTCGTCGTTAGCGTTGGCGTCACTCGTTCTGTTGTAAGTATGAATCAAGCTGGAGTTATAATGCTGAAAACACTGTTGGGCGAGGGATCTATTTGACTCATCGATAGTGGAGGGCAAGTGGAAACGTTACGACCATCTTTAACAAACTGTAAACGTGTTTTTCCTTTCCCCTCTCTTTTTCTCTTCCGTTTTTTTCATTGTTTCTTTGGTGTTTTACCTAAAGCTATATTTCCTATTTGAGGATGCGTGTATCATTGGATTTGTGTGCATTTAATTGCAACGTTCTACCAACTGGTTTTGTTTTTACCCATATCAGTGTACCTTTCTACTAGGGTGATTCATTTCTGTTGCAGGGTGTGGACGGGATTTAAAGGCGTGTGTTAGACCGCACAGAGCTACATTCGAACACGTGTTCTGTATCACTCTCCACCAACTGGTCACTTTAAACCTTGATGACAAACTTTTTCCTTGCTCAACTAAATTGTTATGTCAAAGTTCCTGAAGAAGTTTTCCAATCAGAATACCTAGGTTACACGAGTACCTTTTTTCCGTAGAAGTAAGGACAAAAGGTATGAAAGAAACAAACTAATTTGCCTTTTATCATCGAGGTTATTTGACTGGAAACATTGGCCCATTCGAGAAGACCATTTTTAATTTGCTTTTTATCCAATCATCGGTAAACAAAAAAAAAGGCGAATGCGTCAACCATTCTTTATCAGTAACACAGGCAATCCGGACGAGGTTGAACAACGAATTTAAATATTCTGTCAACCTTTCGTGAGCTATATTTATTCTGTGTGGGTAGGTCAGCAGCCTTTCCTCGGTAAATATTTTCATTCAAATAAACAGTTTATCATCGCTAATGACGTTACCAGGTTGACGGACGATGTTAATTGTTTTGAAGTTGTTCATCACGTTGTCTGTTATCACCTAAGAGTCAGGGTTACTCGTACTATATTACTGACGTGTTGAAATTAAAATGAGATTTTAAATTGGCTGTCATCCCACCCAAGACATTCGAACGTGATTTCTGCAACATTATCTCTTGGTTTCGTCTGATTTCAGTGACCTTCTTGGTTGCGACTTCAGTTAGCAAGAAGAACACTGCGACCAGAGTGTTTTTTACCAAGTAAGCTCATTAAGCGAAGATGCATCAATCTTCCTAAAGAAATATTGATCCACTAGGATTATTGGGGAGATACAACTGAGGAGGGGTACACAGTCTTCCCCATTACCCATGAGGCCGGTTTAAATTAACAACCAATAGCAACGCCATCTCTGATTCATTATTTAACTTTGTAGACAAATCTTTCGTGTGTCTTCACACAAAATTTCGTACCATTTCCATTCTTCTGTCAATAATTAAGAGTAAAGAGTGAATATCAAGTTTTAAGTTGGACCAAACTGCTACAGAAACCAGCATCTGGCTTGCTAGTTTTAGTAACGGTCATAATGATACTGAAGACGACAAACGTTCACCGAAGACTAGAACCTCAAGGAACGAAGGTCTTTGATCGTTGTGTGTCCGCGAGACTTATTGAGGAGGTGACTGGCATTCCTAAAAGTGCGATCCATTGTCTGTCGTCCATATTATTTGGGTGTTTTGGTCCGTTTTTATCCGTGTTTATTGTGTTCGACCGGAGTACAAGGAAATTGGCAGTTGCTTTTTATTGCAAAAAAGGCACCACAACACTCGACCATATGCTTTACCTTCCTGATCTAGCGTCGCTTGACTTCTAGCAAAGCGGATCTTCCTCCAGCTTGTCTAAGGCCCATTCATCGAAAATTCGACGCTGTGGCAGATCGTTCGCCTTAGACCAAGATCCGTAAAATCTTCCACGTAGTCGAGTAACACAATTGTCAATTGCTGCGAACGTTTACAAATAGACCAATCATGGTCTTCATCAACCTTAGTGGATACAGCAAAAATATTTTCATCTTACTTATCTATGCGTAATGTGCGAACAGGACGAATAGCGAACAAAGCGAAATTTGGTCAGTATGTATTGAATTTCTTGCTCAATAGGTCGATTATGAAGACCGTAAAATGGCTGAAGTGCTTGAAAAAACATTTTTGATAGAGCACGAATTTTGATAATAAAATTTAACCTTTTGTCAACGATGTTTAGGTATAAGAAATGGCGATGCTAACTGAATATGTTTGACTTTAACACATAACACGAGTCATGCTTGAGCTGTCAAAAATAGTATTCTAAAAAACCAAAAAGTAAAAAAATCGCGCTTAAAATGTCTTCAGCAGTCCGCAAGGTCTGATAAATAGTTGACAAGTCTCTAACAGTTGGTTCAAGGGTTGATTGTTTTTCTTGATTGACAAAGTCCTTGAACTCCTCCGTTCGAGTGTGACAAATGTTGTCTTCTAAAAATGCGTTAAATTTGGTTTGAAAGCACCACGAAAAGGCTTGGCGCTTATCAGAGTAGCCCTTTGTGGCTAAAAGGTTGACAATTTTTTTGCCACGGATGCCTCTGTGTCCAGGAACCGATCCGAGGTTAATTTATTTTTTTGTGTGTTGCAAAACATAATGATAGTCCTTAACGGATTTTTGGCTCAGCGCTTTAAGGGGTTAGGCCACTGTAGAGAGGGAAAAAATAGGCTTTTTTAGGATTTTTTTTCTAGAAAAACTACAAAATAAATCGAGATTCCAATTAAGAATATTTATTATATGTATTATTAGCTATTTACAAAAATTTTTTTAGAGCGATTAATTTAAAAATGGCGGCTGCACAGAATTTCTCTGATAACGTTTTCACTTTCTCAAGGTCCACGGCCGGACAAACAGCTCGCGTAATTTTTAAGTTATAATTAGCAACTTTGTTTTTTTTGAATCTATACAATAACTGCTAGAGAAGTACGTAGGTTTTTTTTGATATTTTAATTTTCTGCAAAATGGCGCGCTTACAAAGTGGAAAGTGAAAAATTTGCTTTAAAAATCATCAAATAATTGTTAATAACAAATGAACTATGCAATTAAAAAAAAAAATTCTACGTACTTCTGTTAACAATGATTTTTCCAAGATATGTTCAAAATTTTAAGTAAATCGGTTGAAAATTGTCTGAGTTATGTTTCCGGCCAACTCAAAAAATACAGTTTTAAGATAAACGCGTTTGAAATTTTGAGTAGTAGAAAATCATGAGTCTTGTTCGAGTAGGCCTTGTACTAAAATTCAAAAATCTTGTACTTAGAAATTTTTCCCGACTTTAATCTTTTGACACATCATTTTTAAGGTCTTAAGGGATAGTTTAAAAAAAAAAAGAAAAAATGATTTTTCTAAAATTCTAGAGTGGCCTAACCCCTTAAGTACTTATTGGCTATCAATACATACGTTTACAGTTTACCTCTGATAGGTTTACTTCGGGTGCCGGGACTTACATATGTTGTCGGGTGTCAGGACTTATATTGGCGCAAGTGTAGGTAATCTTCGAAGGCATTGGAGATCAGTCCCACTGCCTTCGAAACTACGCAGTTGGACCCAAATTACTTACGCCAGTGGTTTAATCCATCTTCCAACATTCTGCCAGTATATACCTTTAGCCTGTATCAGGCTATTACCACTCTCTCAGGTTCAATGACCTGGCATCAATTACTAATTACCATTTCGAGCTTAGGAAATTCGTGAAGAATGGACATGTCACTCGATAGTTTGCATGCCGTGGTGCTGTCAAGGAGTCTTAGACACTGCATAAAGCTGCTGTTTAAGTTGTATTTGACGTGGAGTTAATTCACCTATTGTAAGATTGCATGGCCCATGCAATATGAGTCTTCGACGACATTATAATTTGATGATAAGAGGTTTCGAGTCGGTCTTTATCCACCATACTACAAAGGCATAGGTGATAATAGGTCTTATTATAGCCAGAACATAACTTAAGGGTTCAAACCTCTAGCAGCCGTAACGCTTTGGTCGTTTTTGTTACTTTTTTTTTTGTTGAAGTCACAGATGAGTTTACGATCAAGGCCAGTTGATAAGTTCATATCCCTTAGAATCACTCTGCAAGGAAATAATTTCTTCGTAATAGGTGTATCAATGGAAATCCGCCATTTGTTTTTCTAAACTCAGAGCTTAAAAGGAATTTTCCATTGCTGGCTACAACTTTAGTCCATTTTTCTGACACCATCCCAACGAAAAAGTTCATCCATCCCAATAAATTTTTGATTTATTTTTCGACTTTCGTAGAAGATCAAAAGTGATGCTCAAGATAATCGAAAGGGGTGATGCCTGGAGAATACGTCATGATGGATAGAATATTCCATTTCACTGATTCAAGGTCGGTTTTAACGACCTGACCAACATGTGGCCGAACGCTGTCATAGTGCAAAATCACTTTGTCGTATTTGCTCGTATTGTGGCTGTATTTTCTCTAATGCTTAGAACGGTTTTACTCGGTTGCAACCATTCATAATGTAGGTGCTTGGCCTGGCTGTCGTTGTTGATATATAGCCGCTGCTCCTTCATGATTTTTTCGTTTATTCGCCTCGTGAACAAAATTTCTTTCGACATCTCTCGGCTTCGATTATGGCACAAATTTCCTAGCTTTGGATCATTCCTAAGACTCTTAAAGGAAGTGATTTGGTTTGTTAAGTTTGGGCTAATGAACCTGCTAAATTCTTGCTGCGTTTGACGTAGAACTTGATCCAGTAATGCCTCTATTTCTGAGTGTTCCTTGTCGTCCGAAATCACCACTTGAAAATATTCGCGGCGTCTTGATGTAGATTATTTGGAATTGACAAAGCAAAACTTTCCCAAATGTTTCTTATTTGGGCCGAAAATCGACATTTTCACGCACTGAAAAACATATAACGCCAATGAAAATGAGATGCCCAAGTTAACCATTTGATATTTCTGATCTGACATTTCTGACCAGCAAGTACTGCTAGCGCCATCTAGGGGAAAACGACGGATTGTCATTTGTGTCAGAGATAAGTTGGAGCTCAGTTTACATGCGTTTGGAGGCTTTTAATTTCAGAGACTGAGCTCGGTTAGCATGAGAAGTAGGTCGTCGATGATATGTATGTAGTTTACCATAGAAGTGTCGAAAGAACTCTATTTCTTTTGCTTTTGATATTGTACTGTGACCTTTCGGCTTTCGAGAATAACTCAGCAGTTTGTATAATGATTGGCGCTTTTATTAGATAGGACCCTTGAGATCGAGTCGTAGCCCGTGTTATTAAACGATTGTTTCGATATTGAAAAAGGCAATATCCTTTGAATTTAAACTGGTCTCTACATTAGATGGGTTACGGCACTCTCGGTTCTTTCTTGGTTCTTTGTGGCATGCATATTGATAAGAATGCCGAGGCTTATCTCTTATCAGACTTTGGAAAGAACGACGTCAGCTGAAATGGTATAAACACCCTTAAAACATAAGATATAAGCAACGCAGGTGCGTTCAAATCAAAATGTGATTTAACGCTTCCAAACTGATTTTCGAGCAAAACCTTTATAAGGTGCGTTCACTCGAGAGCCGTGCCCAGATACATCTAAAGCCACGAAAAATACAAAAAACAACAACAAGAGATATAGTTAGTTTAACCGTTTGCTAAGCGAAAATTCAATATGCAAGCGATGCAGTTACCTTCGAACAAGTCGTCTTAACAGCATACACCAGTCGTGATTCACACTTGTGTCGTTTTTGATTTTTTGTTTTTTGCAAAACTCATTCGTCGCTAATACATTTTTCATTTCGTGTGCATGTGTGTGGACGTGCAAAAAAAACAAAAACAAATCAACTGACTCTGCATCGTACTTGTGTAGGTTATGAATAATAAACCGATCCGCATAGATGAAGGCGCTGCTGTTGCTTTACACAGTTTACCTAGGTAACCCGGGGGGAGGAGGGCGGCCGAGGAGATGGAATCGGGTAGGTGTTGGTGTCCATGGGTGGGTACTCGCCGTGAATCTGTATGTGATGAATAGCTCCCAGTTAAGCCGGCCCTGATTCATTCAGTAATGAATTTTTTATCACGCTTTGGCCGGTGTAGAAATAATCTTACTCGCACGTATGGATGGATGTATCTCGCAAATATTTGTACTCGGAAAAGAAGTGAAAAAGAGGAGCGTAAATATAAATAAAGTACGTGAACAGCGCGCGGACAACAGACGTCCAAGAGGTAATACCGATACCAAGTTGTGGATGTAGTCAGCAGTGTAAACGAACCAAAAAGGTATGCGGGACGATGATAATGATGTCTTTGCCTCACCCTGACCTGTGAGATGTACCGCTACGTACTTAGGCGGAAGACGGAAAAGGGACAGCGAATGGGTGAGCCGACACCACATCGCCACATTATAGGGCATTTGACTGACTTTGCCTCTTGCTTTCAGCCCGAGCAAGTGAGTTTTGCTTCGAGCAAAATTGCATTCGTAAAATCTCCTTTCGGCGACTACACTTGAGTGATTAGTTAGGCCACTAGCGGGTAGAATTGCCTCTAGGGACATTGCTGGTACATAACCATGCGCAAGTAGTCACTTTTAGGGTATGTTTTCGCAATGGTTGCATTTTGAATGTAAGCCGATTTACTTTGACTAGCTCGGCGGGGTTTTTATACATCTTTTTGGCTGTCAAGATGTTTAATTTAATTTAATTTCTCTTTTGTACACCTTGACATGATGACGATGAAATGGTGTCGGTTTGGGTGAAATGGTGGAAATGAACCACCCAATACGTGACTGTTAAGTCCGAAGAAGCCATCGCTAACGAAGAGTGAAAAGGGGGGGGAGGAAATATAAAGGAAAAGTATTTCTACTCTCTTTGTCGTTTGTTTGTTTCTGTTTAACGTCCTCCCCGGACTCTTCAAAGTCGCTGTGCAAACTCATCAACTTTTTGAATAGAAGTGGCAAGTTATTTTTTCCTCTCTTCGCTGTTTTTGTTTAAATGTGTACTTATACTGGTAGGCGGAGGGGGCCGGATGAATATCAGAAGGCAGTTTCATCATCGGTGAAGGCCATGTACAGTCTGGCCGAGGAACAGTGAGAAATGACAGGAATAGTTTGGTATGAGGATGTGGTGGGTGTGATATAACCAAGGAGTATGACTAAAACGGCTTCTTAAATATCCGCGATAATTCGTCCTTTTGTGAGAGCAAAAATAGATTGCCTTAACTAGGATCAGAGAGTGATGAATCACCGGGTTGTAAGGGGTTTGCACGTCGACGTTAAAGGATGTTGCTGATTAAAAAGGAAATTTTTATGAAAATTAAATTTCTGACGTACATACGTAGGTTGCGGGTTTTTCTTTCAATGCCCGACACAAGCTCATTAATTTAATCACAGTAATGCGTTTATCTGGTCTGAGAAGCGTGTGGTATACCACAAGTTTCTTATCTCACCCAATACAAAGTATGAGCTTGGATCCATGTAAATTTGGCTCCACTGTTAATGTTGATGACTTGTAGTTGATCAACTTTTCATCGCCAGTGACAATTCGACGCGAAAACCGCCTTCTATTCTACCGTTCGAATAGCTGCTCACAAATGAATAAAGACCTTTCGACGTCTTTTAGTTTCAATTCGTCTCAGTTTCTATATTTTTGGATCATTCCCTTGATTTTTTACTCCTATTGACGTTTATCAGGGACTAATATCAGCCAATAACTCGGCCATAACTTGCGAATATTCAATTCCATAGCGTCATGCTTCCACGACCTTTAGCATAGCCCCATAAAAAATTAGTCACACGATGTGGCCAGCAAAACGCAAAATAACTCATCCAGGAAAATGTTCTTGCAATGACCCAAAACGGGTCATGTTGCGTGAAATTTGGCACTACCTTGTTAAAATCACAAGTCTTGCAAACATCCATGTCTTCGATTTGATGCCGTAAAAATTCGGTAAACCTTTGGCTATAGTGTGAAATCGATAGATCTTCTTCAACACTTTCACTAACGGGGGCAATATTTTCTGCAAGGCGTGAGTTTCGATGATGGATAAGTATTAAAACGTCTGTAGTTTTGCCTATAACATGCCCAGATGGACTATTAAGTCGCCAGAACACAATCACTAAATATTTATCCATAAATCCATATTATAAAATGGTGAACCTTAAACTAAACGTATTCAGCTTCGAATGACAGTCCGATTTAACGTGTGTGACAGAAATAGGGATGTCAAATCCGAACCATTACTGGGATCACTGTATCACCGTGTGTAGAATGTGCTATCTACACCATATCGCTACAACTTAATTCCAAGCCCCAAGGTAATTTTCAAGAGAGATTCAACTCAGTTGCTGTTTTTTTTGGTTATTAAAATTATAAACAAAAAAAAGTTTATCCTTTTCGATGTGTCGTGTGGCCGCACTTGTGGCAAGCTAGTCCAAACGACATATCTTCCATAATTTTAAGGTGTGGACTCTTGTGGACTTCTTCTACCCAAACCGTCTCTAAAAACGCAAATCTTCTTCCCCCTGCAATTACTTGGACTGATGTCCGTTTTTCTAAAGTCATGGAAAGGCTGATAAATCGTCAGTTTATAAAATATCCTAAGTTACGGAAACTTCTCAAATGTTTCGAATGGTGTAACTAAGAGAGTGAGATTTGTGCCTCTGATGTATTTGACTTTAGCATGAATATAGCGATAGCGATAAAACTTGCATTTTTCTTCTTCAATGTATTAAAACTACCTTTCGAATCTTTCAATGCAAGTTATTCTGACAATTCCCGTCTCTAATATCAACCATATAAGTACTGGTGTTCCTCAGGGTTACATATTGTCTCCAATACTCTTTCTCATTTTTGTATAATAAATTATACCCTCTCAGCTACTTCTATTCCATTCCACTACTTTGTTGATCATAGTTATCTTAGCTTTACATATTGGTTCCTATATTCTCGGTCTTGATTTTGGATAGTGATGTCAATGTATATAGTTCATTCAGTTCTGGAGTGGAGTTTCAAAGTGCTGTCTTTTTTAATCTAAATTTTAAATACAATTTTGGTTTATTTCTTACCTTACGCTGGCCAAAAACGCTTAAAACTAATCTAGTTAACGTAACTTAAAATATTTTTCTGGCACTATACAGACACTCTCAAGCAATCAGGACAAATTACGATGACTTATAATAATTAAAATAAATAAACGATCAAAGCTAAGAAAAATTCTATTTTACAAAAAAAAAATTCCAGAGAGACTTCCATCCCACAAAACAAAAAGCTTTTCATTCTGGGTAATTGCGTTAGTGACAACCTCAATTGGGACGATCATTTATAGCCAAATTTGGTACGAAATGCGTAGCTTTGTTATATAGATGGAAGAAATATTGCATGCCAGGCGTATATCTGACAAGGTTATAGCTGCTTCAGGTATATAGGGTCCAGCATAACAAAATTGATTGATTCGCAGAAATATTACAGAAATGTTTCCTGCTTCCCTTTGTTTTAGTTATATTTTTATAAAAACAAAAAATGCTCTGACGAACTAGCGAACTTCTTTACTTTTAATTTTGAATTTTCCGTACTTTCCGCCTTTGCTATGGCCTGGTATAGTTGACCAGCAGCCCGCTTGAGTCTGATAACAACGTAAACGCTCAGATCGGTGGGGCATGATCTCGTGCCGCACTGATTCCTTGTTAACATTGTTCATGATGAGAAAGGGGCAGATAACGACTGTGTAAATCTATAGAGTCAACTTGCCTTTTACGGAAAGTTTTGGTGCAGACCTACAAAGCTCGGCTCTCTTTTCTAACAATATTTTCTATGTTGGCTAAATTTTGGCCTAGGATTACGCCGAAGTAATGTACTTAGCACGCGGAAATCGGAATCTAAAACAGCGTAAGATCAATTTGCGTTGGGTCTGTAGCTCAGCTTCAGCTATAGCCCCTTCTGTAGTTTCACTTAGAGGGGGTTTATAGTTAAATAATTTGCACAAAAAGTAAACATTTAAAAAAAAATTGTCGTCATTGGACAACACTTCTACCCATCTCTCAGGCAACTTTTTAGTGCTGCCACTAAATTCTTTTTTTGGCTTTGAATGTTATCCTAGGAGAATTCCTAGGGAAACATCAAACCAGACTGCTCTAATTCTGACTTTATTCTGCACAGCTTTTCACAGAAGACTTCTGCGGTGATAGTCTGGTTATGAGGCAACTACTTAAAATATTTGATAATAGTAACACCTTGAGGGAATGAAGGGCATCTCTGGCATGTTCTGCTGGTCGGTCGTCTGAACTAAGCCATTAGCGGTTTAATGTTATTGTAAAGAAGCCATTTCTCATCTCCGGTAACGATCCGGTTCAAAAAGGTTTCTTGATTTGATAGTGACGTGACGGAAGCGCAGCGCAAGCTTCGATTCTTTGCTGAAGATTATTTTGTCATAGGTAGTGTGGTAGTTTGCTTTTGACTCTTCTGACTTTTGTTAGGTGTCGGTGGATAGTCAAACAGCTTAAGTTGGACCGTTTGCGAATCGTCTTATCGCAGCAACGGTGGACTTCTAGAAGCTCAACGTTTAGGTCTTCCGGTTTCGCGTTGAATGGCCTTTAGGTCAAATTTGGACTCGCTAAGAACACCCTCTCCATACACATTTTGGATTTCTCTAGTGGCCTTAGTTGTTCCTCAAAATTCAGTTAAAGATGCTCACAATGATGTGAACGCAATGAAACTTGCAGACTGAATGAGCAATATATCCCAAATACAGCGTGCGTCGATGTCGATGTAAATTTCGAATAACTTCAACAATTCTCAACCGATTTTGGAAATTCAAAAACTTTTATTCAACTTGGACCTTTACAATTTATCTTGATTAATTTTTGAAAACAATATCAATTAAACGACCGCCTTTATTGCCGACGCAAAGATGAGCTCGTTCTCGCGCATTCTCCATGACATTTTCGAGCATGACATTTTCGAAATTTCTGCGATTTCCACACGAATGTTTCTTTTGAGCTAGTCTATTGTCTTCGGGCCGTTAGCATACACCTTGCTTTTCAAGTATCCCCTAAAGAAAAAAGTCTGGAGGAGTCAAATCCGGCGATCTCGGAGGCGAGTCAATATCGCTCTTTTTTTACACCAATCTTCCAGGGAACTTGTTACGCAAAGGTTCATTGTTTTGTCCGCGGTATGGCATGTCGCGCCGTCTTGTTGAAATCAAAACTGAAATAAGATTTTATTATGCATTTCTGGGACCACATAATGGGCCAACATCCACTGATATCGAACGCCATCCACTGTATCGCCAACTTTGAAGAAATACGGTCCAATGATGGTTTTAGCGCATACACCGGCCCAAACAGCAACCTTTTGATCATATAGCGGCTCTTCGTGAATAACGTGAGGATTTTCGGTGCCCTAGAAGCGACAAATTTGTTTATTAACTGAGCCAGAGAGCGTAAAACGTGCCTTATCGGTCATTAAAATTTGCTGCCAGAACTCCGGCTCAGCATTAATCATTGCAACGACGTTTTGTGCGTATGCCAAGCGCCGTGGTTCATCTTGTGATGAAATTCTTTGAGTTATCTGCACTTTGTATGGAAATAAGTGAAGATCATCCTTTAACATTTTCCGTAAAAGTGGTCCCACTGATGCCTAACTGCTGCGAACGGCGCCGATATGAAAAACTTGGGTCTTCTTGAACACTGGCCTTCAGAGACTGAATATGAGTTTGAAAGCCGCTGACGTGGCCTAGATTGCTCACGAGTGCTTGCCACAGAACCAAATTGAAAAAAAAAATCGAGGCCCAACGACGAATTGTATCTTTTTTGGGCGCAACACGATCACGATATTTTACACGCACGTTGCGTTAGCACAATCGAGCGTTCATTTTTAATGAACATTGAAACTATTTCCGCGCGTTCTTTTGGTGTGAAGCGATTTATGGTTAAAATTGTACTGAATTGGCGTTTCCAAAACGCTATGGCATATGAAAATCGGTTGACAATTGTTGAAGTTATTCGAAATTTACATCGACCCATATGATATGGCGCGCTCTGTACTAATTTCAATAACGATTTCAGTATTAAATTGCTTTCGTGTATCGTATGGCAATTGGTAAATAAATCGCAATACTTAAGTTACAGCCGGATTACCACGTCGTCCGCATTCGCGACCGCTTTCATTCCATTGCTTTCCAACTCGACTAGAATTTGGAATCATAAGAGAGGTTTGTTGGTTTTGACGCCAATGACACGGTGTTCAAATCCCGCAGCAGCCGATTGATTGAATTCATATTTCACGGTGTTGTGAGTTGGAAATACGATTGATTTTTAGAAAAATCGTTCGTTTTCGATCGCTTGCTTTTCTTTGGGTATTTTTTTGAATCGTAATCGGCAACAAATGTCATCCGAAATTTTTCATTTCGCAATCAAAAAATTAATAAAAAAATTGAAAAGAAGGAAACCTACCTCGTATTAAAAAAAACTACTTAAAATCCTTTTTATTCGATAGTAAAAGTCGACAATGTGGGCTATGACTATTCTTTACTTGAGTGTGGCTTTTTTCGCAAGTCAACTTACATGCATGCAAACTCGTTGAATAGTAACAATGGTTTCCATGTACTCGTATCATCGAATCAACTATCTAATTTCCTCTGACGAATTCTAAAACACTTTCTGCGGTTAGTTTTCCATAAAAGTGATTTCATTTTCGTGCTCACACCCTATTTCGCATGTTTATGCTTACGTTTCAGGTATCGAAAGCGAATAATAGGCTTTTGCTTAAAATCTGATGTAATTCCACTATCGTTTCTCTAAAAGCACACCCAGCTGACATGTTGATTAGGTCAAGAGCTAAGTTCTCCCTCATCCCATAATGCTGAAAGAAAGGAAATCAAGGTTGGGTGTCAAGTTCCACAAGTTCGTAATGCGATGTGAGCTCATCTGCGTGTAAAATGTTAAGTTCCGTTCGGGATTAAGAACACTCGTAATTCTCCTTGGAAAATTGCTTATCCGTTTAAGGGACACCGAACGAGAGTAACACGCGAACATTGTGGGTGTCTTTTTGGTTTGCTCTTGTTCGAGCCTAATCGGATGTCCTTCATCAGCTGTGCGAGTGGTGGTTCGTGCTGCAAAAGGTCTTTCCAATTAGAATAATGTGTATTCGAGGATAAGGGAAAAGCAGTTGAGATAGGTAAATCCATGATTTACCGAATGTGTTATCGGTGACAACAGAAGTCCTCTCTCCATGACATACGATGGGGACACCTTGTATCATACACAAATCCATGGACCTATGTACGACTATACATAGTACAAGCGCTAGTCGTCTATTCAAATATTCAGTAAGCAGTCATCAGGAATCTAGGTCGAGTGATGCTCGAAGGATATTTCAATGCAGAGGCGAACGTGAGATACAATCGCAATCGTACACACAACCTCGTACTTGGTATCTTTTATTCGCTTATTTCACAATATCCCTGTTCGTGTGCATGGGTTTTCGAGTGCAAGTTTGTTTCAAGTTGTTTCTTTCCTGCAAGGGAACATTGTATGCTGCAAGGCAAGAAATAAACGAAACACGGAAAAGAGGAAAAGAATTAAGAGAAAGAGTTGAAGATGGTAGTAGAGAAGGTTAGCTACACCGCTGGGCGTGTCAATCTGCAGTGACGATGCATCTGCTCATCTGGTGACATCATAACGAAAACATAAGCTCATAATGTAGACGTTTTCATTTTAGCTTTCAGCTATAAAAAGTTCGTTAGGACACGAAGCACGGTTCCGTGTGTCCTCAAATTGCACGAACACAAGCTGTGGTGCTTAATCCCTTGGCGCACAGTCGGAGAGGGGCGAGGGAGGACCAATGTAGGTTTCTTTCTTTTCTTATTCCTTCTAGCTTTGCAGATGCACCGTCACGAGTATCTACATTTGTTTGTATCTAGTAAGTTTTCCTTCTTCAAAGTATTTGCCTGATGTAAAAGGCTTTTGGCGGTCGCTGTGTGGGAGGTAAAGTCTTTGTTTCATAAGCATCTATTGATTTCTTTTCAATGCAATCAATTGTTGTGATTGATTCCAGGCTTTCGTTGAAGGAAATCAATAGTCCTTAGCATCAGACGGATAGAGGGATGATAGAAGCTCTTTTGGTTCTAATTGTTTTTCCGTTCGCTTTTGACTAGAGGACTCGAAGGATTAACTTCCGAGCTAATAAAAGATAACAATGCTAAAGGTATTTGACATACGACTTACCTGTTTAGTTAGGGCATTCGTAGAGTCGCATGGAGTCTTCAAGCTGAATGTGCCGTCAGCTTGCGATTTTTTTTTTGTAAATCCTAAAACAGTCTACTCAAAATTTATGTGAAATTTGGTTTTTTTTTATTTTTAACAAACATTTTATGAGGAATCAGCAAATATCCAATTTCTGTTGCTGTGATGATTTTTTTGCTGTTTGGTTTTTCAATGTTCCATTTTTGACATCTTTCACACTAGATTCACTACATGTGTCAAAGTCAAACATGTTCAGCTGGCATTGCCATTTCATTGTGGAAGGAATTGCTTATGTACAATGTTTATAAATTATTGATTTTTATCATCCAACTTCGTGCTCTGTGAAAAATGTTTAAGGCGCACTTCGACCATTGTATGGTCGTTATAATCGTACAATTCAAGCCATAGTGATAAAATTTCGCACCAATTTCATGCTATTGGACGCGTGGAGTGCGTACAGAGAAAAAAATATCGTTGTTGAACCCGCAAGTGTTAATGAAAACCGTGATTTGTCTATTCTTCACCGTTCGCAACAATTGGAATAGTGTTCCCTTTACTACGTGACAGACTTTACGCAAGGAACGGGATCTAAAACCTTACAAAACACAGCTCGTGTAAGAACTAAAACCGAATGACCTGCCACGGCGTCGAATTTTCGTTCAGTGAGCTTTTGAAGACCTAGAGGAAGATCCAGTTTTTTTATCGAGATCTTGTCTTCAGCGACGAAGCTCATTTCTGGCTGAATGGGTATCTTAATAAACAAAACTGCCGTATTTAATCTGATGAGCTTACTATTACACCCGGCAAAATGCACCAGTCTAGCAGCATGCGAATCGATGGACTGACTGTAAAAAGAGTTCAATAAGCAATTTATCTTTCGTTATGAACCGGTGAATTAGCCGGCTAGATCGTGCTATTTAACACATTCAAACTTTAATCATATTTTTAACAATGGCAAACTTTAAATGATTAACTCAAACAAGCTTTTATGCACTTTTTGCAAATTTCTCCGTATTTTTTTGACAATTAAAAACCAAACGCTTAAAAATCACACATTATTTTGTATACGCGATGGCATTCCAATAACTTAATTTAACATTTTCTTAAAGAAATATTTTCAAACAGAAGGCAATTTAATTACATATTGTTTCTTTTTTTTCGAAGGAAGGGGAAATCTTCGGTGATAGTGATAATCTGACTAATCATTATGTCGATCACGTCATTGCAATCTAATCCCCTGGACTAATGAGCAATTTCCGCTTTTCAGTGAGTACTACCCATCGTTGTCATCGTGTTGCTCTATAGTGTTACGTGTCTTAACCGCATCTGTTAAATTCATCGCAAGTGTGATTTAGTCCAAGACGTTGGGGGATAGTTGATACCGAGCACTTCTCCCTTGTTGTCGCCTCAGGGCGCTCACATTAAGTTGGGTGCATGCATCAGATGTACAATGGGGAATCCGCTGTTCTTTTGTTGGTTTTTTTTTGTCTTGCAAAATTTTTGAATTTTACAATATTTCGGAACATTTTTTACATATTTATTCTAAAAAGTATTATCCATCGTTAGCTACAACTTTTGCATACGAAATTCGCGTTGGGAAGACTGCATTTTTTTTTTGGGTTTATTGTTTGGCTCAGTCAGTGTCATGCGTCATCGATCGGAACAGGTGGCAGTCAGAAGGAGCAATGTCTGGAGAATGATGCGGGTTTTAGTGTTTCCGGGATAGTTTTAACGATCTGAACAACCACACATTATCGTGCTGCACTATCATTTTGTCGTATATTAGGTCGTATTGTGCCCGTCGTATACGCCGAACTGATCTCACAAGAAACACAGCATGAAGTTCGACAACGAAAGAGTTGCAGCCCAATGTAGGAGATAATTGGATAAACTGCTTAATGTACCTGGAAAGCAAGCAGCAGTGGAAAGCAGTGCTATCCACATAACAGAAATTCAGGTAGAACTGGCAACCATCGACGAAGTTTAATAGAAGAAACAGTCCATCAACTTAAGAATGATAGGGCTGCAGGTGTCGATCTAATATCATCGTAATTAGTAAAATATGCTGAAAATGAATTAACAGAAAGGTTACATGGGCTCATCGTCACTATATGGAACTATATATATCCATGGTAGGAAAAACTGGATCATGAAGGATGACCAAATACAATTCAAAAATTACCCAGAAACATCACTGCTATTAAGTTGTTACAAGGGGCTAAATATTTACTTAAAGAGAATCACAACATACGCTAAGAATATAATCGAAAACTTGGTTACAGGAGGAGGATCTTTCGACGAGTAATCAGATTTTCACCATATGGCAGCTAAATGAAATGTGAATTCCACGAAACGCTGCACCAACTATTCGTAGATTTTAAAATGGCCTATGACTCTACAAACCGATCGAAAAGGTCATGTCCTTGTAAGGTTGGAAATCCTGAAAAATACTTAGATGATATAAGTATGCCTAAAGGAAAACAAAGGATGAGTTAAGGTACAAAACGCTTTATCTTAAACATTCAAGATCCTAGAAAGGTTAAAACAATGAGGCCTCTTGTCACCACTTTTTTTTTAATTTGGTGCTGGGATGCGTAGTGGGATTTCTTCAAGAAAATAAGAGGGGAATAATCCTTATTGGATAAAAGGCTTTGGAAAGTGGACGAGTTCCAATATCAGCGAACCGCATTGACTGCCAACAACGACATAAAAATCTAAATAAATATAAGGTGCAGTAAGAAAAACTGAAGACTCTATTTAGCATAGTTATAATGATCTGGTTTGGATCAAATATTCGCTATTTTGTTCGGTAACTTGTTGCCATTTTAAAAGCAATTCGTTTTTCACAAACCTTTCTAGAGGTGATTTTTATCTGCAGACTCGTTCACAGATGACATGAACAGGTGGTGATTACTTGGTCTAAGGACCGATATATATGGTGAAAACATAAGTCTCGACACCAAGCTCCCAGAGCTTCTGGTGCGTCACTATGTAGCCTGACAGAGAGCACCGTGGCGCAATGGGTAGTGTGTCGGCCGCTGACGCAAGATGAGCGAGTTCGGATCCCGATAACACCAACGCCATCCAATGATTATTTAACGGCTTTCCTCCTCGGCAGGGTACTGGCAAAAGCCTTCGTTGTAAACTTTCCTTGAAAAAGCTTCTCGGCTCTCGCGGTTCGGAATCGGTATTAAGCTTTAGGTTCCGTTTACTTGTGAGAAAAAACAAATCGCACACAACATATGTGAATGGCTCTGGCTCATGAGCTACATTTCATGAGCATTAAACGCCATCTAAGGTGTCTGTCTGGCAGTACAATGGACCTCTGTCTAAGTGCTCCAACAGATAGCAGAAGCCTCCAAAAAAAAGAAAAAAAAAATGTAGCCTGACGCTGTCTTGATGGAACACAATTCCGCTCAATTGACCAAAGCTGACCGCTTCTTGCTAATTGCTTCCTTCACACAGGCCAATTGTTGTAAGAACAAATCCGAATCAAGAGTCCGAGATCCGAATCAATGTCCGAGAATTTTTTTAGTAAAGGGTCGGCCAAATAATTTTTTTTTTTTTGAAAATGCTATAAAAAAAACTACTGAATATTTTCTCAAATTTCTTTTTTTATTTGAAAGTACAATCCTTCCGGTTAATAATGGAAAATAATTTCATTCAAATGGCTGCCTCGGCTGGCCATGCAGTAGCCTACACGATCGGTCCAATTTTTAAGCACATTATCGATTGTGTGCATCTGTATTTCACCAATGGCTTCACGAATATTGTCCTTTAAAGCGTCAATTGTCTCGGGCTTGTCGGCGTAACACTTATCTTTGACGGCACCCCACAAATAATAGTCCAACGGTGTCAAATCGCAGCTCCGAGGTGGCCAAACGACATCAGCTCTGCGGCTGATAATGCGATCTTCAAAAACAGGGCGCAAAACATCGAGTGTAGCTTCGGCTGTGTGGCACGTAGCGCCGTCCTGTTGAAACCAAATGTTGCCAATATCCTCCTCTTCAATTTTTGTGAACAAAAATTCGTTCAACATGGCCCGATAACGATCGCCATTGACTGTAACGGCCACTCCTTGCTCATTTTCGAAGAAAAATGGCCCAATTATGCCTCTGGACCAAAATTCGCACCAAACAGAGGCTCTGGTGCACCGGCTTTTCAATGTATGCGTGCGGGTTTTCTGTGCCCCAAATGCGACAATTTTGCTTGTTTACATACCCGCCAAGATCAAAATGAGCTTCATCTGAAAAGATGATTTTTTTGGCAAAATCGGCATCTTCTGTAAGTCGATCGCAGGCCCACTTAGCGAAGCGAAAACGCATTGGATGGTCAGTTGGCTTCAACTCCTGAACCAATTGGACTTTGTATGGCGTCATACCAAGGTCTTTATGCAAAATTCGTCTCAATGATGTCTCCGAAATGTTCAATTGTTGAGAACGACGGTGAATTGATGTTGATGGCGCTTCACGCACACTTTCTGCCGCAGCAGCAATATTCTCGGGTGTACGCACTGTTTTTGGCTTTTCACGCTTTGGTTTATCGATGAGGATGCCAGTTTCTTTCACTTTTTTCACAAGATAACGAACATACGGAGCTGACGGTGCTTCTCTTCTTCCAAAATCCGTACGCAATTTTCGCACACATTCTGCAACATTACCATGATTTTCAAAGTAATGTCGCAATATTTCCCAGCGTTGTTCAAGCGTATACACAACCATATTCGTTCAGCGGAAGGATAAAACTAATTATCTGTCAAATTAGACAAGAGCTAAGTGTTACCATTCACGAAATAAGCACTACTTGAAAAAAAAAACGTTAGATGGCGGACCCTTTATAATACGAAATCTAATTTTTCTGACAATATCTGGTGTAAGTCCGATATGACGGGGACTCCTATCCTTCGAAGTCAACCATTAAAATGTAGGCAGTTGAATTAAAAGGTCCCTCGAAGGTAACCCACGTGAAAGACGGCCAAAAACCGGTGGTCGTGGTGCGATGGTAATTATCACCGACTGTTGAGCGGAAATCTGTCCATGGCCAAGAATAATACCTTTACGGAAAAACTGTGAACAACATCAGTTGAATGGGAGATGATCAAAAAACGCTAACGAAGGCATAACACTCGCAGCATAAGATCACTTCAAAAATTCATATTCTATGTGTGCATTTCCAATATAACACCTTAATGGCATGGAAACCAAATAATTACTGTGAACTAAAACCAATGCGATAAATTCAGTCGAATCTCTCATTCTATCAAGGACAACCACCCCCGGAGAGTAGTGAACGAACATCTTCGACACCAACCATGTGCACCCTGTTCAGGTTGTGTGACAAACACCATAAGAGCGTACACTCTTGAACCTGCACAAAAAAAAAAAAAAACTACACCCGAAACCATCAAAAAAGTGCATGATGTCCTGTTGGACGATAGGCAAGTGAAGATGAGTGAGATGGCCGAAGCTGTGGGCATATCGGAACATCTTGCACAAAGAATTATGGGTGCCAAGGCTCTGCTCAAGATGAGTGCCGCATTTGCTGAATGCAAACCAAAAGCCAATGCGCAAACGATTTTCGCAGCAATCTTTGGACCGATTCAATAATTATCTGGCCGATTTTGTGCGGGCATTTGTCACAATGGATGAGTCCACTACTACACGTCTGAAATGACATAGCAGTCAAAGCAGTGGGGGGAAGCCGGTGTATCAGCGCCAAAAGATCGATAAATTTAAGGAGAAAAAAAAACAGCTTTCACCGGGAGAACGCACCTGTACGCAAGGGTGCATTGGCGATGGGAAAACTGCGGAATCTAATGTACCATTTGCTCGTGCATACACCCTTTTCTCCTGGTTTGTCATCCTCAGACTTCCATCTGTTCCCAAACTGGAAGGAATTTGTTTCTGAGAAGCGCTTCGCATCCAATGAAGAAGTTGAGAGGCTTCCAGACTCAGAGAAGATGTTGGAGAACATTTCACCTTATCCACATGCATCCTTGATCGACTCCTCCGTCAACGACTGAGTCCTTCAGTCACACAGCCGCCGATAGGGAAATTATTCTGGGTGCAGTATAGCGAATCGCATACGCCCCAAAGTTGATTGCAGAAGACTTGCTTGCAGATATCATTACAGAGTACTGCAATATAGTTAAGCACCATCATGCGCTTAGCATCAATAAAGAGATATTCGCTTGTGGCGAAGCCGATCATATTCCGGAGCATTTCCTCTCAGTCCTTCCGACCTTTGCTCGCACCTTTATATCTTAGCTCATCACTGAAACTTTTCCTATTGGAAGGTTCAAGCGCTCCAGCTAATAGCAAAGGCCTAAAAAAACCAAAGGAAAGCCTTCATTGAATATACAGTTGGAAATGTAAGCCACGACGCATGGCGAATTCGCCATACTTCGGGTTATGTCAGTCATGACATGTGCGACCTGCTTTCGGGAAGTTAGACTTCGGCTTACATTTTAGTCACTAATCCTGAACGAGCGCGATGAACAGGAACAGTTTAAATGCGATTAACGGTTTTACCTGATTACGGCTCATTTTTAGAAAATACACCAACTCTGCGCCGCGGCCGGTCCATGAAAAAGGCTGTAACTTCAGAATCCTTGGAAATTTAAATAACTATCCTTTTACCAAGTTGTTTTGGAACAAAATTGATGTCCCCGCTTAAGTGCTTGTTGAAGATTGTGCTAACTTACAGGTCTCCCTATAGTTTAAGGACGCATTGAACTATTTTACTTGGAAGCAATGTATAAAATGAAGAAAATTATCAAATCAACTGATGTGACTTCATAGTGAACAAATCGACCATGAACTATTGTAAGCAGCAAGTGAAATCCTTGAAAACTATTTAAACTACGGCGAATTGAATTGTTTTCGTGAAACATGCGCAATATTCGTTCACATTATCGTGAGTTTCACTTAAAGCAGTCGACTTCCCAGCGTTAAAAACTAAAGCAAACAATGGAATTTGTGATGTGAAAATAATATTTGCAATGTCATCTGACCGCAACATAAGGGAGCTTACAAAACGCTCGCTCCCTCACCTATTACCATACGCACCGCGGTTGTGTGAATCAACTTTACCTTGAACCGACTTGAACAAATTAAGCAAACAATCGATTCATGGGGGTCACATATCACATCACTTTCGATTGTCATTTAAAATAAATTTCGTTAAACAATTTCCTTTTGTTCTAGGAACTGTTGCAGAACATTTTGTCGTGAAACCTCAGTTCAAGCAAATACACGCAAATCACAGTACAACATGTCAATCCAACTCTGACAGCCAACAAGCCTTTGTCGGTCAAAACTCAAAGTTGCGTGTGTGTGCTGCGCTCTAACCTTCTTCAATTGTTTTCTGTTTATTTTTAGACTCGCATTGGCCGTAGAAAAGGCAAATAACCTATGGTTCTTCGAATTGTTGGCTATAATGCCAACCTATCACTCCTCCGTCGCTTGGTTATGGGCTATGGTAAGGCATGTTGCCTGCATACACACGCAGTTCTTGAATTGAATAAAAGTCTCCCTTAATTACCCTAATGGTTTATTCATGACAGTTCGTCGCTGATAAAAATGACAGAATGACGAAAAAGAAATTTGAACGCTTGAACGCACACCCCGAGACGACCCGTTTCTTCTGCGAAGGCGGCAACTGTCGCAGCAGGAATAGAAATAGAAGTATTGTCTCTTTGTTTTAAAGTTCATAGTACGTGATGTGAGATTTGGTGTCTAGGTATGTGTATTGCTGTCATGATCGATTTGATTTTCATTTGTTACTCAATCGACGAAGGAGCTAACATGGATATTGGGGGTTCTTCCTTTCAAGCCCACGGCACACCATGTGGGCAGAGGAACGTGTTCGGAGTACGAGGTGCGAGGTTTAGAATGATGATAGGCGCTTCTTTATGCATAAATATATACAAAGTGCTTGCTTTTGATACCTTTATTGGCTACCGGACGCTAATTTAGTGGCAATCAACTTTGTCGAGTTTGACTTTTGATAAATTTGGATCTAAACGATTAAGATTGATGGACTTAGAGTAACGTATTGCAATTGGATAATTCCGGCTCTTAATAAGTTGTGAGCTTCGTAAGCTCTTCTTGCATACTAATCGATTCTTTTTAATTCAACGATTGGCTTTCGTGGGTAGCTAGGGGTCGATTATAGGAATGTACATACATGGAGGTGATGGCACCTGGGTGTCTACTTGATCTATAGTAGATCCGTAGACTCTTTCGTAAGGGTGCTGGAGGCCACAAACTAGAGAGGGATGGGAGACCGAGTTACTTTTGAGATAAATTCAACCGTCGCTTCCATGGTTCGAGTGACAAGATTCATTTGGGGAACATCTTATTCGAGCTACTGCAACATATATGGAGGGCAAGGACGGCACAGACTGGCCACTTGTTCTTAGTCCCAGATTGGGGCTTGCACTTAGGAGTAATAGCGTCGAATACAGGAGAATATGTCCCGCAAACGTCTAAAAGGCGATAAGTTTTGGTTGTGTATGATAAGTTCTTTAACCGACTGGGTGGGCTAAAGGTGGGTTAAAGGCCCTTAACCGCTAAAAGTAAACATTATCGCACTCCATGAAGTTCAATGGGATAGACCAGGTAAAAAGTGGGTGAAAACTGTGACATCACTCACAGAAACTGCTACAGAGAAAATGTGCATTGTTAAGTTGAAGCAGGCATAAGCGAGCGCCTCATAACAAAATTGCTCTTAGAAATACAACTTATTATGCCTCCAGAGAAAAGAAGGGAAAGACTCAAGGATGACTTATTTGATCTCCTAGATAGGGCGCATAATCAATCTCCCAGATTTACAGAAGACTGTGGCCATCTTTGAACGATGCCACGTGAGAACACGGATCCAAGCTAGTAGACTGTAAAAAGACATAACAGGCACCAAATTCCCACTTCAATTAACAATCAATCGAAATTGCGACAGACGTCCGATGCCAATTTTTGCTTGTTACGCCTAAGGTATAGATGCAGATTTTGGGAAATCGGCGAAGTTAACTTAGATCATCAAAATTTAACAAACCAAAAATTCAACAAAACTTAACAAACGTAAGACATCGCCGGGGGCTTTTCCGATCATGTTTCCGTCAAGCTCTCTGCACAAACCATAAATCAGCAATGGAGACGTTGTCATAGGGTCGTCAGCAATGCCGCCTTCATTATGGGGATTGTAGTGAAGTCACCGTTGTGACTGCGAATGTGGAAAGACTACTGCTGCCGACTCTATAACGGCAATGATAGTTACAATACCTCTGGCAGGTGGAACGAACCCTTCACAAGGAAGAATGCAGGATAGAACTTACTTCAACCCGAATTAGGCCAAGTTAGTCCAATGACAGACAGATGCACTGGCTCAGCTGACCTATAGGGTGGGCAAATAGCTGGGGTGGACTCCCTCGTAAAATATAGCAATCAATTTGCTACAGATCTGGTAAGCTGGGGAGGTGTAGCGCCAATTACGAGGGGTGATCCAAAAGTAATGATAATGGAAATAAAACAGTGATTATAGAAGGTTTTTTATTTTTAGTTGGGGCGGATAGATTTTTACGGCCTGTCAATAATGCTGTTTATTACTCAGCCACTGATAACAAGTTACACGATGGGTGTTCGTTAGTGAAAACGTTGCGCACGTTCCGCTCATTTTTAGATAGACGCGGTGGCCCTTCAACGTCGACTCTTCAATGTTCGGTGGCCAAATTGGAGACGATTGGTTCGGTAATCAATCATCCAACATTCGTATGTCAAAGGAACGCAAGATCGGCCGAGAACATCCTTGCGGTCCGTCAAAGTGTACAGCAGAACTCAAGGCAGTCGGTTCCTCACCGTGCACAGGAACTTTAACTTGGCGAATTTTGCGTCGAGACTTAGGCCTCCACCCGTATAAGTTCCAAATGACCCTTTGTTCATTGACTAGTTACCGTTTGGTGTGGATTTTAGACCGAGTGGTTGAAAATTGGACCACTCGGATCCGTGCCACGGTAAGAAGCCAACGCCGGCATTTGAATGATGTTTCATGCATAATGGCATACATGGACCTTTCGAAAAAAAAAAAAAAAAATTAAAAATGGTTAATACCTCAGACACAACTTGTTTTACTCCGTTTCAACATCTACCCGCCCTTATTGAAAAACCCTTTATAATGCATGAGGTCATGTTAACGTATCTGTCGCAGGTGAGCCGTTTGTGCCTGGTGCCCCGGTGACGGTGATAAATTACCGGGATACCATGTCTATTTTGCACTAACCTTTCGGAATCAATATGAAGAAATGCTTCTGGGAAATAAAGCCCGATCAGAGTGTGATCTCGTGGTATCTAATAAGTAATAAGCCCTGAAGATTCGGTTATTGTCTTTAGTCATATGTGGTTTCGGTCATTTTAACAAGAAAATTGTCGATTCTGTTTAGGCCTGTTCCGTCTTAGAGGACCTTATTAGCGCGATTCTTAATGAGCTGAGACTTTGGGGTTCTATATCCTAAAGCACTGTCTCTCGAACATACAACTTTTGTTCATATAAGATGACGCCACATTACCACTACACTAGGCAACTGTATGCGATGATTGGTCTTATTAGAGCCACTTAGTATGTGATTTTTACCCTGCGGTCAAGTTGACAGCTGTGAAGCAGATTCCTTGTCATACTGAAGGTTTCCTAGCTCCAGCAAGACAAGCGTCTATATGTCTATATAGTATACTGGTTAAGCCAGAAGCCAACAGTGTTTCTCTATGTTAAAGGTTGCCCTGTTGTCTGATAATCGCGAATTTCAATCTCTCAGTATCTCTTAATATGATCGAAGTCACACTGCAGCATTGTATTGATGACTTCAAATTGTTGGACCTTGTCTGCACGCTACTAAACCATCTGCATACGCTATTAAATGGTTGAGAAAATCTATAAGATGATTATGTAGATGTTAAATAGTATCGGAGAGTTAACCGCTCTCTGTGGTAAACCGTTTTTAATATCAAAGCAACGTTATAACATTTAACAACAAACCTCCTTCCAATTGTCATTACGGACATCATATACAGAAACTGATTTTGCATACCTAGCCTGATGAGCTTGTAGAACAGACCTTCTAGCCATACTTTGTCGAAGGCCTCTACGAAGTCGTCCAGGCAAGCACCCGTGCATTCGTTTTTTTGCTTAATGCCATTGAATGTCGGAAACTAGTTTTGACGCAGCATGAATAGTGTCATGCCTCGCCTTAAAAAAACAGGTTGTCCGGGATTACTTTCCTCAACCCAGCTCCAGCTCTACTTTTTGAACCATGCTAATATTCGGAAGCAAACTAAGTGATCTGAGATTAACAGGGTTTTTTCTCCATCTCGATTAGGGACAGGGAGAACCACCGCTGTTTTCCAATGCGCTACGTAATGAATGTTATTCAGAGCGATGTTGAACAATGTGGCGAAAATATCTACTGCTTCACTTGGCAGATGTCTTAAAACGCCGTTTGGGACACCAATTATTCCCGATGACTTTTTTTTTAAGTGAATTCAGGATGTTCATCCCTGCCCACTAGTAAATATGTCAAAATTCAGTCATTAGCGACCGTGTCATTCGCAGGGTTTTCATCATTAAATACGATTAAACCGTTATTCTCCGATCGCCAATTCTCTATGTATGCCCGTGTTTGTGATCAGATGAAAAAGGCCGCATTTTCAAGCTGTTCACCGTATACACTCGAAAAAAGGGTCGATCGAATTGACTTTCTTCCGAAAGTCCACTAAAAAGGCAGATAAAACGAATGTCACAATGGACGAAGGCGGGAAAAAACGTCCTCCACCCGACTTAGGCGAGTTTAAGATCGAAGTTGCAGTCCAAATAAGATGTTGGCACAGATGGACGGACTGCTTAAGCTGAGCCATATGGTGAGCCAGCAGCCAGTGCAGACCTCTTCATAAAACCAAACAATTAATCGGCCAAAGATCTTGTAAGATGAAATAGTGGAAACCCCGTAGGAGAAAGGCCGTCAGGAAGTCTGCAGATGGTTTGTGCCAAAGATGTTCGTTCACTACTCTCCGGGGGTGGTTGTCCTAGATAGGAGTCGAGAGATTCTACTGATTTGTTGTAGTTCACAGTAACTTTTTCTTTTGTTTCCTTGGCAAGGTGTTATATTGAAAATGCACACACAGAGTATGAATTTTGAAGTGATCTTATATTGCGAGTGTTATACCTTCGTTATCATTTTTTGATCATCTCTCATTCACAACTGGTGTTGTTACACAATTTGTCCGTATTGTTCTCGGCTATGGACAGACTTGAGCTACAGATTTTCCGCCACGACCACCCCCGTGTGTGACCACCTGTATGTGACCAATGCGTGTAGGCATCTCCGTGCGTAAGGTTCGTATGTACTAGTACCATAACACAGTTATCAAGATCAGATCTCCGCTGACTTCACCGGATCATTTACCAGCTATCGGTTGTTAATTGCGCCTTTTGCCTGGTTGCCTACAACACTACTGCCTAAGTCATTAAGACTTCAGTTGGGTTGGTTCCAAGTGACTGAACAGAACGAAAATAGGCGATAGAAGCAATAAACAAATAAAGATCAGCGAACAACGCAGGCAGTCCACGATCTATCACAAGAGACTCATCATGACGATCGGCGGGAGTTCCTTATGCAATCCCATTGATACGGTTTGCCTCCTATTCTAATTACCGTGCTTCACTAAAGTTACTCAATCATTACCGACGCGCTGCTGTCGCGCACTAGTGCATCTCTTCGCGCGTCGTTTACGTGATGCCACTCTTTATTTCTTTCTTTTTTCACCTCCCTGACTATTGGGGCAGAGTGAAAGTATACGAAAGCACACGTACTCCATGGAAGACATAACATTGGTCATTGCCCATTCGGATTTGGAGCAATTCAGTTCGAGCTAAAGACGTAGTGTCAATGCGTTGACATAATCCATAGACATGCAGTACATCGATCGTTAGAAAGCGAGCATTCAAACTCAAACTCGGATGTGTCTCTAACGGGGAGGAACAATAGCGCGGCGTGGCTAATTGTGATGTCACGGACGAAAAGGGCAAGTTGGTAGTTTCTTTTATTGCACAGTTTGTTTCTTTATTGACGTTTTTGCTAGATTCGTCACGACTTTGCCAAGCCAACACGATGCGAATGGCTAACCTTGCTCCAGTCTTAATGTGAAAGCTTGCATTGTTTTTGATTTGACTTGGTGGCTTGGTGGCGCGTCTTCAAAGTCTATTAGGCGTTGCTGATACTTGATTTTTATTGTTGAAGCAATTGACTGCGGTTGTCATTGTGAGATAGAAAGTTTGTAAACAGCAAAGGGAAAATGGTGAAGAAGCCACTTTTCCGGCTGTGATTGCATAAAACAGTTTTTCTTTTTGTTTTCGAGAAAGTAGAAAAAACGAGTGTTTAATATGACACAATGTGATGCTCAGGAGGCGCTAATGTTGGCATACCTCGCTTGATTCAGGGAGTGTGTTGTGTGTCTTATCGATAATTGGTGCCTGATTAGAAACGAAGATTTCGAAGACTCCACTAGCGTCCCTGCAATAGAGATGGCAGTTGCTTTCGAAAATTAATTAAAAAACCACATCTCTTCATAGCTCCACTGTCCAGAAAAATATATTTCCTCCTGCTACTCAAATACATCTCCTCATATCCCCACTATTCTCGTTGAGGATGGCAGAGGAAAAAAGGAACATCTAAATCGATGTTTATATGAAATTGCATTTTCCATTAAATACCCTGAATAGCCCTCGCGCGAAAGTTTCTCGAACCATGCAGCTGACGACAGCGAGAGTGACATAGTGTGACAAACTGACAATGCAATACACAACCTACCTCTTCGATTATCGCGCCTCCAGACCACCATGGCACCATATCGTCCCGCCCGGGCTCGGTGTCGGAAATTGTAAACAGAAACTTGCAGGCGAGAACAAAATAAATAAAACGACAAATAAGAAATAAAAAGAAACGTTTCGTTATGATGCAAAGATTTGAGAGGAAAACACGAAACAAACTCTCGTCGTGGAAGTGGAACAAAAAGTCATCGAACGGAGGAGCCGAAGGAAGAGTACACAACGAGTTGTGTGTTATCAGAAATGTATGATGAGATGCTGTGCGGATGGCGTTGGACTATTTCCACTATAGCCACTCAGTCGACTTGTACATAAGTAGACAACGCAACCAGACTCTTCGTGATTCAGTCACCCCGCCATCGCTCCTTGTTATTCCATTCGCCCCTGTGGTTAGATGGTAATTATTGCAACTGCTGTTGCTGCCACTGATAAAAACCCAACTCAACCAAGCACGTAATGCATTTAAAATTAGAATTGATTCATGTAACGAGGCATTGCGTAGCCAAACAGTATTCGTACATGCCACAAATGAAACGCTTGACTCACTACCCCTTTCGCAATTATGTTGGTCAGCTGGTTTGCTTATCTCTCTCGGCATGCTATGAGTTGAGATTTGTTTGGCTCGGATTTTGGAAGTAATGCGAACCGGTCCAGAGCATTCGATCGGTCAACGAGCGAGTCATAGCTGTCGTCATCCTCTCTGACAACATCTATACATACTCCCTGTTGTGCTACTAACCTTTGGCAAACGATGAGTGTCCTCTCCCCAGTTTATTGTTAGAGTATTCCTGAAACTAGTGACACACAACTGCATCAGGCTGTTAAGCTTGATATTACTTTCGTGCTATCGTTATTCGTGTCGAGAGGAACAAATTAGAATTCAATTGAAAGAGAGTGAAGTAGCATCGCAGAGATGCTTGAAGGCTTTATACTACGTTTTCGGGTAGAAAACGATGAGAGATAAGTAAAGTGCTAATTGCTTGGCTGTTAACTAAGGGCTGAGCTCACAAATTTACTTGCATTATCATGTATGTGGTAATTTGAGGCGCGACTTAAGTCGGTTGTTAGGTGCAGAGAAGTATGTCTGCTTGTTTGGTATTTTTTGTTAACTTAACAAAACTCGTTTTTTACATAATCACTGAATCGGCTTGTGACTTGGGAAGAGTTCTTGGTTATGGCCGTTCTTTTTAAAGTAGATTGCCCAGATGAACCCACATTCGATCGATTTGATTCATATAAGACAAGGGGTGATCCAAAAGTAATGATAATAACAATAGAAAACGACAATTATAGCTAATAAGAATGATTTATTTTTCTACAAAGTCTCTTAGCAAGCTAATGCATTTAGTCCATCATTTTCCAAACCCTTAGAAAAATATTTTTTTCTTGACCTTCCCACAATGCATCAACAGCGGCCACAACTTCGCTGTCGTCTTCAAATTTGTTTCTTGAGCCGAGGAAAGAGGTAGAAGTCACTGCGAGTTAAATCTGGCGAAAAGGGCGGGTGTTCGAACAGTTGGAATCCTGCTTCTAGAATGACAGTCATCGTAATTGCTTCGTCAGCCGGTGCGATGCCTTAGTGAAACAGCCCTCCAGTCCGCAATTTGACGCGTCTTTTTTTCTTTAATGACCTCCCACATTCTTCTTATATGGTCTGCGTAGTAAGACCTCGGAATAGTGACTCCCTTTTCCAAACATTCCTTCAGCATCCAAAAAAACGGATGCCACAACCTTTCCCCCTGAACACTTTCAATTTATTTAACGTCGATGATGAGGCTTCCGATTCATTGATTGTTGTTTGGTTTCAGGATCAAGGTTTCGAGCACGGTCACGAAACGTAACAAAAACATTTCCGAATCTGCTTGGCACTTCTCGAGATTCACCCTTGAAATATCGATTCGTTTTTTCCTTTTGCTCGTCGGTTAATATTCTCGATACCCAAAGAGCAGAGACCTTTTTTATATGCAGTTCGTCCGAAAGGATTATCTGAACGTTGTCATATGAGATCCCTGTGAGCACAGCTATATGTCTGATCTGAAATGGTCACTCTTGATCTGCTGACCCAACATTTTTCACGTTATTTTCAGTGAGGGACGTGGATGAGCGTCCTTCGGGATGTTCATCTTCAGTCGATGTACTGCCCAGCTTACGAGGATGGTCCGATAAGTACTTAGCCTCTCCGCCAGATGGCGCTCGTATCGCAAGAGCAACTTACTATCGTGTAGTACATTCTAGTAGACGGGTACTATCGACATTTCAGCCGGATTGGACTCGTAGTTTTGTTTTGACCACGGGTGGAAGCGGGAGTCTCCGCGGATTTTAGAAAAATGGAAAAAGACAATATCGGTCGGTGATTCGATTCTTGTTTTTGGAAGGGAAATCACGCGGCGAAATCAAAGAGCGTTTGGATGCTGTACGGTGGCTCATCTCCTTCGATGACGACCATCAAAAATTGGTTTAACGAGTTTCAACGTGGTCGCACGTCGGTTTTTGATGAGCCACGTCCAGGTGCCCCGAAAACGGCTACCACGGAGGATAACGTGACAAAAATCCACGATCTCGTAATGACAGACCGCCGATTGAAGGTCCTGCATGAAATTTTGGGCATGAGAAAGCTGTCGGCGCGATGGGTGCTGCATCTGCTCATTCCGAACAACAAGTGCGACCGTGAGACCACTTCAGCGCAGTGTTGGACGCTGTTTAAGCGCAATCCGAAGGAGTTTCTGCGTCGTTTTGTGACAGTCGACGAAACATGGATCTGGTACACACCAGAGACCAAGGAACAGTCGAAACAGTGGACTTCACCCGGCGAATGTGCTCCGAAGAAGGCGAAGACTGTCCCATCGGCCGGAAAGGTGATGGCCACCGTGATTCACAAGGTGTGATCCACATCGACTACCTGGAGAAGGGCAAAACGGTCACAGGGCTGTACTATGCCAAATTATTGGGCCGATTCGACCCCGAATTGAAGAAAAAACGGCCCCACTTGGCGAAGAAAAAAGTGCTCTTCCACCATGATAACGCACCGGCTCACACCTCCGCCCTCGCCACGGCCAAATTGGTCGAATTGGGCTATGAACTGCTGGCCCATCCACCGTATTCTCCAGATTTGGCCCCGTGCGACTTCTTTTTGTTTCCAAACTTGAAAAAGTCACTCGCCGGGCAGAAATTTCAGTCGAATGAGGAGGTCATCGCCGTCACGGAGGCCTACTTTGCTGGCCTCGAGAAAACGTATTTTTCAGACGGATTAAAGAAGTTGGAGCATCGCTGGGTCAAGTGTATCGAGTTAAAGGAGACTATATTGAAAAATAAATCGCCATTTCTCCAAAATTTTTGTTTTTCTTTTGTAGGCTAAGTACTTATCGGACCACCCTCGTACATTCCTTGGGCCAGTGTGCTACTGTGGAATATGAAGGAGCAAAGTCCCCCAATGTTCTCACCAAGTCGCTGTATATGTCTTTAATGGACAAGTTTCTCAAGCAGAGGTACTCAATGACAGCATTCTTTTCTATTTTGATGTTATCCCTTCGACGGTTCGTATTCAAATGACGGTACCTCGTAGTCTATTTACATATATAATTTTCTTACGCCAACACAAGCAGGCAAAAAAAAAATACTTTCAAATTATACCTGGATGATTGCTGTCAACTAATACGGGAAAGAAGTAGGAGCAGTACCCTACCCAGCCAAACGGTATTGCTCAGACCCTTTCTCTTGTAGGTGGTCCAAGGCCTCAACTAACATGCCTCGCCAACAAGTTGGGTCTTGAGCTGGCCGTCTGCAATGTCGCACTCTCAGTTGTTTGAGGCTCCTGCCACCAGAATTTAACAACATAGACTGTTCGGAATGATGGTGCCCATACGCACAGCATGCCCCAGACATCTCAAGCTTTGGACCCGTCAACGCCTGACTAAGCCGATGATGCTCTAGAGTTGATCTTGAATTCTTCATGGTCTATTTTCATAAACTGTTTCTGCGCCATATAGTACCTACGGCCGGGATGATAGTTAAGTCATTTTTGGTTTTTCGAATGAGCGTTCAACAACTCAATTGCACTGCACTGGCCTACGTAGATGAAGTCCTTGGCTGCCTTATAATTATATTTACACAAATTCTGATCAAAACGTTTAGATGCAAGCATATGGTATACTTCGTATATATAACGCTTAACTGACGTCTCCCCAATAAAGGTAATGTCTCCCGCGTAAGTGAGCAGTTAGAAGATTTAACTAGCTCTTGTGTTGACCAACGATTTCTGCACGATATTTTCGAAGACAGGCTTGCTTCAAACCTTTTTGACATTGAAAGCAACGCGTAGATCCGTCTCAGCTCTTATAAAGCATCGAGAGTCCTCGAACGTCACAAATTGACAAGCAAGGACGTCAAAGCTACACTCCAGGATTTGAAGTAGTGCGAAGTTGATGGTGGATTTCCCGAGAATGAAACCATGCCAACATGAACCGATTATCCCGCCAAGTCGTTTTTTTTACAAGTTATGTTTTTGATGGCTTGTGTTTACAAGAGGATCCGGCGCTCCCATAAAATTAAAGAGAAAGGGTCTTGTACGCGATGTTCAAGATAATTACCTCTCTTTATTTGGACGCCTTGTGACTCGGTCAGACGGTATTCAGTGTCCCTTCATCGGGCATGCTTTCCTTCGACCACATTCTAAAGGCGGGATTTTTAAATTTCATTCTTGAAGGCTCTTGTTCTGGATGTAGTTCCTTGATTGTTCAATTCTTCGATAAAACTTTCTGGAGTCCTTCCTGCAGAACTATTCCTATATTTTCAGTTCTTTGATTGTAGGCTTCTCATGCTCCTTCTTTTTTTTCTGAGAAGATTATGTACATTCTCATCCACCTGCTCGCAAAGCTCGCGATTAGCTATCGTTTTGTCATGCATTGCTATAATCTCCCTGTGTCACTGCATTTATCCTCCTGCATTCATTGCTAAACCATGGGATTTCGAGTTGGCATTTTGAAACCCAGCACTTCAGAAGCGACGTTCCCTGTTATGTTGGTAACGTTTTCGGCAGTGTTCTAAGAATTATTGTTCCTATGTAGAGGTTCTAAGAGTTTCAGGGAGCTTCATAAGCTGATATTAAACTAGTAGTTGACTACAAAACCTTTGCAGTAATAAATTCCAAACATACTTCATCTCGACGTCTTATAAAAAGGTTTTTTGATGAGGCCAATACGGCTTAATACAAGCGGATAGCTATGATTGGGGTTAAGGGGGCATTGAGGAATACTGAGATTGATGTCGAAAGATAGGTTCGTTGGAGAGGTAAGGCAGGTTAGAGATAGAAGAGTGTTGTAAAGGGTCGTGCGGTCGATGGTACCAGAAAGGGGTCGAAAAATGAAGGAGATGTTCCTGTTCCTTCTTCCAATGTATATATTACCTTGGAAAAGCTTTCAAGCTTTCACAGCTGAAGCAAACTATAGGTTTATGTGATTTATGTATAGCATCACAACGAGCTATAACGCAAGATATACTCATTTAAGATGCCACCCATCTAGGTAGAGCACAACAATTTGCATTTTCCAAACGCTCTTCCACTCTATTATAAATTAGCATAACATTTGTGTGCGGTTGAAAAACAATATTTCGGCGACGGACGATGCCAAGCTCGGCGCTTTGTCTTTTATTGCTCCACGTAGAAGACAAAGATGCAATTTACCAGTTTAACAGGAAATATCACCCAACTTAATGGCTCTATGACCTTTCCACATCGATGATGTTGCTAACACCGAATTTATGCGGAAAATTATGACATTTAGTCAAACGCTTACGTTTGATGCACATCTGAATAGTTTCATTTCCAAATCGAATCAGGGAACAATAAAAAAAAATTGAAACTTGAAAGCGTTACCAAATTGCAAAGAAACATGACTGTGAGTCGCCAGCACCGACGGCGATTATGTCAATCGTGCAAGAATGTGCACCGCTTTCTTTTCTAGCCGGCTAAACCGGTTTCAAGGCCAGGTTAAATAAATTATTTGGAATTTCAAGTACACGTTACGTACGCGACTGTTCTATATGCAGTAGAAACAGAGAGGAATGGCATAACTAATGCTGTGTTGTGTATAGACGTTGTCGGTGTCTAAGACCACCTTGGAAGAGCACTTTAACTTCTTCCTGACAGGTTGTTGTCTTTGAAGGTAGAAAGAGACGATGTGAAGTTCATTAAATCATGTTAGTAATTATGAAGTCGAAGAAAAAGTAACGAGTCTTTTAAGAAGTTGAATTAGTTATGCATCTCGAAAACCAACCTTTGCATCGGAGTAAAATGTCTACAGTAACTCCTTCGTTTTATGGAAAAAAATGATTTCATATCCTTTGCACGGCACTGCAGCATTCAAGGGTCGCATAACGAGTTTCCTTTCCTCAACCAAGAAGCCTCTCTAGCTGGCCTCTTCATCCACCTTTAATAATTCAAGTCTCTACATCGTTAAGGAAGACCATGATGATTAAGGTTTTGTAAAAGGTTTCTTTGGTTTTTCAAGAGCGGAATTCACTTCCCAATTGCCCCTTGGTGTCGTAGATGGTTGTCAGTAGTGAGTCAAGGTGGTGGTCGTGATGCAATGGTAATCATCACCGACTGTTGAGCGAAAGGACGATAGTTCAAGTCTGTTCAGAGCCAAGAACAATTCATATACGGAAAAACTGTGCAACAACATCAGTTGTGAATCAGAGATGATCAACGCAAATTCAGTCGAATCTCTAGAATCCTATCTAGGACAAACACCCTCGGAGAGTAGTCAACGAACATCTTCGACACAAACCATATGCACCCCGTCCAGATTGTGTGACAAACGTAAGAGCGTAACTCTTAAAACTGCACGAACCATATAAAAAAAAAGTGTAGATGAAAGCCTTGCCTTGTAGGTCCCATGTCCGTATTGCGCGTCTTTCTTATATTCTTATGCCCCCATTTGCCTGCAGACTTACTTTAGTCGCTTCTGCTTCAAAACTCTTACAGGACGCCCATGTGCCCTGCTGTTTTCCTTCAATCACGCCAACATCTGCGTATGCAAACAAATGCGCAGTCTTGAAAGAGATCGTGCCTCTTGTATTGTAATCCAGTGAGTCTCCACTCATCCCAAGGAGTAGCGATAATTGTCCTTTGTGCTTTTACACACCCTAACGGCAGAGATGGTAAGACATCGATTTGCATAGCTCGTCGTTATAGACGCTTTGAAAGTGGTTTGTGTTAACCCGAAAGCCGTGGGTCTTCTTCAGGATCTGCCGTAGTGTGAATATCTGTCTATTAAGGATTTTCCTGGCCAGAAACCACGCCCATATGAACATACCAGATTATTTACGAGCAGTTTCAGGCGTTCACATATCATGGTTGAGAAATCCCCATAAGCTGTGTGGAAGGCAGTTGAAGGGACCCCATTTTTTACAGGACAGGTAAATGGTTTTTCGGACATAAGTTGGTACATGTTCCTAATCAACTCATTTCCAGCTGCTTTAAATAGTTCAGTCCCTCTGCGCCAGTAGCTCTATAAGACTTCAACTTCGATTTTAAACTCGTCTAAGTCGTCGATTTCTGAATCTTACATGGGTCTGATTGAACTCGTCATGAAATCAAGTTTTTTGTTATGTCTTGAAATCGAGCGAATCAGAGTCGGCATCCATAATGGCTTCATTGCTGTTCTACGCATCGGGTCTTGAGAGAGCTTGAGCAAAGATCGTAGAGATTTCTTGCTTCTGTAGTTTTCCGATGTTAAATGTTGTTGATTTTACTGGACTCCGTTTAATCGATTTTGGCTTCGCGGCTTCAGGTTCAGAAATCCAGGATACTCCATGAGTGTCCTTCTCCTGATTGATCAGGATTCCCTTATAGAAGTTATAATATGGGAAACGTGGGCTACTAAAAGATTCCATCATAACAGCCACTAGTTTGAATCCGTTTTCTAAGGTAGTGTAGGCCTTGAGTCGGTTGTCTTCTGTAGGATCGTCAAAGTATATGTTTCTTAGGGAGCGATGCAGGGATACGGATTGTCATGATGCGTTCGCTTACATGTCTACCTCGAATAACAAATCGGCATGCAATTTTTCCTTCTCTGCAGCAACTTCCTTAACATACGTCAAAGTTTTTCATCTGCTTTTTTACAATGGTTCAACCGTACCCGAATGTCTAAGAAAGACATCATTCCAGGTACAGAACGTTTCCTTTGAGACGTTTGCGGTGACCGCTCTCAACAATAGATGGTTTTCTGCGGAATGTTACTCTAAAGCGCAGCCCCAATTCTTGAGTGTCAGACTCTTAGTAGCCTCAAGAACGAGGAATCAACCTTTGCTATTCTCCACCGCCTTGAGCACAATTAACGAGGTTTGTTCAAAAAATAAGGTGACTTTTTACATTTCCCGAACTTAAGTGCCTTCAATTTTGTTACGGAGAATCATCAAAACACTATCAGAGAAGTTGCTGAGGATATCGGTTGCCTCATGCCATGACATTTTTTCAGTATTCTGTGCATGAAACGTGTGTCTGCTAAATTTGTTCCGAATTTGCTAAATTTTGACCAAAAGGACCGTCACATGGGCATCGTTCAGGAGCCGTTGAATGACGATCGAGATTTCCTGAAAAGAGACTATGCTGGTAATAAAACATGGGTAAATGGTTATGACGTCGAAACCAAAGCCCAATCATCGCAATGGAAGGGAGCAAAAGAGCCAAGACCGAAAAAAGCACACCGGGATTGATCAAACATGAAAGTCTTGCTCACTGTTTTCTTTGATTACAATGGCGTGGTTGGTTCATCACAGGTCCTTGCCGATAAGTCGTAAGATCAGTAAGGAAGATTACCTTGAAGTTATGCATTGTTTGCGTGATGCAATACGAAGAAGGATTTGTGGGAAATCCAATCACTTGTCGTTGCTTGTGTGTAATTTGTTAGCCAAACACCATATCGGGATCATGCCTCAGTCACTGTGTACAATGGAGTTGGTCCGCTTCGAATTCTTTCATTTTCGAAAACTAAAAAGAACTATGAAAGGACGAAGATTCGCCACGACTGGGAGATAAAGACTGCATCAATGGAAGAGCTCAAATCTATACCAAAAAAACGGGTATCAGAAATGCTTCGAGGATGGGAAAAAAGCTTTGGTGTAAGTGTATTCTATCTGAGAGGGATTACTTTGAAATTGAAATAAATATTTTTCGAGAAAAATAAAATGTCACCTTATTTCTTGAACAAACCTCGTATGTACGTAATCCACCCCTTTAGCATGTCAGTTCCATTGGCTATGCGGATGTAAAACCGTTGATTTTTAATCCTCCACATTTTTTTTTGTTATTTATTCTTACAAATTTCAAGCACATAGTTGGGTGTCTATCCCGAAACTAGTTCATCAAACTTGAAGTGAAGTGCCCGCGTTGAATTTATAACATCTACTCGTTTCTATAAATAACTTAATTTTAAATTGCATCTGCCTTCGTTTCCAACGGACACCACCGTTTCAGATTACGCGACTAGTTTTTCGTGAAGAAAACTAAAAAGAAAACTAAAAAGAAAACCGAAAAAAAGTATTTTTCAAAAAGCAATTTCAACGAGAACCACTAGCATCGCTACGTCTTCTCCATTACACCGACGGGCCATTGCTAACTTAATCCCCAGCTCAACAACAATCACGAAACTATCAAAACAAATTTCCTCCTTAATTAAAGTGCTTGCCCTTAATTTGATTCCATCCGAGTGCTGCTTTGCTCCTGCAGTAAAATGAACCTCACACTTTCGGTCGGTTGCAATCGAAATAGAAGGGAGGCCAACATACAAACCAACGTTCAAAAAGAGCATTGGAAAGAAAAAACTGACCAACAATAGTAGAAAAAAAAACAAAAATAAATGCTTCTCTTCCTGCGTTCGTTATCCGGTGCGTCCGCGCATTAGAAATCGCCGTAATCATTGCTCCAGCGCCGACCCATGCTTGCTAATCGTATTTTCTGTTTTTGCTTTTGCTTTTGGTTTTCATTATTATTTTTATTATTATATAATGACGAACGTCAGACGTTTTTTTTTTTGCAACAATCAGCAAGTAGGGGCAGAGGCAAAGTGCTCGCTGTTCACTTGAGCGAAATTGGATACGATGTGGTATCATGTTTCATTGGTTTCTCTAGCCCCATTTGACTGAGCTGGCAGCGAGTCATTTTCTCGATCTATTGGGCTGGTGCGCAGGTTTTTTGTTTTTCTCAAATGTTTATCGATAAATACCGCATTG
Source organism: Merodon equestris (assembly GCA_958301585.1). Classification (NCBI taxonomy): domain Eukaryota; kingdom Metazoa; phylum Arthropoda; class Insecta; order Diptera; family Syrphidae; genus Merodon; species Merodon equestris. The sequence continues at coordinate 9,862,897 of OY284415.1, read as the reverse complement.
TATTGTAGAGAGTCGTGGGCATGTCTGGCATTTCAAGTTTATTAGTGTCTCCCGGGTACTATGACATCTATTTGATGGTGATGTTGTGTGCCCATATCATCGACAATGATTACGCCCAGACTAAAGTATATCAAGATTCATCTACCCTTAATACCGCCCCACGTACTTGGGAATGCAAAAACAATCACACAACCGATTTCATGATATCCCATCGCTATCTTGTCAGCTCAAACCGCAATTAATTCGTTACGACCACGCATAGAAGGCCGAACCGTGGACCGTTGGCGCGAATGAATAATTCGAGCTGATGACCGTATGCCTTGTCAACAAATGTTAATTACATTTGTGACCTCTTCATCATCCTCCCTCGGTCGCGCGATTCATACAATCGTCTCCCCATTATCATCCATCAGGGTCGAGCTAATTGGTGAATGAATAAATGAATTACTCTGAAATGAAACCATGACCAAGACGGGCTTGCATACACATCAAATCTGTGGCCATGACTGGCGGGTAATGGTGTGCGAGAATGGCTGCAATGTCATGTTCAATCTTCTAGATTCAATCGGCGACCTTAACTCGATTAACTACAACCTCATGGCTCAAGGCACATGAATATGGGTGTCATATGGTTCCTACGTACATATGTACATATGTACTATATACCTTCTATGAGTAGAAAACTTTCCTTTCGAAATCACTTTGGTGTAATAATCGCTTTGTTTATTCTCTTCCAGACCACCGCCGAAATATGTACGACGTGTCGAACCACCAACCGTACCAGGAGGGAACATTCAACTCTCATCATCCCCGAAACGAGATGTGTCACTGACAGGCAATGCCCTTTACGAACGTGGTACCAGTCATACTGGTGTGTCTTCAAACCTTACCTGCAGCGGCAGCGGTTCATTGTCGAATAATAACAGTCCGTCGAGTTCGCTGGAACGGAATATTAAACCATTGGATATTCTACGGCAAAAATCATCCGATTCCCTTGAAGCCAAATCGTTTGCTTCCAATCGAAAGACAACGCCTGAAATGGGTAAACTCGGACCGACGTTAAAGGCCGGTTTGATTGAGGAGATCGGTCGGAAGATTGAAAGTTTGGAGAAGGCCAAGCGCAGTGGAGAGAATATAATAACGAAACTGAATCATAGCCCGACCGGGAGTCTGGGGAAGGCAAGTACTGGCGGCAACAGTAACTGCGGCGGTGGTGGTGGCGGTGTAGGCGCCTCACCCACTGGAAGTCTGACTAAATTTAGTAATGCCCGTTATGGAAATGGCAGTGGTGGCACTGGTGGAGATAGTGCATCACCAAACACCGGAAGCTTGGAGAAGATGAAACTGACCGACGGCAGTAACGGTCGTCTCGGAACTGCTGGTTTTGGTTACCTCGAGACCAGTCTGCAGAGTGTCGGTTCGAAGGAGTCATTGGCATCGCAAGGCAATATATCTGAAATCGTAAGTGTTTCTGGTTTTGTTTCCTATTCAAAGCGAGTGATAGTGCAAGTGTGGTATGTAACATATACAGGGGAACTCCCTGGACGCAATAGGGGCCGGCTGCATTTAAAATTGATTGTTAGACTCTTTTGTCTTTGGTCTTACATGGCACCCAGCCCATTTCGTTTCATACCAAGAACGGAATGCATGCAGGCTACAAAACGTCGCAGCATGCAATTACTGTTTTGGGTCAGTACGTTCTCGTTCAAGTCATCATGATGTACACATCTGGGACAGAATTAAAATTACACACAACGCTACGGAGTGCCACACTCGGTGCTGTTTTTTCTGTAGAGCTTACAAACAATATGTGATTATTGTCGCCCCCTATTTAAATGTTTTGTTTTTGCTCACTTTTATTTTAGATAAAAAGCTACGAATCGATATCGTCCCTCAGCTCGGAGAGCACGAAAGCGTGTCAAAACCTCGATAACGAGCCATATTACGATACCGTGCCGATGGACAACGGTGACGGTGAGTATGTATACATAAAACCCGGTGGGACTGTGTCAGCATCTAGTCGCGATGATTTATCAACGGCCGGAAGCACATTACCAATAGGCGGACCATACTCCCAGTCGCATCACTTTCCACAGCAGCATCATCATCATCATCATCATCACTCGTCGTCAAGTCGCAGTCATATGAGCAGCCAGACGAGTGTCGCTGAACCAGAATCGCCTGGTCGTACTTCAAACTATGTCAACATTGACTACTTCTTGCAGTAAGTACCTCTAGCCTGTGGGTCGTATGAATGCGACAATATACTATTATTTCGCAGTCAAAGCAATGAGACACGATCGAGTTCGTTGGACAGTGATGGCGAGGTAGATGGACCACCATTGATGCGGTCGGTATCACATGATGACCAAACATCACAGACTCCAAGTGCTTTAAGAAAGGTAAGTTTGGGTCTTCCTAGGCCTTCTCATTGTCTTTTACTCTCAAGGCTCGTAGGAATGCCAGACAATATTACACTAGCACCTGAACTTCACAGTAATTTGCAGCACTTTTGTTTACCTATGTACTTTTTATGCTGCTAGATGTATGCACCAAAAAAACAACGCGCTTAGGCCGACCACCTGGCTTTGTTTTATTGGAAATGCTCTGCGGGATAAATTCAGGTCCTTCCTGTACAAATTGTTTAAGATTTTATTTATTGTACTATGACAAGAGTGCATACCTCGAATTGATGTAGCGCTTGTGTTTATAGGGATGTAGGAGGAGATTTTTAGTTAGGTTGGACACGTTTTTAGGTTTCGTCATTAAGGTTAATGGTTAAGCGTCGTTTTCGATTTCTAGCGGATCTTGTTATTGCTTTCAAAATATCTTCGCAAGAAGTAAACGAATGTATGACAAAGACTCGAATCCCCCTACAGGCAGGCTTTCGACATCGCATTTCGGGGTTTCTCATTAGTGGGTTACTGAAAGAAACCATAGATGGCAAGAAATCAATCACACACAACATAAGTAATTAAGAGAAGCTTTGGCGCTGGTACAGCCTGCAGGGCTGTGACGCCTAAATGCATTCGAAATGCATAAAAAACATGAACTCTTACCAACTTCACATCGCTGTGTCTGCCAAACTACTAATGACATCGCTTACAAAGCTGAAACTTTGACAGTTGTTAATTCATTTCATTGTTGACAAGCGTCCGTAAGGATTTCTTTTATCACGTTTTCAGTTTTTGTTCTATCGACAATGGAATTCAAATTAGGTAATAGTGTTATTGCCCGTTTTTGGTCATGACTTGGGACATGTGAGAGAAGTGAACAAAATGAAATGGACAGCATTTCAAAACCTATCTTATGGGGATAGTCCGAAGAAGACAGAAACTTCACCAAAAGCGAATCGGAGTGTAAAGGCCAGAATGGTACTCAATTAAATCGAGCCATTGCTGAAACTTGCTTGTCATAACGGGTGATGAAAAATGTATCACATACGACAATTGGAAGGGTCAAAGATCATGGACAAAAAGTTCATTGTTTTGTCCGCAGTATGTCATGTCGCGCCGTCTTGTTGAAACCAAATGTGAAATAAGCCTTTTTTACGCATTTCTGGGACCACATAATGGGCCAACAGCCACCGATATGGTCCACTATATCGCCAACTTTGAGAAAATACGGTCCAATGAAGGTTTTAGCGCAAACAGTAACTTTTTGATCATATAGCGGCTATTCGTGAATAATGTGAGGATTTTCGGTGCCCCAGAAGCGACAATTTTGTTTATTAACTGAGCCAGAGAGCGTTAAATGTGCCTCTCATCGTTCATTAAAATTTGCTGCCAGAACTCCGGCTCAGCATTAATCATTGTAACGACATTTTGTGCGTATGCCAAGCACGTGGCTCATCTTGTGACAAAATTCTTTTATCTGCACTTGTATGGAAGTAAGTGGAGATCATCCTTTAAAATTCTCCGCAAAGTGGTCCCACTGATGCCTAACTGCGGCGCCGATATGACAAACTTGGGTCTTCTTCAACACTTGCCTTCACAGACTGAATAGATGAGTTTGAATGCCGCGTGGCCTAGGTTGCTCACGAGGGCTTGCCACCGAACCAAATTGAAAAAAAATCGAGGCCCAACGACGAATTGTATCGTTTTTGGGGCGCAACACGATCACGATATTTTTAATGAACATTGAAACTATTTCCGCGCGTTCTTTTAATGTGAAGCGATTCATGGTTAAAATTGTACTGAATTTACGTGTCCAAAATGCTATGACATATGAAAATCGGTTGACAATTGTTGAAGTTATTCGAAGTTTACATCGACCCATATGAAATGGCGCACTCTGTACTAAGGACAACTAGAGAGATTATGCCAGGCAATGAAAAGAAAACGGCCCGAAATGAACCATAGGAAAGGTTTTTTTTTCCATCATGACAACCCAACCAAATTATAATACAAAAAATTTTGAGAACTTAGTTGGAAAGTTTTGATGCTTATGAGCACCACACCATCAAAGAAGTTATTGATAATTGCATCATGGCAGTACCCGAAAAATGGATAAAAATTGAACAATATCAAAACGATTAAGACACTATGGTTCTGCCTAAAAATTGAGATTGGTACCTTAAGTCACCTTTGTATTATGGCAGCCGAACAGAAGAAGTTAACCACCAAACTACAACATTTTCAAAGACCCGAATTTTTCGACATAACAGAGACCCCATAGTCGTGAGCCCCAACTATAAACTTACATTTAGTCACAGCTAAGCAGCATTGAAAACGATGAGCCGACATAGCGTGCCAAATTTTATTAAGGACGACTATCATACTTTGCAGAACCTAGCAAAGATCAAGGCAGGTACCTGGGCCACGGGCCATCAGTGGAAACGAAATTTCTGATCTTTCATTCATTCTGCTCATAAATAACATGTAATTTTTTAAGCGTTTGGTTTTTAACCGTCAAAAGAAAAAAACAGGAAAATTGCAAAAATGTATAAAATTTTTATTTAAGTTGATTAACCAATGCTTGCCATTTACTTTGTTAACTTTTTAAGGATTATTTTGTAAAGGTTGACTATGATTATGTTTTAAGTGGTCCATACAGAGAGTCCAATTTTGAAATACCTTTTCGTGTCCCCCAAAAAAGTCGTCAAATCGCACTATTTAGCCGGCCGAATCACGTACCAAAAACGATTGATAAATTGCTCATTGATCTATCGGTCTATCGATTCGTGTGCTGTGTGGCATGTTGCGACGTCTTGCTAAGAACACATGTCGACAAGTTTCAGCTCCTGCCTTTTGGGTAAAAAAAATTCGAAATCATTAAACTATAGTGGGCGTGAAAAATACTTCGGACAATAAACCGCATCAAACACTGCATTTTTTAGGGTGCACTAACAGCTCAAGCGGATGTTCATCCAGTTTTTTAAGGTCCACTCACCAAGAATTCGACGCTGTGGCAGGTTGTTCGACTTCAGTTCTTGTACGAATTGTATTTTATAAGGTTTTAGAGTAGATACAAATACTTGCATAAAATCTTCCACATAATCGAGTAACACAATCCCAATTGCTGCAAATGATTACAAATGGTCAAATCGCGGTTTTCATGAGCACCTTCCTCTGCATGCACTCTGCGCATACATGTACATAGATGGCTTGATCTCCAATGGCATGAAATTGGTGCTAAATTTGGTCACTTTGACTTAAATTGCTTGATCAGTCGGCCAGTTGTGACGACCGTAAAATGGTTGAAATTCGCGAAAAACATTTTTCACAGAGCTCGAAGGTCGATAATAAAATTCAAATATTTATAAGTGTTGCTTGTATATAAGCCCTTCCCTAATGAAATGGCAATGCTACCTGAACAAATTCGACTATGACATATGTCACGAATCACGCGTGGGCTATCTAAAATGGAACCCTGAAAAAACAAAAAGCAAAACAATCGCTCTTTACATAGACACCAGACTGTATGTGGTAAATGTTGTAAAAATCACATCGTGTCCCACTGGAACAGAGTTGAAATCGATGAAAACCCATCTACCTTTCAACAAACTTTCTAAAAAGAAACTAAATAAAGACGATATCAAAAGACCTGTCAGCTAGCTGTAGGGGCACTGCGGCCTGGGACATTACCTCAATTATATGAAACTTTCCGCCAAGATAGAGTTCAGACTTTGTCTTGAGAACGATGAGACTGCAGAATAAACATTATGTATGTATTACCTTCTGCTACCTTGAAAGCATGCTTCCTTAGTCGTGTCTCCTGAGGGAATTACTTCCATTCCTCGGGAATCAATCCTCAGCTTCATTAGAAAGGTTGAAGACATGCATGATCAATTGGCTTACTTGGCGCAATAGGCATTTCTGATCATGAAGATTCTAGCAAGCATTTACCAAAAAAATATTTAAGATCCCGTGGAGTTAAGGCTTTAATTCATAGAACTCTGTAAGTTAGCGGCCATGCTAGAAATGACTTATAATGACTTTATTCTTGAACAAATTTGATCTGTCGATAGGTTGCTCTATCAGTCGTCACCAAAAGAGTTCGAAAAGGGATGGAAAAACGAGGATTATGAAGGCGTTCTGATACTACAGTAGAATAGGCGGTTAAGTCGCTTCATTACCACTTAGAGCTTGTTCGTATTATTTAGTGCAGGTCGCATCCAATGAGAACCTAGTGTAAAACTGTAAGCTCGACCCCCGGACACCCACCTATACAACATCTTATACTCATAAGCTTACATTCAAACTAAATAAATAACGTCACTTTCTATATATTTTGTTTATCTTTCGTACAGAGTTTAGTTTCGGCCATACTCGTGAGTACCAATCATAGCATAGAAGAAAGCATCACCAAGTGTTTTCCTTTTTTGTTTTTTCCGTTTTCTTTGTTTCCCACTACCATCCATCCTTAGCGTTTATTGATTGTCTCCCATTCTTCCCATAATTGTACAGAATGCGATTTAAAATCAGATTTTTGTTACATGCTCGTGTAAATGCTGCCAATCCATGCTTGGTGTATAGCATGGTCGTATCGGTTGAAGCTCGAACTTTTTGTGTATATATTCTCGACCTTATCACATAGTGATCGCTCTAGCTGGTAGCTTAAGCTGTAGCGCATGCCTGAATTTGCCTGCGCTTGCTGCAAGTATTATGTCTCCCGCATCCTCATTTCGATTGTTTTTATCCAGCTCTTGTTTAATTTTATTCATTTCATCGGTCATTAGCCATTTATTTTCCTAGCGGACATCCTCATTATATTCTTAGTCGCTTACATGATCATGGACTGGTACGCGGTCTTTGTTTGTTGTTTCTTTTCCTGGGTGATTGCCGTATTGCTTCCGGATATTAATGTGTCGATTGCTATTCCAGGCTTCCGGGACGGCGCGTGGCAATAAGATCCGTTCGATTCTCAAGGGTATCATTGACAGCGAAACCATCTATATCAAATGCCTGAACACTATGATGCAGGTAAGCAGTCTCGCATGAGAGCAATCCAATTTCAGAAAACTAAAGAATTTCATTTCGCTCCATCACAGTATCGGAAAGCAATCAGCGCAACGCGAGAAACATCGGAGCCGGTGATACGACAGGACGAGGAGAACACGATCTTCTTCAAGATCGAGGAACTACACGACGCTCACACCAAGTTTCTGGAAGATCTGCGTTTAATCGTTCGCAACGAGGGTGGGGACGTACTAGTTGGCGAAGCCTTTAAACGTTTGGCCGACATGTTCGATTTGTACAGTGCATTCCTTCATAACTACGGGCAAGCTATCGAGACTGTGAAAAAATGCAGTGCCAACAACGTGAAGTTCAAGAATCTCGTCTCGAAGAGATTCAACGACAAAAACGAACAACGACCATCACTTCAATCGCTTGAAGAACTCCTGCACAAGCCGGTGGCGCGCGTTCAAATCAATGCTTTGGTCTTTAATGACCTCCTCAACGAGACACCGCAAAATCACCCGGATCACCAGGCGCTGCGGCAAGCGCAAAAGACAATTCAAGCATTTCTTAAGCAATTCAACGTGGTCAATCAGCTACCATCCGAATCGAACAAGAACCTACGACGAATGGTCAAAAATTCATTCATTGTCGAGCTGGTCGATGGCCATCGCAAGCTACGACACTTGTTCCTGTTTAACGATGTGATCGCATGTGCCAAATACAAGGGATCCGGTCGCGATCGGCTTGAATACGAATTGAAATGGTTTGCTCCCTTGAAAGATGTGGTTATTCTAGAAGAGGATGCGTCAGCCGATTTTAAGGAATCATCGCCGGCAAATATTCTACAACTCAAGACACAGGCGTGTACGGTGCGTGATCAGATTTTATTAGAGGAGAAGGACGAGAAGAAATCACGAGCGAATGGACTACGATCGGGCGATAAGTACCGTCGTAAGTTAGCCGATCTAGAGTCACAGCTGGTTTTGGCGTCTCCCAATTTAGTGTTTAGAATAAGTAACAGAGCCACCAGCAAGACAATGACATTCTTCCTGAGTTCAGACTTTGAACGGACACAATGGATTGACTCGATCATTTCGTTGCAAGCTGTAAGTTGTGAACGTTTTCTCGTAGGGAAATAGTACAAATGTCGTTTTCAGCAATTGTGCAACATTCCTGGAGCGAATGCTATCAATGCATTGGACGTGCATGCATACATCTTGGCCATGCAGAAGAGTATGAAGGCTGAAATGGGTTCCTATCTGCTGCGGAACAACAATGATGAAAGCTTGCTCGTCGGTGATCTTCATATGACCGTGCAAGATCTAACCGGCCTCGAACATCCTGCCGACATGTACATTTGCATCGAAGTCGACTCGTACGGGCATTACTTCCGAAAAGCTACGACGAAAATGGTCTGTCGGAGCACGTGCCCAATGTGGAATGAGAGTTTCGTGCTCGAGCTCGAGGGCAGTCAAAATGTCCGGATTTTATTGTACGAGTCGCAAGATCGCCCCATCCTACGAGCAAAACATATTTTAAAGGTACAATCCTCGCTAAACGATTCGTCAATTCTAATTTGTTTGCATTGCAGTTGAGTCGCGGATGGTTGCAGGAGTCACCGATGCATAAGGTGATCAAGTTGAACGACACCATCACGTTAAACACTACCCTGCGGTTCGTTCCGGGAGAGGTGACACTCAGGCGAGTGCCGACGTCTAAGCCCGGGGCGTTGTTTGGTGCCAAGATGAGTCAAGTTTTAAAGTAATCCTTCGAGCTATGAATTAAAGACTTTCCGCGAGCAAATGTGTTTGTTTTTTTTTTGTCTCCTTAGGCGAGAGAAACGTGATATTCCATTCATCATTAGCGCCTGCGTGCGAGAAGTAGAACGACGCGGCATGACTGAGCTGGGCATTTACCGAGTCAGTGGATCATCGTCCGATTTAGCGAAACTGAAGAAATCCTTCGAAACAAGTAACTTATTTTTGCAAATCTAATCTTATCCTTAATTGTCCTTTTTTGTTTGTTTTAGACGCTTATGAAGCCGAACAACTGCTGAAAGATGTCGATATTCATTCAGTGACGGGCATCCTCAAGTCGTACTTACGAGAACTTCCCGAAGCATTGTTCACCGATCTTCTCTATCCCGAACTATTCGAAACATTCAACATGTTCAGCAAACACGACGAAGCCACACGTATCCGTGAACTGCTGAACATATTCGAGAAACTACCGCCAGCGAATAAAATCTCCATTAACCACATACTCGATCACTTGATAAGGTGAGAAATCATAAACAGAACCGCCCCGATCGCAGCTAAATCAAATCCCTTTGAACAGAGTAAATCGACAAGAAGCCGATAACAAAATGTCGCTCCACAACCTGGCCATGGTGTTCGGTCCCACCCTGCTACGACCCGGTCAGACGCAGATCAAACAGAAAGACATGCTCGCCTCGAGCACCGTTGATGTGATGGCTCAAGCCGGTATCCTCCTCTGCTTCCTGCAAGCCCGCCTCAAAAAGGATTAGTGTTTGCAATTGCAGCGAATGCTTGCTTATCAGAATTTGTGTTCGGCAAGTAGCCTAACCAAGGCTGCCCGTCTACCCCCGTGTAAATAAGAGAGCGATTCTTTACATTTTTCTTTTTTACTTTTTCTTTCATTATCTTCATTTCCAATTGCTTTCGCAAGTGTATTATGTAATGAAGGGAAGAGAGACGCTAACCAGTATAGAGTGGCGAGAAAACGATATTCTACAAGCATTTCTCGGCTAAACCAAGTATCCGAGCGGTGTGCGCGTGTATATTCTTATATTTTCTTCTTGTTTTAATTTTATTTTTTACTGATCCATAGCAATTACGTTCTTTTGTATTTATTGATGATTACGTTATAACTTAAGAGTCCTTTACACATACAAATATATATAGAGATATATACGGAAATATAAATATATACTTGCAAAGAGAAGGAGAGAGAGAGAGAGAGAGGTAACGGATGGAGAGGATAAACAGTAATAATAATGTACTTTTTATTTAATAAACTTTTTGTTTTGTTTTATTTTTATTTTGTGCTTTTTTGGTTTTGTAGTTTAGCCTAAGGTTTAGGTAGAGAGGTAGTTTGAGGAGTGTCCTGCCATTGGAGAGTGGTTTCGCCGTTTAGTTAGATAGAAACCATGACTCGATTAGAAGAACGAACACTGCTTACTTAATTATACACATGCTGCCCACTAGAGTTTGTTCTTATCTAGCTGCCGTTTTTTGTTACCATATGGTTGTAGTATAGTGATGGAAATGGGCATTTGTCTTTAGTACCATACATCCTACGCCAGCTAAGTCGGGTTTTGTCCAATCACAACATGCTGGGACTTTGATTTTTGTTAGTTTGCCAGCGTAGACTAACAACTTAAGGTATCCCCAAAGAAAATAATCAAGAGACCTCAAATCACCAGATCCTGAAGGCCAATATATAAATAGGTCCATTATGCCGAATTTGGTGTTCATCCTTCAATGTTTCCTTCAACAAGTTGATAGTTTCGTAGCGCCAACCTACTGGAACCACTTCTATTCCACGTATATGCCATTCCATGAGAGAGTGAAGGAGTCATTAACCTGGCGCTTCAGCGAAGACCGTCATTTTGAAAAGAATATTGCACGATGTTTCCACATGTAACCGGGAATGTAATCTCGCTTCGATAATCTCATGTGGACTATGTTCGCTACTAATGCGACAATTGACATACCCATTGAGCCAAAAATGAGCCTCATCGCTGGACGCAATTTTTCGATAAAGCAGATAATGCACGTCTTCAAATCTCGCACGAGCTGGTTCCTTAAAGCTTTCAAGACCAAGTTGTTGTGAACGACGTCGAATCGACAAATTTGGATCTTCCCAACGAATCCAAGCGAACAACAGTGTCAGCGTGTGTAATACAGGATGGGCCAAATACAAGTTTCTTTTGAAAAAATAGCTTAATTAGTGAGAACAAACATTCCCATTAATTATGAAATACAACGTCGTTCAAGTGGCTGCCTCGGTGCGCTTCGCAATAGCGCATTCTGTCACCCCAATTTTCCAAGAACTTGTTGATGGTTTCGGACTGTAGCTCACGGATTGTTCCGATGATATTGGTCTTAAGTGCTTGAATCATTTCCGGATTGTTGGCATAACATCAGTCCTTCACGGTTCCTCACAAAAAATGTCCAAAGGGGTCAAATCATAGCTCCGAGGCGGCCAATCGACATTGCCAAGACGACTGATAACACGATTTGGGAATTTGGTGCGCAAAAGATCGTATGTGGCATGGGCTGTTTGGCATGGCGCGCCATCCTGCATGAACCAAAGGTAGTCCAAATCCAGGTCTTCAAGACAGTTCACCGACTTCCACCGTTGACCGAAACGTTGTTCCCAGCCTCGTTTTCGAAGAAAAATGGTTCAATGATAGCACCACTCCACAATCCGCACCAAACTGTCACTCTCTGTGGATGCACTGGTTTCTCGATAATAACATGCGAGTTTTCCGGGCCGCAGATGCGGCAATTTTGTTTGTTAACGTAGCCGCAGAGATGAGAATGCGCCTCGTCAGAAAATATGATTTTTCGCCCAAAATCGTTGTCCAATTCAAGCGAGCAACTAAGGCCCAAACTGCGAAGCGATAACGAGCAGATGGTCGCGCGCCTTCAATTGCTGAGTCAATTCGACCTTGTAAGCGAATAATGAAATGTTGAGCTGTTGAGATCGATGGCGAGTTAATGTTCGTGAATTGAGTCTCACACTCTCGGCCACAGCAGCCACATTCTCTTGTACCTGCGCACAGCAGTCGCGGTGGGTGCTTCACTTTGGAAATAAGTTTTCAATATTTCCCAACGTTATTCAAGCGTAAAGCGACTGATTTCGTTCCGCGGGAGTATGATACTGACTTTCTGTCAAAATTTCGACCGGGAAACAGCTGTCAGTGTCAAAATAACCTATGATTTATAAAAAAAAAAACCCTGGCCCACCCATTATAGTGAAAGTGCTGTTCAAGTTTGACGTACCGAATTTTAATTTTGGAATAAAATTCTAAAATTTGGTAACATTGAAGCGATTGCGAATATTATTGAATAAAAATTACATTGACAATTTGCTATTTTCAAAGCAAGAGTGATTTAAACGTTTTAGCACGTCATCATCATAAAAGACACCGCACAAATCCCTTACGTACGCCGGATAATGACCTCTCTGAACTCTTGGAATCATTTGCGAACCTCCTTCAAAAACTTTTTAATTGCTTCTAAACTCAACATTTTCACGATTTTCTTTAAGTGGTACGTCTCATTGGTGGTTTCTGCTACGTATGAAGATCGGGCAAAAATCTTTACAACGATTAGTCCCAAAAATAAATATACAGCTCGTCTTTGACTAAAAGTGATACGTGTTTTGGGTTATTATCTTATTGGAAGGCAGACCTATTTTCAATATGAGCTTGAAATCATTAATACTAAGTTGCTCCTCTTTTGGCGGTAATAATCGCTTTTACTCTAGATGGCATCGAGTTCTCCTGAAGTCTCCAGAATAATGTCCTAAACTAAAACTATCGCCAAATTTTTCAAACAATCTTTCGCCGATGACTCCTTTGTACCGGACACTACTTACCGGTAGTCGAACTTATCAAATTTCTCCCACGTACTATTGTCTCCCTGCCATATTACTAGAAAAAATGTTCCTCCATTATTTCTGTCCCGCTCTCAAAAATATTCAACTCAACCCTGTTCCTTGGAGAACCGCTTTTATAACTCCTGTTCACAAAAAATGTGTGATGCAACCACAAACCTTGTGTCCTTCACACTCTCAGCATTAGAGAATGGGAATGAAGTCGAGGTCATTTCAACTGATTTCAGTAAAGCCTTCGACAAAATCTCCCACAAAATAATACTTTTCAAACTGTCTTCCCTTGGCTTTGAACCCACTGCGTTGAAGTGGATATCTTCTAATTTAAGAAGCCTTACTACAGTGTTCGTTTTAGATTGGCCTTTTCCAATCTTTTCTTATCTTCTTCCGGCGTTCCCCAAGGCAGCTACTTAGGTCCACTTCTTTTCATTCTTACCATTAATGACATTGAGTTTGTCATCCAACATTCCCACCTCTCACTGTACGCCGACGACACCAAGTTCTTCAAGATTCGCAACAAGATTCTTCCCTTATCAATCGGATCTCAACAGCTTTTCCGTTCGGTGCTCCAAAAATTGCTTGGAGCTTAACATTTCCAAATGACAATCAATTACCTTTTCACGGAATCGAATTAAAGCTCCCCCTCGTCTCTACTTCCCCAATAATCTGCCTATCTCCACCGTTCAGGTTATCTGCGATTTGGCATACTATGTGACCAAGAGCTAATTTTTAAAGCTAACTTTGCACTCAATTTCGTGAAGCGTTGGTCTAAAGAATTCTTCAATCCCTACGTGGCTCGATCTCTCTATATTACATTTGTTCGCCCCCCTTCTCGAATACGCGTCTCAAGTATGGCCCCCTTATCAACAAGCCCACACATCTAGAATCGAAAGCATCCAACGTCGGTTTCTTCGTTTCGCTCTTCGAGGTCTGCCCTGGAACAATCATTTGTTCTTACTGCCCCATCAGGACCGTCTTAAACTAATCAACTTGAGGACGTTGGAGGAAAAAGGAAGAGTATCTGACATCCTCTTCATTCATAGACTTCTAACAGGTACCATTGACTGCGCCACCCTTTATAACTCCATATCTCTTAACATTAATTTTCATAATACACACAATCATCGTCGCTTCTATCTATCTACTCATTTCCCGTATGCTGGCAAGTGCTAATTCGAATATTAACTTCGATTTCAACCTCAGCACTCCATGCATAAAACTCCGTCTTCTCAATAGCCTTCCCTCCTTGCGCCGCCCTCACCCGTTCTCTTTAGTTATTAAGTTAGATTAAGTTTAGCTTGAATTAAGCTAAAAAAAATGGGGGTGTTTGCTCCCATGAAAATTTAATTTATTACTTACCCTCAGCTTTGAGCGTTAGTTCCATTAGTAAAGTACAAGAGGCCCAAAAGGTAAAAACAAAAGCTTCCCCAAACCATTTTGCTTTAAGCAAATTTCACTCTCTGAACTGTGCGTTCGTCCTTATCTGCTGACTTTGAACGCTTGGCAAATTGTCGGCATACAACAAATAAAATTTACTTTCGTTGGACCAAATGCGTCTAATTTTCATACTTTTTCGGCAACGCCAAACGAGCTGTTTTCAACTTGGTAGCTAAGAGGGGCTGTTCGTCCCGTAGCCTTCTGCGTATCGTTTCGGCGTTAAAATCAATTTGAAATTCACGCAGTTCTGCTCTTATCCAAAGCGGTCTTAATTTTTTGTAATACTAAGTCCATCTTTTATTTGCTTTTTCGCCCTGAACCTTTTTTCTTGCCAATTGAGGGCATCCTACTTTAGCCGGAAAGATTACGGAAGATTTACGGAATGATAACCCAAACAAAGTCAATAGTCTTGTCGTCTTGAGTCAGTTACTGATATTTACCGGACATTTCACAATCACAACTAGGAATCAAATAGAGATTTTCAGTTGGTGAAGTTTTTTTTCCGCAATTTGTGTATTTCGAACTAGTCTCCAGATTGCCATCAATCAACAGTTGAGTATGTTTGGCTGCCATGGATTATTAATGGCTGTCATATCCAAGATTCTATCCTATTGGTTGCTGCCTATACTATAATTGGTGTAGGAGACATGTTCGCATTTTTCTTTTTGAGTTTGAATTTAACGACGATCGCAACCGATGAGTAATTTAAACATTTTCGAATACAAATGATTTATTTCAAATTTGATTACAAAATACAAATGCTGGGAGTCGTCTTACATTACAGTCGTATTTTCTGATATTTTTTGGATCCTATATAGTTGAAATGGAATAAACGAAATCTACGAAAAAGCACGAAGGGCATATTTTATTTATAATGTGGTCTTGATCTGGTCTGAATTCCTATTGTATCGCGTTTATTTTTCTTGAGTTTTAGCAAACCTTAACCATTGAGGTTTTTTTATCCTTAAGGAAATGGCTGGCTCCCTAGTAAACTTAGTTGATCCTTTGAATAAACCAGATTCTATCTGGCCCAAATTGTGACACGGCCCTTTGGCAGTAGATGGAGCGCTAGTACACTGAATTTTCTCTAATAAAATGAGAGATTTTCCAGATGACCAGCATCGAAGGAGACGCAAACCGTAGCATGTTGTATAGTAAGCAGTACGACCAAGCAATTCAGTAGTTCGTTAACCTGTCCCCATAGAATATTGTTCAGCACAATGCCTAATAAAAGAAGAATTTTAGTTCCTAGCACACCACGTATGAAGGTGACCTCCAGCCCTAACGCAACCAATCTCAATCCAATGGCAAGATCACCCTCCGAACATCAACTAATTTATTAGAACATTTCAGTATTCCAAGGAAATTATCAGCAAATAGCAATTAATTGAATAAGAAATCAAATTGTGTTATAGTGTAACGTATAGCCTTCAAAATTGAACCTTAATCAAAGCAACTAAGCCTAGAGCAGCAGATTTATATATGACACGACTATAAATGAAACTATTATCTCCAACCCTAGCATAGAGTACGTACATATACAACTTATATTATAGAAACTAATATCAATGCAGAAATATTTTCGTAAGGATATTGCTTGAACGATGCCAAGGTAGAGGCATGCGGGGACCATCGGATATGGTTGCATGCAGGCCGGCCAGATGGTAGAAAGGACTGTATACTGAAGAGGCATTTATCAAGCGTAACTTCGCCTGGATTCGATACATATTCATATATACAGACTCACACTGACTGATTTATGTTTCTTGCTTACGTTTTCTTCCCATAATGTTTTATCTCTTGTAAGCTAAGCTTGTGGAGCAAGCACGGCTCCAAGGTCTGATCGAAGGATCATACTTTTTCGTTTGGTTTTCGTCTTGTTTTTTGTACTTTTGCATCATAGTATCCATTATATGTAAACCAGAGGAACATTTGAATGAAATAAATATTGAAACAAAAAAAGTTGAATTTTCTTTTCTAATTTGCTTAAAGAGGGTTTAGGCTTGGTTTAAAACTCATCGTCGTCCTTAACATCGTCTTCAGGAATCTCTGACGTATCGAATAGTCCCTTTTTGCTCTTTTTCGCTAGTCCGCCGGATTGCTGGAAGGATTGAGCGGTTCGCTTGCGCAGTTCGGTGACATCGTTCTCAGTGGTCGATGCCCATTCGAGGACAAGACGTCGGCCGTATAAATGGGTACTTTGACAAAGCGCTTCGAAGGCCTTTTTCGCATCGCTCTTTGATAGAAAATCGACAAAGCCGAATCCTCGATGACACTCTTCGCCCGGGGACATCTTCAGAGGTAGACGGAGTGTTCGAATTTCACCAAAAGCTCTAAAGTGCAAAAGAATTAAGTCTTTGATTGATGGCGGTGGATAGGCATTGGTACTTACTTGAATATGTCCCGCACCTCGTTAGCTTTCGCCTGGAAGGGAATATTTCGCACCATGATTTTCGTGCCTGATTGCTTCATATTCTTCGCGGTTTTCCTCGCATTCGCCGTCTTCTCATCAGTCCTATAATAATCGAAAGAAACTCGTTAATTTTAGTTAGACATAACGGTCTCGTCCAACTCGTCGTACTTAAGAGTTCGGTCACTTCGTTTCAGCTCCACCTGGTTGCCTTCGATTTGTGTGAACTGCATTTGCTTGAGGGCTCTTTCGGCTGTTTCCTTCTTCTTAAACTGGATGAAACCGTAGCCAAGTGATATTTTGTTTTTTGGATTCTCGGGGTCTTTTCGCATTGCGACCTGCACTATATGGATTGGACCCAGATGAGCAAAGTGGCTACGAACGGCGTCTTCCCTTGTTTTAAAGTTCAGATTTCTGAGGAATAATGTTGTGTTCTCCTCGGGTGGTGTGTCATCATCATCGTCGCCGTCTGCTTCTGCCTTTTCATGGTCCTTTGCTTTCTCTTCTTCTTCTTTTCTCTTTTGTTCTTCTTCTAATCGCACGCGTTCACGCTCCTTTTCCCTCATTTCCTTGTCTTCTTTTTTCCTCTGTTTCTTGGTCTTATGATCGGATTCAGGTTCGGTAGCCTCTGCTTTGACTTCCGCCTTTGCCTCCTCCTTTGGGGTGGTCGTAATCGAACTCTTAAATGTGCCTTCTGGCGCCCATTCAAGGTACAGTGGCACGTGTTTGAATTTGCTGTAGGCAAGCTTTTTGAAAGCTCGTTTCGCCTCGAACGGGTCCATATATTCAATTAGAGCCGTCACACCGCTAGGCGGTAAAATAAGCCGCGCCAGTGGGCCAAATTCGGAGAAGAGCGGTTGTAAATCGGAAATTTGCGTGTCTGCCGGTAAGTTTTTTACAAGAATCACAGTCTTCGAGCGTTTGGCATTCGGTGAGTCGAACACATCCAGGCAAACATCGTTCTCCTCCAGAAATCGCTTCATTTCTATTACAATTTGTGTTTCTCCGAGAGCCAATCGCACTGCTGCACTCGTACCACCGCCTTGGGAGTCCAATATCTACAATCAAATACTTATAAATAGGGAACAAGGAACTTGTTGATGGCACTTACGTTCTCCTTCGAGGTTTCATACTGTCTCGCAAGGATGTCAGCCACGGCGTTGGCACCTAGGAACAGGGTATTCCAGTTATGCGGCTGTTGTGCGGATTTTTTCAGACGAAGTTCCCTCTTCTCCTTAAATGATAGTCCCGCTTCGTTCTCGTCCTCGTCTTCTTTTTGATGGCTTTTGCCGGGAATGAGATGCAACAAACGGCCGTGAAAGGTACTCCCGTCGAGTTCGGAAAATGCCTGTACGGCATGCTCCGGCATGACAAACGTGACCGTACCAAAACCCTTGATTTGTCGAGTTATCGCGTCCACCGGTAAGTTAATCTCTGCCACTGGACCGTACTTCTCGAAGAGTTTTTGCAGATCGTCCTCGACTATGGTGTAGGCTAGATTGCGGAAGAAAATCTTTCCCGATTCCGAGATATTTTCTTCATTCTGAATGGCTTCTTCCTGTGCTTTCCATTTGGGATTTTCAGCCCGATTCGCGGGCAGAGGAGTATTGTCCATCTTGGCTTTTGTAATTTTATTTTTCTCAGTGAAGTCGGAGAGGAAAACTTGCTTGCCCTTTATGAAACTCTTGTTTTTCAACATAGCTGTAGAGAATTCCTTTTCGGTCTGGAAGCCTACGTAACAGAATCCATGCACGTTGGTGGGGAGTCGTACTGAATATGGTTTCAGGGGCTTGAAGAATTTAATTATTTCTTGACGCTTCACCTTGTAGGGCACGTTGTGAACCTTGATTGTGAAGAGTTCCAGACTGGCTTTTGATTTGTCCTTCTTCACTGTCTTTGTCGTAGTTGTTTTTGTGGTGTTTATAAGGGATTTCATGTACTCCAAATCACTGATTGGTTTTTCTGCAAGTTTTTCCTCTGGTTCTTCGTTATCCTCAGAGTCATCACTGGCGCCAGATTCTTTCGGCGTTTTGTTATCTTCCCCGTGTTTACCGTTGGCCGCATCCTCCTCTTTCTCACTTTGATTCTCAATCATTTGAGCGTCATTCGCCCACAGAGTCCGCTTCTTATCATGCGCTTTGATGAATTCGATGAACTCCGGGTCGTTTTTGTGCTCGCCAATGATTTCATCAAACTTGGACACTTTTTTCGCTTTTGTCTCCTGACGTTGTTTCTCCCTTTCAGCCTTCTCCTGTTCATCGATTCCATGTGCTTTTCGGTAGGAGCTACTATCTTTGGAGTATTTACTCCATGACTTTGGCTTATCCTCCGCTCCGAGAGGGGCACAAGTTTCCACGAGAATACGACGGGTTTGAATACATGAATTGTTGAAATACTCGATGGCGGACTGCGCCTCGTCATTTGTACGGTAACCGACGAATGCAAATTGCCGAAATACACCTTCCTTGGTGTATTTTAGTTGTACATCGGTTATTGTACCCTTGGCTCCGAAGAGATTTTTGAGTTTTTCCTCCGTTATCTGCAAAGAAGTAAGAAATGAGAAAGTACCAAATCACTGTGATGATTGTATTTACATTTTTCGGTAGATTTTTAACTATTATACGCGACATTATTGTGATTTCTAAGTTGAATTTATAAAAAAAAGACAAATCAAGATATTTGTTTACAACCTCCACGTGCAGCTATTGTCAAAAAGAGTTCTCGGACCAGAAACAAGAATTGGTGGTTTGTGTCTCGGACTGACAGACCTATCACCTGTCATCGCATTTGACCCATGCAGCTGACTGGTTCATATCTCGGCTGGAATCTAAGATGATCTACAGATTTGACACTTAGAATATTAGGGAATTTTACTCATTTCAGACAGAGATATTTCATGTTTGGCTTAATGCATTGGTGATGGCTAATGGTTTTATGTCGTTGAGAGCTCCTTCGATATCGAGAAAGGTAATCATGTGATGTGGTGACTTCTTAGTTGGAAAATGATTTTTCATCGGTTCCAACTAACGTGTGCAGAGCTGTGTTCACGGATTTTCCCTTACAATAAGCATGTTGCGATTTCGAAAGCATACTTTTTTGCTTTTTGCAGGTTTTCGCGAATGTACAGGTCCATCAGCCTCTCGAGCTTCTTAAGAAGAAAGGAAGATAAACTGAAATAGTTTTAGTCTTTTCAGTTGGCTGGGAGGTTTTTCCTGCTTTTGGTATAAATGTAACATTTACTTCCCTCCAGGATAGTGGTATGTAGTCCCAGTCTAGACACGATTCGAGAATTCGAGAATGCCCTAAGCACGACCTTCAGATTTGTACGGAAGGAAGCTATTTATTGCCGCTTGGAGTTTCGTTTTACTTACTACTTCCCTTGAAATGAACGGAAGATTCGGTATGAGTTGTTCAAAATTGTAGCCTCTGCGTTGTCGGGGAAGGGTGTACCATATTGCCATCTAGTTTGTTAATTAGGGCGGATATAGTTGGAGCTTTTGACAATATCTTCCTCGCTCTACTGGCCTCATTATTCCCTTCTATTTTTGAGCAGAAATTACACCAGGATGTCCTTTTTCACTTTCATATAGTCTGATGCTGTTTATAACGGTTCCAGTCTTGATTTTTTGCTTTGTTAAAAAGCCGTCTGCTTTTCTTTCAAAGGGTACCAAGATCAGCAGACCGCCATGGAGATTTTGCCCCCTACTTGGGCAAGACCTTAGAAGTTCATTGTTCCTGTAACTTTAGCCTCCAGAGGTCCAATGTTACTTGGGGTTACTTAATTGTGCGAGGTCAAGGAGGCGACCTTAAAGTTAGCCTAATATTTAACCCAGTTGATCCGTTTAGGATTCCTAAAAGGTTGTTTAGGTGGGACCTCAAAGTCTAGATGGAAGCGAATGTAACGGTGATCAGAGAAGGAATTCTTTTACGACTAGTTTGCAACCGACATATTAGAAGAATTGGATATCAAAGTTATATCTAAAACTTCCTACCTATTTCTTGTTACGAAGATTGGCCTATTGGCCCTATTACAAATAACAACTATTTCTATAACTACTTCAATAATGTAAGTATTGCCCCAAATGGTATAGTGAGC
This sequence comes from Merodon equestris, assembly GCA_958301585.1. NCBI lineage: Eukaryota > Metazoa > Arthropoda > Insecta > Diptera > Syrphidae > Merodon > Merodon equestris. The sequence continues at coordinate 9,841,908 of OY284415.1, read as the reverse complement.
ATTCGTGTCGCATCCTATCAGGACCGGTGTTGCGAATGGTAAGGGCCCAATATCGTCGCAGGATAGGTATGCTGCAGAGATCCATAAGTCTCTCTCACGGGAGACCCTTACTCTGGCAGTCGCGAGGGTACAGGTGCTGTAATTACTTAAAAGAAATATATCAATATGAGTTTTTGCTGAAATGCAGATCCTAAGGTAGCAAGGTGGAGAATAAGGAGAATAAGGTTGGCGGAAGCAGCCTGTTTGATGGGTTACGCGTAGCATTGGAGCAATCGTTTAAGCCAGATGGCTCTATCACAGTTTCAAACTCATACTCTCTGTGTGCATTTCCAATATATTTCCACAGCCTCAATGAGATGGAAACAAAAAAAAGTTACTGTGAACTACAACCAACGCGACAGATTCAGTCGAATCTCTCGAATCTTATCAAGGACAACAACCCCCACAGAGTAGTGAACGAATATCTTCGATACAAACCATTTGCATCCCGTCCAGGTTGTATGGCAAACACCATAAGAGCGTAACTCTTGTACCTGCACGAACCCGAGGATGTCAAAGTATTGGATTCCTGCCGAGTTCTGAAGAAGGCTAAGGTGGTGGGAATCATGGATATTGCCTGCCTCTCGACCCGTTCGTATACCTTCAAATTTATGGTTATAAGGCCATATCGAATTCTACATTTCTTTTAGTGGAGGAAGGAATCCCTATTCAGCAACAGGGTAACTGTGTTCAGTTGATCACAGACCAGTGAAGGAGTAGGTAGTGTTTCGGCTAGAAAAGTGTAAAAACAATTATAAACAATATAAGTGCGCGTTTAGGCGAAGTATTCGCGGAACTCGAATTAGCCCAGTGGTTAAGTGCCCGACCCGCAGTCGGAAGGTTACCGGTTCGGATCCCAAGTCGGGAGGAAAGTTTTTCGTGTGCGTTTTTCTCTGTTTCTTCTGCTGCTTCTGAATTAGTTGGAAGTAGCAGGAGGAGATGTCGGGAGACGGCGGGGGAAAACCCGTACGTCGTACGGAGTCGGAATCGGGTGATTTATCATCCGATTTCGCAACACCGACCGTCGTCATGAAGAGGCGCAGAAGGGCCAACCAGAAGCCCAATCTAACTAAGCGCCCCTCCCTCACTACTTCGACTGAAAAGCTGCAGGTCGAAGCGAGGAAAGGGGCGCCATCGACGTCCGAAGCAGCTCAACCAAAACCAGCGATCCCCGTGGAAGCGGATACTGCCTACCTTTCCTATAGTAGGGAAAGCCGCTACACGGGGGACAATAACCCCTTCGCCCCCCTTTTATATTCAGCTACGGAGGAAGAGCGTAGCGAACTGGAACAGAAAGAGCGTATCCTACGTGCCCAGCTGCAGGCCGTAGTTGATAAGCTGAAGGAGATAAAGAAGAGGGATTTAGAGCAGGCAGCAGCCGCCCCACAGCAAAAGCAGCAACAACGACAGCCGCAACAGCAGCAGCAGAAACAGCAGCAGGAACAACAACAGCCGCAACAGCAGAAGCAGCAGCAACGTCCTAAAAAGGAGAAAGTGCCACCCATCTTCACCTATACCACGGCCCTACGAGAGACCATCGATCTCTGTAAGTATGCTATTGGTGTAGGTAATTTTCAAATTAAATGTTTAGGCCAAAAACGCTATGCTATTCAGTGCAAGACACTGGAACAGCATAAGCGGATTAAAAGCTTATTAAAGGAGTCCACAACGGAGTTTTTCTCCTTCACGCCGAAGGCAGAGAGGTTGCGGACAATGCTCCTTAAAGGCGTGGAGTCGATCGCAGACCCCGAGGAAATGCTCTCAGAGCTCAAAGAGTTCGAGAGTGACGACCTCAAATTCGTGGGGGTTAAGCCATTCTCTACGGTGAGCTCCCGACGGGAGAAGCGAGTTATTCCCTTCTTCTTGGTACAGCTCACACCCAGCAGCAAGCTGGAGAGGTTAAGGACTATCACCACCTTAGCGTCCCAGACTGTCACTTGGGAAACATTAAAGAGGAGCGGAAACATTTTGCAATGTATCCGCTGCCAAAGGTTCGGGCACGCCGCGTCGAACTGCGAAATGCAGCCTCGATGCGTTAAGTGTGCAAAGAACCACAAGAACGAGGAATGCGACCTTGGGAAAGACAAGGTGGCGGATAGAGAGCAGCTCGAGTGTGTCTTGTGTAGGAACCGAGGGCACCCTGCAAACTATCGGGGATGTCCTAAGTTCCAGGACATCAAGAAAGAAAACCTGGCCCGTAAGCAGAAGGTCGAGGAGAAGCGTCCCTCGGGTCGCTTCCAAACACCAGCCGTCACATCCCAATTGACCTACGCCCAAATGGCGGCAGGTTCGGGAAAGACGGTACAAAAGCCCATGACTGTTCCTAAAGCCCCAGTGCCTGTCTCTAAGGCACCGGTGGCCGAGGTGGATGTCTGTTCGATCTTGCTCGCAATCCAAGGGCAGATTGGGCAGCTCCAGCAACAGATCCTGGAGACGGCGACCCGAGTAGATAGTATCTACTCGCTTCTGCCGGGCCTAGCGCACCTAAGGTCGTGATGGGTACGCTGGTAGAGAGGCCCTTGAGGATCCTGTCGGTGAATGTAAATTCACTGATAAGGATCGAGCGACGAGCCGTACTTTTTAACCTGTTGCAGGACAAAACAAAGCTAAACCAGAAGCACAAAATCCGGCACAGTTCTTATAGAATAATTAGAAGGGACCGACCCAACGCTATTCAAGGCGGGGGAGTTGCGATCTTTATTAAAAACAATTTTAAACATAAAGTCATATATAGCGGTGAAGTGCGGAGGTTCCAGGTATTAGAGGCCTGTATTGTGTGCATTCCTCTCCGAAATGGAAAGAGAATGTACATTGTATCAGCCTATGCACCTGAAGCACCTCAACCCAATATTTTTATCGCAGAACTCGAGACACTTTTTCGATCTCTGCGCTTAAACTCATTAGAAAACTTTTACATTCTGGCCGGCGATTTAAATGCCAAACATAGTGATTGGGGAAATAACATTCCCAACACTAGGGGGAGCCTACTAAGCCATTGGTGGATTCTTCGCAGCATTGAATATAGAGTCAAGTTGCTCGCAACGGATAGTCCGTCGTATCCTAGGAGCGGCTCCTATCTGGATCTCATGCTAATGGACTCTCGACTGAGACTGGCAGACACGAACGAATGGTCTATTAACTGTCTGCGGACCATTGTATACGACAGTGACCACTGCGGACTATGTGCCGTGATCACAGTACCTGACGAGTTCGCGGAGATGGCAGAGTGTGTCCAAACGCACCCCTACGATTACAGTAGGGTGTGCTGGCCGCGCTTTGCCAATTCCCTAACGAGAGCGTTCACTTCGAGCGCCTCCTTTCCACCGACTAATAGGAATCTGTCCAACTACGAGATTGACAGGTATCTCAAACAAATGGACGATGTCATTAAAGAGACAATGAACAGTACGATACCACGCCAAAGACAGCACGATACCACAAACGTATACCGAAACGCGACAATCGACGCACTGCACAGACAAAAAAGTAGACTCCTGACAAGACTCAAACTCTTATACAGGCGGTTTACCGACAGACAAAACTCGGAGGTCAGGACACTGAAGTCACTGATTAAAAATATCCAACAGTTAATCAAGGAAAATTACAGAATATCTGTAAGTTTGCATTGGAACAAAAGAATTCGTGCTGTAAAATCCAATAGCGCGAGTATGTTCCCGCAAATAAATAAAATATTTCGGAGAAACAATCAGAATGACATTCGGGATCTAAAGCTTCCGTGAACGTCAGACAATGAACGCTTGCTACGAACAGTTAGCATCGATCCGGAGAGCGCCATCCTGGATGATGACTTCTTCGTGATCGAGGATCCTCAGGAGAAGGTGGCGACAGTGGGAGCTGTCTTCCAGGAGGTGTACAAGGTGAATGATAGTATTCGCCCGAACCACCACCTGGAAGATAGAACCCTGCTTCATCACTTCTATCTTCGAAATGATATCGATCATTGGCGATCAGAGAACCTTGCTTTTACAAGGTTCAATGAAGATTTCATGGCAAACAATGTCATCGCCAATGAGGGGGTTAATACCCTGTTCATATCGACGGAAGATCTTCAGATGATCTTCGAGTCATTGAGGAAGAAAAAATCCGCGGGAGTTGACGGTATATCCAATGCTGTGCTTAGGCACCTTCCGCCAGTGGCTGTAGAGAGGTACACCATCCTGTTCAACAATGCACTGAATAATGCATATTATCCAGTGCACTGGAAGACAGCGGTGGTGCAACCAATTCCCAAGAGAGGTAAAGACACTTCTAACCCGGAAAATCTCCGGTCAATAAGTCTCCTTCCGAGTGTCAGCAAGGTTTTCGAGAAGGTGATCCATAGGGCCCTGTCTAAATGGGTTGAGGACAATAAAATCATCCCGGATAACCAATTCGGTTTCAGAGCGGGGCATGACACTATTCATGCCGCGTCGAAGCTTGTGTCGGATGTCCAATGGAATAAATGCAAGAACCAATGCACGGGTGCCTGTCTGATTGACTTAGAAAAAGCCTTCGACACCGTATGGTTAGAAGGTCTTTATTACAAGCTCAGTCGGCTGGGCATAAGTAAACCACTGCTATATATGATTTTTGACATGTTAACAGGTAGAAAGTTCGTAGTGAAAATTGCCAACGTGACTTCTACCCAAACATTTGAAATCAAAAATGGACTGCAACAGGGTACGGTAAATTCGCCGATCCTTTTCAGCATTTACCTAAGCGATCTGCTAGTTTCTCTTCACCATTCAATAGCGTACGCAGACGACCTAATCGCGTACAGATCAGGTCCAACGATCGACGTCATTGTTACTCTTCTGCAGCGTGACTTCGAAAAAATTCAGCAGTATTGTGATGACTGGAAGTTGAAAATCAACTTCCAGAAATCAGAATCTATATTGTTCAGAACGCCTTTGTCTAGGGCCTCTCGGGACACTAGAAAAAACTGGCGCAGGTTCTTAATTTTAGGACCGGACGGACGTCCACTGGCGAGACAAAGTGTAGTCAGATACCTTGGGATCGTGCTGGATCAGTATCTATATTTTGACAAACATGTAGATGCTGCTCTGGCGAGGGCCCGGGGCGCTTTCGCTCTAACAAGATGGCTGTTTCATAGCAGCCAACTTGATTCTAGGGTGAAGGTAATCTGCTACATGGCCTTAATCAGGCCCATGGTTGCCTATGGATGTCCCGTCTGGTTCAATGTGAGAGCCAGCTTAATGGAAAAGATTCGGGTGTTTGAGAGACAATGTCTCAGGACGTGTCTGGGGCTACATAGGACACCCGAATCTGAGTACACAAAATTTTACCCGAACGAGGTCCTATACGATAGGGCCAGGATTGTACGGATAGATAATTTTTTGATCAAACTGATTCGAAGCCACGTTGCGAGAGCAATGACTTCGGTCAATAGCCTGATTTTCGGGGCTTACTACCCCAACGACTTATATCACGAGAGAGTGCGCCTTAATGGCTTTGTTCCGCCAGAAGCATTCCTCTATTTAGATAGATGTGGGCTGATCCAGGATAGATTGGCGGTGCCGCTAATCTTCCACGTGGGTCGCAATTCCGTGGAACGGCGATTCCTCTACGAACCCGATGTCGCGCTCCGTGAGCCCGAGCGCCTCAGGTTCTGTAGATCGGTCTCACGCCGGGATCGAGGAGACGTAGTCCGCCAGCATCAACGCTTTTGGTGGCTGGAGAGAGCTACGTCAGTGGACACTTTGAGAGCTTCAGTCTCTTCAAGGCATCGCCTGCCTAACACCAATGGCAGGCTTACATAGGCTAGGGTAGGGTAAGGTAGGGTAGGGTAGGTAGTAGGTATATATACGTTTAAAAAAAGAAAAAAAAAAAAAAAAAAAAAAGATGTACATATATATTAAATATATATAATGTATATAATTTATATATATATATTTTAGTTAAGTTAGAATAAGTTAGGTTTAGTTACATTAAGGTAGGCTTAAGTTTTATATATAATACAAAAAATGATAATATGCTAAGTTTTTAATAAAAAACATTTTTCTTAGCTTAAGCTTGATATAGTAATGTTAGTGGTAAGTTGATATAGTAGTCGAAAGACATAGATTTAAGTTGTTACGTCTATTTTAGAGTGTCCGCCTAGGGCCAGTAAGATATCTAGATTGTTAAGATAGTTAAGCTAGTTTTTAAGCATTTTTGTCTAGGGTAAGATAGATCTAAGAAATTATGAATAAAAATGAATTAAAAACTAAAACTAAAACAGGGTAACTGTTCCTTCCGAGTTATTTTCAACCTTCGTTTTAATAAACTTCTAGTTGGTAGTTAGAGGATCGGGATTTCGCCTCCACAACAGAAGCAAAATATCTTGTGAATCGCTCTGCTTCACGGGTATACGGGCGCGGGCCCTTGGCCTGAGCGAGATCTCGTTCTTGCTTACAACCTTCGGCTTGACATCTTTCCATTAATTGTCCCCTGCGTCGACAGTAGCCCTAAGAAAATACTGATGTGGCCCTCTTCATGGCTTCGATCTATGATCACTGCAGCTAGATCAACCCTCGCCACCTTATTGAGACTGGGCGTCGTAGCGTAGCTCCTATGTCTCTGTGAGGTGGATTCATTTTCACCGTGAGATCGAAGCCTTTTAGATGCCCACCCAATTTTTGTGTGTGACTGTGGAAGCGGATGGGGAAGGTCCGACTCTTCTGCTCCTCTATAGCTTCTGAACCCCATTGCTTCGAGTCGGCTAAAGTCGGTTTGAAAAGCAGCAAATCTCTTTCTATAGGCAGCCGTGCTGACTCTTATGTGCTTCCTTGGATCCGATGTCGTTGCCTGGGAAGCGTTTTTCTCACAGTCTTCTGAGTGTTTGGTTGGTAATCCCCGATGGTTTTTGTTTGTTACTTTTATTCTCTTGATCCCAGGAGTAAGCCGGGGTGGAAAAGTTCCACCACAGCATTGTCGGTTCTACAGCGGTCTTGCCTTGCCAAAGCACCCAAAGGAGCTCGTTAGGGCTGGTTTAACCATCAGCCTTTCATCTCTCGGCAAGATTCTTTTTTCGCCTTTTCGTTACAGATGTATGTAACTCCCTGGTAGTGTGCCTCTTTCTTAATGGTCCACTGCGCACGATTAATGCATGCAAGTAAGACCTTAGCTGACATTAACCGATAATTAGTCATTTCCAGCTGGCGCTCACGAGGAGGACTAGCACCCTCTTTGGCGGTACAACTTTTCTATATCAGCAATACAAGTATGACGATGATGGTCAGTTTTCGTTTGTAGGGTGAAATGCTGGTACATGGGATGTGTGGTTAGACTATGTTGTGTGGTGTGGTGTTGATTGAGGGATTTTTTGCAGAATTAGTAACATATGCGGCTTGGGCATTGTTGAATATGATGGTTATATGATAAACAATTCTCGCGTTCTTACGGTATTGAATCGTTCTTTAACGAATAGAAAAGGACTTCTTTATTATCGGCCTTCTTTGGATGTCGACTTCGGTTTTCGTTGATCCACTTCCTTCAGAGTGCGAAAATTGGCACCCAGAAACTTTGTGAACTCCTTGAAAATAGCTAGTTCTTTGCTCGATTCCATTTTTTGTTTCCAAAGTTGCTGGGTTAAAGTTGGACGTTTTTTCAAGCTATGGATGTTGAGCCCAGATTTGTGATCGCATTTAAGCACTCTGTGATTCTTATAATAGTTGTTTAGGAGTATCAGACCCTTCAACACTGGAAATAGGTTCAAACAGCATTTTTAATTACATGTTTACCAGTATACGTACCTGCTGGTGAGGATAGTCCACGACTTATGGTAATTGGCATTATATATACTGAGGTGTTGAAAGAAACGTTCAGCTGCTCTGGAAATGCCTGGTTTCAGATAAAGCAACTTTTAAATCTCCATCAAGGTATAGTTTCTTTTTTTTTTTTGTTGGAGGCTTCTACTATCTGTTGGAGCACTCAGACATGAATACTGGTCCATTGTACTACCAGCCAGACAACTTGTCTTTATTGTATTTTCCCCGTTGTGAGGAGGGGCTTCAGTGATGTAGAGCTAAGAGATTCGGCGCCCACCACATCGGCCCCAAGGGTGCGACACGTGCGCGAGCGAAGGCGGGACAGTCGCAGAGAAAGTGTTCTGCTGTGTCTTTCTCCTCGCAACATGCAGCACAGGAAGGCGTCTAACTGATGCCAAGCACGTAGAGATGCTTGGCAAACGTGTAATGTCCCGTAAGCCTTCTGCAATAATTTCTCCTTAAGGATAAGAAAAATGTTGCGGACTTCTTGAAGACATCAGGTCGTACGCGCTAAGTCATCCTGCATCCTGGATATTCCCTCCATCTACGATTGTGTGCATTAAAGTGGAAGCAGACCTAAGGTCTCCTCTGATCCCCTTCTAGCGAGTTCATCGGAGATCTCGTTTCCTGGGATTCCAGAGTGACCTGGGACCCATACAAGCCTAAGTGAATTTAGTCTTCCGACTTTGTTCAAAAAGGTCTTGAGTTCATGCACTAATTTGGAGTTGGATAGAGGGTTGGACACAGCTTTGAGTGAAGCTTGGTTGTCACTGCAGACACATATACGTTTTTCCCTCCACCTGTGTTTTACAACATAGTGCATGTCCACTAGGATTGCGTAAATCTCCGATTGAAAGACAGACGCATATTTTCCTAACGAGAAGTGCAGTGGAATGTTTTCGCGCTCAAAGAAAACTCCAGCGCCGGATCCTGGAGCCATCTGTGAAAATGCGAAGACATTCCATTCCAGGTTCAGTGCCTGGCCAAAGTTACAGCGCAGTAGGATGGCAGGTGTCATTGCGTCAGAAGGCATATCCGTGATACAGGGGTCGTAGGATATTTCTGCCGCAAATACACTTTCACTCCAATGCGAGTTGTACCAAAGACCATTTCTCTTTAGGCGATAAATGGCTTTCAGTGCACACCCTCTGATATATATGAGAAAGATTCATCATAGCATCTAGAGCAGCTCCCAGTGTGATGGGGAAAGCCCCCGTGCAGATGAGGCAGACCGCTCTTTGGAGTTTGGTGAGTAAAGCCACAGCATGTTTGCGTGTTAGCCTGCTCCACCAAACAACCGATGCATATGATATTATCGGTCTTATCATTGCCGTGTAGATCCAAAGGACCTTTTTCGGCGATAGGCCCCATGTTTTGCCAAAGGCATCTTTGCATTGCCAAAAAGCTAACAGCGCTTTGGTGGTTTTGGACTCAACATGCTTTTACCAAAGAAGCTCATTATAGATAAATGACTCCCAGGTACTTAGCTTCCTTGGATATCGGGATGGGAATGCCATTAAGCACCAACTGAGTAATGCCAGTACTTTTCGTGAAGAGAACGACATCAGTCTTAAAGGGTATAGTCGCTAATGGATGGAAAATATTATGGAATGATCTCCAGTTTTCATAATTGCTAGACGAATTCGGCGATTTGGCAATCTAAGAACATGCCGCTTGTCCATGAATTTTTCTAGATGTCCCATGAGGAGTGAACGGTAAGTGAAGTACTAGGTGTACAACTTTGCTTCCGCCGTTTTTTCCCCAACATTTGAGGCTTTAATGAAACAAATTGGTTACACATGTATCATTCAAAGTATTTTCCATCGCTGGCCACTACTTTCTCCCATCTTTCGGGCAGTGTACGAATCCCGCGTCGAAAAAATTGTTCATCTTTTGAAGCGATCCTCGAATCGTTCCAATTTGTGACTTCTTCGTGTGATCGGAAGTGTTGGTCAGCCAGGCCATCCGCCATTGACCGAAACAGGTGATAGCAGATGGAGCAATATCTGGACAATACGGCGTTTACGTTTCCAAGTACGTTTTGAACTCTTTGCAACGTGGGGTCGAGCGTTGTCGTGCTGCAAAATCACTTTATCGTGCCTCTCGTTGTATTGCGGCCGTTTGTCTTTTAATGCTTTGCTAAATTGCGTTCGATAACGAGCACCTGTGATTGTTTCACTTGGTTTTAACACCTCATAGTACACGACGCCGAGCTGGTCTTACCAAATGCAGAGCATGATCTTGGAGCCCTTAATATTCGGTTTGGCCGTCGACGTGGAAGCATGGCCAGGATAGGATATCCCCATGATTTGTTGCGCTTAGGGTTATCGTAATGAACCCATTTTTCGTCCCCGGTCACAATGCGATGCAGAAATCCCTTCCGTTTTTGCCTCTGAAGCAACTGTTCACAAACACACAAACGCCGTTCAACGTCTCTTGGTTTCAACTCATACGGGACCCCAGTTCTTTCTTGGCCTTGAGACGTTTTGAAATGGCTCTCACTGATCGTGCCAATTCTTCTTGAGTTTGATGCGAATCTTCACTCCAACCACTAACGACACGTTTTTTCACTAATACCTTCCTAACCATACGTATTTGAGAGCATTCGATGAGACTCAGCCGCTGTTTTCTTCATATTGAAACAAAACAGTAATACCTCCCGCAAATGACGAGAATTTGGTTCGTAAACTGACATTTTCAATCGAAAACAACTTTATGATGCAGACACAAATCGACTAATGTTTGAATGGTGTTCTGTTGACCGAGGTCCAAGTCAACTGCTTGACGTCTGCTATCTGTTTTTTTTTCGACCGCTACTTACCGTTATCGCCACATATTGGCGAACGGCGGAAGCAAAGTTGTACACCTTATACATTTCCTCAACTTTTTCCAACATGATCTTAATTTTCTTACTTACAGCATCATCACCATCAGTGACTTCATGTTACACATGTTCGAAAAATGTTCGAATTCGTCTTGAGAGTGACATAAAACCTCATGTAAATCGTCCTGACAATGCATGGATATGTGTGGCTGCCAGGGACTAGTAATTATTTGAATTTAACGATGATTGCAAGCGACGGGTAATTCGAACATTTTCGAATGTTAATGATTAATCCAAATTTGATTACAGAATTAGTCCCTGCATGTCTCGTTTTCTCGTGAACACTTACCACAAAGATAACAGTCGAACACAGTTCAGTGCTGCCAATCCACCGGAATATAAATGGTGGGCACTTGAAAAATTTCGCTCTATACGGGACACCCTGTACATGATCGCACGATCGTGAATATCTTCAAGTGTCATTGAGCGTCAACCTAAGTTCTTGTTAAATCGCGTTAAGAGTCATGTAAACAATAAGTGCCGTGTAAGCATCTTTCCCTAATTTTAATCTTTTAATTTCTTCTAGTTTGTGTATCAGTCCACTTCCAGGTAAGGAGCAATGCCTAATTGAATACATTAAACTAATTCCGCGTGACTTTTACAGCATGTCTTCCCTAACACTCTGTCGTCATGTACAAAAGCTCTCTAAAAATTTCTTAAACCGCCACTTGACTTCTAAATCCTTTATAGACATACATTGTTCCGTTCAAGATGCTCTCTCTGGGAAGAAACCGATCGTTGCTTTAGAGTCTACTATCATCACACATGGTATGCCGTATCCGCAAAACATTGAAACTGCCTTGGAAGTCGAGGATTTGGTACGACGTAATGGCTCCATTCCCGCAACTATTGCTATACTAAACGGTCGTATCAAGGTAGGGTTGGATCAGGTTGACCTGAAAGCCCTCGCTTCAATGGATCCCGAAAACGTTATCAAGTGCTCTCGGCGAGATTTACCGTACACGGTAGGCAATTCCCTATCGGGTGGTACAACAGTCGCTGGAACAATGATCATAGCCAATATGGTGGGCATAAGAGTGTTTGCAACTGGCGGGATCGGTGGTGTACATCGCGAGGGTCAAGACACAATGGATGTGTCGGCAGATCTCATCGAACTGGGTCGGACGCCGGTGTGTGTGGTGTCAAGCGGCGTCAAATCCATTCTAGACATTCCAAGAACTCTGGAATATCTTGAGACACAAGGGGTGTGTGTCAGCTCATACGGAAATCCAGAGAAGTACTTTCCTGATTTTTACACCCCGAATAGTGGCTATAAAGTTCCCTACAATGTCGACACTCCTGAGGAGGCTGCTATACTGATTCGAGCAATGTTTAACCTCGGCCTGCAATCGGGAATGCTGATTGGAGTTCCAGTGCCAGCGCAACATGCCATTGATAAAAAGTTCGTCGATCATGCAATTCAGACAGCGCTTCAGGACGCCAAAGAGAAGAAAATTGAAGGCAAAGCCGTAACTCCATTTCTCCTAGCAGCAGTATCGAGACTGACTCAAGGAAAGAGTCTTGCTGCGAACATTGCACTGATCAAAAACAACGCGACAGTCGCATCACAGATCGCTAAAGCTTACTACGCACCCGTTCGACGAATAGAAACTATAAACCCGCCCGTAGTTATCGGCGGGTCCATCCTTGACCTTTCCATGACTTTACTCCATGACTTTAAGCTGGATGGAGCAACGTATGAAGTAAACCCGAAGCAGTCCGCCGGAGGTGTCGGACGTAATCTCGCCGAGGGAATCTTCAAGTTATATGGCGACGCAAGCTTCATCTCCGCGGTTGGTACCGACGAATTGGGTTCGATTTTACTTAACCTCACCCCTGAACCGCTGACCAAAAGGATTCACAGGGATGCTAAAGAGTCAACATCGCTCTGTTCGGTTATTATCGACAAGTATGGTGATTGCAAGTTGGTTCTCGGCAATATGAATGTCCATCAAGCCATCAGTTCGGATCTTATCAAGCAGCACAAGGATGCGTTCAGTAAAGCTCCTTTGATTGTCATCGACGCGAACGTTCCGATTGAGTCAATGAAAACTGTCCTCACACTCGCTCGAGAGTATAAACGTCCCGTGTTCTTCGAGCCAACTGACATGCGAATCGCTTCAAAACCCTTCAGTCTTCCAGGAAACTTATGGAGACAAATCAAGTTTATTTCGCCGAACATATACGAACTGATTGAGATCTCCAGAGCCCTCACCGGGCAATCTTTCCAAGTACCCACCGAAAGGAGCGCGTTACTTCCATTCGCTAAGGAACTACTCAAATCCGTTCATGAGCATTTCCATTGCATTTTATTGACACTTGGGGAGCGCGGGGTTATAGTTGATAGGGCACAAACCAAATTACTTCTTGATCATTCTGATGTGACGGTAAGCCAACGTTCGATTCGATTCTACCCCATGGAGAACGTAAGGGATATCGTAAACGTCTCGGGAGCTGGTGATAGCTTTAGTAGTGGATTCATTGCCAACATGCTGAAGCAAAAGCCTGAGGAAGAGTGCGTAGCTCTGGGATTGTTTGCAGCTAAACGGGCTCTCTTATCAAGCGGGGCTGTACCTAATGACTATTTCGATAAGGAGTCGAATGTACAGGCTGTTAAGTGGGAAACTCTTTAACTATTGTATGTTATACGTGCGTAAAGCCAAAAATTTTATTAGTTTCTAAGTAAAAATGTATTTTTCCTAACGTAAGGGTGTTTTACTTATATCCTAATACTGCCACCTGGAAGAGAAGAGTCAAAGAAAGGTCAGACAAAGGTACATATGACGCGGGTGAGGGTTTGCTTACAGCTTAACTACTTTGTCCTTTCCTCCGGAGGCGACTCTCGATCCGTCGGGTGCCCAATCTACTCCAAAGACTTCGTCTGCGTGGCCGGGGAGCTCTTGGGCGAGTTTCTTTGTCTGCACACTCCAAACTACATAAATAAAAAAAAAAGTTACGGGGACGGAAGGATATTAAAGTCATAATGATCACCTTTTAATGTTGAGTCCTTGCTACCGCTCACAAGCAGTCTAGAGTCAGCAGACCACGCTAGGGTGTACACAGCCTGTACATGACCGCGGAAGGTGGTTATGAAGGCACCGTCTTGAGCTCGCCAAAGCCGAACGGATTTGTCAAAGGACGCCGAGGCGATTAGTTTAACATCTGGTGAATACTTAACATCGTTAACAGCGTTCTGATGACCCGTCATACGTTGTATACACTTGGACTGGTTCGATTTCCAGAGGTAGAGAGTAAAGTCATCCGAGCAGGAGACGAACGACTCGACACCATCCGGGCAGACTTTGTCATATCGTTGCTGAGCCATTTCCTTCAATTCATCCTCTAGAGAGTGGGTGTTATTGGCAATTGGATACAAGAGATGGGCATTTACTTGGTATATCTTGGTATGTTCTTTTCCTGTCCATCACCGGGTGAAATGGACCAGTCCGGAGGACGTAGTCTGTATTGAGCGCGACGCTGTTTACCCAATGTGCATGTCCAGTGAACGTCCTACAAAGGATTCCATCCGCTGCGCGCCACATCTTCACTGTTCGGTCTTTGGATGATGTGTAAATCAGACCGGAACCGCCCCATCGCACTGCGGTCACTGATGCACTGTGACCTAAAAAATACACGTTGAGGTCTTACACTGCTGAGTATTTCACAATCTTACCGGAAATGACCATTATACAGGTTCCCAGTACGACATCCCAAATTCTCGCGTCACCATCAGAACCAGCGCTGACTAACCTGCGGCAGTCAGGATTCTGATGGTACGGTTCCCAACTCAAGCCATTGATCCATTTCTTATGGCCCAGCAATGGTTTTGCTATTTGCTTCCCAGATTCTGGGTCCCAAATGAGAATAGTACCGGCTTTGCAAGCGCTGGCTAGTTTCTTTCCATCCGGTGACCACGCAACACATAATACCCACTGTTTATGCCCTGAACATGTGAAGTGCGGTGTTTCGGTGTTCAAATCCCATAATCTCACTGTCGTATCACCCGAACCACTTGCCAAATGCCTTCCATCTGGACTGAAGTTGATCGATACCACCGCCTCCGCATGACCTGGCATGGAACTCGTGCATCGTGTTACCGGTCGAACTTTAAACACCGCCTGTGGCTGATAGACGATGTCGATCACGTTTTCTGTGTCGATGGATTTTAGGTCCAAGGTGGTGTCGAGCGTTTTTTTGATCTCATTCTCGTTGACAAAGAACAGGTACGGTGTGGGATCCTCGTTTTTCAAGAGTGCGTTACAAATAAGGCCCAGTTGCTCGACAGTTATGCCTGAAGGCAGATCGAGGGGAGGGCCCGCTTCTTCGCCGGTGTCGGAGATTAATCGCGCTTGGACGGTGTGCGGTCCAGATGGTGCTGCTTCTTCTGCATTCTCGTTGGCAACTTTTTGTTTTTTAAATGGATTTTGGGACATTTTCGTATTAAATTAATGCAACACTGTTGGAATGGGAACTGTGTCGAACACGCTTTTTGAGATTGACAATACCTGTCATAACAATTGCACGTGAGTTGTTAGTTTCCTGAATGGATGTATTCAGTAAAGATATATTCAATGAAATCACAAGAAAAAATTTACAAAATGCCACCTCACGGATATAAAAAATAAGTTCCATTTTCAAATTCCACTATTTTTGGTTTATTTTACAATATTTTTTGTGTTTGGTACGTTTTTTAATGGTTTCCCGAAATTTAAATGGCGCTGAACGCTATATACGGAGGAACAAAAATATCCCAAGGAACTGTCAAAACTGAACGACGACCTTTATTGTGGTTTTGAAATTTGAATATCAGGTTGCAAAGTGAAGTAAATACTAAAAATGCAAGAAGCCGAATATGAAATTCAACATTTCGGGTTCTCTGTTGAAGAAATGAAACTCGAAAGTAAGTATCCAATACGGACATTTTTCGAGTTCTTAAATAATACACCTTGCAGGGCGTCATGTTATCAAGCAGCGCCTGATTTCACTGCTCAAACATTTTGTTAATTCACTGATCAAGAAATCCAATATATCCGAAGAGACTGCCGAGAAAATGCGCGAGATTCAAAAGGATGTCGCGGACGAAATGTTCGCCTCATTCGCCGGAACGTTAGTACAAATCGAAAAGCTTGACGAGGAGAATTTCAGCATACCACCGAATGTTCTGCTGCACCAAGATTTTGGTCACCTGAAGTTCACAATGAAGGACGAGGAGAATCTTGTCAAAGAAGTTGAGATCATGCAGAAACAATTCTTGGAGGTAAGTTACCATAATCCACTTTCATTCGCAGTCTTACTTCCAAAATTTGCAGAATTCAGTAATGATTTCCGCGATCGAAGCAGAAAACGCGAAATATCTTGAAATCCAAGATATAGTCAAGGAGGAAATGAAGGTATTCGAAGCGGTGCAAGAGACCTTCACAGCAATCAACATACACAACACACGCCAAATGGTCGAAAATACGCTTCTGACACTTGATAAGATCAAAACACCAAATTCTCATGATTAAACTCTATTTCCACTCAACCGATTGTGTTTTGAATTTGAATTTTCGCGGAAAATGCACCGCATACACACCCGTGCACGAGTGAACGTTTCGTTGAGAAAATTCTTCGGTTGGGAAATTCTATTTACGTTCCTCATATGTGAAAGAGTGGAAATCCATAGTCTTGTTGTTTTTTCCTGTCCACATCTCGTATCGTCTTCCTCCGCATCACCATCCGTCTTCGTCGGTGCCAACGTTGGATGAAAATTCCTTTTACTCGGCCATTTTGGCAGAATTTTTTCCACCCAGTGCAAGTTGGCGAGCGTATGTGAAAGAGATTTTCACTGAAGGTAAGCAACGACACCCGATTAGGATAATGGAAATAAATTAATTTTGTTATAGGCTGCAGTAAAACGCTGTTATTCATACGAAATTCATTTTAGTATACGCGAAAAACGTGATTGTTGAGCCGGGTGCAAGTGCATGAGCACACGACATACCCCCCGTGCTGCGGTTTGACGAGCCAGAAGAAGACGAACGAAGGAAACGTAACGTGAATAGTGAAGAAGTGTGCTTTTCCGAGTGAAGAAAATGAATGCGGAGAAGCTAAAGCGTCTACAGGCTCAGGTACGGATTGGCGGAAAAGGTACGCCGCGTCGTAAGAAGAAGGTCGTCCATCAGACTGCCGCGACAGATGATAAGAAATTGCAGAGTTCGTTGAAAAAGTTGTCGGTGAGCACGATTCCGGGCATCGAAGAGGTTAACATCATTAAGGATGACCTCAGTGTGATTCATTTCAACAATCCGAAGGCACAGGCGTCGTTGTCGGCGAACACGTTTGCCATTACCGGTCACGGCGAAAATAAGAAGATTGTAGAAATGCTGCCGGAGATTTTACCGCAGCTGGGACAGGAAACTGTTGTGCAATTGCGACGATTTGCAAGCAACATAAATGCGCATAAGAATTTGAGTAGCGTTGCAGAGGAGGATGATGTGCCAACTTTGGTTGGGGATTTCGAAGAGGCATCTAAGTATGAGATAAACCCAGTCATAGTGCCATTAGCGGAGGAAATCAAAGAGTTACAGGATGCGGTCAAGGAACCAGAGCAGAAAGCTGTTAGCAATGATACAGTTAAGCAAGAGGAGCCAGTAGTTGTCAAGGAGGAGAAAAAAGTTGAATCGAAACCAGTTGAAGGAAAGAAAAAAGAGCAAAAAGCAAAGGAAACCGGCAAGAAGGGAGAGAATAAGAACAAGCCGTCTAACGAGAGTGTCACAAAAGATTCCCCAGTTTCGAATGAAGGGGCGGCATCTGAGGCCAAGCAAGACAACAAACCAGCTATCGAGAAAAAAGACCAGAAAGCCGGCGGTCAAGGTAAAGGCGGAAAGAAAGGAAAAGGCGACAACAAACAGGCAGAAAGTAAGCAATCCGAAAGTCACAAATCAAAGAACGCCGGACCAGCTCCTGAGAATTCAAGAGAACCGGAAAAAGCAGTTGAAGCAAAGGAAGATGTGTTGGAGCCTGTTTTATCGAAACCATCGGAGCAAACTCCAAAGAAGAATGAGAAGCAAGTTAGCTCCAAACAAACAGACAAAGGAGCGCCGAAATCTGGTGAAATACAATTGACAAAGGAAACGGCACCAAAACCAGCAGCAATTAAGTCACCTGAAGGAGAAATAAACAAGGGCGTTGAACCAGCAGCACCAAAGCTGAGTGAGGAAACACCCTTACAGAAGACAACTTCAAAACCAACCAAATCACAAAAGCCATCGAAAAAATCTGAGCCGAATTCAGAGCACGGACAAAAGGTATCTCCAACGCAAAAGCCAGTTGAAACTGAAGCCATTAAGCCTTCTAAACCGACGGATGCCGTTGAACAGCCAAAACCAATTGAGCAGTCCAAGCCGGTTGAACAACCCAAGCCAGCTGAACAGCCCAAGCCAGTTGAGCAATCCAAGTCAGTTGAACAACTTAAACCAGTTGAGCCGCCCAAGCTTGTTGAGCAGTCGAAGCCGATTGAGCAGCCCAAGCCAGCTGAACAACCCAAGCCAGTTGAACAACCCAAGCTAGTTGAACAGTCCAAGCCAGTTGAACAGGCCAAGCCAGTTGAGCAACCCAAGCAAGTTGAACAGCCCAAGCCAGTGGAGCAGCCCAAGCCAGTTGAACAGCCCAAGCCAGTTGAACAGCCCAAGCCTGTTGAGCAGTCGAAGCCGATTGAGCAGCCCAAGCCAGCTGAACAAC
This sequence comes from Merodon equestris, assembly GCA_958301585.1. Lineage (NCBI taxonomy): Eukaryota > Metazoa > Arthropoda > Insecta > Diptera > Syrphidae > Merodon > Merodon equestris. The sequence goes on along the minus strand of OY284415.1, from coordinate 9,823,494 downwards.
CCAAGCCAGCTGAACAGCCCAAGCCAGTTGAGCAATCCAAGTCAGTTGAACAATCTAAACCAGTTGAGCCGCCCAAGCCAGTTGAACAACCCAAGCCTGTTGAGCAGTCGAAGCCGATTGAGCAGCCCAAGCCAGATGAACAACCGAAGCCAGTTGAACAACCCAAGCCAGTTGAACAGTCCAAGCCAGTTGAGTCGCCCAAGCCAGTTGAGCAACTCAAGTCAGTTGAACAACCTAAACCAGTGGAGCCGCCCAAGCCAGTTGAACAGCCCAAGCCTGTTGAGCAGTCGAAGCCGATTGAGCAGCCCAAGTCAGCTGAACAGTCCAAGCCAGTTGAGTCGCCCAAGTCAGTTGAACAACCTAAACCAGTGGAGCCGCCCAAGCCAGTTGAACAGCCCAAGCCTGCTGAGCAGCCCAAGCCAGCTGAACAGCCCAAACCAGTTGAGCCGCCCAAGCCTCTTGAGCAGTCGAAGCCGATTGAGCAGCCCAAGCCAGTTGAGCAGCCCAAGCCAGTTGAGCAGCCCAAGCCAGTTGAGCAGCCCAAGCCAGTTGAACAGCCCAAGCCAGTTGAGCAGCCCAAGCCAGTTGAGCAGCCCAAGCCAGTTGAGCAGCCCAAGCCAGTTGAGCAGCCCAAGCCAGTTGAGCAGCCCAAGCCAGTTGAGCAGCCCAAGCCAGTTGAGCAGCCCAAGCCAGTTGGGCAGCCTAAGCCAGTTGAGCAGCCCAAGCCAATCGTACAATCTAAACCAAACGAACAGATCAAACCTGTCAAACCACAAACGCCAGTCGAACCAGCCAGTCTTTCCAAGGCCTCTCAGGAACCAGCTCCACCAACTCAGATTATTGAAAAGCCAAAGTCTACAGAGCCACCTAAGCCTGTTGAATGTGCAAAAACTCCAGAGCAATCTTCAACAGTAGCTGAACTACCACAACCTGTGCAACAACCGAAAGCTTCTGAGGAATTGAAACTGGTAATTACACCAAAACCAGGTGACTCGAATCAGACTCCCATTACTCCACCGAAGCCACCACAGACGCCTGTATCTCCGAAAAAACTTGAAACCGGAGCTGTAACTCCTATACAGTCACCCCAAAAGACTCCTGAATCTCCAAAGACAGTAGAGCTACCAAGTCAGCCCGCGCCAATAATAGTTTCGAAGCCGACTGATGCTCAGCAACCAATTCAAACACCGGAGGTGTCACTCAAATCAAGCCCCACTGAAGCCGAACCTAAACCATTAACAACCGAAGCAAAGCCTTTAACTCTAGCTGAAGTCATTAGGTCTTTAGAACAGTCCGAAGTAGCCGAACCAGTGCCAAAGCCGCAATCCATCGAACCTGATGTGCCAGTACCGAAATCGCCCGATACAGCCAAGCCACCTAGCTCCCCGAAAATCATAGAGCCAAAGCCGGCTCCCGACGCCAAAAAGACTGACCCGCAACAACCGAAGACAGCCAAACAACAGTCTCCGAAACCGAAACAAGGAAGTCCGACAAAATCTCAGCCACCAAAACAGAATGTCACCAAGCCTCAGCGACAAGAAAAACAACCATCACCTAAACCGCAGCAGACTAAGCAGCCCTCACCTAAACCAGCAACTTCCCCTAAGCCTCAACAGCAACAGCAGCCTAAGCAACAGAAACCACAACCATCGTCTCCGACTAAACTGGATCCCGGTTCACCTACATCCGCCCCAGCAACTGCCCCGGCACCGGGATCTCCAGTTAAATTGGAGCCAAAACCGCCACAACAGCAGCCACAGCCACCAAAGCAGACTTCACCCAAGTCACAGCAACAGCAGCAGAAACCGAAGGCTAAATCGCCGCAGCCTAAGCAGCCACAGCCTACTCCCGGTCAACAACAAGCAAAGCCGCAACCGGCTAAAAAGAACTAACACGCCACACGCCAAGCCGTCGATCTTCCCATCCACTTCATCAGTAAATACACATACACACCACATCACAGCGACTAATGTTCCTTAACAAACGGCCCTGCCAGCCGCTTCTGCCGCTTTGCTTTACACGATATTCTAGTCCCGTTCGAAAGTATTGTTACACACCAAAGTTCCTGAAACGTCTTACCAAGTTTCTTCACTCACGATAGCCGTAACAGGTGAAGGACACCAGAAATGTTCCTCTAGCTCAATGATAATTGCTCAAATCGATTCTGCTACTGCCGGCCCATTGTCTACATCCACTCTCCCATCCGTCCGTGCATTTCATGACACCTCTTCCGTTCCATTTGCATTTTTTTTCACTGATTTCGATCCATCATCCTCCCGATCCTCGCGTTCCCCCCCGCATTAGTTAGTTGTCCTCGTTGGTTCCCAGTTTGGGTTTGTCTTTCATTCTCTATTTCGCGCATTTTCTCCTGTTTTTAGGATTGACAACGAATTTTTAGTTCAAAACCGTTTTTTATTTTGGTTTTGATTTTGTTTTTGTTTGGTTTTGCAGATCTTAGTTGGTTTTAGGGATTGTCTTTATGTTCTTTTGCCGTCTTATTTGGTTTGACGATCCACCTTCCTCGACTGGATGGAGAAGAATTACACAAAAGGATATATTGGACAGTACACGAAATGTTTACTCACGCATTTGCCCCATATTCTCGCGTACGTGCGATGGTTTTTTTTTGGGATTTTCTTTTTTAATAACACAATTAAATGCATAACATAAGTCAAAATCGATTGTTGAATTGTTGGAAGAAAGGAAGAAAAAGTTGAGTACATACATAAACATGTTAATCGATAACAAGGAAGAGGTTTGGAACCATTTGTATCCTCTTCGAAGAGTGTTTTGTGTTTCGGTTTTTCAGATCTTTTGTTTTTGAATTCAAATAAAAATAATATGATATGCTTGCAAGGGGGAGTTTCTATTTGGTAAAGAATATACATATATGTAGAGGGCGTTACAGCCCGTTGGGGAATGGAATCAAAGCTACTCTCGATCACCTAGGATCGGCTCTGATATCAATTTTCTGCCTAGTCCGGAGTTCATCACGAGAGGCTTGGCTTCGTACTGCGTTTAATGGAGCAACAAAAAGCATACAAACAAACGAGGTGAGTCTCTTTTCGAATATCAACACAGTTTTCAACAGGGCAATAAACACACCATTATTAACTTTATTACAAAAGGTACTTATGCTCGGGTCAGAGCTATAGGATTGCCGGGGGATAGCAAAGTAATGCAACGGCGTAAGCCACACTTAAGAGTCGCGAGTTGGAACGTTGGAAGCATGAGTGGTCGCAGCTATGAGCTTGAAGAAATGATGGTTAGAAGGCGAGTAGACATCCTGTGCGTACAAGAGACGAAATGGCGAAACACCGGTAATCGGGCACGTTTCTTGGACGTTAAAACAAAAGCCTACAAGATGTTTTACTATGGATTGGAACAAGGAAAAAACGGAATCGCCATCATCCTTGCGGCAGAGCTACTTGGCAACGTCTTAACCATTCCAGTCCATTCCAAGTCCAGTGACCGTTTGATGGCTCTCAAATTGGTGATGCATGGTGAGGTGTGGAACATCGTAAGCGCATATGCCCCTCAAGTAGGATGCGAACAAAAAGAAAAAGATGCATTCTGGAACCTTGTCAAAATCATCCCAAAGGAAGAGCTTTTGTTTGTTGGGGAGATTTAAACGGACATGTCGGGAAGACAAGCGAAGACTATGAATGCTACCACGGAGGGCTGGGATACGGCACCAGGAACTCTTCAGGTGAAGATATCCTAAGCATGTGCAAGTCGTACGGTCTTATAGTGCTAAATACCATGTTCGTCAAACAAAGCCGGCACCTGATCATTTATAGCAGCGGCGGAAATGAAACTCAAATAGACTATCATTTGGTATCCAGTTTCATGAAGCCACGAGCTAAAGATTGCAAAGTGATCCTGGGAGACGCGATCGCCCCTCAACACCGTCTCCTCCTGACTGAATTTTTTATGGATGCGAGAAAGAAGTCAAAGCAGCAAACGAAGGTGTCTGAGAGAATCAAGTGGTATAAGCTGGATAAAGGAAAAGGCGAAGCTTTTATTACCAACATGGAAAACTACCTCTCTTCCATTATCGATGAGGTCGGTAATGAGGAGTGCAGAGCACAAGACATGTGGGATTCCCTACAACAATCTGGCCTGGAGAAAGCCAAATCACTGCTCGGAACATCTTTTGCCAACACGCAAAAGAAACCTGGTGGTGGACAGACGAAGCCAAAGCAGTGATACACGAAAAGAAAATGGCTTTCCAAGCTTGGTCAAAGTGCTCTTCTACTAATAGAGAGGAAAAAGCTCGCCGTGAAAAGGTATATAGATGTTGCAAAGGTATCGCGAAGAAAAAATGCGCGGAATTCAAAGCGAAAAGCATGGAAAGCCTCTATCAGGAGTTGGAAGAAATATCGTCTTCCGCGTCTGACAGGAACCAGGCTACCCAGGAGCTTCGACAAAACAATTTGAACAAAGGAGCAAATATCTTTAAGATAGCCGCCCAGAGAAGAAGAAATGCTCAGGAGATTCGTTTCCCAAAGTTTATTAACAATGCTGAAGGCCAACTCCTTGTGGAAGACGAAAAAATTCTCCACAGATGGCGACAGTATTGCGAAGAACTTCTGAACGAACAGTTTCCCCGAGTGTACTTTCCAAGAGCCGCCCCGAATCATGCCGAAATATCCGACATCACAGTCGAAGAAGTTCGGTACGCGGTTAAAAACTCCAAGAAAAGAAAAGCTGTTGGGCCGGACGGGATACCCTCTGAGTTCTGGAAAAAGATGGGAGACATCGGGTCTAGATGGCTCATGGTTCTTATCTCCAAACTTATGAAAGGCGACACTATGCCTAATCAATGGAGGGAAAGCTATCTTCTTCCATTGCGCAAAGGAAAGGGTGATACGCGAAATTGTGATAACTACCGTTCTGTCAAGGTGATGTCGCACACCATGAAGCTCGTTGAAAGGGTATTAGATAGCCGACTGCGGAAAATAATACGACTATCTGATGACCAGTGCGGGTTTGTCTCGGGTAAATCAACAGATGCAATCCAAAGTATAAGGATCATGATGGAAAAGCATCGTGATTCTTCAAAGGACTTGCATATGGTGTTGGTTGATGTCGAGAAGGCCTTTGACCGGCAACCAAGAGATCTTTTATGGGTAGCGCTAAGACAAAAAGGAGTTCCAGAAACCTACGTGCGAGTGATCATGGACATGTACAAGAGATCAACGACAAGAGTAAGATGCACCGCAGCAGTCACCGAAGAGTTCGCAATCAAAGCCGGTGTACACCAAGAGAGCGTCCTCAGCCCACTGCTCTTTATAGCAGTCTTGATTGCTTGCTTGAAGGAAAAGTGACCACCAGCTATTCTTTGCTGACGATGGAGCCATTATAAGTGATGATCAGGCGTCCCTACAACGAGCACTTGATGTGTGGGTGGACATTTTCCAGGGACACGGGTATCGTATTAGTTCAAAGAAGACAGAGTATCTGTGCTGCCCGTTCTCTGACCCTCATCCATTCCAGACATTTACTTGAATGGAAGAGTGCTTCCCAAGTGTGAAAAGTTTAAATATCTGGGATCTATGATTAATAAAGAAGCAACTTGTGATGACGACATCAACCATCGCGTAAGCGTAGGGTGGATGAAGTGGCGGGAAAACTCCGCCATCTTCTGTGATCGAAAAATGCCCCCTAAGCTGAAAGGAAGGCTCTACACTTCAGTTGTACGTCCGGCGCTCACATACGGTTCACAATGCTGGACAATGCACAAAAAGTATGAGAGCAAATTAACGGCAGCTGAGATGAAGATGTTTCGCATGACAGCGGGAGTAACAAAGCGTGATAGAATTAGAAGTTCAAAGATCCGAGGAAGCCTCCACGTAAAAGAAACCATTACAAAAAAGATAGAGCGGGACCGACTCAGTTGGTATTGCCATGTTCAAAGGAGAGATCCTTTGAACCCCGTCCAAAAGGCGATATCAATCAACGTTCCAATTTCAACACGCAAAAAAGGCAGGCCGAAAAACAATTGGTGCAAACAAATGCAAAAACACCAGCATTTGATTGGCCTCAGCGATGAAGTAATCCCAAACCGGGAAGTCTGCAGCTACTTTCTGAGGTCAAACCGGCAGACCAGTTAAGTGGGAAGGTTATGGTCCTACACTTCTGACCATAACGACGCCGGAAAAAGGAAAAGAAGAAGATTACAAAAGGTACTTGACCTCTATCTTGCTCGTTCTGACACAAATATTTCATATGAGGCCTCATTATCAGATGCAACATATCCGGTGAGATTGAATACGCTGACGTAAGATATCAGCCAAAGCTTAAAAACTGGGCCCTATTCTGTATGAATCTTGCCGGTCAACAGGATATGCTCATCAAGTTCCCTAAGTCGATATGCGACATCGTCGAAGCAGCTCCTTTAAAACAGCCGCATTCTTAAAAAAGATAGTGTCTGGCCTGGTAGAAGGCACACCTTGAACTCTTGCTGATATTCTCAAGCCAATTGGGGCGGACTCAACAACTTCTTTAGGAATTTTAAACGGTCGCTATGCTTTCTCGATAGTGTCGTCGGTGCCGCTGCTGATGCGATCACGAACATACGTCTGCTGGGTATATGATCCTTCATTCCACATAGAGTGAAGAGTATTAAACCTAAAGTAAATGCGTGGTATCACTCGAGCTGCTATCAGATTGAGAGAGCTGACTTTTCGGACATACATAGCCAACCCCTACAACAACTACAAATCCAGCTTCAACGAATACAAGAGCGGCAAAGTCTAAATCCTGGCGAATCATTAGAGGATCTCAACGAAGCCTCAAGGCTCAGAAAGATCCTATCCAAGGATCCCTGCGTCCCGGGATTCATCCTTAAACCAGATGGTTCTTGTATAGAATCGAGTCAGGAATCCCTACAACTGCTGATTGAAACCCACTTCCCAGATGGGAAACCACAGTCCCCTTGGAGACGACGGTTCACACAACCGAAGAAGTAATAAACAAAATTATCACAACGGATAAAGTATCATGGGCAATAAATTTGTTCAAACCCTTTAAATCTCCGGGACCTGACGATATCTTGCCAGCGATGCTTCAAAAAATACAGACCCACACTGTACCCCACCTCGTAAGCATTTTTTCCAATTGCTTGCGCGCGGGGTACATCCCAACGCAGTGGAAAGAAATAAAGGTAGTTTTCATACCTAAGGCAGGTAAACTAATCAATACTGCCGCAAAGGACTATAGGCCAATTAGTCTCTCATCGTTTCTATTAAAAGCCTTGGAAAGATTCCTTGACCTATACATTATAGGACTCATCAACTCACACAACTTATGCAACACTCAACACGCCTACCTTAAAGGCAGATCAGTGAAAAGTGCTCTGCATAGTGTTGTCCGTGAAATTGAGAGCTCGTTGAACTTAAAAGAGTTTACAACGGCAGCCTTCCTCCATATAGAAGGGGCCTTCAACAATGTAAACACAGAGGCCATAATAACAGCTCTAGAGGACATAAAATTAGACAAATCCATTGTAATCTGGATTGAAAATATGTTGAAGAACAGAATTATCAGTGCAGACATTGGACACAGCTCTATAAGGAAAGTGACAACTAGAGGCACGCCACAGGGTGGAGTTCTCTCCCCCCTACTGTGGCTTCTTACAGTTAACAAAATCCTCATAATCTTCATGGACAAAGGCACAAAGACAATAGCACACGCGGATGACCTATCTATCTTGATAAAAGGTAAATTTCTACAAACTATCAGTGAACTAATGGAATCTGCGTTGAGGGAACTTTCCTCGTGGGCAAGACAGAACGGTCTGAGAATAAACCCCCAGAAAACCGAGCTGTTCTTGTTCAGTTCACCCGGAAAAAAAAAATCCCGATATTTGCTCCCCCAAAGTTAGAGGGTACTCCACTCAAACTCAAAGCGGAAGCCAAATATCTAGGCATCATTCTTGACTCCAAACTCTCCTGGAAAAGGAACTGCTTTTTTGCAATCGGCCTGCAACCGTACATCATTCATTGGATGTACACAGTAATCATCAGACCAATTTTAAATGGGGCCCTAGTCTGGTGGACTAGCAGCACGAAAAGCTATATGAATATGCTCAACAAAGTACAAAGGTCAGCCGCTGTTTGTACAACGGGAGCCATGAGAAGCACGCCGCAAGCAGGGTTGGACATGATACTTCATCTCCTTCCCCTGGATCTATTCATATTAGGCTGCGCTGCAAAGAGCGCTCTCAGACTAAGGGGGTCCTCTCTGTGGAAGCAGGCCAACTATGGACATGCGGCCATACTCAGAATAATAGACGACCTGGGAAAGGAACATGGTTTTAGTAGCCTCGCAGCTACGACCGACTATATTTTTGCCCCCAAAATGACTTCACTCTCAGAATACCAATCTTTTTCCCCGACAGAGAAGAGTGGCTATTAAAGGCTGTGATCAACGACCACGAGATCACTCTCTTCACTGACGGATCGAAAATGGACACATGCACTGGGGCCGGGTTCTACACAACCAGGAATCATTCAGACTCCCTGATCTGTGCAGCGTTTTTCAAACAGAAATCCTAGCAATAGAGAAAGCAGCCAAACACCTACAGGTAACCGATATCCCACCATCGGATATCACTATCTTCGTAGACAGCCAGGCTGCATTGAAGGCAATAGAATCCTGTATAACGAGATCAAAGGTTGTCATGAAATGTCGCGTCTCACTGAAGTCCATCAGACACCACAAAGTCAAACTCTGCTGGGTCCCGGCTCACAGCTCAATCGCAGGGAACGTAAGAGCGGACGAATTGGCCAGGCAAGGCTCTGAACTGGACATCAGCGAAGCGGACACGTCATTGCAACCACCGATTAGCGCATTATACCGGATCATAAATGACGCAATCATAAAAGAAGCCAACTCGTCTTGGTTTACAAGAAACGACAGCTACACGATCATCGTGGCCAGAGCTCAATATCGGAAAAACAAAGAAGCTCTTGACGCTGGACCGAAACTCGATCCGTATGCTAGTCGGAGTGACCACAGGACTGTCCCATTGGAGCAATACTCTGGAAATGGAAATCGGGATCCAGCGATCTCTGCCGGAGCTACGGCGATGAGGAAGAAACTGAGACGATCCAATATCTGCTTTGCCATTGCCCAGCTCTCCAGAATCGACGCCTAGCGTCGCTGGGCCAAAGATTCTTTACAGAGATTGCGGACATGGCAAATGCAGATATATCGGGTCTTCTAAAATTCATAAAGAGCACGGGGTGGTTTCAGCCTCCACGTGATAGGACAGGTTAATTATATGTGTACTCCACAAATGAAGGGAATCACAATGGGCCTTTTGGCCTCCGAGTAGAAGTGATGCTTAACCATTACACTCCCCTTCTTTAACCTAACCTAACCTAGCCAACCCCTATGATGAAAACCGGAATAAGTTTAGACGAGCCAGAAATGACAGTTATGCATTGACTCGACGTGTCAAATTGTCCCATGACTAAAAGTTGAGGCAAAAAGTCCTAAATTGTCCCAAAGGCAGCAAACATTTTTGGTAATTTGTGAAAAAAAAGAAGAGAATTCTGCCTCGTCCTCAATCCCTATGCTCATTTACAATGACATCCCAGCTGTCAGCTTTTTGGACAAAGCCAATCTGCTAGCCCCACATTTTGCAGCCAGCTCAACGCTCCCAGAATGCACTTTGTCTCCGTCTGTAAAATCTTCCATGGGGCAAATCCTCTTTGGCACTCGTGCAGTGGCAAGAGTACTCAAAGATCTCAACGTGCACAAATCCGCTGGCTCTGATGGTATTCCCCCAATACTTCTGAAGAGGTGTTCTTCCACGCTGGCAAAACCGTTTCGTAAGCTTTTTCATCTTTCCTACTCTTCTGGTCTCTGTCTTAATAGATGAAAAATAGCATTTGTCCAGCCCGTTCCTAAAAAGGGCGAAGCTTCGTCTCCCACATCCTTCCGACCATAGCCCTAACGCTTATGAAACATCTTGAATCGCGTAAACTTCTTAATGACCGACAGTACGGTTTCCGTAGCAACAGATCCACTGGTAATTTGATGGCATATCTAAAAGCATTTGACAGAGCTTGGCATCAGGCTCTTTTGTCGAAAATGCGTGATTATGGTATTGACTAGTCTCTTCTATGTCCCCAGGGCTCTGTTCTGTCACCGACACTCTTCCTCATTTTTATAAATGATCTCTTAACTGCTACTTCCAGTCCAATACACGCCATCGCTGATGACTGTATTCCTAGCTTTTCATATTCGTTCCAGGACTCACGTCCCTGCACTTCGGCCGTAGAACTGGAATGGTAGCATATGTTAAGCACATTCAATTCCGACCTTGACAGCATAATTAAATGGGATATAAGTAATAGAGTCGAATTTAATGCTTCCAAAACACAATGCTGTCTACTGTCACTCAAGTTAACCAATCAGCAATTATCATTTTGTCAATGAAACCGAAAAAATTTCCATCCTTGGTATGAGTGTTAATAAAACTCTTAGTAGGAATGACCACATATTCGAGGTGGCTAAGAACCCTGCGGAATGTCTAGGTTTCCTCAAATGATGCAAGAAATATTTCATCCCCTCTGTCTTCAATTTACAAGGCCTACATCCGCCCCAAGCTTGAGTATAACGCTCATATCTGGTCTGGTGCTCTCAAGCACCAGAGCACAAGTCTCTGCACTTGTTAGGTACTCGCAGTGTCTCCTCTCTCGCTGTTTTATCGTTATTTTAACAAACAATGCTCAAGTGAGCTAGTCAGTTTCATCGCTCTCCTTAAAGAATTTAACCGCAATACACGTCTGGTCCGGAATGCTCATCAGTTCACCCTCAAGCCTGTCTGTGGAATGCTCTTCCCAGCTCAATTTTTCTCACTAATTACAATCCACAAACATTTAAAACCAATGTGCACCGGTACCTCCTTTCCTTCTCATCCTCTATACCTTCGGCCCGAGCTGTGCCTACACATTTAAGAGTAGCCATAATCCCTTGTGCACGCGCCAATTATAAGAAAAAAAAAGGAAAAAGGGCCAGATCTCTGGACTGAGGAATATAAATCTACTCTTACCTCTTATAATCCAGAGCTTAGAAAATTGAAGAAGACAGGCTCTATGGAGCTTTGTTCAGACACCACACTAATGAATTTGGAGTGTATCACAAATCGGGTGGCACTCTCACCGCCAGTGGATGATTTTTCATCCAGGGTTTTCCCTAAAGACCTTACTCGAGGTGCATTTCCCCTATTCCGTCAGCTCAATATTGCACCAATTACTTCTGAACTTCTGAATAGTAGAACTAAAAGCCTCTGTAGCAGGTTATTCAGTTCAATAAATAAAATAAAGTGGGTAGCCGACCTCTTTAAACTCCACCAAGCTATAGGCAAATATACGGAGAACTGGACTGAAACTCTTCATCCAGCCCTTGGTGACCCTATTTTTCGTCCAGCTTTAATTTGGGGTACATACCTCAAATTTGAAGGTGTGAATAGGGTTTTCCTGCTAAATCCAAAAAAGTCCTCATCGTCCATCATCAGTCTGACATGATCCCTCGATGGGATCCTCGAACTTAATTGATCGAGCGGAGCGTAGCGGAGCGAGAGCAATCACCCACTTTTTGGCCTAGCGCGTGCATGTACGGGGAATATAGTGGTCCGAAAACGATTTCGGACTAATCTTGTACGCACTAATCGATATCGGCTATAACCACACATGTGTGCAGCATGTCATTCGATAGATCTAGGTCTGTAGATGAGCCATAAATTATCAAATGAAATTGTTTGATTGAAAAATAGTGAGAAATAACGAAGTAAAGTTTAGAAAAGTGCCATAGACTTTTGCAGGCACGTGCAATCAAAATTGTCAAAGCTTCAGAACAACACGTTTCTCGAAAATATGATCTTAAATCTAAACGTCCTTGCAAGTAGACAATTAATTTGATGTATCACACTTAGCTATATGTATTTACTTGAGAGTATTGGTTATGATTGTAATTTGATAAAACAACAAATTTTCTCGCTCGATCAAAAATTTTCAGTAGCGGAGTTAAGCCCGCGCATACTGATCTGCCTAGTATTAAGCGCATCAATGGGCTTACCGCAAAGAATCATCAACCGAGAGTGCCCTATGCCATCCAATTGAACCTGTAGTGTTCAGTTTGAGGTCAAAGGATATCGTTACTTGCGTCTTTCTCTATATCGAGGGACAATTCGATAATACTGGCTACGACTTGATCCTGTTTCATATGAGCGTCGATCGACCCAATGCTCGAAAGCCGAGGGATCTCAGTAATATCGTAGTATCAGCAGTAAAACTGTGATCTCCATGCAAGCTGGTCATCGTCATATTGGTCACAAGATCAGCGGATATGCTGTGGAGTAAAAGTCTGCGAAAGCATGCACACTGCGTTCCAACTTATATCTAACCTGTGCCTCAGAGAGGGTTTGTCCACTATCTCAAGTGAGACTGTCAGAAGAAATTTCACCATTGCTTGTTAGCCTAAACGTTTGGTTCTCTGCCTACGTAGGTATTGATCTTGATCGTAAAGTCAGCTTGAACTTTAATATAATATTGTGATCAAATTGAAAGGTGACTCCAATATCAATTCTCATTTCGTTTGGTTCCCAATGATCGTCACGCTTACAACTGTGAAGAGATGATGATTGACTATTAAGCGGTCATGAAAGGCTTCATAACTGGGGAGCGGCTGGGATCCATCTAGGCATGACCTCCGACTATTCAATAAACAAAAAGAATCACTCAATTTCGAGTTCATAGAAGAGATCAAACGCCAATCGCTGCGTGAACTGAAGGCCATTTCGGAATCGGGCTTAGCAACTGCCTCGAGAATTGGAGAAGAACGTTGGCATAAATATGTATCGTCAGCGGAGGACTACTTTGAAGGGAGCGCAATATATTTGAAAGTATAAAAAAGAATGTAAAGTTTATAAAGGAAGTCAACTTTCAATTTTACTGCAATGGCTAACAACAAGATAACAAGATCAAGGCACTATAGTTCTAAAACCTGGTGTTTGAAATCCTAAGTAAATTTCTGGCCATATGCCACGAGAGTATAGGTAGGTGATTTATTATCACCTGTATCCCCGCCACATAATAGAAAAGCACTGGACAGAGGACTATAATCACGAAACAAATACGTCTTCAAAGACTCGAGATTAGACTAACAGGCGCCAGTCAACCTTGACTAAGGGCATCCCAATTGGCTTTGATTAGAATTACTTCCCTTCAGATATACAAAACGATTCGATACAGAGCGGTAAAACTCGTTCTCTCGAACATGAGTCACATGTCCATTCCATCTCGAACTTTCCGACTCCAACAGACCTAATAATAATCTCTGACTGAGAAGGAGGAAAATAGATTTTAGGTCGTTGAAAACACGATCTAAAGATGAATCTAGGGCGGAAAGCAGGACGAAGAAATACAACCAAGAACTCGAGGAAATTTATTCGGCTCCAAATATTGTCTGAGTAATAAAACGTGAAGACTAAAATGGGCAGGATACGTAGAACGAATGGAGAGTGGACGAATATTCAAGAGAATAATGAGTGGTAAGTCCGAGAGAGTCTTCTTCTAGCTTGCAGCATGTAAGCGAAGGCATACTCGAGAATATAAGCCTAATATGCGTTCATGCCCCTGTTGAGCCGAATGTCTGTAGTTCAGGTCCGTCCATAGTCAAGAACAACTGGAAAAACTGTGCAACAACATCAGTTATAAACGAGAGATTAGCGAAAAAGTGCTGACGAAGGCATAACACTCGTAGCATTTCAAAATTCATACTCTGTCTGTGCATTTCCAATATAACATAACACCTTAATGACATGGAAACGAAAGAGTTACTGTGAACTACAACCAACGCAAAATTAGTCGAATCTCTCAAGTCCTATCTCGGACAACCATCCCCGGAGAGTAGTGAACGAATATCTTCGACACAAACCATCTGCACCCCGTCCAGGTTGTGTGACAAGAACCAAAAGAGCATACACTCTTGAACCTGCACGAATTATAAAAAAATGCCCCTACGAAAGAAAAATATGATCGACTCAAGGATGATTTCTATGATCTCCTGGACCGAAAGTACGCCCAATGCCCCAGTTATGATATTGAAATCGTACTAGGGGATTTTAACGCAAAACTGGGCAAAGAAGACATTTGTGTCGATCATATGAAAACATAGCCTACATGACACCACATCCGATAACGGACTCAGGCTACTTGATTTCCTAGCAGCCTAACCTCCTCGTAGCAAGCACACTATTCCCACATCTCAACATACATAAAGGAACCTGGTGGTAACCAGATCAGTTGACCATCAACCAAATTGATTACGGTGCGATTAACACCAGACACTTCTACAGCATCCTAGATGTAGGAACCTTCCGAGGAGCCAACATCGACTCGGATTACTACCTTGTACGGATGAGGACATCAAGGATGCTACGGAGTCGAGCAAGACAACAAGAGTTTGATGTCGGAAAACTACAATCGTAGGAGACCGATCCTAGCGCCGATCGAGTTTCCCTCAACGTCTCGCAAAGTCCGGTGACACCGACACAAACCACAGAACAACAGTGGGAGCATTGTCAGCGCGCCATCAGAGACACTGCCTCTGTTTCAAACCACCACCAGCTAGAAACTCCTGGTTTGATGAGCAATGCAAACAACCCCATGTAGTAAAGCTAGCCGCCTACAAAGCCATGCTACATAGTCGGACACACTGCATAGTCGGAATACACGCAAAGCGTGAGATCGAATAGATTGAGAGATGCTACCACAGGAATGACTCTCGTAAGTCTTACCAAAAAGTAAAGCGAACGTGTCGTGGCTATAAAGCCAAAGCAGAAGCCTCTAAGGATGAAGACAGACAACCAGTAGTAGAGTCACAGTCGATGCTGAGAATATGGAAAAACCACTTCTGTGGTATCTGATACCGCTGTCAGGCAGAATGAATGAATACCAGAGAATTCCGTCCACTTGACCTAGATGAAATTAAGCTTGTTATTTCTAAGCTTAAAACTAACAAAGCCGCGGGGGGCAGACGCGTTTGAGATGAGTTGGTAGAGCGCATGCACCAGCTCATCTGTATAATATAGTCGGAGGAAAGCATGCCCGGCGAATAGAATCTCAGCAACGTTTGCCCAGTCCGTACAAGATCTTCTCTGCCGTACTGTGAGAACGCCTGAAAGCCTTTGTGGATAATCTGATGGTTCCCATGGTTCCTATCTGATTCCTATTAATGTGATTTCCGGCCAGGTGAGTCCGCAATAGACAACATTTTTACACTGCGGCAGATCTTGGAAAAGACCCAAGAAATCCAAATCGACATACACCAACTTTGTGTCGATTTTAAAGCCGTATACATATGACAGGGTGCATAGGGACGAGCTATACCGAGGCATGTCTAGTTTTAACATCCCTGCCAAATTTGTTCGATTGTGCAGGATGACAGATAAAGAATTCTCGCTGCTCCATTAAGGTCGGTAGCGAATTAACGGAGACCTTTTTTCAACATCGTGCTTGAAGATATCAAACGCGACTCACTGGCCAAGCCAAGAGGTTCAACCTATTTCAAATCTGCGCTGTTTAAGACGCATTGTTATTATGTTTAAAATTTCGCATTTATAATTCTAACCATTTGATTGTGACTTTGTGATTCACTGCACAAGCACCAGCCGATATCTAACTCGTAGTTCGTTGATCTAGAACGATCATACATGCTCGCATGAACATCCGATAATATTCGATCGGAGCGAACATGTATGATTGTAATTGATTGTATGTAATACATAATCGTTTGTCATCCCACGATCGGCTGATGCTTTTGCCGTTGCATTGCAAGGACAATACACTCAACAGCAGACATCGATCCATGTTCGGTACAGTAACGCTTTTCTGCATTTTTACATTTTCCCTTTTCTCCATTTTCGTATGTAGAACCATGGGTGTGTGGCTGCTGCTGAGTGAATTGCTCCTCACTTACTTGTGAGCTGTTGGATTCATCGGACATAGACCAAAGATAAGTACAACTTTTATAACGGTTAGATATCTGCGTTTCCTTTTATATTTTTTACACATATTTCTTATTGACCCTGATTCTCCTTTGAATTCGATAAATCTACAACATGAGCAATTGCTTGGTGACGTAATTGGGTGAACACAGCGAGACGTCAATAAAACGTTCAAAATCAAAAGCAGAAGCGGCTAAAATGGGACTTTCGATAAACGAGGATAAAAGAACGTCTTGGCCAGAATGTCACGATTGACGGCTACAAATTTGAAGTGGCCAAAGACTTCGTCTACCTTGGCTCACCAGTGACCAGCGACAACAACACCAGCGCTGAGATCAAACGCAGAATTACTCTTCCCAACCGCTGCTTCTTTGGGCTCAAGAGGCAATTGAGAAGTAGAGGTCTCTCTCGAAAAACCAAGGTAGCACTATATAAATCACCTTTCCTCCTTTACGGCGCAGAGGCCTGGACTTTAATGGCCGTGTCTCAATGTGGCGTTCGAGTGTTCGGGCTTTTGACAGGCGTTGTACGATACATGTTGTTTGAGGGATCATTGCTGGCATTCTGTCATATTCTCGATCTTTGAACGTCTGAGCGCCCGAAGCCACATTTCGTTATAGAAATTCCTAGGTCGCGCATTTGACATATGTTTATTGTAAGTTGGTGCAAAGCCTGTCAAACGCGCGACCGCGCGAACGCCTTATTGAGTTTCTACTATTACTCTGGCGTTGAGTTAGCGATACCTCTCGCTTGTCGTAAAAGGCGACTAAAACAAAGGTAAACAAAAATCACATCTAGGCAATTTAGAAAACACCAAGGTGAGCCTAGGGACACATATACCACCATTAAACTGCCCCACAAGTGTGCATGCAAATCAGTGGGTTGACACGACTGGAGATCACTGGTGTTGTAAGAGTAAGATCAAACAAAAAAATCTGGAACATGCCCGTGTCAAAAAAAGGAGGGAGAAGAAAGAAAACGGTCAAACCGTAGCATTATGGAAAATAACGCTAAAAGGAAAAGCACTACCCCCCCAGGCACTATTAATGGTCGTGATCCTGGGACGAGCAGAAGGGACGGGTGAGAGCTATAGGATTTCCGGGGGATAGCAAAGTAATGCAACGGCGTAAGCCACACTTAAGGGTCGTGAATTGGAACGTTGGAAGCATGAGTGGTCGCAGCTATGAGCTTGAAGAAATTATGGTTAGAAGGCGAGTAGACATCCTGTGCGTACAAGAGACGAAATGGCGAAAAACCAGTAATCGGGCACGTTTCTTGGACGTTAAATCAAAGGCTACAAGAATTTTTACTATGGATTGGAACAAGGAAAAAACGGAATCGCCATCATCCTTGCGGCAGAGCTACTTGGCAACGTCTTAACCATTTCAAAGCCCAGTGACCGTTTGATGGCTCTCAAATTGGTGATGCATGGTGAGGTGTGGAACATCGTAAGCGCATATGCCCCTCAAATAGGATGCATTCTGGCTAGATTTCCACAAATCATTCCAAAGGAAGAGCTTTTGTTTGTTGGGGGAGATTTGAACGGACATGTCGGGAAGACAAGCGAAGACTATGAAGACTACCACGGAGGGCTGGGATACGGCACCAGGAACTATTCAGGTGAAGATATCCTAAGCATGTGCAAGTCGTACGGTCTTATAGTGCTAAATACCATGTTCGTCAAACTTATAGCAGCGGCGGGAATGAAACTCAAATAGACTATCATTTGGTATCCAGTTTCATGAAGCCACGAGCTAAAGATTGCAAAGTGATCCTGGGAGATGCGATCGCCCCTCAACACCGTCTCCTCCTGACTGAATTTTTTATGGATGAGAGAAAGAAGTCAAAGCAGCAAACGAAGGTGTCTGAGAGAATCAAGTGGTATAAGCTGGATAAAGGAAAAGGCGAAGCTTTTATTACCAACATGAAAAACTACCTTTTTTCCCTTATCGATGAGGTCGGTAATCAGGAGTGCAGAGCACAAGACATGTGGGATTCCCTACAACAATCTGGCCTGCAGAAAGCCAAATCACTGCTCGGAACATCTAAAGGCCCCTGCCAACACGCAAAAGAAACCTGGTGGTGGACAGACGAAGCCAAAGCAGTGATACACGAAAAGAAAATGGCTTTCCAAGCTTGGTCAAAGTGCTCTTCTACTAATAGAGAGGAAAAAGCTCGCCGTGAAAAGGTATATAGATATTGCAAAGGTATCGCGAAGAAAAAGTGTGCCGAATTCAAAGCGAAAAGCATGGAAGGACTCTATCAGGAGTTGGAAGAAATATCGTCTTCCGCGTCTGACAGGAACCAGGCTACCCAGGAGCTTCGACAAAACAATTTGAACAAAGGAGCAAATATCTTTAAGATAGCCGCCCAGAGAAGAAGAAATGCTCAGGAGATTCGTTTCCCAAAGTTTATTAACAATGCTGAAGGCCAACTCCTTGTGGAAGACGAAGAAATTCTCCACAGATGGCGACAGTATTGCGAGGAACTTCTGAATGAACAGTTTCCCCGAGTGTACTTTCCCAGAGCCGCCCCGAATCATGCCGAAATATCCGACATCACAGTCGAAGAAGTTCGGTACGCGGTTAAAAACTCCAAGAAAAGAAAAGCTGTTGGGCCGGACGGGATACCCTCTGAGTTCTGGAAAAAGATGAGAGACATCGGGTCTAGATGGCTCATGGTTCTTATCTCCAAACTTATGAGAGGCGACACTATGCCTAATCAATGGAGGGAAAGCTATCTTCTTCCTTTGCACAAAGGAAAGGGTGATTCGCGAAATTGTGATAACTACCGTTCTGTCAAGCTGATGTCGCACACCATGAAGATCGTTGAACGGGTATTAGATAGCCGACTGCGGAAAATAATGCAACTATCTGATGACCAGTGCGGGTTTGTCTCGGGTAAATCAACAGATGCAATCCAAAGTATAAGGATCATGATGGAAGAGCATCGTGATTCGTCAAAGGACTTGCATATGGTGTTGGTTGATTTTGAGAAGGCCATTGACCGGCACCCAAGAGATCTTTTATGGGTAGCGCTAAGACAAAAAGGAGTTCCAGAAACCTATTTGCGAGTGGACATGTACAAGAGAGCAACGACAAGAGTAAGATGCACCGCAGGAGTCACCGAAGAGTTCGCAATCAAAGTCGGTGTACACCAAGGGAGCGTCCTCAGCCCACTGCTCTTTATAGCTGTCCTTGATTGCTTGCTTGAAGGAAAAGTGACGGACCCCAATGTGCACCAGCTATTCTTTGCTGACGATGGGGCCATTATAAGTGATGATCAGGCGTCCCTACAACGAGCACTTGATGTGTGGGTGGACATTTTTGAGGGACACGGATATCGTATTAGTTCAAAGAAGACAGAGTATCTGTGCTACCCGTTCTCTGATCCTCATCAGCCTATTCCAGACATTTACTTGAATGGAAGAGTGCTTCCCAAGTGTGAAAAGTTTAAATATCTGGGATCTATGATTAATAGAGAAGCAACTTGTGATGGCGACATCAAACATCGCGTAAGCGTAGGGTGGATGAAGTGGCGGGAAAACTCCGCCATCTTCTGTGATCGAAAAATGCCCCCTAAGCTGAAGGGAAGGCTCTACACTTCAGTTGTACGTCCGGCGCTCACATACGGTTCACAATGCTGGACAATGCACAAAAAGTATGAGAGCAAATTAACGGCAGCTGAGATGAAGATGCTTCGCATGACAGCAGGAGTAACAAAGCGTGACAGAATTAGAAGTTCAAAGATCCGAGGAAGCCTCCACGTAAAAGAAACCATCACAAGAAATATAGAGCGCGACCGACTCAGTTGGTATTGCCATGTTCAAAGGAGAGATCCTTTGAACCCCGTCCAAAAGGCGTTATCAATCAACATTCCAATTTCAACACGCAAAAAAGGCAGGCCGAAAAATAATTGGTGCAAAGAAAAGCAAAAACACCAGCATTTGATTGGCCCCAGCGATGAAGTAATCCCAAACCGGGAAGCCTGCCGCTACTTTCTGAGGTCAAACCGGCGGACCCCACAAGCGGACCAGTAGGAATGCAGTTAAGTGGGAAGGTTATGGTCCTACACTTCTGACCATAACGACGCCGGAAAAAAGGAAAAGAAGACTCTGGCGTTGAGTTCAAGCTTACGATATTTACGATATTAGCCGATGCAATGCCTGAGGTCGCATTCCGTGTTACTCCATAGCTGTGTTCGATGACGAAAAAATTAAATCAGAATAGGACAGGCCACCACAGATTCGTGAAAACTGTCAGATCAAGTTAGAACGGACAAGTACAGCCGCATGTTAGTTGTCAAAAAGCGGAAAACATCTTATATGTCAGATTGTAATAAACATGTTTTAGAATTAAATAATAAACAAAAGTGAATTCACATAAAAATGCTTTGGAAGAGTCGTGGTGGGTACTGATAGTGAAATTAGTGTGATTAGTGACTCGTCAACAACATTTTTCAGTGACGATATGTACATATGTTTTAGCGAGGCATATAGTGTTTTTTCAATGACAGCTGCTTTTGACACTTTTCACGAATCTGTTCTGACTCCAGAGTAGGTGCAGAAAATCGTGCTCTGAAGTGTCCGAAACACCGTCACTCAACACTTTCGGACAGAATTTTTTGTCACTGAACAGCAAAACGTGTACCAGAACAGCCTCATTGAACAGACTACATATGAATTCAATGTTCCTACTCATGCTGTCAGAAGCCCGAGCGCTCGAACGCCACATTGTGATACGGAACGAAAACGGATGAGTATGTCCCTGGTCGCTTCGAGAGGAAAATTCTGCGTTCAATCTATGGTCCCGTTTATATGAACGGAGAGTGGAGGAGAAAATACAACGACGAACTGTACAGCGACATCGGTGTAGTACGACGTCTCCGGATCCAACGTCTAGGATGGCTAGGCCATGTATGAAAGGCCACGAATGAAAAACACAGATCCGGCTCGAAGAGTATTCGAATCCAACCCTGAGGGACGACGCAGTAGAGGATGACCGAATCTAAGGCGGCGCACACAGGTGGAAGGGGATCTTAACTAACGGGGAGTGCGGCATTGGAAACAACTGGCAAAATATCGTGCCAGCTAGAGACGCTTGTTGATTGAGGCCCAGGTTCACAGCGGACTATAGCGCCATCTAAGAAGAAGAAGAAACCCGGGAGAAACGACTGCCAGGAAGGGCATGACGTAGATGGGAAGACAATTAAGGATGGACCCAAAATCGATGAAATAGGCAAGAACTTCCGAGACTTCTCAACTGGCCCTTAATCATAATAATACTTGCAATAATCCACTATCTGTACATTTTGAATATTGTCACGCCCTGGTGAGTCGGGAATTTGTGCAAGCGTGAAGGTTTAAACGAAATTAGTTTAGTATCTGGTAGAACTCCTTATCAGCATGTACGACAAAACTTCACCGCTACCGCTGAGGTCAATACTGACAATACTTGGGTCTCACTTTATGACGACTGTTAAAGGCTTAGTCTCATTTACACATCTCTAAAATCCGAATTACACGACAGTTGAAGCCTTTAGACCACCTTCTGTGTCGCCGATTCATTAAATTGATGTTGGATCCCCAAGAAAATTTGTCATCAAATGATCTTCTCCGATGAATCACATTTTTGAATGCATGGTCGATTTACGAAAGGCCAAGCTTAGATAGGTCGGATTTCCTAACGACGTTGCCCCTATTCCCGCGAGATTCATTCTTAGCTTCAATATGTAGGTTGACACATCTGGTCGAGATCTCCTTTTGCGAGATTGGAACATCATGGCCGATGACATTCCGAACATACTAACCACTAAGCCACGGTGCCTTTCATTTACGGAGCAAGACCGTTGCATCGAGTCTTAGCAATTGTGAAGGGTACAAGTAAAAATCTGAAAAGCCAAGGGTTAGATTTTCGATGCAGCTGTACCATCGGTATTCCGGTACATCGGCACTCCATTCAATACTGATTTGCGTCCACTTTCATATGACTAATGAAAACGAAATGAATAACAATTGCATGCCTGACAGTAGCACCCTCGAAAATAAGGCAGCAAATGATGATATTCGTGCGTCACAAGGCAGGTACTATGACTTATGGCTTAGAGATTTAAGACAATGGGGTGTAGTTGCTGCTTTGAATAGATTACATTGTATGAGGAACCCACTACGGCCCCATACGGCTCATAATTCGAAACAACGTCCATCAATGAGTTCAGACAGTAATTACTTGATTTCAAGTAAAGATGCAAGATACGATCACAATCAGTTGAACGTTTTTTGTAGTCCACGGAACGCGACTGGCGCGAGGAATTTATAATATTTACAATGATAAGCGTTACTCCCTCTTAAACCACCATTATCTGCTATCTGCCTTGCACGTTATCTACA
The DNA here is from genome assembly GCA_958301585.1 of Merodon equestris. Classification (NCBI taxonomy): domain Eukaryota; kingdom Metazoa; phylum Arthropoda; class Insecta; order Diptera; family Syrphidae; genus Merodon; species Merodon equestris. The sequence continues at coordinate 9,801,082 of OY284415.1, read as the reverse complement.
GGTAATTACTGTAGCTATGCTCTATGTAGAATCAGTTTGAATTGTAAATCGTTCGCCGATCGCTTACCACCCATCGAACCGAAAAATTACATCATTCATCTGGGCAGTTAAGCCGATAAGACTATGATCAGAACGCGCCGCATACCAGTTACTGACTATACCTTCCATAAGCGTTACGCAGCCCATCTGGGCGGCCTGCTAATGACACATCCAAACAAGGTTTGTCTGTAAATACCCGTATTCTACTCGAATTTATTGCAATATCTGTTAAACGTACATACAACACTAATCTTCGTTACTGTCTCTCTAGACTATCCACAAACATATAAATTAGTAACATTACACCATAAGGAAACGATTGGAATGTATTAAGGTAGACAGTGCATTCGTGTGGTTATCACTCCAGCCACAAAACAAAAACAAGATAAAGGAACAGCAAGCGCGTCATTAGGGCATCTATTTCGATTTGGAGACGTCTACTCCTTTTTTGAGGTGGGAGCTTCCACTGCCTTTTTGTCTCCTGAGTTGAGTTTATATACGGAATAATTGAGCATGGTAGCGAAGCTAAGCCAGGCTACATACGGTACGAACAGATAGCCAGCTAAGTTGTTTATTCGCCAGAAGAGAACTCCGCATAGGGACGAGGCGGCCGTTAGTGCTATCAAATCTATGAGTCCCTGGAGTAGAAGAGGAATCTCAGTACTCCATTTATTATTCAGTGAGTTGACAGAGCCTTACCCCTTTGATGTTTTGTTGGCCAAAGAAAATCGGAGTCCATGCCCAGTTGAGGGCCAGTTGAGTTCCATAAGCAAGGAGTGGTAGTTTCGCGTCGCCGGTAAAGCCACCACCATCTCGCCATACTAAGTACGAGGCGTATCCCATTCCAGAGTACAACGACGTCCACATGGGGGCAAATATCCAGTTCGGCGGCCGAAATGACGGGAAGTTCAAGTGATGATACCAGCTACGGATGTGTTTCCTGGTAATCTGACCATTCACGAAACCTCCAACATTGGGCAATAGAACGGCTCCAGCGATTTTCACCAAATCGGAAGGCATCTTTCTCGTCAGAGTAGATTGTACGTGCTGTGGGCAAAGTGAATTTTAATAAATCAAATATTCCGAACGTGTTATCACATTTTTACTTGTTAAAGTTGATTTATTCAGTTTAACGTCGTCTTATCGTCGTTTTTTCTAAGCGAGTGCTTTCTATTTCACTTGTTCTATGGTTTTATGTTCGGAGTATCAATTTTTTTTTTGTACCGGGTTGGGGGATAACAAGATGACAGGTGATAAAAGAAAATGTTGCTGCAACATCAAATGTCAAATAAAATTTGTATATTTTATTCTTGTCTAATTAATTTGACTAGCTGTAATTGTATTTTAGAATTATTTTCCTATATTATGTGCAATTTCGTTTATTTTTGTTCAAAATAAATTTATTGCAAAAAAATGCTCAATTTACTAAGCTGATAGCACAATGAAATGTCATTAAAAATGACAGCATGTATGTATAACTGCTAAACCCTTTGGCCATTACGTAAGTGTATACTTTTCTATTTCGATGTGTAGAATTGGTTAAAATGATACAAATAATATCAGAAAATGAGCAGCACAAGGAAATGTCAATTGTGATATTAGCAAATGCAACAACCAATTTCATTAACGTTGACGATAGAATAGCATTATCGACTTTGATTGCATTTCTGCGTGCCGAATGCTAGTAATAACCCTGAAATGATCATTGGTTTTGTTTAAAAAAACGTATTTTAATTATTGTTATATAATTACTGGAACCACACCACACGGATAGAGTGTAGAGTATAATTGTTGGACTGGATTTTATGTAACCTCAGCAAATGTAACAACCAATCACATTAAAACGTAATAAGATGTGCAGCGCAACACCGCATTATCGACATTCACTCCATTTCTTGCAAGTTATAATCTCGGTGTGTTCATTTGCTTTTGGCTGAAAAATATGCGTTATCGATTTCCAGCTTCATTTTCGTTTGCTCTACGCCGTTTATGTTTCCAAGCAGACAATTTTTTCCCACCGAAACCCAATGAAAGAAGCTGATTATCAAATGCAACAACCGAGTACAACTTCATCCCAACTGCATTATCGACCATTAAACCCACTTCCGCTTGTCAGCTACTCATTATACCTCCCTATGGCAACCGTTTGTTTTGTTTGAATACAAGAAAAGCAGAAAACATATTTTTCATATCGAAATCCGCCGGCATGACTCTCTACTTCGACTCGAAAGTACAATTTTTAGATTCAGATGCTGTGAGTACCATCGGGAGTTGGCATCCGAACGAACCAATCTTCGCAGTTGCATCGTACAGCCAGGATCGTGGGGGTTCCGTGACTATATTCGATGACTCAGTAAGTTCCCAGCAACCATACGACTATGTACACATCACTTATGTATATCATTTTAGGGTGAACCGCTCCGGGACATATCTTATCCCGTTCATCCAATCTCCCAAGCTACAGCCCTTGGTTGGCATCCGGAGAGGCGACTATTGGCTACAGGTTGGGAGAATGGTGAATTGCACGTGTGGTTCGATGGACACCGCGAGTTTGCCAGTGTCCAGGGACCACACAAGTCTCCCATTATCCTACTCGAATTCAGCGAGAAAGGTGGACGTATGGTGACGGCTGATTCTATGGGGCTTCTCACCGGCTGGAGATGCGATGGGCAGTATCAATTCTTGACGATGTTTTCACATGATCTGAGAGACGTTTTGTTGAATGTGACATTCCGCAAGTCGGTCGAGAGCCCAGTCCGGACGGAGTTAACGAATCTTGCAAAGGCCGCTGTTGCTGGTGATGAGAACGCCTTGGATACCCTAACCCATTGGAGGCCGCGCACTGCAGCGAGGAACCTGACACACTCGGGAGTCAATGATAACCACTGTTTCTATGTGGGAACCCAATCGGGACTTATATTCTATTTGAATCAAGGTGGAACGTGTTCGGAGGTTTTGAAGAACAACACCATCCCAATAACCCAGATCCTGTGGCATCCTAAGAGGTGGTTTCTCAATGATTGCGTGCCATCCAATGAATTATGACTTTGTTTTGCAGAGATGCGATCGTGTGTCTCATGGAGGACATGACAGTGGCTCACTTCCTTGCCGAGTCCACAGGGACTCTAACAGAGCTCGATCGCGTCAAGCTTAGTGGCAAAATTCCGGGAAACAACGGCGCAATTTCTTGGGCAGGCAACTGCTTAGCTATCATCACTGGTGAACTACGAATATCTTTGTAAATGAACTCAATCCACATGGTGCTTTGGTTTTCAGGCGATTTCTCAGTCCGAGTATGGGACATCGATACGAGCGACAATTTCCTGCTCAAAATGGATTTGCCCAGTTCAGGTAAGCCCGAATTCCGTCATATCGTCCATATCCTGTAATTGTTCTCCAATTTGTTTCGCCGATCAACTGGAAAACTGCATTTGAACCACCGGATTACATCCGCTCCGTCACACCATATAGCCATCACATCGCCAAGCTCAACCTCGCCATCAACAGGTGGACTGGCGGCTACCGATTCCACATCCACCGGGTCAAGCAGCTACATACAGAAATACCAGAAACCCCATCACTCCCAGCACCAGCGTCACCATAGTCAATCCGTGAACGAGGTGTTCACCTGCATCGCCTACTGTTGCGACAATCAGACATTGTGCGCCGGCACCAACCAGGGCAACATGTACACCTGGAAGCGAACTGTTAATTACTTTGTCAATGCACCGGAAAATTCGTGGCAATTGAACAACATATCAACCGTTCGTGGCGCAATCAAGCAATGCTTCTGGGGCGTGAACGAGATGGCCAAGCCATGCATCATGATTAATTGCATATCAAACGTCTACGTGTTGAAGGTGCGTTGTCTCTTGAGTACAGAAAGCGGATGTGGGAATTTGTCTTTTGTTTTAGGAGCAACCGTTGATTTCGTGCCACACGCGGGACATGTGGGCCGTGCAACGTAGCGCTAATCAGATCTACCTGGAGCACTCGGGCGGCAAATCGACTATTGTGCATGCCGAGATCCCGATCACAACCCTCGCGCTGTCCGAACATCATTTAGTGTTGAGTAATGGTCGCACCATTGTTGCATACAGGATTGGTAAGATTGCTCTGGAGACACCATCGTCGACAGACAGTAGCAGTGTGGTCGCGTCGAAATTGGATTCGGAAGAAGGATTAACCATACGAGTGATGCAAACGTTCAATTGCGAATGCTTGGCGCTGTTCATGCATGACCAGAATATATTCTGTCTCACGTCGGCAGACGTGAAGATCTTCTCGATTGGCGGAGTCATCCTTAATGAGATTCAGTCCAACGACAGCGAGGGTAAGTACAGACGGGACACAGTCGTTATGAGTATACCAACTGCCGTTCACAGGCAAAGTCATCGGCTGCAACTTGACCAGTCATTATCTGACCATCTTCACCATGAACGGTTACATCAAGATATTCGATGTGACACGCCACGACCCCAAGCCACTGATTCATCCCAAGTCGGGCTATGACTTATTCGAGAACTTTGGCGAGGTAATCTTGGCCAAGTGCAACGCTACGGGCACGCACTTAGCTGTCATCATTGCCAACGAGAGTCTCGTGCCTGACGGACGCTTGTACTGCTGGGATTTCGAACGGGACATAATGAGAAATTTCGATTTCATGAGCCACTCCGAGCAATCCGTGTCAAGGTAAGACGCACTCTCGGCACACAATCAACATACCGTCTCTCATGCATTCTTTGTCCAGATTGCCAATAATTTTCTTCTGGGATACCGATGACAGTCGTTTGTTGGCCGTCGAAGCACGTTCAATCGCTCAGCAAGCCCAGCACCACAAACGATGGAAACAACAACAGAGCGACAAGGAAAAATCACCAACAAACGACACGAATGGGAAGGAGGCATCACCATCTCAGGCAAAGACCAACGCCAGCACGTTGGACCACAACGAGACACAAGCGATTGTTATGTTCCCCGCTGCAGATAAATGCTCCCTTAAAGTGTTGGAGTCGGTTAATCTAGCATCTGGAGAGCAATTAGTCAATTTGTGTGCACCGAATGTGGTACGTACTGGCTATGGTCTGCGTCGTGTGTCTGTGCATTTGTCCCCAGTCGGCCTGGGGGAGGAAGATTAATCGCATAGTCATTACCATTGTATCCTCTCCACTTTGTGGCTCTGTCTTTCAGATAACTTTAGACATTAGTGTGGTGAAGAAGCGCTCCCTGCAGGACTTTATCGGTCTCGAGAATTGCGATGAGAATACCCGGAAAATGGTTTTGAATTTCAGTTTGAACGTCGCCGAAGGTAACATGGATTTGGCCTATCGGTAAGCGTTCTTTAATTGTCTTGTTCCATGCATCTCATAATGTTCGTTTCAGATGCATCCGTTCGATACAGTCGGAAGTCGTGTGGACCAATTTGGCAAAGATGTGCGTTCAAACCGGACGATTGGATGTGGCCAAAGTGTGCTTGGGTCATTTGAAGAAAGCCCGGTCGGTGAGGGCGATCCGTCAAGCGATGGAGGATGATGATCTGGAAAAGGATGCCAAGGTGGCCGTGTTGGCAGTCGAGCTGGGAATGATTGATGAGGCGCAGGAGTTGTACAAGCGATGTGGTCGGTTGGATTTGCTCAACAAACTCTTGCAGAATTGCGGTTCAATTGACGATGTCAGTGGTATTCAATCAATTGTTTCGGATTGTGTTCATGGTGTTGGCTTGCTTCCAGGCTGTGGCGGTGGCAGAGAAGGGAGACAGGGTGCATCTCAAGAACACATACTTTCAGAAGGGCGAGCAGCTGAGGGAAAAGGGTGACATCAATGGAGCAATTGAATTCTATGAAAAAAGTCAGAATCCCGTGCAGAACATCACTCAAATGCTCTTGGATCATCCGGCTATCATGAAGGTAAGAAGTGAGCATTGCTGTTGCAAGCTATCATCTTTCATTTGGTTTTGTTAGAAATACATGCAATCCGCGAAGGATCCCAAGATGCTGAAGTGGTGGGGACAGTATATCGAAAGCACGGGCGACATGGATGGCGCTTTTAGTGTCTACCAGAAAGCCGAGGACTGGTTTTCCCAGGTATTCACTTATAATCACTTTTTGGACGGATTTTATATTACCCAAGTCGTAGGTGAAGATCCTCTGCTACTTGGGCCAGATCTCTAAGGCCGATACCATCGCTCGTCAGTCGGGAGACCGAGCAGCTTGTTACCACCTGGCCCGGCACTACGAAAATATAGGCAAGCATCAGGAAGCGATACAGTTCTACACTCGCGCTCAAACCTACTCTAATGCCATTCGCATCTGCAAGGAGAACGACATGCAGGATGAGCTTTGGACAGTAGCAAACGCCGCCCGTCAGCGAGAGAAGGCTACCGCTGCCGCTTATTTCGAAGAAGTCGGATCGTATAAAAGATCGGTCGAGTTATACCATCGATCGGGAATGCTTCACAAAGCCTTAGAGATGGCTTTCGCCTCTGAACAACCGGATATTCTCCAAGTGATCGCATCGGAATTGACTCCTGAATCCGATCCCGAGTTGATCAATCGATGTGCGGAGTTCTTCACTAGCATCGAACAGCACCAGAAAGCAGTTCAGCTGTTGGCCAAGACCAAACAGCTCGAGCGTGCCATACGAATATGTCACGAGAAGGGTGTTCCGATCACTGAAACCCTTGCGGAGATGTTGACCCCGGCGAAGACAGAGTTGGATGACGAGACCCGTTCGCGGATTCTCATTCAACTCGGCGAACTGCTCCAAGAACAGGGTGACTACCATGCGGCGACGAAAAAATTCACTCAAGCCGGTGATAAGATCCGAGGCATGAAGAGCTTACTCAAATCAGGCGACACTGATAAGATCGTGTTCTTCGCGAACATGTCGCGGCAACGGGAGGTATATATCATGGCAGCCAACTACCTGCAAGCTCTCAACTGGCAGAGTGACCAGAAGATCTTGAAGAATATTGTCACGTTCTATTCGAAGGGACAGGCCTTTGATTCACTGGCGAACTTCTACGCCACTTGTGCTCAGGTGGAAATTGATGAGTTCCGCGACTACGAGAAGGCTCTTAAAGCTATGCATGAAGCGGCCAAATGCTTAGTCAAGGTTCCACATTCACAGAGAGCATCGGATAATCTGCAAAAAACCATCGTGGAGGTCAAATACGTGCTGGACATCCAGGCTGCTCTAGAGAATGGCGAGAATCAGACCGTGATTGCAGGATGCAGGAATATGTTGAGTAAGTCATATCCATGGACTCTGTGGATGGTGTATACGACGAGACTGTGCTTTTTTTTTTCAGTTAAACCGGAAATACCACCGATTCGACATTCGGATATACTGGCCATGCTCGTGCAGGCTTTGACCAACACGAAGCAGTATCTAGAGGCGGTAGGAGCGCTGCGAGAACTTGCTTTGAAGGATTCGACCTGGAGCAGCCGGGGACTGGTCGAGCAAACGACCGTGCAGAAGTTGGCGGACGAATGTAATTTGGATTTCAATGCAATTTGGGATTCAGGACGACGCACAATTGATCCGGAGGATGAGGACAACGACGAAGAGGAAATTCAGGAGGATCTTCATTAGGCCTTGAAGCAAGATTTATTTTCTTTCGTTTGTTTGTCACTTGTTGAAGCCAGAAATAAAGTTAATGGATCCTTGTGATGAGCGGGAATTTTAATTTGGGACCGATTTAAGGAAGCATATGATGACCAGGTAGGACTAGATGAGCAATTTTATCGGCGGAGGTAGAAAGTAGAGTTTTTTTTCTGGCCATAAGTGCTTTTGGGATGATCAGTACTCATTTCGGCGAACACAAAACAACTACAATATAACAAGAGGGCAGGCCGTGTGCCGATCAATTTTTTTGAAAAAAAAATATATCATAGTTCAGCGTTAGGTCCAAATTGGGTGCAGCCTCACATTCTCCAAAAGAAACAAAAATTGGCACGCCTATCTTAGATCCTCTTCTGCATCTGACCTTTCTAATTACATGCCGTCCTACACTAAATTTGCACAGCCATGTGAATCACTCTATCTCCGGTACCTGAAAAGAATGCAATCCTCCCTTATCTCTGACCCCAAGTGATTCTTCCACTTCATTAGTACAAAAAGAAAAACCGAGAGCTACCCCGCTACATTTAATTTACACAATAACTCTTCCAACGAACCCGAAGTAGTCGCCAACTTCTTTGCTCATTTCCTCAGCCAATCATTCACCGACCAGGATCTTCAACCTGATCACGACTATTTTCGATATTGGAAAGACTGCTCCCAGACGTCTCTTGTTTCACTGAACATAACTCCCGACCTAATCGCTGAAAAAATACGCAACTTAAAGGACGACTACTCTCCCGGTTCCGACTGTCTGCCTGCCATAGTATTAAAAAAGTGGGCGAACTATCTTATTTTACCCCTTACCGCTCTATTTCAAAGCTCTATCTCTCAAAGACTCTTTCCTAAGCTTTGGAAATATGCTTATATTATTCAAGTCCACAGAAAAGGACTGAAAAATGATGCGTCCAACTATCGTACCATTGCCAAGCTCTCATGCATACCCAAACTTGTCGAGAGCATCGTTTATGATGCACTATTCTTTCACTGCAAACCCATATTTTCTCCTAACCAACAAAAAAAGGTCCAAATCTAGTCGAGTTTGTTTCACAATGTTGTGTGCACTCGAAGCTGGCAAAGAAGTAGACGTTGTCACCACTGACTTCAGCAAAGCCTTTGACAAATTGTCTCACCAAATTATTCTCCTCAAGTTCACTGCCCTCGGTTTCTCTCCCGGTTTTATCTCATGGATCAAATCTTATCTTGAAGATCGTCAGTATAACGTTATCTTCAGATCTTCTATCTCTGATCCAATTAATGCTACCTCCGGTGTCCCGCAAGGTAGTCATCTCGGCCCACTGATATTTATTCTAACCATTAATGATGTTGACAGTGTTATACTCGTACGCTCTCCATATACTCGTACGCTGATGATATGAAAATATTTAAAAACATATCGTCCCCTGTTGACTCCTGCTCTCTCCAATTGGACCTTAACAGGTTCACTATTTGGTGTCAAAAAAACCATCTCGAGCTCAATGCCAGTAAATGCCAAACCATCACTTACTCCGGCAAGCGCTCTTCCTCACCACCCAGAACCTACATTATTCGTAATGAAACCGTTCCCCCTGTCAACTTCTTGCTTGATCTAGGGGTTATTTGTGACCGTGAACTCAACTTCCGCCTCCATATCGACAACATTATCAAACGTGCTAACTCTGCTCTCGGTTTCGTGAAACGTTGGTCCAAAGAATTCTCGAATCCTTACGTTACGAAATCATTATACATCACTTTCGTGAGGCCCCTTCTCGAACATGCTAGCCAAGTCTGGTCCTCCTCTTACGAATCCCATACTACGCGTATTGAAGCCATTCAACGCAGGTTTATCTGTTTTGCCTTTCGTGGCCTTCCCTGGGCCGACCCCCTTAATTTACCACCTTATACAGATCGCCTAAAATTAATCAACCTCCAATCCCTTAAAGAACGACGTGATGTTGCAGATATTCTATTTATTCACGACCTTCTCAGCGGTAACATCGACAGCCCCTCATTATTGCACATGATTCCCCTTAACACCAACCCACGTAACCTTCGGTCCACGCCCTTTTTCCGTATATACACTCACCGCACAAATTATGGCTACCACGAACCAATGTCCAGAATGCTTCGCAAAGCTAACACCAATCTTTTCGACCCAAAAAGTCCAGCCTTAGAATTGCCCTATACCACAACCCTTCACACTCTCCTTAATCGTTTCCACCCTGCCACCGTGTTAATAAATTATAGTTAAGTTAGAGTTTTTTGTTAAGGCTTGCATTAAGCTAATAAAGTGCCCCTATGGGGACATCAAACCTTGTCCAAGTGAGCATTGGTCCATATTTAAGTTTTTCGCCTAATAAGTGGCTGGTGCGAGTACATTTGACTAACCAACTGATGTTCATACACTAGTGGGCGCTCCCATGAATAAGAGCAGCTGAGCTACGGCTAATCGAATAAGTTGAGGTGAGGCTTTAGTTTTTTATAGTTTATAATCCGTGCAGGTTCAAGAGTGTACACTCTTATGGTGTTTATCACACAACCTGGACGGGGTGCAGATGGTTTGTGTCGAAGATGTAAGTTCACTACTCTCCGGGGGTGGTTATCCTCGATAGCATTTGAGAGATTCGACTGAATTTGCGTTGGTTGTAGTTCACAGTAACTCTTTTGTTTCTATGTCATTAAGGTGTTATATTGGAAATGCACACACAGAGTATGAATTTTGAGGTGATCTTATGCTGCGAGTATTAGGCCTTCGTCAGCACTTTTTGATCATCACTCATTCACAGCTGATGTTGTTCCACAGTTTTTCCGTACAGGAATTGTTCTTAACTATGGACGAACTTGAACTACAGACCTTCGAGTCTACAGTCGGTGATGATTACCATTGCACCACGACCACCCCTTATTCAAGGATAAATGTGGTCCAAGGAGGACCGGATCGTGATTCTTTTGCTCAAAACGAGGGCCTCCGAAAAGATGATCAGTATTTTCGGCGGTCCAAGTTATTAAATCTAATCTGGTTTTTCTCCTGTACTCTTTGAGAAGCCCAGAAAGCTAAGTTCTTGAAATTGTATTTCACAGAGCTTCTTCGAAACGAAATTTGCAGTTCGTGCTTAATTTCCTTCAGCTTTTTAACAGGGTCACAACAATTTTGTATTTTAACGCAAGCGCATCTGATATGTCAATATCAAAAAATCCACCAAGGCTTACAATTTATCATATGAAGCTTACGAACGAGCAAGAATCAATGGTCGCAACATTAACAGCGCTTACTGCAAATTTAAGTCATATTAATTTTCCGACCAGACTTGCTGTGAATGCTTGAGTCAACATATTGACTATTGAATGCTGTTTGGGCTAGGAGGCAATGCACTGGCTCAAAATTCAAAAATATAACAACGGTAAGTGCTTCAGGTCAAAATGAGCCAAATCAGTTCACGCATTAGCGCGTATTTCGCGAAAAGATCTTACCCACAATCTTAATAAATAAAATTAATTCCAGAATTGAAGCCTTTTTAAAACTGGGCTCTGCAAAGATTTGAAGAAATTCCAGAATTTCATCGAAAAATCATTTCAGCAACTAAGCTCATTTCTGACTTTGCCAATAAGTGCATTAATTGAGAGCAACAAGTTCAAGAGACTGTATTGTATACATAAAAAGTAATCGTGCAGCACCCAAACCTTCTCAAATTTACCTTGGATGTAACCAATTAAGAGATCCGTATACACTTTCCGGACAAGCCAATAATTGTAATAATTTTTTGTCCATTTCTTCAGCCAAAAGTTCATCGACCCGATCATGACTATAATCAGTATGTAAAAGACTGCCCCCAGACTTTCTAAATATAAACACTACCATAGCCACCGTTACATAAAGGGCGATTACTTGTCCGACTGTTTCTATATACCCTGCATTTACAGACAGGACATTTGTGTCATCGAAAAACTTGGAAGTACAGACAATAACTCAGAAGTATTGATAATAATCAAAATTCTAATATCTCGATATTCTAGAAAGAACGTACTTCTTTTCCAAAATTCTTTACAAATTTAATAGTGTACAGTATTTATAAAAAATAAATTAATTTTGATTTCCCAATATGATAGTGCCACTTGTTGTACATATCTATATTTTTCGCACAGTAAACGTCCGATGAATCCTCCTTTTTTTTGAAATTATGTCGTAAACCCTGTTTGGCATTGAACTTACTAATTTTTGAATTGTTTTTTCTAATTTTTTGCCAACACTCCGTAATTGCGCTCTTAAGCTCAAGAACGTTGTTAAATTCCGTCCATCAGCAAACACCAGTCTTGCTAATATGTTCCATAAGTTTTCGATTGGGTTCAAGTCTGGCGAACGTGCTGACCATGACATAATTGGCATATCTCTGTTGGAAAACCACTTTTTAGACTTCAGTTAAACTTGACTTCAGTAACAGTTAACAAACGTTAAGATACATAATAATCCTGCCAAGCCTTTGGCTTGTCTGCAGGAATTTTAGTAAATTCATTGTTATGTACAAATTTTTGTTACAAGTTTTGCAAATGCATTCATTTACATACCAATGTTATTTATGTGAATCAGTATTTAAATGATATATTTTGGGGTTCAAACTGGGATTAACGGAACTATACAAGAAATACACATGGATGGATCAGCATCTTTATAGATTTCTTAACAATGTGTTTTGTGAATAAAATATTTTTTTATTAATGTTTTTCTTTTTGGAATATGGCGAATATATAGAAGATTTGTTGGCAGCTCATTCAGGATCATTGGAATTAGTGAAGGGAATGAATATTTGCCATAGTTGTTGTAGAATTTGGTGGTTTTGTATCTTCCTTCTGTATTTCTTCGGGTGTTGTACGTATGGTCGATTTCTGTTCTGAAGCTGTTGTCGTTATAAAATTCGTTAATGACACTTGATTTAAATATACCTTCGATGTCTAAGAGCTCGAGTTGGTTGCTTATCGTTGCACTGCTCATGTGGTAGTTGATATTTTTCTTTCTTGCCATAATTTTAAGCAAATAGTTTTGGCTTGTTTGAAGTTTATTGCAATATGTGGATGTTCCCCATGCTGTAATTCCATGACGGATGTAGGATTCACTTAACGCGAGGTATGCCTGTTTTAGGACATCATAATTGCAGCAGTAACTTAAGTGTTGAAGCATGTATGAGGTTTTGCGAAGTTTTCGTTGAAGTTGCTGGATGTGTTGGTGCCATTTGAGATTGAGTCAACTACATATTATACTAAGGTACTTAAAACTGTTAACCACCTCAATGAAGGTTTCGCATTTGTCATTAGGTGTATCGCTGGCGTTAGTATGGAAGCATTGGGTATTATGAAGTTTAATTCGGATGTCATGATGCAGAAAATGGGGTGGTTTTATGTGCATTATTTTTGTTTTCTCCGCATTAATTGTGAGCCCATTATCATGTGACCACCGTATAATGACATCTAGTTCAGATTGCATAATTTTTACAGCGGCATCGATATCTCTGTGCGACACAAGGATTGTCGTGTCATCTGCGTACGCGAAAACTGTGCTCTTTTTCAATGATTTTATTAATCCGTTGGCATAGGAGAGGTCCCAGTTTTGAGCCCTGAGGTGTACCATGCGTGGTTTCCACTTCGTGACTTAAGGTATTGTCAATTTTTACGCGGTATGTGCGAAATTTCAAATAATTTTTACCCATTCTAAACATTGTCCCCGAATTCCCGCTTTCTCTAGACTTTGAATTATCCTTTCATGTGACAGTGTATCGAAGGCCTTACTGAAATCAATAAAAAGAACTAGGGTATGATGATTTTTGCTTAAGCTTCGGTTAAGTGTGCTAGCGAAATAACCTGGAAGTTGGTTGATGTTTTTCCCTCTTTGAAACCCATACTGCCTCGGTTCAATTATTTTATATTTTTCAAAAAAATTGTTTCAATCTCCTAGTTACAATTTCTTCTAAGATTTTTTCGATAACCGGTAAGATTGCAATTGGCCGATAGTTATTGAAATCTGACTTTACTCCTTTTTTGTACACTGGTCGAACTAGGGATACTTTCAGATATTTTGGAATAGTCGTTTCCTCGAGACTAGCGTTTATTAATTTCGTTATTACGGGTGCTAGCAGTTGAGCGTTATTTTTTAAGTCTTTTGGTCGTATCCCGTCATTGTCCGGACCCTTATTTGCATCTAAGCTCTTTATGATGTTATATACTTCCAGCTCGTTTGTCCTTTCTAAGAACAAGGAGTTTTGGGTAGCACTTTCGTTAGTATTTAATGTTTCTATGTGGCAATCATGTAATATTTTATTTATATTCTCGTCAAAACTATAAGCAAATTTGTTTGTTAGGACATCCGTTTCTTCGTTTTTAAAGTTTTTTTGTATTGTGTCATCCAAGTTGTCAGTTTTTTTCCCAATATGTATCTCTTTTATAGTTTGCCAAATTTTCTTAATATTGTTTTTGTTTTCCGAGAATTTATTTTTGAAAAACGAGTTTTTGGCATTGAGCAATTTTTTATTGACTATATTTTTATATGTTTTGTACTCTCTTTCCCTTGCTTTGTCTTTAGGTTTCGATAGCCAGTTTTTGTATAATTTGTCTCTTTTTTTGCAACAGTTGATTAATTCTTCATTCATCCATGGATTCGGTAATCTTTCTTTCCTTTGTTTTGGGACTATTGCCGATTCTGTGTATATTGTTTCGAACAAACTTCGCAGTTTGTTATAAATTTCATTAACATTTTGGAGATTAAGAATTTCATCCCAATTTATGCCGTTCGAAAGAATATTTACCCTATGATTGCTTATAGTCTTTCGTTTTTCTTTCTCTTGGTTTTGAGATTTCTCCGTACCATTTCTTATGGGTTCCAATCCCAGCATGAGTGAATAGTGGTCTGAGATGTTGGTTTGCACTACAGCTGCCTGAACGTTGTTTTTACTCCGAATGAACATATGATCGATGTTCGTACTTGTTTCTGCATTAATGTCTACTCTCGTGCTCTCATTATTCGTGTTTACCATACCACTAGACGCCATCATTTCTAGGTATTCTCTTACGCTATTTGTACCTCTGTTGCTGCGTTCGGCGTCGTGCAAGTTTATATTCATGTCGCCTACGATCACCGTGTCTCTCAATTTTTCCATTTTACTGAGAAATTGCTCCATTTCTTTGATAAAAGCTCTTGGTTTGGAGGACGGTGGGCGGTAAATGGCAAGTAGTGAGATTGGTCGTTCCTTTGTGTGGATTTTAACGAAGAAAAAGCCGCCACGGGAATTGGAGCATTATCCTATTGAAATTCCATGAAATGTTGGTCCAGTTTTTCGAGAAATGGTATAAGGCTTTCCTTGAACATGTCTTGGTACTTCTCCGTATTCATCCTGTTAGGAACAATAGCTAAACGTTATGTTCCATGCCAACTGAAGGTGCTCCATACTATTACACTACCTCCTATACACTGACTTTTGGAGAACTAAATTTCTTCTTTTTTTAAATCATGCCAATAGTGTGCCCATCCGTCCGATCCGTCGGTTTGAACTTTTTTTCATTACTCCACACAACTTTTCTCCATTCTTCATCAAAGGTCATGTGCTTTCGAGCTCAGGCCAATCTGGTCGTCCTATGCTTGTAGTAAGAAGTGATTGCGACTTCATTCTTTTCGATTGCAGCCAAGCGGACGCCTTTACAAATCTGTGAACCGTGAACTTGGCGGCTTTTATTCCTGGACACACCGAATACTGTTTGAGAAATTAAAATGCGTACTTTCTGATGATTAGTTAATGCCGGCGGATGTTGAATGACGTGAGGGGAACGATTTAACTGCCTTCCAATTTCATTAGATTTGCCACTTTTCAACAATTCAATTATTTGACCTCATCCTATCTTGACAATGTCTACCCAATCGCGAAATGATCGACACTGATCCAGAACAATTCATCACTATTCATATAGCCACAGACTACGCATTGTAAAACATATCAAAATTTTACCGCTAGAGAAAGAAAACAGCTGCAGTCGGAGTTTGGGTCTTTATGGGACACTAAATTTGTGTGGGTATGCCTAAATGACTGCAAATAAAATTAATACTTCGAAATAGGTGGAATTATGAGTATATTTTATATTTTAGTATGCTTCGAAGAACTGAGTAATTTTTTCCCTAAATACTTTTGTCGCATTATTTACACAGAACATTTGGAGGATGGCACTATCATTTTGGGATGCACCTTGCAATAATGCGAATATTTGATCTATTTATAGATTTTCTGGGCTTAAAACTTGAATGATAAGAACATTATTAAACAGTTAAGGGGTTAACAAGCACGGGAAACGACGCTTCGAAGACTTAAGGCCCCGGCCCATAGAATCTGTTGATCCGTCACTCCATTGCTTTCAACTGAGAGCAAAGTAGAATATATGTATACATTCTAATGGGAGGTGGCCCATAGCCGACGGATGTACGAGTATGAACTTCAACGGACAAAGTAGAGCTACTTTCTACTTTTTGATCCGTTGACAGTTCATACATTCACATATTGGAGCTTACACATTTACATTTTGGGGTTCACGCATTCACGAATTGAGAGTAAGCACGTTCATTGGTGGATGCATTGAGAGAATGTTTGACATTTCAAAGTACGATTCGGTTGGTGAAGGTCGTTTAGTGTGCGAAAACTGAAAATTATTCTCGGAAAAAAAATATTATAAAATGTTCGAGGAAAAACTGATTGAGGCGATCAAAGGCCATCCGTGCCATCCATTTTATAACTCAGATGAACGCCACCAATCAATAAATGTCATCGACAAATTGTCAATGGACTGACGGGTTCTATGGGCCGATGCTTGCCTGCTCTATCCGCCAACACGTTTGCTCTCAGTTGAAATCAACCGAGTGGCGTATCAACGGATTCTATGGGCCAGGGCCTTTATGCCTCTATAGAAGCTCCGTTATATGGATCCATTTTCGAATGAAGTAGGCAAATTATGCAGAAATCCTACTTGTGAACCATTACCAGCTTAAATAATCAACACATGAGACCAACGTGGACTCACATGAATTTGGCCGCGTGAGATCAACGTGGTCTCACAGTAGTTTTATAAACATTTAACTCCGTTGTACTGTATTTCACTCTATTTCACTGCTAGAGGCCGCGTGAGGCCAATGTGTCACCGCAAAAGATTAACTGTACAATATGATGAAGAACAAGAAAAACTATACTACATGCTACATGTTTGCTAAAAAAAAACAGCTCGGCCAGTGGGACCGGTTTTTCGGATTACATGGTGGCACTTAACAGGCAGTTTGTCCGTGCTGGAAGCTTTATTAGACTTCAGCTTCCACATGGCTATTTTAACCTCGTCTAAGTCGGCAATCTTCTCACAAGCGCATGCCCCTTTCTGAGCCTTAACACTTTTTTTTTGTGTAAAAAAATCATGACTTTGTTCATTTATTTTCAGCACTCAGAAGGCAAAAGTCTGATGCTCCCTATATGTGAGGAGTGTTTCAATAAGGGCGGGTAGATGTTGAAATGGAATAAATTTAGCTGTGTATGAGCAAAAACTTTTTTTTTTTATACTTATGCTTACGAGCACGCCATGGCTTCTTGCTTGGCACGAATCCGAGTGTTCCAATATTCAATGACTCTTCCGCATAAATCCAGCTGAGTTTGAGCGATGGTCTGTGTTATGTTCACCTTAAGGACATCGTCTAGCGAGATCAAACCGCATAACTTTGGTGGTTAATTCACATCACCTCTTATAGAGATTACCTGAGCCTCAAATAGTTCATGTAGAATGTTAATCATGGAGTCCGCTGTGTGGCACGTAATGCCTTCCTGCTGGAACCACATGTCATCTAGGTTCATATGGTCCAATTTGGGCCATAAAAAATTGGATATAATCATTCTGTATCGCTCGCTATTGACGGTGATCACCGCACCAACGTCGTTTTCGAATATGTACGTTCATTTTTGAGTATGTATTGTCACCTGGTGAAACTAGTGTGAGTTGCTGCAATTTTGCTTGCTTACACAGCCATTCATCCAAAAATTCACCTCGTCGCTGAAATTGGGGTCCTCTTCCAAACGTTCCAAAGCAGTCAGCGAATAAACGGCTTTATCTATGGTCATTGACTTTGAGCTTGTGGGTTAGTTGGATCTTCTACGGGTGTATGCCGAAGTCCCGACGAAAAACTCTTCAAGTTGAAGTCCGCGAAAGTCCGAGTTCTTGTGCACGGCGAGTAATCGACGCGTTCTGTTGTACACTTTCATATACCGCGGCGATGTTCTAGGCCGATCTTGTGTTCCTTTGGTGTACAATGTTGGCTGATTGATAACCGAACCGGTTGTCTCAAATTTGGCCACCAAACGTTGAAGAGTCGATTGTGAAAGGCCGCCACGTCTACCGTAAAATCGGTGCAACGTTTGCACTAACGAACACTCATTTTGATAATAAAATTTTATCATTTGGACATTGGGCATCGGTAACTGAACAATAAACAACAGATTTGGCCAATGTCACCAAAACAATATGGCTGCCACAGGCCACCAAAATCTATCCGCGCCAATTAAAAACTCTTTATAGGCCGACATCTTCATTGTGAAGCAGAGTGGTTGTGCATAGTCTCAATTCCTGTGAGTTCGAAATGAACACAATAATTTCACCCTTCACGAAGTGAATGTTCGCTATTTCAATGCCATTTGCCAGTATGTATCGATCCGCATTTATTATTTAACACAACAGTTGAATGCTGGATAATAGCACGAATTTCAGAATGAAACCTTTTGTTGTATTATTCTTTATAAAAAAAGTCAAGATAAAATTGTTTCCCCTCTGGCAAAGATTTTTGAACTCTCAGCAACGTGGTAAAGAGTGGTCCAAAAACACCCACTCGATGTGGTTATTCTATACCTCTATTTATACCTTTAAGTTTTTTCAAGTTTTTTAAGCATTTTCAATTATTAGAACTTCGGACTATAAATCCTTGCACTATTGTCGGATATTCTCTTTGAGAGCTTCCAGAGTCTATGACTGGACTTCATAGACCTGCGACTTTAAAAAAACCTCCAAGAAATAATTTTTAAGCGGTCTGGGGATCTTCTCTGTCTGTCTAAATTGCCAAAACAAAATATTAAGCAGCCCGGAAATGAATACTTCTAAATGTTTTCAGCCTTATTCATCACATTGCGGCAGTAAAAACTCGTTAATTATGTTCAGTCAGAAGCAGCTACAGCAGCCGGGCTATCCAAAGCGATCTCGACAAAAATGGAGTTGGATATCAGCTCTGGCGTAAATGGCTTACCATGCATGAGTGGATGTAATAGAGATTTTAAGAGTTCTAGGATAGCTCATTTTCGTTCAGATGGAAATGTTCCTCAACGCTCGTGACGAATTTGGACCAAAAGTCGTTCAATTTATCGATGAGTTTCAGGACAGCAAGAGCGTAGTCTATACACAATTGACGGTCTGCAAAGAGGAGCTGATAGACTTTAAAAGGCAACATCTTCACGTTCTCCAAAATGCCCTGCGGAGACGAACGTAAATTGCCGAATTGCGTAGCACATCGTCTGGTCGACGTTGACGGCTTATCCTCTTAATTTGCCTATTTTTTAAATCATTTACTTTAGTGATCTAATAGCTTCTCTTCACCATTCAATAGCGTTCGCGGACGATTAAATTGCGTATAGATCAGGTCCATTGATCGACGTCATTGCTATTCTGTAGCGTGACTAGGGTGAAATTAGCAGTCAATTCAGAAATCAGAATCTCTTGATGTTCTCTGTCCAGAGCCTCTCGGCACAGTAGACAAAATTGGCACAGGTTCTCAATTTTTGGACCGGACAGGCGAAACAAAGTGTAGTCAGATACCTTGATATCTGACTATGCAATATCTATATTTTGGCAAATATGTAGATGCTACTCTGGCAAGAGCTCGGGCCGGACTCTACTCGTATCTGACGAAATTTCTGTTTCATAGCAGTCAACTTGATTCCAAGGTGAAGGTAATCTGCTATATGGCCTTGATCAGGCCCATGATTGCCTATGGATGTTCCGTCTGGTTCAATGTAAGAGCCAATGGAATCGGCTATTTGAAAGACATTGCCTCAGGAATTGTTTCGGGTTACATAGGACACCCGAATCTGATTATACGAAATCTTACCCGAATGAGGATTTTATGGGTGGATAAGTTTCTGATAAAGCTAATTCCACGTTACGCTGCAAGAGCAATGGTTTTGCCTAATAACCCGAACTACGGGGCTTACTTGCGGAACAGCTAATCTTCCATGTAGCTCGCAATTCCGAGGACGGTTCCTCTACGAACCTGATGTCGAGTCCGAGCGTCTCAGGTTAAACAGATCGATTTCACGCCGAGATTGAGAAGACGTTGGTATCTTTGTTTCCTATAGCCTCGTCAAGGCAAAGGCACCAGAACGTCAAGGGCAAGATATGGGAGGTTAGGGTAGGTTAGGGTAGGTTAGGGTAGGTTAGGTTAGGTTAGGGTAGGTTAGGGTAAGTTAAGGTAGTTAGGGTGGAGGGTAGGTTTAGTTCAGTTTTAATTAAAATAAAATTAAAATGAAGAAAAATCATTTAGCCTTTTAGCTACCCATGTTATGACAACATATGTAGATATGTTATTTACAACAGAAAAGGTTTGTAACGTTTCGGAAATGTTAAGCTGTCTTGCTCCTTCCTAGCAGCTGGCAAGGTCTTCTAGTCCGCAATTATCGATTCTAATTTTAGGTACAAAATGTAATAAATAAATCTGATTCACACATTTATTCAGGTTTTAGCTGCAAAAGTCCTTAATTAGGTCATCATAGCAGGAATACTTATGCATGGAAGTAATACCTTGTTATTGAAATCAGGATTCATAATTCCCTCAAAATGTATCATTAATTATAAATTCCTCGTCCGTGTTCCATAATATTTCATTAATTATCGTAATTAATATCTCATTAGCATCAGATACTTATGATAGAATATTCCGAATTAAAAATCATTTCGCAACCCTTCCCGAATAGCTTCGAGCTACTTTTTTCACATAAAAAGATTTCATCGAAGCACACGCACCAAGGTATTAAATAGTGCCTCTATCGAGTTCCCATAGGGATCTACTCGCGACCACTAAAGCTTCATCATTTTGGGCCAGCGATGCCATGGAAGCTTTTCTCTCCTTGTTAACCATAAATTGCGTGTAAAGGAAACAATTTCGCAAAGAAAACAATAAATTTACCTTAAATTTCCGGTGAAAAGTGATTACAAGGAGCTGCTTTCTCGAGACCTCACGCCTTCGTAGAGTTCGTGCATGCTTGTCGGCAATAGAACAGTCACAAGAGCCGGCGAAAAAAAAACTCAACGATGGCCAAAGCACTATCGCTGTGGCATACTGTTGTCTTCGTACTCAAATTGTGACTTCGCAGGGTAAGAGAATTTCAAGAGTGGGTGGAAGACAAAAAAAAATGGAAATAAGGATCCACTCGACTAATAGAAGCGCTTCGTTTGCTCGAAGCTCGTTTCGCTTCTCGCTCGGCGGACGTTTGTTAATTTTTCCTGCGGGACTTTTCAATTTGCTTAGTCCGTCAACGGCGGTGCCGCCTTTTGATTGCTTAAACAGACCGCATTCTCTATCGATGTGGGATGAATAGAAGCCAGGGTGCTTGTAGTGTGAAGCGGATATGCGGACAGTTAAGCTAGAAAAAGCCAGGATGTTGAAATATGAGTTTGGAAACTTTCCAAACGCTGCTGTTGCCCTTTCGCAAGCCGATACTCTTGCTTGTTCCATGATATTTTTTTCCTTTTCTTAGTTTTTCTCCATTTTCCTCGTTTGCTACGCTTTGCACTGAGTTTTAGTTTTATTTCTCTTCGTCTTGGGTTACTCATCCGACGTAAGTAGTAAACGGGAAGGAACAACGGGCTAACAGATGGCATGTGGGGATTCCGACGATACTTCGTACGAACTGGCATGAACCTCTCGCATCAATTCTATAAGATGATTGAAGGCTTTTTAGTTATTTGCTTGGTTGTGGTTTTTCTTTATGTTTGCCGGATCAAGTGGGGGCCTTGCCTAACATGAGAGTCAAACTGCTTGCGGGACTCGGGCGGTGCTAAGGTGGCTTGTCTTACAAGTTGTTAACTGCTAAAGGATTTTCTTTAAGCAGAAAGTTTCCTTTTTTTCTTGGCTAACACTTGAACGTCTGACAGGGGTACGACATGGAAATTACTTGTTTTTAATCCTTAATTTTTTGTTGTTGTTATTCTTGAAGTTCGTTTAAGGGAATAATGGGTGTAATAGGCTTGAGTGGGGGGTGGAATGAAATTGTGTGGAATAAGTTTCTTGTAACATGTTGGTAGTAAGCAAAGATGATTTTCTTTAAGGATAAAAGTTTTCGGTTTTCCAACGTAGAGCTCAACTGGGGACAAAGTTTCTTGCTCTTCTAAATGTTGTCTAGCTGCCAACTGAGCAGGGTATCGATATCAAAGGGTAGGGCCTCTAGGCTTTGTAATTTGCTATCATAACACTTGAAGAATATTTAAGAATTTCTCTTTAAAGGGTAAAAAAATTAAAGGACCGTTCATTATCACTGAAGAAAGGGATTTTTAATTAAGCGTGCCTTAAATCTTAAATTGAATAAAAAGAGCTGTGCGTGAGATATGACAAAAATCTTAATTGTAGATAATACGAAAATGATATCATTTAAATGGTCTCAAAGGTCAATTTTGTATGACTTTCTTGAATAAGTTGGGCTGGATCTAATCATAGGTTTGAATGATGTAGGTTGGTTGCCATAAAGTAGCGACTTAAAGTGATTCCAGAGAAAAAAAAATGTAAGGGTGTTACATAGCATGATTTTCATCGTCTTTTATGGAAGGAACACTTTCTGTATTACATGTTACATAGGTCTATGTCATCTGTGTCTATGGCCACAATTAATTTTTTTTTGTTTTTTTCTACATCTATTTAAAAAGAGGAATGCTTCTGGCGGGACAAAGCAGTCCTTAATGATATAAATTGTTGCCCAGAAGCCTCAGGCTATTGACAGAAGTCATTGCCCTGTGAATCAGTTTGATCAGAAAATTATCTCTCCGTACAATCTTGGCTCTATTGTATATGACCTCGTTCGGGTGAAATTTCGGGAGTCTTATGTAGCCCGAGACAAGTCCTAAGACATTGTCTCTCAAACACCTGAATCCTTTCCATTAAGCTGGCTCTCACATTCAACCACACGGGACATCCATAGGCAACCATGTAGCAGATTACCTTCACCCTGGAATCAAGTTGGCTGCTGCTGTGGTTGTTGTTGCTGCTGCTTTGGCTGTTGTTGTTGCTGCTGTTTCTGCTTCTGCTATTTCTGCTGCTGCAATTGTTGTTGTTGCTGCTTTTGTTGAGGGGCGGCTGATACCTGCTCTACCTCTCTTTTTGTTGTTGTTGTTGCTGTCCAGCTACTTCGGACGTCGATGGTGATCGCGCTCCTTTTCTCGCTTCGACCAGCAGCTTTTCGGTCGAAGTAGTGAGGGTTGACCCTTCTGCGCCTTTTGATGACGGCGGTCGGTGTTGCGGAATCGGAAGATAAATCCGTCGGACGAACGGGTCTTTCCCCGCCGTCTCCCCACATGTATTCACGCTACTGCTGCTACTACTGTTAGTAGCAGAAAGTACACGAAAAAAAACGCGAAAAACAATTTCTTCCCAAATGGGGATTTGAATTGCCTATCTTCGGATTATGAGTCCGGCTCTTTACCACCGTGCTACTTTTCGATTTGGGAGTACTTTGTCTACTTTTTGTTCTTTGTTTTGTTTTCTATTATGAACAAGCCGAAACACTAACTTCTACCACGCTGGTCTGTGATCAACTCAGTGAGGCCACAATAAGTCAGTTGTTATTGTCTTCCTATAATTCTGATCGTTATTCGCGGTCTGGCCATTCTTGTTTCGGACTACTTCCACACAGCAGTAAGATGCTCCGAATATATTGGAGACTCTTGTTACTGCTGTGGTTTACTCTGGTCCCAAAAAACGTTTTTTTTCCAAAATTTAAGTTCATATCCAACTGCTCTAGAGTTAAATTACCAAAGACACGACGAGTTCGGTGATCGTATCAGCTCCTGTTGCCGATTGGACCTTATATGGATGCATGTGTAAGTTTTTTCGCATAATTCATCATCTTAAGGTCGCAGCGTCAACGTCTTATGCGTAACGAGAAATCGAGAGGTCTTTAGTCACACTTTTAGCAACAGCAACAATCTTCTCGATTATCAGCGCGTTTAAGCGTTGAACAGAGAGTGATCGTTCAGCAACCGAAGCGCTTTCCCTAAAATTGTCGATAGATAATTTGTTGAACTGTTCATTCGGTTGGAAGATCATTTTGGCCTTAAATATTTCATAGCTTACGAAAAGAAAAAAAAAAACAGAACACGAATTTTTATGATACAATTTAAAAACTTCGATAGATTGTTGATACGATAAAATGCAAATATCGAATAAAAACAGGGTTAAAACATCAGAGCAATGAGCTGTCAAAGTCATGATATAGCTATTAAATTCATTACATTTGTCAGATTTCTATATTTTTTAGGGACCATGCTTAGCTTCAACCTTAAACTAGAAACTAGAAATCCGTTTTCGTAGTTTCAGTAACATCAGTTTTTGTCGATCTGCACAACAATAGTTAAAATCACTAAATGGCGCCTTTGTTCTCCTGGGTTGGAGTCAGCTGAACTTTGACCCCATTATACCACCCTCTGGGGTCAGACCTACCTACACACCAAACCTCAGCTCTCTAGGTCAACGGGTGTTTCCGTGAAGTGGCCACATGTTGGGGGTGATAGCTCTTTAGTATATTTAGAAGCAGAAAGGCCTTCTTGCATTCATATTAAGACAATGCTTTGCAAATGCTTACAATACTCTGTTGGGAAAAAAAAACTCAACGAAATCTATGTTTTTTTTTTTTTTTGTTTTAGGCTTCTACTATCTGTTGAAGCACTCAGATACAAATACTGGTCCATTGTACTACCAGACAGACAAATTGTTTTTATTGTATTTTCCCCGTTATCCGGAGAAAAGTGAGGAGGGGCTTCAGTGATGTAGAGCTAAGAGATTCGGCACCCACCACGTCGGCCCCAAGAGTGCGCCACCGTGCGCGAGTGAAGGCGGGACTGTCGCAGAGAAAGTGTTTTGCTGCATCATCCTCCTCGCAACATGCAGCACAGGTAGGAGTCTCATTGATGCCAAGCACGTAGAGATGCTTGGCAAAAGTGTAATGACCCGTAATGACGCCCGTAAGCCTTCTGCAATCATTTCTCCTTAAGGATAAGAAAAATGTTGCGGACTTCTTGCAGACGTCAGGGCGTACGCGCTTAGTCATCCTGCATCCTGGATATTCCCTCCATCTACGATTGTGTGCATTAAAGACCCGGTCATTGATATCTGATTTGCCCGTGGAAGCAGGTAGACCTAAGGCGGGTTCAGGTCCTGAGAAACTCTCCTCTGAGCCCCTTCTAGCGAGTTCATCAGAGATCTCGTTTCCGGGATTCCAGAGTGACCTGGGACCCATACAAGCCTAAGTGAATTTAGTCTTCTGACTTTGTTCAAAAAGGTCTTGAGTTCATGCACTAATTTGGAGTTGGATAGAGGGTTGGACACAGCTTTGAGTGCAGCTTGGCTGTCACTGCAAACGCGTATGTGGTGGAGGGGAAAAACTCCACCTGTGTTTCACAACATGGTGCATGGCCATTAGGATTGCGTAAATCTCCGATTGAAAGACAGACGCATATTTTCCTAACGAGAAGTGCAGTCGAATGTTTTCGCGCTCAAAGGAAACTCCAGCGCCGGATCCCTGCCTAGTCCTGAAGCCATCTGTGAAAATGCGAAGACATTCCATTCCAGGTTCAGTGCCTGGCCAAAACCAGTCCTGACGCCATGGAAATGTGACTGTGAAATTACAGCGCAGTAGGACGGCAGGTGTCATTGCGTCAGAAGGCATATATATGAGACAGGGGTCATAGGATGTTTCTTGCGCAAGTACACTTTCACTCCAATGCGAGTTGTACCAAAGACCATTTCTCTTTAGGCTAGAAATGGCTTTCAGTGCACACCCTCTGATATATGTATATGTCAAGGGGTGGAAGATTCATCATAGCATCTAGAGCAGCTCCCGGTGTGCTGGGGAAAGCCCCCGTGCAGCTGAGACAGACCGCTCTTTGGAGTTTGGTGAATGAAGCCACAGCGTGTTTGCGTGTTAGCCTGTTCCGCCAAATACCCGATGCATATGAGATTATCGGTCTTATATTGCCGTGTAGATCCAAAGGACCTTTTTCGGCGATAAGCTGCATGTTATGCCAAAGGCACCTTTGCATTGCCGAAAAGATGACAGCACTTTGGTGGTTTTGTACTCAACATGCTTTGACCAAAGAAGCTTGCTATCTAGGATGATTCCAAGGTACTTAACTTCATTGGATATCGGGATGGGAATGCTTTTTAGCACCAGCTGAGTAATGCCCGTATTTTCCCTCATTCTCGTGAAGAGAAAGACATCAGTCTTAAGAGGATTAACCGACAGCCCATTTCTCGTGCACTAGTCTTCGATCACATCTAGCGCCGCCTGCGCTTTGAGATAGACAGTCGCTAAACATGAGCCGACAGAGAGAATAGCAACATCATCCGCATAAGTCTGGACATAGATTCCAGAGGCATTGACAGCATCGAGCAGAGAGTCGACCACCATGCACCATAACAGCGGACACAAGACGACGCCGTGCGGCCCCTGTTTACTCCAGACTTGACACATTGTTCGAGGCCTGATGCACAAGCATTGCTTTGATCCACAAAACCAGAACTTCATCTACGCCATGTCGTCTAGCAGCAGAAATCTATGTTGCTTACTCTTTTAAAATATACCAAAACTTGTTTGCGTAAGGTATAATACATAAATATGTAGCCTTGGTGCTACATTTTGTCATAGGCTTTACATTACTTAACTTTGAGTCGTTACTGTCCTCATAACGATTTCAGTGCTTTCCTCGCAATCGATAATAATTATAAGCTTTATAGTTTCACTTAGACCTTATTTGTGGCAACCTCGGCAACGGACGTTAGTGATGAATACGACATTTTATATCCAAAAAATATTTCATATGAGATTCAACGTAGCATCAGTACACCTAGGTAGTTTGATTAACTTGCTGTGCACCCTAGCCTCCTTATTTTCATAAGTCAGAGTTCGGTTCAAAGAGTTCTTCCGCGAACGGCTCAAAATAAGTATTATGGCTACTTTTTGCGAACATAAGAGTAGAGAGAGAGGTGGTCGCACTCCCATAGGGAACAGGGGCGACGAATTTTTTTAAGGTAATTTCAACGGGATGCATTGATTTCAATGGATGTTGGAAACGTCCCAGTTCCATTGGAAAGGAGACTAGAATAAATATCATAAAAATAATCGAACATCGACGTCTTTGCGGGAATGTTAATATTTGCAAATACAGGAAGGGATGCAGTCAATTTCGTGCTAATGTTGTAGTTGTCGGGCGCGTTCCGTGTTTACCTATGTATCAAAGGAAGGAGAAACCCACTTTACAGTTTGCAGAAGTTTGATTTTCACTGAAACATTAGACGTTTACGAGATGGAGCAAGCGAAAACTCTTTCTATAAATAGATATACAAGTTTTGAGCTACCAGATATCGCCATAAATCAGACAAGAAACAAACTTGAAGCTAGCGTTCGTCCGCGCTTATCGAAATCAAAACTAGAAATTTACGAAACAGTAATCGTAGAGAGAGAGCCTCTGGTGCTGTTCGAATCCCGACAACATCAACGCCATCGGCGTTTGCGGCTTCTCTCCTTGAAAAAAGCTTTTTGGCTCTCACCGTTCGTAACCGGCATTAAACTGTAGGTCCCGTCCATTTGTATGAAAACCAAATCGCGCACAACATAAGTGAATGAGAGAAGCTTGGTTCATGAACTGTAATGCTATCTAATAATAATAATCGTATAAAGAACATTATGAAATCAAGTATAGGCTCTTGGAATGTACGAAGCCTGCACAGACTGGGTGCCTTGAGAAGAGTACTCAACGAAAATGGATCTCATAGCAGCATAAGAAATTCGACTTTTAAACACAATAATTGTTAAGGATGGCTATTCTTGATATTGGATACCCATAATTTTGGAACAGGATTCTTTATCACCAACAAAGTTGTGCGGAATATAAAGGACATAGTAAATGTAGGAGACAATGTACAATACAATAAATGACTTGAAAACAAAGGTCGAATCTTAATTGACAGAAGAAGAAGACAGGCAGTGTACACAATAAAGTTGAAAGACTCGCCTATCCAGTGAAAATACTAGGACGTATTTGACTAGCTAGATGGCATTGTAACTTACGACGAAGTAAGATAGGTAGAAGCAGTGTGGTCAGCAATAAAAAGTATTGTACAAGAAGTAGCCAAAAATATGGCAAACCTTCCTTGGTTCGATGAGGAATACGAAAAATAAAAGAAGCTCTTAAAAGCTTCCAAGACTTCAAGCCTATCAAGTTTTCTTCGGAATAAAAACCGACAACGGCGAAAAAAACAGTTTGCTAAGATTCATGAAGAATGTTCGCCTGGAAACACGACGGCAATATAGACGCTGTATGAAAAGGATACCAGGCCAGATCAGAATTTATATGAAACGATAAAGGGGAGATCGTTTCCGACAATAAAAGGAGGTAAACTGCTTAATGTATACAGAGAGCAACAAAACATCAAGGAAGTGAAATGAGCAATCCATGGGCCTTAGAATAACAAGGTCGCAGAAATCGACCTAATGAAGAAAACATGCTGGAGAGGAATCAACAGAGAAGTTACATGGGCCCATCACACCTACATGGAACGATGAGTCTATTCCCGAAGAATGGAAAAAATTAGGTATCACTATGGAAAAAAAAGGAGGAACAAATAAAAAAAAAATAGAATTCCAGGAAAGAGTCCACAAATTATTTTTAGATTTTAAAAAAGCGTAGGGCTCTATAAACCGATCGACACCATATCATGTCCTTATAAGGTTGGAAAATTTGGTCTTTGAAAACAAAACAAAATCTGTTACGGAAAATAGCACGAAAATAGGACACGTAGAATGAGTGGATGAATAATCAAGAGAATACTAAGTGGAAAACCGGACGGAAAAAGATCGGCCGAAAGAACGCCATAGATGGGAGGACAAGCTAGAAGGAGAATGAACCTAGAATAAATTGAACAGAACAACGAAACGTGGAAGGAACACATTTCCGAACGAGAGGCTTGACGAGGAGCTGCCAACGAATTTCTGAACTCTCGAGTTTCAGTTAAGTGATAATATTAATAATAATATTAATTATTGTATTACCCACAAACTTCTTTTTAAAAAACGACCGATTAAAGCTCTAGAATCCCCACGTAGAGATATTTGAATTTTTTTTAATTTGAAAAGTTATCGATCGTATTATACAATCTCTTTTTTTGCTGACAGCAGGCTAAATAAATATTTACCGTTATGTTTGAGGCATATCAATCAGAAAAACAAAGAACAAAATTCGAGCAAATCAGTCTTATATAACTTGTGGTAATGTACAATTCAGCAAATCATGAGCTCAGTCCCTAAAGAAATCATATTCGAGAACGTGCGGTAAAGTCCTTTCTTGTTCTTCAAAACACAAGTCCTCTCAACCCTAATCACCTAACGTAATTCTATGCTAACTGCTTCCGTTTTTTGTCACTTCAGTACATCCTCGAATCGTGTACCAGCGCTAAGCACCCAGCACATTCCCTGTTGAAGAATTTACGATCAATTTATGGTTTGTGATGTTCACAACCACCTATTTCATATTTATATAAACTGTGAGCTATTTTAAACCAAATAAGGTTTCACCAGCTTCCCACTTTTTATTCTCGAGATATGTGACATAGGAAAAAGTTGACTACAACCTTGCCCTAACGCTTTTAAAAAATAAACGGCTAATATGTTTTTTTTGTAAATCATATCACGAGTTCACTATGCGATTAAGAGTCAAATGAAATTGTCTTGGAGTCGATATAATTACTTGTTCTAGAGATACGCGAAACGAAAACGGTTCAGTCCGATATCAGTTGCAATTAAGCTGATTCCCATAATCCAGTAAGCATCATATGACGCCGTGGCATAGGCTCCGTCAAAATCAAATCATGGAAAAGTCATTGATTTGTTCAAGAGGAAAATATTGCGTTCCCCATTAATATGTATGAAATCCGACAGAAAATATTAAATATGGAATATGGATCGTAACAGTAACGTTAGCCTAGTTAGGTATCCTTGGTCTTATGACTAATGGGCAGCTTATATATCGAACTATGGGTATCATAGCTCTGGTCTGGAGACCCTAGTCTGAAATTAAAGTGACACACGTATGTACGAGTAGGTGAATGGGGCCTTAGCCAACTTTGCATGTATCACTGAAAATCGCTGGTTAGAGAGCTTATCTTAAGCTCTCATTTTAATTTAATTTTGAAATAATGACATTTTCTTCATTAATATATGCTCAGAAGTCAAGTTATCAATAAACAGAAGGTTTCGCTATAAAGGTTCAGCTAGAAATGTTATGAGGTCCAGTTTTTTTGGGCAAAGACTCCAATTCTAAATAGAAAGTAGCGGAGACGTTGCGCGCTCAGAGATATACCAACAGTGAATAGAACATCTGTTTGACATGTACCCACTATAAGGCTTTCAACAAAAGCGTTCATAGCACTACATTAAGTACGTACTAGCAGCATGGTAATAGCCAACAGTCTCGACGTTTATTGGTTATTTCTTTGGAAAAAGAAATGCAAATTTCCTTATGAAGTCACGACGCCAATATGAATGAAGTATCCTGAAACATCATTGGAAGCATGTTGGTGCATATGTAATATACTCTAATGTCCTCCACAACGGCACACATGTCAAACCTGAAGCACATTTTTCAGGAAACGCATTTGGAGCACGATACATCGCTCGCATATTGTATCATGTAATTAGGGATCAACCATCTTGGAACCACCATAAGCTCTTGGAACAATATTAAGTTCTTCCTTAGGAATTACATTCCCAGGTTGATGGCTCGCAGGAGATAGTGCCATGTGTGCTGTAAGGATAATTTGTCGTCTTCAGAGCACTGTTGTGACCTCATATGGCGGGTAACTCATTACCTCCGTTCTCTTGTGCCGTGGAAATAAGTTATTTTCAAAGCACAGTGATTGTTATCCACTTCCTGGTTGCAAGAGGTTTGCAGGATTATATATTCAACGCAATGGAGAGTAGAGCACGTACGTTTCAGGGAACTTAACCTCTTTATGTGTGTTTCAACTTGTCAGGCAATAACTTTGGAACATCTTCTTAAATGAGCTTCCCTGCTCGTGCCCCTTAATATTTACAGGTCCATCTCAATTTGTAGTTCTCTGCTCTCGGCCATATGTGGGTTGGTGGTTAAGAAACATTTGATTTTGCAAAACTTAATTGGAAATTACAGAAAAGATAAATAGCAACTGATTCTTGTCAGATGGCTATGCACCGCTTTGGAGTTAATAAAGCGCTTTTTCGGGGCGCAATTTAAACCGCCTGAAAACGGACATTGCATACTGATGGGTTTCGTACTGAGTGATAGACTCATTCCAGGCCCCTAATAGTGTTATGAATATCCAAAGAGGCGCCATGAGAAAGGAGAGGCGATGCCATTAAAAATAAATGGAAGTCATCAATAACATCGCCAAGCACCAGGGCCCCTATCGCTAGAGAGGGAACTAGCTCGTCTGTTGTCCGGGATGCATACGCGACGACGACCTGATGAAAAGAGCGGAAAGAAAAGGCAAGAGAATGAGTAAACACAGGCGGATCTAGCAATTTCATTACATACGAGAATCCTCCTCTAAACTATTGTTGGAGAATCGGCTTTCAACGACCGAACTCGTATCAGGTTGCCGTACTGCCCACTAACACATGTCCGTTGAACGATCCTTTCAGGTGTCATCCGGAAAAGAGTTTTACAACAACGTATAGGAAGGAGTCGCCTGAAGTTAATTACTGTCCGCTTTTCAGACAGTTACGTCTCTTGATGGAAGAACGAAGCGTTGTCGTGGAACAACGAACACAAACTATGGAGGTAGATTTGGGATGATTGCTTTCCTTGTAAAGAAAAAAGAGGTTGGTTGAACTATAATGAGCGAATTGCATAATGTGGAAATGGCATATTGACGGTATGCATTTTGACCTACATTGTGGGGCATCAAAAACAGCTGCGGAAAAATTTGATGGACGTTAGCAAGGAACATTAAGTGGGAAACTATAATATCGACGCAAACAATATGCCTCGATCGCCGTCAGAGGAACGTCCTGGGAATATTAAAATGGACTAACATGCCCGTGCATCTCCAATATATTTCAGGATGTCGAAGTGAAATAGCAGCTCGTGAAACCTATCTTGAAAAAGCGTTGAAGCACAGACAATATACCGAAATATGCTAGGTCTGAATTGACGGAAACCTTATGCCAACTATCAAGTTGTTCTGAAACCCGCGAGAGGCTGTCTAAAAGGGGCATTACAGGACGTATGTGTAACTTCCTTTTAATTTTGGTACCTACTCATTTTCTGACTCTCTGAAGACGATGTCCGTGAAGGAGTCACCTCAAATGCACCTGATGTGCTAGGTCTAGATTGGCAACAGCTCTGTGCATAGTTCTCAGGTCTCGAAACGAGTTCTGAAAGCCTAGGGAAGCTGTCCGCACAACGCACTACGGGGCGTATAAGTAATTTTTTTCCAATTTTTGTACCTGCTCCCATTTGACTCTCCGAAGGCGATCTCCCTGAGAGAGT
The DNA here is from genome assembly GCA_958301585.1 of Merodon equestris. NCBI lineage: Eukaryota > Metazoa > Arthropoda > Insecta > Diptera > Syrphidae > Merodon > Merodon equestris. The sequence goes on along the minus strand of OY284415.1, from coordinate 9,768,616 downwards.
TACTTCAAATGCATTCGAATATGTTAGGTCTGGATTGCCGGCAGCCCTATGTAAAAGTTTCAAGTCGCGAAACGAGCTCTGAAAGCCAAAAGAAGCTGTCCGCAAAACGCACTTTGGGGCGTATACGTACTTTTTTATCAATTTGAGTACCTGCTCCCTTTCTGACTTTCTGAAGACGATTTTCCTGAAAGAGTTACTTCAAATGCATTTGATTATGTTAGGTCTGGATTAGCGGCAGCCCTGTGTAAAAGTTTCAAGCCATGAAACGAGCTCTGGAAGTCGAGGGAAGCTGTCCCCAAAACGCACTAGGGGGAGTGTACGTAATTTATTTTTCCAATTTGGTACCTGCTCCCTTTCTGACTCTCTGAAGACGATGTCCGTGAAGGAGACACCTCAAATGCACCTGATGAATTAGGCCTAGATTGGCGGCAGCTCTGTGTAAAAGTTTCAAGCCATGAAATGAGCTCTGCAAGCCGAGGGAAGCTGTCCGCAAACGCACTGCGGGGCGTATACGTAATTTTTTCTAATTTTGGGACCTGCTTCCTTTCTGACTCTCTGAAGACGATGTCCGTGAAGGAGTCACCTCAAATGCACCTGATGTGCTAGGTCTAGGTTGGCAACAGCTCTGTGAATAGTTTTCAGGTCTCGAAACGGGTTTTGAAAGCCGAGGGAAGCTGTCCGCAAAACGCACTACGGGCGTATACGTATTTTTTTCCCAATTTTGGTATCTGCTCCCTTTCTGACTCTCCGAAGGCGATCTCCCTGAGAGAGTTAGTTCAAATGCATTCGAATATGTTAGGTCTGGATTGCCGGCAGCCCTATGTAAAAGTTTCAAGTCGCGAAACGAGCTCTGAAAGCCAAGAGAAGCTGTCCGCAAAACGCACTATGGGGCGTATACGTACTTTTTATCAATTTTAGTACCTGCTCCCTTTCTGACTTTCTGAAGACGATTTTCCTGAAAGAGTTACTTCAAATGCATTTGATTATGTTAGGTCTGGATTAGCGGCAGCCCTGTGTAAAAGTTTCAAGCCATGAAACGAGCTCTGGAAGCCGAGGGAAGCTGTCCCCAAAACGCACTACGGGGCGTATACGTAATTTATTTCTCCAATTTGGTACCTGCTCCCTTTCTGACTCTCTGAAGACGATGTCCGTGAAGGAGACACCTCAAATGCACCTGATGAATTAGGCCTAGATGGGCGGCAGCTCTGTGTATAGTTTTCAGGTCTCGAAACGAGTTCTGAAAGCCGAGGGAAGCTGTCCGCAAAACGCACTACGGGCGTATACGTATTTTTTTCCAATTTTGGGACCTGCATCCTTTCTGACTCTCAGAAGATGATGTTCGTGAAGGAGACACCTCAAATGCACCTGATGAATTAGGCCTAGATTGCCGGTAGCTCTGTGCATAGTTTTCAGGTCTCGAAACGAGTTCTGAAAGCCGAGGGAAGCTGTCCGCACAACGCACTACGGGGCGTATACGTAATTTTTTTCCAATTTTGGTACCTGCTCCCTTTCTGACTCTCCGAAGGCGATCTCCCTGAGAGAGTTACTTCAAATGCATTCGAATATGTTAGGTCTGGATTTCCGGCAGCCCTATATAATAGTTTCAAGCCGCGAAACGAGCTCTGCAAGCCGAGGGAAGCTGTCCGCAAAACGCACTATGGGGCGTATACGTATGGACATCTTTGGTACCTACTGTGTACAAACAAAAAATTGTTACTTACGTCAATTGACATGCTATCGGCTTGAAAGCGGTTCGGCGACTTGTTCCAGTTAGTTTGTGAATACATTTGGAAATTCATTGCGAATTATGGATTCATTTGTGTACGCTGAAATCTCAATGATATAGCTTAAGCTATGCAAAAAATTTCGTTTGTCGTTTTGTCCGATATTAATTGAAAATTAAAAAAAAGATGAATACGTTCTACGACACCTACTGTATGGCACCCTTGTGGAATTGGGCCCTTCAGGAGAGAAGCTTCAAGGCTTTTAGGGATTGAGCGTACTCTATATGCTTATAATTGCTTATGTAAACTATTTAGGAAGTTGCTTTTAATTATGCTTCTACAGCAACAAAACGTGCTGCATTGCACTTCACGAATGTCCGTTACTTATGCACACACATTTGCAGACAGCTTCCCGCAAACTTATTGCATTACCTGACTAGTAGAAATTTAACTACACAATTGCACAAAGTGCAATAAAAACTCCGTCCAAACAACACCGATAAAAACGCACAAGCCACTACTTCTACGTCGTCCTTAGCCATTAGAAAGGATCCAACACCATCGTCTTACAACACTTCTAATGACTGAAAATCCACTTTATGGTTGTACCCCCATTTTGAAGTTTAGTCATTCTGCAACTGCAACTGACCGCATGCAGAGTGTGTTTCACTGTCATTGCCTGATTGCTGCCTTCCTTACCCCTGCCGTCCAGCTAACCACATTTACCTAACAAATGACTTTATAATGGATGCATAATAGCTGTTTGTGAGATGACCCGAAGCGCGGTCAGGAAAACATGAAAACGAGTCCGGATAACTCGGACAAGAGAGAAAAAAAAAAGTGAAAACCCTCCGAGCTCTTCAGCCGGCCTAAGCCAAAATGCGCTGCTGCGATGAATGAAAAGAATGTCCCTTCGGGAGGAATGTGCTAAAAATGCATTTTTCTCATTATAAATTCCTGCTGGGGCATTGATGGTCCTTTCGTCCTCGTTCCTACGTACATCCATGCTTCGCACGAATCCGTCTGCCTTGGTGATTATTTTCCAAGAGTAGCCTTCGAGGGGAACGCTGGAGATTCTATTAAATCCTTGATGGGTGGCTGGTTCTATTAAATTTTTGCGAAGAAATTTGTAGCAAAATCAGATAGAGTGTGTGCTCCTTAATAGGTTTAAAGAGTTTATCCGGATTATCGGGAATCACTTAAACTAATGTGTTTCGATTCTGAATCCCCTGTGCTATGATTTAGGGATGAGTTTGAGAGCACGTGGAGTGGCTGAGATATGGATAACTGCGACCGGAAATTGATTGTGAACAGCTATTAGTTGAGAGAGGCTTTTGGGAATTTTTTTCGACATATCGGAGAAAGTTTGTAATTTTTTTTGAAGAAAAACGGTAAATGTCGGCTGTTGGGGTGCTGCACTTTGTAAGAGTTACCCACCTCAATAGGGTCGCTTTGTATTCGAGTTCAATAGAATCGTTTAATGAGTCCTTCGCAAACGAAGTATTTTCGGGATCTTGGGTTGGTTCCCAGTAGAATCGTACCCTAGATATTTGATAGCCCAGTAGAGTTTGTTAGGTTCTTAGAGAAATTTCGACGATTCAGCCTAGTGGCCTAAAAACTAGGCTGTCACCGGGAAACCGATATTTTCACTTTCGTTATCATTTTTCCCTTGTCAAAAAGTCTTTGAAGTAAAATACCTCAGAATAAATTACAGTCTTTGGCAAGCTAAATGGTCCTGCTCTAGTATAAATCTTGACCAGCTTATTTACAAACAAGCCAGAACCAATTCAGTTGCCAAAACAATCTTTAACAGATACCCCACAATAGAACACTCAGTAGGGCCCAACTGCTATGAATCCTTCCATACCCCGCTCGTCATCCAAATGACAGTCGCCTCGCGACGTACAGTGTGCTCCTCAGCGTAACCAGATAGAAATGGCCAGTTCTCCTCTCGGTGTGCACCCCAAATCGTTCCTGCAAGTTTGAACAGCACAATTCCAGAACAAACAGCACATAGTTCAGGCATTCGTATCCGAAATACGACAACCTCCGGTCCGTTGAGTACGTAAAGTACTCTAGCGTCGTCCGGTGACTACAAACAATACGCCCTGATGCCCACATTAAATCGTCTGTCTTGACTCATTCGTCAAACTGAATACTCACTTGATGGTCGAAAAGTAGATGCACAATATGTTTCCGGCCATCGTCCTCCATTGGGATAGAAGTCCGCGTGACCGGAATTGATCGACACACCCAATATCCCGTCGGTCGTATGAATGACCTGAACAAATCGTCCGTCACTCTCGTCCAGGCGAGACTCGGTGTCGATATCTACCGGCACCGTAAACATTGATGCGGCCGGATCGAATCCAATTATATGGTATGATTATATAGCATGAGCTCCCAAACTGTACCCGGTCAGAATGATATTGCTGCGGTCGAACAATCCGATTTCCTCGAGCGGGTCTATTACTGATGCTACTGCGAATCCTACGTGTCAGGCGGCGCTCCTGCAATTTCCTTGCGCCAGAGCGCTCCAATTCACCACGCACGGTGCATGCATTAATGTTCATTCCACTCCACCGGTAGCGGGTGGAAGTGTGAAAAAATTGGATTAGCTGTCAAAATATCACTCACTCCTTACTACTCGTACATTCAGCATCCAGCTGTTATTGCGGCGGTGAAACTCCCAGCCATAAACCAGAATACGAGCCGGTAGTCAAGAGTCCTTGCAAGAGTAGAGTAGTGTCGTTGGGGCGATTTGTGAAAATTCGATTTCGGCCTCTATAAGAGGAAGAAGTTCAAATTAAGTTGTGGAGTTTTGACATTTTCCGAACTTATACTGTCTTGCAATGACGTAGGATCCCATGGTGGATTGTATTGGCTGCGGGGATGCGACGGTCGAAGGCGTTTGTTAACCAAAGATACCAGGCGTATGGAACTGCGTCGTTGTGTATAATATGAAGCAGGACCTGGTAGAGCATTTCAACTACGCTCGACTGAATGATGTGCCCAAAAGCGTTGTTTCCGAAGCGCAGTAGTTCATGAGCAGGGCACATATGTTTACACAAATGGTGCGTGGATGATTGCATGTGGGTGCAGTACGTCGATGACTGTGCATGGGATTGCTATTGCTCAATGCAAATATTGGACTGGTGTTCCATTGAGGAGGTTGGAAAGCTGCTGTGCAATTTGGAATCAAATTATTAATTTTTCTGTAGCAAAATCATATGGATGGAGAATTTGTGCTTTAGTTATCACTCAACTGTAATACTGATGGAAATTTGGGGAGTAAAATTCAGGATTTCGAGAAAATATTAAATTTTGTATGCAGATCTGCATGCAGAAGTTCATTAAGGCATGTAAAAAAATATAAAAATTTCCTTATTTTGGTGAAAGGATAATAAAAATAAAAGTCATAGACACGGATGTCTGCATGCAGAAACTGCGAATATTCTCCTGCAGGGCCTGAATTGTTCGAGGACTGACTTGAGGTATCCTCACAAGAAAAGGTCGTATAGTGTGAGGTCCGGAGAGCGCGGGGGCCAGGGTATGGCTCCAAACTTTTTTGATAAATTTTTTCGGAAAAATAGCTCGAGATCCTAGTCATATGCGGTGTAGCACCGTCTCATTGAAATAGGGTTCTGTTGTTGTGCCCGGGGAACAACTGCAGTTGCGGCAACAGAAACTCGTTCATCATTCAGCAATACACGACATCAATGACTGTCTCTTGTTAGTTAAAAAGACAAGGGCCAATTATCCCTCGAGCAGAAATGGCACACCATACCGTCGTTTTGGGGGAACGTAAATGTTTATAATGGCGTTTTCTAGGATTGTTTTGGCATTATTGTAACGAGCTTTCTGGGCTGGGGTATACTCGCTGGGCCAGGATTTGTTCTGTGACACCGACAGACGTGCTAGTGGTTTGCGCACTACGCTGTCCCTCTGGGTTGAGACACGTTCGGGACACTCGGTCGTAGTGGTGCCTTGTCACCTCGTAGCTGTCGCGTTGATCGCACCCAGTCAGTTTCCTTATGGGTGAGAACCCGAGTCCGGATCCCGACTGGTGATCGGTTGTCAGGAACAGTGTGAGGCCGAGACTGTCTGGGTAAGAACCCGAGTAGAGACCTTAGTTGTCGTCGGCTTGTGTCCTTGAGCGCGGCTATAACGTCTGGTCAGGCCCTTCCGGGTTAAAACCCAAATCGGGGAACTGACCCTACGGTACCTGCCTCGGGAGTAGATCCTAATATGGGTTGGTCGGTCTCCCAACCGAGTCGGAGAATCGATTTCGTCCTATTAGTTCCCACTCACCGTTTTACTCGCTGAGCGATCGCCCCAACTAATATCGACCACACGCTCGTCCATCCCTTTTAGGTGACGTAGTCGAAATTATTATAGTAATTATTATAATAATTTCTATTTTTCTTGGTTTCGCGCAATGTGATGCCGCCTTCGCATCAACACTGCATCGTCGTCTTGACAAACACTTCTTACCTTGTTGTCGTAGTTCCACCTTGCTGAAGCTTCGGCCGGATTTTGGTCTCCTTCCCTACGCTGTTGTCTTGGTTGCCTCTTTGGTTGTTGTTGTTTTTGCGACTGCTTCGCTCTTTCTCCTTAGTTGTCAGTCCTTGTCACTGCTGCTCACTGCTTTTTTACTACCTTTCTACTGCTTGCCCTTCTGACAACTGCCTCGGCATTTTGTAGGGCTAGGCCGAACGGCGATGTGAACGGCGCCTTTCCAGTCGTCGCTGATAGTTCCCCTGTTTACGGGATCTGTCAACGGTGACGGCAGCCGTAGCCGTCTTTGGTGTCTTTGACCTGACTGGTCTTAGGCAAATTGCTAACATGGATGTTTTTATGTTTCTTTTTTTGTGTGCCTTCTGTTTGATTGTTTTGTGTTTAATTTTGTGTTTATCTTTGGTGGTTGTTTTCTACTTATGTGTCTTATTTGTTTCTGTGTTTTGTTGAGTATGTTCATTTTATCTCTTTGTTTACTTTTGTTTATGTTTGGTTGGACTCGGGCAAGGTAAGTGGGACATATGTTTGTGTATTTTTCTTATGAATTAACGCGGATTTCGCATAATCTCGTGTCGAATCTGACCAATATGTTCCAGCGATGCTGCTGATGTTGATGGTCCCGGAGGAGTTCTATTCATCATTGTCCCTTCTGGTCTAAATCTTTGCACCCACAGATAAGTTACGTGCTTGGACTTTCACTTGGACTGTAAATTGAAGTGAGTACAAAAATTGACGCGTAGGAAGCAACGATTCACCCGATTTCAAATATTGCTCGACCGCGAATTTGCGGTGTGATTCTAACCAATACGAGGGTGGTCGGATAAGTACTTAGCCTCACCGCCAGATGGCACCATTATTGCAAGAGCAACTTACTATCGTGTAATACATTCTAGTAGACGGATACTGTCGAAATTTCAGATCGGACTCGTAGTTTTGTTTTGACCGCGTGTGGAAGCGGGAGTGTCCGCGGATTTTAGAAAAATGGAAAAAGAGCAATACCGGTCGGTGATTCGATTCTTGTTTTTGGAAGGGAAATCGCGCAGCGAAATCAAAGACCGTTTGGATGCTGTGTACGGTGACTCTTCTCTTTCGATGGCGACCATCAAAAATTGGTTTAACGAGTTTCAACGTTTTTGATGAGCCACGTCCAGGTGCCCCGAAAACGGCTACCACGGAGGATAGCGTGACGAGATAGCTGCGCGAGATAGCTGAGATAGTTGGCATTTCAAATGATCGCGTGGGTCATATCCTGCATGAAATTTTGAGCATGAGAAAGCTGTCGGCGCGATGGGTGCCGCGTTTGCTCACTCCGGACAACAAGCGCAACCGTGAGACCACTTCAGAGCAGTGTTTGACGCTGTTTAAGCGCAATCCGAAGGAGTTTCTGCGTCGTTTCGTGACAGTCGACGAAATATGGATCCACTGGTACACACCAGAGGCCAAGAAACAGTCGAAACAGTGAACTTCACCCGGCGAACGTGTTCGAAGAAGGCGAAGACTGTCTCATCGGCTGGAAAGGTGATGGTCACCGTTTTCTGGGATTCACAAGGTGTGATCCACATCGACTACCTGGAGAAGGGTAAAATGGTCACAGGGCTGTACTATGCCAAATTATTGGGCCGATTCGATGCCGAATTGAAGAAAAAACGGCTCCACTTGGTGAAGAAAAAATTGCTCTTCCACCATGAAAACGCACCGGTTCACACCTCCGCCCTCGCCACGGCCAAATCGAATTGGGCTACGAACTTCTGCCCCATCCACTGTATTCTCCAGATTTGGCCCCGTGCGACTTTTTTTTGTTGCCAAACTTGAAAAAGTCACTCGCCGGGCAGAAATTTCAGTCGAATGAGGAGGTCATCGCCGCCACGGAGAAAACGTCGAGAAAACGTATTTTTCAGACGGGTTAAAGAAGTTGGAGCATCGTTGGGTCAAGTGTATCGAGCCAAAAGGAGACTATATTGAAAAATAAATCGCCATTTCTCCAAAATTTTTGTTTTTCTTTTGTAGGCTAAGTACTTATCGGACCACTCTCGTAACTCATCGCGATTAATAAATCCGCATAAAATGGGCATCGAATGGTGCGTCCCCCACTTACCTCACCGCGCCGGTTTTCAAACACTTGAAATGTAAATTTAAAAATTCCATGCTGGACACTCTTTACATGCATTGCAAAATGCATTGCAATTTCATTGTAGTCCATGCTGCTCTTCATGGTCGGGGTTCGGCGTTCTAGGAGCAGAGTTGAGCAGAGGAGTGGATTTTCGCCTCGGAGCTCGGTCAGTAAGGGGAGGAAGCCAGTTGATGACGATGAATTGGCGGGGATAATATCAGCTGTGGCGACTTCTTCGGCTTGTAGTTCGGTGAATTTTGGTTGCGTCTCAAGCAGTTCGGGTGTCTGGGTTGAAGTGACCAGCGGAAGTGGTTTGAAATTTTTCTCGTCAATAAATGAGTTTTCAGCGAGCAGACCATCTGTGTAGGCAGATCAACAGTGGAACGGGATTCAAATCGGAATGCCTCCCTTTGGTGTTGGATTTGTGGGCGCGGTTCATTAGGGTCAATGATTTCGTTAGAGTTGCAGCTTGAATTGCTAGAGATCTAGTGAAGATTGTCGCAGATGAAAATCTAGTGCTGCTGCATGTGCTAATTCGTTGAGCGGCGTCAATATCATTAGCATTACTTATCTCCGACAAAATTGGATTATTTATGTGGAACATGCAATGATCTCATCTTCTTCCACGAGGTCGTTCACGAACTCCATGAAATTGCAGCTACATGGCGTTTTCGGTTCGTTAGTAAGGATATGGGCTTGACCAAATACTTGGCGATACAAGTTTTCCAATTCCAGCCGCAGATCACGGGTCATTGTCATTGTCATAGACTACTGGTCTTGCGTTATGCGTACTGGTCTTGCGTTATGCGTACTGGTCTTGCGTTATGCGTACTGGTCTTGCGTTATGCGTACTGGTCTTGCGTCTATGCGTCCGATTACAGAGCGAAGGTGGGGAACTCCTGACTTTTCTTTTTCAGACAGAGCTTTAGCTTGGTGAAAGACATCGATGGTGCGAAATGCGAATTATAAACAATAGGATCATTCGAAATTTCTGCTGGACTTTTCAGATGTTATGCCGCGGGGTAGTTTAAATACGGGATCTAGCTGAAGATTATTGGGCCAACATTTTCCGAAATACCTGTTCGGCTCATCGAAGTTCGGTTACGAAATTCATTGAAGTTTTTATGATCATTTGCGGTTTCTCGTTCTCTGCAAACATCTTTTGTACTCTCCGATTTGCCAATTCCTCCCATAGGTAGCCTATTGTTGGCGACATTTTTTTCTTTAATTCCAGGATGCGTCTAATTTTTTTAGCGGTTGACCTGGTGACTAGCCTTTTGATTATGTTACGTATGGCATTTTAGTTGGAGAAGATATTCTTGTTTTGCAGGTAGGTATGTTGAGGTGGCTACCCGACTATGCGCCCCAGGGTAGAATTAGCGCTTAGGCGGTGTTTTGATGCCACAAAAGTTGTGAAACCTTCGGGATGTGAAATCTCCCTTAATTTTTTGAACCAGCCTGTGGAGTTAAGAAAACTGAGAATGTTGGCTAAGCTGAGGTTGGCAACCTCTGAGGGCAAGTATTTACCAAAGACGCAAAACCTGCTAGACATTCGCAGAGAAAATAGTGTAGGGTGTTGTGACAACTACGGCAGTGAGTGTTAGACCGGATGCCTATTCTGGCAGCGTGAGTTTCTATAGGCCAATGGCCCGTACTGACCGTCTGGGTTCGAGTTATGTTGGAGCCGTGTATATTGAGGAGGTCGTTTTGCCACCATCTCGTTTCATTTTTTTCTTGTGGTAGCAGACAAAATAGCTTCACAACGGCTTGGCTGTCGCTACAAATAACGGTGGACGTGTAATTGGGGCGGGATGCACTGAGTATTTTGCATGCTTCCCGGATCGAGTGATCGAGTAGACAGAATGAACTCGAGGTATTCAGCTGTGTCGTGAATATTCCCGATCCTACGCCAGGCTTGGAGCCATCTGCGAAAATTAGAAGTTGGAATTTCGCGACTGGGTTGCAGGCTTTTCATTCTTCTCTGGAAGGAAAGTGAGAGTGCACCACACAATTGGAATCGACGGAAGGTGTGATGTAGTCCTTAGGAAGCAAGGTCTAATTCGTTGGCAGAAGTGACAGAGTTCTGCCGCGGCATTACGATTTGGGTGAGCAGAAGCCAGTGTCCTTGAGTCTAAGGGGAGGAGGTACCGTAGGATATTAAATGCATCGGATGGGCATGTTCTCATGGCTCCCGTGGTTCCGATTCCTACTGATCTTTGGATCCTATGTGCAATTTCATGATGTTTTGGAATAGGCTCGCATTCGCTACTTGCATTCGCTATTGTTATCGTCGTCCAGAACTATATTTTGGTTTTCTTGAGGCAAGTGAAATCGAATTAACAGGGTGCTTCTATAAACGGATTAGTCAGGTGAAACACAAAGTCATTAACGTCGTCGTGCTGAGTATTTTCAACAGGATTGGCATCTACCTCGGGTTAGTGGTGAAGCTTATTGACATTTTTGAAATCAAATTCTGTTGAGTCTGCTTTCTCATCTTCGCTCATCTACTTCAGTAACATTGGAATCCTTTTTTCATCGAGACTTTGATATGCTTTGGGAACGTTACGATTCCGTCTTGAAATCTTTGGGATGTTGTCGTCCATACTGTGGTTAAGACTTCGATTTAGATCAAATTTTCCGGGCGAGTTTGTACCTATAAATACGATGGGATAGCGGGAGGTGAGTCCTCTGGCTCGAATTCTTTCTCGAAGAGCGTTGGTTAAGTGATCAGCGACTTGAAATATGACTGCGCGTTATTGGAAAATGAATGCCTTTTGCACGATCTAAAACGTGTCTTCCATTTGATTCATTATTAGATCTGGTAGCTTCGTTTGCATGTTCTGTATAGACTTTTGACTCATTCCGTGCGATTGCTGAATCGGTTGAATGATCTCTCGAGCACCAGTTTTAAAGGAAGCCAGCATTTACGATTCCCAATCGCGAACCTCGGTGAAGGGTTTTGTGTCGATTATATGGAGAAAATAAGGTCAATGTGAGAAATAGAGTCCTAATTCCATAAGTGAAACAATTAGAGCGCTATTTCCAACCCATGCAGATCTACATGCAGGAATCCCTAAAAACTACTCCAAAACGAATAATCAAAATGAAAACAGCATAATGAAGACATGAGAGCGCGTTTCTTATAACAGCATAATAAATACCCAATGCTTGTTTCTTAATAAATTGGTAAACCACGTAGTTAAGCGCTTCCTTTCCAAACACCACGTACAAGCTAGCAAGTCTCTCCTCCCTATTCATGTTGGCCGGTCGAATTACCTTCAGGGGCAACAAAACATCTCATGTTTATAAAACTCTCACTTCCTGCTAACTTGACTTCACCTGAATACAGTCGTATAGAGGATATACGGAATAAGGGTTGGTTCGCAGGTTGCTGTTGGTTGGGAACGGAACTCAACCACTAAAGGGCTTTTTAAAAATGCAATTTCCTTTTTCCCGGCTAATGTAACTGCGCCACGAGTAACGTAGATGGAAAGAAAGTACGGAGAAACGAAGAGGTAAGAACTGAGGAGCGATGGCAAATGTAAAATAGTTAAATAGTGGAAGTGAAGTGTTTAGTTTGTTGGCCGTTGGTTGTCTACCTTCTGCAGCTCGTTGCTATCCTTCCTGTGTCGAGAATGCTTTCTCAATTGTTCTTTGTCGAACAATAAAAGGAGGAAAGTGGGTGAGGGATGAAACTACGCTTGAGATGCAAGAGGTATTACGAGTTTTCTGCAAGTGTTCTTGCAGCAAATTAATAGTCACCTACTTCTTCATATCTGCTTTTGCCAAGTAGCCGCTGAGAAAACGTGCCGGTAAGATAAAAGGGATGTTAGGGCTTATTCTCCTTTTGTATTGTTTTTCTGCTTAAAGGCATCGTTCGTTAGCCTGGCAGCTGAAGGGGTGGTTATAAGAGAAAAGAGAAAGCAATGTTTTGGTAGGCATTACGTCGCCCTTTTAAAACTGTTTTAAGGCATTGCTGCCTGATGAATATATATTCACGGCCAGCTTAACGGTGTTAGCTCGTAAAATCCATGCCATACATGGTCCAGTCAAGTTAATTTTCATGAAAATGTAGCACACATTATCGCCCACTGACACGTTGGAATGGAAGGCATTTCCTTTTACGATAACCGCCACCAAACAATATAGCCTGATAAACCGCCAGTAGGGAATTAAGTGTTTCGATGTATAAAATGCATTACTAGTGCTGAACCTAAACAGGTTTCAGTAGCAGTCCTTTCCGCCCAGTCTCTGGACAGTTCTTCATTTTATGACTCAATTGAAACCCTTAAAACTAAGCTAGGATGACAGTTTAACATCTGGAATACTGCATTTGATAACTTTTCATCATTATCCTGCCTACAGGTTGGCAGCGACGAAGATGCTCTGCCTATAATGTCCAGTTTCGAATGCGTCCCACCCGTCGAATATGTGTGTTTTGAGGACCACTTTAAGTTTTATTACAATCCCACGTTACTACGAGGGATATTCAAGTGAATGGGAGTATGACTAAGTCCTACTTAAATCGATATGACACTCGACGGGTTTATTGGTATCTCGCCAGAAGTTTCCAGGAGTATGGGGTGGAATTTGTCGAAATAATAATAATTAAAGGTAGTGTAGAGCGGTGACACGTTGATGTCATAAATCATGTTTAGTCGACCGATGGGTAATCTTCTTTGACCTGGGATGGTCGTTCCTAATATTGTAGTTCGTGTGCTTACTTGGAGCAGACACAACGCCATCACATCGGTTGAGATTTATGTTTATAGACATTTGTGTACGTGATGCTGAAGATCCAAGATGTAGTGTAGGGGTGAAAGCAAGATGAGGGAGAACAATGAAGTTTATTGTGGACGGGTGGCGAGGAGCACATGTGGAATTGTTAATTTCGTAAACGATATTTCATCTCACTCCAGGGGGCTTTGGTAATTTCGGAGTTACTTTGGAACTTGCGAATTGTTGTGCGGAACGGAAACTCTTGAAGATGAACTGGGAGTTACTGGGGCTGCCGTGGACCAGTGTTATTGGATGTGTAGTAGTGCATCGCTTTTCTTTCAGAGTCAATGACATTTAAGGTTGTTTGCCTCGATGAATGTGGGTGATCCTAGAATTAGATGGTGGCTCAATATAAATGTGTGGAGTCTGCTTAAATTCAAACTTTTTAAAGCAACAGACTGGGTCAACTACGGGGAGGAATGGAATTTTAGGTTGTATATTGTAAAACGGGCCTCAAAAATTCAGTGTGGATGAATAAATAAAGCTGTAATAGGCTGAAGCAGTCGTCAAAAGAGTGCTTTAGATGTTACGGGGTAGTACAGTGCGCGACAAAGACTAGTACCACATGGTTTTTCTCCCAGAACTTGTGTGAAATATGCCTTCCCAAAATATGTAAGGACCTATTACCTTATACCTTTTTCAATAATTATTTCTGTTTCTCACGTTTGGTCCTATTGTGCGCATTGCGGGCGTATCTAACAAGAAAGGCACAAATACGTCCAGCAATTGAAATTAACTATAAAACCAAGGCAATCAATGCAGCACAAAAGCAGCAGGCGGCAATGGTTTAAGAGGTCCAGATAAACATAGCACACTTTACACGATGTTGATAAACATATCTGAAAGATTTTGTGAAACATGTCTGAAACATGTCTGGAACATGCTTCCACCATTCATCTAATTAGTGAAGCGGTAGAATACCTCTCCATTCTGTGAAGCGTCTGAAGCCGAAAATTGCTTGCCTCACGTCCTTCTCCTGTTGGGACACTCCTGGCAATAGGTTATAAAAGATGTTATCATTACCAAATTGGTGTAAATATTTGCTAAAGAGAAAAATCGTTAGGCGGTAGTTACATTTTTCCTGCTTTCGGCTTTTTTTTCTTCTCCTTGTCCGGAGAAAAGTGAGGAGGGGCTTCAGTGATGTAAGCTTAGAGATTCGGCACCCACCACGTCGGCCCAAAGAGTGCACAGAGAAAGTGTTCTGCTGTGTCATCCTCTTCGCAGCATGCAGCACAGGTAGGCGTCTCACTGATGCCAAGCACGTAGAGATGCTTGACAAAAGTGTAATGGCCCGTAATGACGCCCGTAAGCCTTCCGCAATCATTTCTCCTTAAGGATAAGAAAAATGTTGCGGACTTCTTGCAGACATCAGGGAGTACGCGCTTAGTCATCCTGCATTCTGGATATTCTCTCCATCTACGAATGTGTGCATTAAAGTCGTTGATGTCAGTTTTGACCGTGGAAGCAGGTAGACCTAAGGCGGGTTCAGGTTCTGAGAAACTCTCCTCTAGCGAGTCCATCGGAGATCTCGTTTCCTGGGACTCCAGAGTGACCTGGGACCCATACAAGCCTAAGTGAAATAAGTCTTCCGACTATGTTCACAAAGGTCTTGAGTTCATGCACTAATTTGGAGTTGGATAGAAGGTTAGACACAGCTTTGAGTGCAGCTTGGTTGTCACTGCAGACGCATATGCTTTTTCCCTCCACCTGTGTTTCACCACATAGTGCATGGCCATTAGGATTGCGTAAATCTCCGATTGAAAGACAGACGCATATTTTCCTAACGAGAAGTGCAGTGGAATGTGTTCGCGCTCAAAGAAAACTCCAATCTCTGCCCAGTCCTGGAGCCATCTGTGAAAATGCGAACACATTTCATTCCAGGTTCAGTGTCTGGCCAAAGCCAGTCCTGACGCCATGGAAATGTGACTGTGAAGTTACAGCGCAGTAGGATGGCAGGTGTCATTGTGTCAGAAGGCATATCCATGAGACAGGGGGCATAGGATGTTTCTTGCGCAAGTACACCTTCACTCCAATGCGAGTTGTAGCAAAGACCAATTCTCTTTAGGCGAGAAATGGCTTTCAATGCACACCCTCTGATATATGTACATATATGTCAAGGGGTGGAAGATTCATCATAGCATCTAGAGCAGCTCCGGGTTTGCTGGGGAAAGCTCCCGTGCAGCTGAGACAGCCCGCTCTTTGGAGTTTGGTGAGTGATGCCACAGCGTGTTTGCGTGTTAGCCTGTTCCACCAAACAACGGATGCATATGATATTATCGGTCTTATCATTGCCGTGTAGATCCAAAGGACCTTTTTCGGCGATAGACCCCAGGTTTTGCCAAAGACACCTTTGCATTGCCAAAAAGCTGACAGCGCTTTGGTGGTTTTGGACTCAACATGCTTTGACCAAAGAAGCTTGCTATCAGGGATTACTCCCAGGTACTTAGCTTCCTTGGATATCGGGATGGGAATGGCCAGTATTTTTCCTCCTCCTCGTGAAGAGAACGACATTAGTCTTAAGAGGATTAACCGACATCTCATTTCTCGTGCATCAGTCTTCGATCAAATCTAGTGCCGCCTGCGCTTTGAGACAGACATTCGCTAAACATGAGCCAGCTTTCGGCTTACCCACACATCAATTGAGGGAATCAAAGTGTGCGTCCATCTGCTCTTATTGGTATTATTCCATCGAGTTTGCCATAGAACCATTGAGCGTGTTCATATTTCTACTTACAGTGTCAGCTCCAATTGATATGCAATAAATTCTTCTTATCTCGTCAGCAAGTATATCAATGGGGACCGTTCCCTCAATAATAAATACGGCTTAAATTTCATCGAGATCGATTCGAGACCTGCAGTATCAAACCAGTGCTTGATCAGGGTATTGCTGCATTTGTGGCTGACTCGACGATTTGAATGTGCTTCGTAACGATCATACCATTATATTGACGCCCTCTGAATTCTGATTGAACACCACCGTGCCCAGGGGCTTTTATTCTGATAGTGGCTTAAACAAGCATCATTGGTGGCAACCTACAAACTGTTAGTCTGGCTATAACCATTCTGTAGGTCTTCCCCCGTGAATCAGCTACATCGCAGATATGTTTGAAGCAACTAAGCTTGCACCCTTTGATTGCCTTTGTTAATGTTCTTCTCGCCTGCCAGATGGTGTCGGGAATCAACCCTCCGTTGAGCCCTGAGTATTTTTTTTTCTCGCGTCCTAAGTTTTTTTATTTTATCATTCCGTCAGTAGCATGGATCGGGTCGTCGGGTTGCTGCTTTTCTAGGCATACCATGAAGTTGTCGCGGCAAGTTTTCAGTGAGTCTATTAATCTCCACGGAACAGACTTTCCTTTCATTGGCAGCGTATTGCTCCGGGGTTTTGTGTAGTTTTTCTTCTCGCAATATCGTAAATGATCATCTGGTTTTAGCACTTAATATTATCAGTTGCATCGATGATTGGTCCCATTTTTCCTTTATGATAAACTCGACTTTTACTTGCTATGGTTATTTGTAGGGGTCCAAATATTTCCAAAAGAAAATGTGAATGTTTTTAGAGAGATGTGTGTGTCTGACAATTTCTGAGTAAAGAGAATAGATAGAAACTGAAAAAAAATGAATTCTTTTTTTCTTTGTTTCATAAATTCTTTGGACTTTTCTGAATTAGAACTACTAGAAAAAAAAATTATTGAAGTTGAAAATTTATGTCCAACCACCTAGTGTTCAAGTTGAGAATTTATGTCCACCACAACTTCTATAGCGGTTATGTCAGATAAAGGTCAGGGTATAATAAAAATTAAATAGGTTTCTTGTTGTAGGAGGATAGCGAAATGCGACCCTATTGCACTAGGTTAGTTTTAAGTATGCCCAAGCTACTCTAACAGTATTGTGTACATTTATTTATTGAGGACAATAAGTAAGTATAAGTATATAGAATAGATAATATATGCGGCAGCACGATGTGAGGTCTTCGATGGTTGACTGACTGACGAGAGAGCGTGAGTTAGTGACAAAACAGTCAGTATATTGATTTGAACAAGAAATCTCGATTCAAAACGTTATTTTCACCGGGAAATACGAATCACTGCAATTTTTGCCTCTCTTGAAAAATTTACTATTTTTTATGCTTTTTAGATTCGTGTAAAATAAATACTAGTTTGTGTATGTCCATTTCTCCTGCCTGTTAAGTCATTATTAGTGATTATATTGTCCAAATTTCAAAAAAATTGGCCCAGTAGTTTTTGAGAGGAAGGAACATACGTATGGGAGGTTTTCTCGCTACCCACTCCCCTTAAGACTTTATGGGGAATTGAACATTTTAGTATATAAGTTGCACCCAAGAGCACCCATTTTGGTTTTATCGCTTCCGGCATAAACAGGCTTCAAAAAAGATTTTAGGTGGAATTTTAAGACTAAAGCTACTAGGTGTACAACTTTGCTTCCGCCAATTTTTCCCCAACATTTGAGGCTTTAATGCAAAATTGGTTACACATGTATCACTCAAAGTATTTTCCGTCGCTGGCCACTACTTTCTCCCATCTTTTGGGCAGTGTACGAATCCCGCGTCGAAAAAATTGTTCATCTTTTGAAGCGATCCACGAATCGATCCAATTTGTGACTTCTTCATGAGATCGGAAGTGTTGGTCAGTTGGGCCATGCGTCATTGATAGAAAAAGGTGATAGTCAGATGGAGCAATGTCTGGAGAATACGGCGAGTGGGATAGGACTTCGCATTTTAACGTTTCCAAGTACATTTTGACCTCTTTTGCAACGTGGGGTTGAGCGTTGTCGTGCTGCAAAATCACTTTATCGTGAATCTCGCTGTATTGCGATAATGAGCACCTGTGAGTGTTTCACTTGGTCTTAACACCTCATAGTACACGACGCCGAGCTGGTCCTACCAAATGCTGAGCATGATCTTGGAGCCCTTAATATTCGGTTTGGCCGTCGACGTGGAAGCATGGCCAGGATATCCCCATGATTTTTTGCGCTTAGGGTTATCGTAATGAACCCATTTTCCGTCCCCGGTCACAATGCGATGCAGAAATCCCTTCCGTTTTTGCCTCTGAAGCAACTGTTCACAAACATACAAACGCCGTTCAACGTCTCTTGGTTTCAACTCATACGGGACCCAAGTTCCTTCTTTCAGAATCATGCCCATGGCCTTGAGACGTTTTGAAATGGCTTGCTGTGTCACTCCCACCGATCGAGCCAATTCTTCTTGAGTTTGACGCGAGTCTTCACCTAGGAATGTCTCCAATTCTGTATCTTCGAAAACTGTCTCTCTTCCACCGCTATGCCGGCCTTCGACGTTAAAATCAAGCATTGGAACCACTCACGACACGTTCTTTCACTAATAGCGTCCTCACCATAAGTATTTGAGAGCATTCGATGAGACTCAGCCGTTGTTTTCTTCATATTGAAAGAAAACAGTAACACCTCCCGCAAATGACGAGAATTTGGCTCGTAAACTGACATTTTCAATCGAAAACAACTTTATGATGCAGAAACAAATCGACTAATGTTTGAATGGTGTTCTGTTGACCGAGGTCCAAGCCAACTGCCTGACGTCTGCGATCTGTTTTTTTCAACCGCTACTTACCGTTATCGCCACATATCGCCAAATGGCGGAAGCAAAGATGTATACCTTATACCATTGACGCCCTTTAATGCAAGTGAGAGCCGAGTATAAACTAGTAAATTAGCAGCAAAATAACCATGAAGTTAGTTTGCTTTGCCCAAGGGTATAAAGCCGGCATGTTATTGTGACTGAGATCAAATATTAACGACGAAGCTGAGTTATTGATGTTTTGATCACAAACTCATGATCACAAACTATTGACACCTTGGTTGAATCGAAATTTAACCAATCGAATATGTGTTTTATTTCGGGTTTCCTCAGATATGTTTATCTTATATAATTGAGAACTTAACTCCCTTAACGTTATAATCACTTTGCAGATCAAGTCACCCTATACATTAAAATCAGGCCTGATGTCTTTGATCTTTTTGCGAATGAAGCCTTCCTTCCGTAAAGACTATACTCGTAACTATATAAGCAGCGGCGTTCACGCCTCCATTGTACAAGAATATATACCAGTTAAAGTTTTTAAAGAAGTTATAAAGGACACACAATTCATAATAAATTTAATAATAAAACCGACCATTTCCATTCTCCAAAGTTTGAAGAAATATTCCTAAAATCAAGAATACCCCAACCAACATACATATATTAACGAACCATTGATTCTCCCATAATGATGTGAAGGACATATACTGAATGTCCTTTTCTGTAAGAGCAATCAAAGCTTAAGTTGTTTCGCATTTCCCCATCCGCAAACATAAAATACGATCCATAAAACACTTTGGCACTACAAGCTTGAGGTTAACTTTGACTAAAAAACAACAAAGTTTTCCAAATTGCCACTTCCTCCTACTTCATAGACTTTCATACGAGCACGTCACTTAGTATTCTTCTACATACTCCTAGTTGTCATTCTCAAAATCGCATCATTTATTTGGAAACCTCCAAGTGTCCATCACCACCAGCGTCAACCCTTCCACTCACTCACTCATTTCAAGTTCAAACTTCTGCAAATCACAAAATCACTATTCCATCCCATCTTTCCAGCCCTACCAAAGGTCACGTACATAAGTTCACTTCCGAAACTCCGTCACTTCGAATGTAGATATCGTCGTAGAAGACAGTATTAAATTGCTTCTCCTCCCGAGTACGATAGCCCACATTTATAGAACTCTTCTCAGCTCCACATACGACTTGTACGTATAACAAACTAACTCTTCCCGACAGACAGCCATTAGTTATGTATCCCGAGTCAAGTTAAATCACATAAAATGATGCCCCATGAATAAACTATTCAACCCGAAAGTTTACTCAATCATTACTCTGACCAGAAGGCAAACAAATAGGGAAGCAGGAAAAAGAAACGATGGGGATCTCGAAAGTAAGTTTGAAAGAAAATTGCTTTCACAAACTTGACAGATCCTCGGGGTAAAAGCAGTATTGACTGTGTCGAAAGTCACCACTGGGCAGTGTGGTGAAAGTGAAAAAAATTAAAAAAAAAACGCTGAGGTCAGAAACTTTTAGGTCTTTAACTTAATTATTAAAAAAACATATCACATTCCATGTAGCACTAGCTAGACCACCGCCGCCTTCAAATTCATCACGAAAATGTCGCTTGAAATTGCATTTTGAAAGAGCGCATACAGCATCCATTGGTGCACAACTTTCATGTTAAAATTTTCGGGACGTTATCGTCGCTAAATCCCACATTCTCCTCAACAGCCCTCAGCTGAAAAACCGTTCTTACAGGCGACAGTTTTTTTTCAATTTTTTTTATTTTCTATTTTTCTGCTTTTACTTTTTTCTTGTCCTGTGGGGATATCTTTCCATCGGTGCAGAGACCAGTGTAGAAAGGGGAACACTGGGGGAAAAAATGAGAAAAACAGAAAATGGATTTAAACGCCTGGGGGCACATTTAATTATTTTCATTCCAAAAGGATGAGATAAAGTCAGGCTCGTATGCTGGATCGGTGATGGGACGGGAACGGGAAGTTTTCGTTTTTCTGTTTCGCTCTAATTTTGATTTGGTTAGTTTTGCTTTGCGCAGATGTCGTTTAAAGGTGTGCATGAAGGCGTTGGTGTCCTTGTAACAGTCTAAACGTCGGTGAGAGAGGTTTGAAAAAAAGCTGTACAATGTTGCCTAGTGATTGATTTGCGTCCTAGCTGCATACCTTCTTAATAAAACAGATTATCGCGAACTAAAGTCACTTGTCCTAACGTTATTTAAAATGTGGGTTTTCCCGCCTTAATCGATAATCCCGAGGTTTTTCATAACTGCGGAGCCAAGGTAACGAAGTTTTGGACTAGTTTGTAGTCTGGCTAAGAGATTTCGGCTTTAAATCATCAAATGTTTATTTCAAAATGCTTTGTACAATAGTAAGGTTGTCTAGAAAAAGCTTTTTAGAAATCACCATTTGGAATCGGAAAAAATGATTTTTTTCAATAATGGGAAGAAAGGATTAAGAGAAAACGTCGGTAAGTGGCAGAAGACTTAGTTCTGATATCCCATGGGCTGTAACGTCAACTAGAGTAATAATAATCATAGGTTTTACATCATTGCTATCATCATCACGACGTGGGGTGACGTCCCATTATCTATAGTTGACATGTTGGCATACGGCGTGAGTCAATTTAAGCTTCAGGAAAGACCTGCATTCACTCAATGCTGAACAGAAAGCGATATTTTAGCTGTTTATCAAAAGCAAATTTAAGACTTTTCCACCAAAGACACCGTATTTGGACAGTCAGTAAGGGATTAGGGACCAAAAAAGGAAAAATGTAAGGCAAATGCCCTGTAGTATGTCTGCTCGGCAGATTCTCTTGGCTTCCAACGCTCGTTTCGCAACTTGAAAATCATCCACAGTGCTGCCACCAATCCAGACTTAAAATATATTTAAATTCATTTGACGTGACTCCTTCAAGGAAATCGCTTTCAGAGATTCGGCAAGGGAGCAAGTACCAAAATCGGAAAAACTTACATATACGCCCCGCAGTGCGTCTGTCCGGCAGTTTCTCTCGGCTTCCAGGGCTCGTTTCACGACTTGAAAACTATGCAGAGTGTTGCAGTCAATCCACACCTAACATATTCAGATGCATATTTCCTCAAGGAAATCACCTTCAGAGAGTCAGTAAGGGAGCATGTACCAAAATCAGAAAATCAATAATTGATCAATAAAGTTGAACGTCTCGCAACCACTCTGCACCGCATTCCACATAAATATCTTAGCATACAGGAATAAAACAGTAATTGAAGTCGGAGCGTTTAACTCAATGACATACTTCTGTTGGTTGTGTCCATGAAATGAGTGAACAAGTTGAGTGAAACAAAATCAAGGCTTATATTTTAGGGTAAAATAAAAATATTGCCATTTTCCACGTGAATGTTGCATTTTTCTACTCATTTGGAATGACACCTCTTATTGGATGACCCTATATTATGCATTTTGTTTTCTCAGGAGTCGCTTTAAAATGTTTTTCTCATTCAGCCTCACATATGTCATGTTCATTGTCTTGGGTGCGTTCATTTTTATCTTTTGTGAGACGCCCATTCCAACAGTTGATCAGAGTGAATTACAGAATATCTGTAAGTTTGCATTTGAACAACAGAATTCGTGCTCTAAAATCCAACAGCGCGAGTATGTGCCCGCAAATAAATAAAAATTTTCGGAGAAACAATTTAGAATGATATCCAAAATCTGAAGCTTCCGAGAACGTCGGACAATGAACGTTTGCTACGAACAGTTAACATCGATCCAGAGAGCGCCATCCTGGATGACGACTTTTTCGTGATTGAGGATCCTCAGGAGAAGGTGGCGATAGTGGGATCTGTCTTCCAGGAAGTGTACAAGGTGAATTATAGTATTCGCCCGAACCACGACCTCGAGAACAGAGCCCTGCTTCATCACTTCGATTTCGATCATTTTTCGATCGGAGAATCTTGGTTGTACCAGGTTCAGTGAAGATCTCATGGCAAACAATGCCATCGCCAGTGAGGGGGCTAATACCCTGTTCATTTCGACGGAAGATCTTCTGATGATCTTTCAGTCATTGAAAAGGAAAAAATCCGCGGGTATCGACGATATATCCAATGTTGTGCTTAGGCACCTTCCGCCAGTGGCTATAGAGAGGTACACCATCCTGTTCAACAATGCACTGAATAATGCATATTAGCTAATGAGTTGGAAGACAGCGGTGGTGCAACCAATCCTCAAGAAGGGTAAAGACATCTTTAACCCCGCAAATTTCCGGTCGATAAGTCTCCTTCCGAGTAACAGCAAGGTCTCGATACTATCGAGCTCTATCTAAATGGGGCATGACACTATTCATGCCGCGTCGAAACTCGTATCGGATATCTAATGGAATAAATGCAAGAACCAATGCACGGGTGCCCGTCTGATTGACTTGGAAAAAGCCTTCGACACCGTACGGCTAGAAGGTCTTTATGACAAGCTCAGTCGGCTGGGCATAAGTAAACCACTGTTATGTATATACAGAATCTATATTTTTCAGAACGCCTTTGTCTAGGGCCTCTCGGGACACTAGAAAAAATTGGCGCAGGTTTTCTATCTTTGGGCCGGACGGGCGTCCACTGGCGAGACAAAGTGTAGTTAGATACCTTGGGATCGTGCTGGATCAGTATCTATATTTTAGGTAATCTGCTACATGGCCTTAATCAGACCCATGGTTGCCTATGGATGTCCCGTCTGGTTCAATGTGAGAGCTAGCTTAATGGGAAGGATTGGAGTATTTGAGAGACAATGTCTTAGGACTTGTCTCGGGCTACATAGGACTCCCGACTTTGAGTACATGAAATTTTACCCGAACGAGGTCCTATACAATAGGGCCAGGATTGTCCGGATAGATAACTTTCTGATCAAACTGATTCGAAGCCACGTTGCAAGAGCAATGACTTCGGTCAATAGCCTGATCTTTGGGGCTTACTACCCCAACGATTTATATCATGAGAGAGTGCGCCTTAACGGTTTTGTCCCGCCAGAAGCATTCTTCTGTCTAGATAGATGTGGGCTGATCCAGGACAGATTGGCGGTACCGCTAATCTTCCACGTGGGTCGCAATTCCGTGGAACGGCGATTCCTCTACGGACCCGATGTCGCGCTCCGTCAGCCCGAGCGCCTCAGGTTCTGTAGATCGGTCTCACGCCGGGATCGGGGAGACGTAGTCCGCCAGCATCAACGCTTTTGGTGGCTGGAGAGAACTCAGTCAACGGACACCTTGATAGGAGCAGCCTCTTCAAGGCAAGGCTTGCCTAACACCAATGGCAGGCTTACATAGGATAGAGTAGGGTAAGGTAGGGTAGGGTAGGGTAGGTAGTAGTAGGGTAGTATAGGACAAAAAAAAAATATATATATACATATATACATAATATATTAAAATTTAACAAAAAAGAAGATATAGTAAATATAAAATATATATGATGTACTTTTATATATATATATTTTAATTAGCCTAGAATAAGTTAGGTTTAGTTAGGTTAAGGTAGGCTTAAGTTTTATATATTATACCTAAAAATAATCATATAATTAGTTAATTAAACGTACGCTTTTGTTATTCCTTTTTCTTATTTCTTGTCTTTATTCTTATCTTATTTCTTATCTTTATTTCCTTACTCGTGGGCGACCAACTCAGAAGTGCCGTGTTGGCTTCCAGCAACGATCTCTCGCACTCATCGGCTTGGTATTCTCCAAGACCGAGAGTGAGAAGAGAGTTGGGAAAGGCGGGGCCCTATTCACACTTAACGTTTGCTTGACAAACGTTAAGTGTGTAAAACCAAGATTTATACCATTACCATTACAATTCAAAAGATGGGAAATAGCAGAATGGTACTTAATACTATTTTATAAGTTAATTAAACGAACGCTTTTGTTATTCCTTTTTCTTATTTCTTGTCTTTATTCTTATCTTATTTCTTATCTTTATTTCCTTACTCGTGGGCGACCAACTCAGAAGTGCCGTGTTGGCTTCCAGCAACGATCTCTCGCACTCATCGGCTTGGTATTCTCCAAGACCGAGAGTGAGAAGAGAGTTGGGAAAGGCGGGGCCCTATTCACACTTAACGTTTGCTTGACAAACTCAGAAGTGCCGTGTTGGCTTCCAGCAACGATCTCTCGCACTCATCGGCTTGGTATTCTCCAAGACCGAGAGTGAGAAGAGAGTTGGGAAAGGCGGGGCCTTTTCACACTTAACGTTTGCTTGACAAACGTTAAGTGTGTAAAACCAAGATTTATACCATTACCATTACAATTCAAAAGATGGGAAGTAGCAGAATGGTACTTAATACTATTTTATATTACAATATGCTAAATTTTTTAATAAAACAAAAACATTTTTCTTATCTTAAGTTAGTTATAATAATGTTAATTGTAAGTTGATATAGTAGTCGAAAGACATAGATTTAAGTTGTTACGTTTATTTTAGAGTGTCCGCTTAGGGTCAGTAAGATACCTAGATTGTTAAGACAGTTAAGCTAGTTTTTAAGCATTTTCGTCTAGGTTAAGATAGATCTAAGAAACTTGATTGAAAAATGAATTAAAAACTGAAAAAAAAAAAACTGAGACGCCCATTAGGCTGTGGCCTCATTTGCTTCGATGCTGGATGCTATGAATGTTCACTTACATCACGAAAGCCTAAAATCTTTAACAAGGATCGACATCGTATAATAAATAAGTATGGTGTATAAGCTTAAATCTTTACGCGAGAGTGGTTCTTTGTCCCTTGGACCGTGTCCCTTTTGTTCCTTGGACCTCGAAGGGTTCAAAAGAGTCCAAAGTTTCTTCTTTCTAATAAAAGACGTGTTGCATTGGTGCAAGCAAGCTCCAATTATATAATAAGCTTACCTCGAAGGGTTCAAAAGAGTCCAAAGTTTCTGGCTTTAGTCTTAAATATACTTCAACTGCCACCATCTTAATAAAAGACGTGTTGCATTGGTGCAAGCAAGCTCCAATTATATAATAAGCTTACTCGCTTAACTTAAAAAGGCATTGCCGATATTGGTGTTGAGTGCATAATAGAAAGAAAAATGTGTAGGGTGCTTGTACTCGTCTCCCCATTCCTATGTCTTCTGGACAGTGTTGTACATACTTCATGACAAATGTATTAGATCGAAAGACACGAAACTTGGAATGTTTTAATGAAAAGATAATTGAGGAATTGAACAACCACTACAAACACCTTGAACGCCTCCCCCCGACCGCACCAGTCAACAGGTGGCATCGGCACAAAGACGAAAATTAATTGA
Source organism: Merodon equestris (assembly GCA_958301585.1). Lineage (NCBI taxonomy): Eukaryota > Metazoa > Arthropoda > Insecta > Diptera > Syrphidae > Merodon > Merodon equestris. The sequence continues at coordinate 9,742,646 of OY284415.1, read as the reverse complement.
ACGTTTCTCTGACTTCCACAAACACTATTCTGTCTAATTATTTCCACATTCTTCCATTTTCTCTGTCATTAATTACCTAATCCTCAATTAAGATCTCTCTGTTCAAATACTGCTCGTATATCCTGCCGCTCCGTGTCGCATGTTTGCCCCCGCGAGCGTCGACAGCGTAACCGTCCTCTAGGAGCAACTGAATCAGCTTTCATTAGTTCGGATTCCATTTGTTTTGTTTGAAATACAATTTTTTTTCCTCCTGTTCGTCTACTGGAAATAATAGAAAAACTTTGATGAAGATACTTGTATAGATACGAGTACTAGGAGGGTTCGTATCGTGTTGCTCGGAAGGATTTAAATTGTTTATCTTTTCACTTTTGTGTGAAACCTTCTATGGAAAGGTGTAGTTATGGAAGATGATGACGACGACGATGATGATAAAGATGATGTTGATGGTGATGGTGATGGGTGACGTCGTCCTAGGCTAGGTGAGACCCAATGTCATGACAACATTGTGTCTTGTCGGATGAAACTTTGATTGCTTCTTGCAATTAATTTGTCTTCATTAATGAAGAGTTAGATTAAAAGTTAACCCTCTCCCGTCGGCGGGTAGTGCGTCGGTCTATGCGAGAGTCGCACGACATAAAAGACGGCAGGGAGCAAGACATCATGGAAATGAAAATCAATGGAAATTAGCTTAATGGATGGGTTTTAGAGATTCGAAACCGAAACGGACTTAAAGGCTTTCACGATTTTTACGGTCCACCCGTCGATATATTGCTGCTGAAACGGGAGTTCTGACAGCTGCGCGTGGAATCCAACTATGTACACACGGTCATTCGCGAAAGAGAAACGGAAACAAAACGAAGAAAAGTAAAGTACGAGTACCATCTCATGATTTATCTACGTGCGCTGTCTGTTTCCTTCTTTGGAAAAGTTTCTTCTCTCGTGTTCCGTTGTAGCTACTTTTTCGCTACGTTGGAGGATGAACAATTATAAACAAGCGAATACGTGCCTTGATAACTTCTCAAGCAGCACATAGTCAAGAGTTTTCTTTATTCTTTTCTTCCTACTTTCTGGGGCCAGGAAATTATTGCACGAGGTGCAGGGTGTAGGTGATGGTGGATGTTGAAAAATAGCTTAAAAAAAAGAAAGCAAAAAGCATGATAGAAGGATATATTGGATTGTTCGAATTCATAAAATAATAAACTTTTCCGTGTGTTTCGCTAAAACTCGACGGGCGGTGGAGATTTATCTTTTATTCCGAACAACGGACGGGTGGGGCGAAGGTGACGATATTGGATTTCTTTGTTTTTGTTGAATACCTATTCGCAAAGTTACTTTATGAGTTATTAAATAATGGACTTCTGGTAACACCTAGAGATAGGATCTTTGGGTCATGTGATGGGAAAAGTGTGTTCGTTAATATTAGAAGCGGAGGGGTCAACCATTCCGATACCATTTATTATAGAAATCGGTGGATGGAACGAAGTTGCGGCGACCGTGAAATGAAGTAACGCCATCAGTGTTGCAGAAGTTGGGGGCAGGAAATAAAGTCTGAAAGTATTATACGAAACTCGAAGCCATTTAAGCTGTAGTTTTGTGCAATTATGGAGCATACGTTGCCGATACTCAATTGATAACCAGGTATGAGAGCATCCCGGGCAGGAGTGAAATTGCTGAACACATCTGGAAATTTATACTTGGGATAGTAGGTATTGAGCTTTCCTAGTAGATGGACGACACCATACCAATGTACAATATTTCAAGGCATACAGAGAAGCCTATTACGATTCTGACCAAATTCAAATAAGGGAGCAGGGAAACGTACAATCCAAAGTTGAAAAGTCCAAGGCGTTAGAGGAAATTAATAAACGGCTTACGCTACTAGATGTTTTTTTTTTTTTTTGAGGCTTCTGCTATCTGTTAGAGAACTCAGACGCAAATACTAGTCCATTGTATCCCAGAATGAGCTGGGACCCATACAAACCTTGGTTAATTTTGTCTTCCGACTTTCAAAAAGGTCATGAGTTCATGCACTAATTTCGAGCTGGTGACTGAACTCAGTTTTGTGCTTGAAAGCAGTTTTGTGCTTAGCTGCAGACGCTAAGTGTGTAAAAATTCAGGAGGAATTAGATCCATATTTATATTCAATCACAATATGAAGCTTGTTTCGAAAAAGGAAAGAATTGCAGTCCAATAAAGGAGATAGATAAAAGGAGATAAAGTGCTCAATGTACATGGACAGCAAGGGGCATTGTTTTCTATACAGTCACCATCAAGAAAGTAAAAGAAGCATCGGTTTAGGTATGACAAGTGTGCAGGAATCGACGTTATACCATCGGAATCAATACAATATACATCTCGCCTGGTCGCCATTGACGACTCGTTCGTCAAATCTTCAGCCACGGTAATGATGTTCTCGTCAGGCGTAGTAGATTCCTCTCTCATTCGTTGTTCCGATCTTTTTTAGGCGAGGGACCAAAGTCCTTATGTTTAACCAATCGGCGTAGGATAAAACGCACCGAAATTCGCGTTGCGCCGGAAGGATTGACGAATTATTCCATGAAAAAAAGCCATGAGTATTAAGAAAGTGAGACTGCCCCTCACTTTTGAGGCTGAACATTTTGCCGCCGTAAGTAAAAGTTTTACTGAAAGCCCAGGTGGGTCTTTTTCATGGCCGTGGGTATCAAGGGTCAGAGGAAACACCAATGACACGGAGTCCGAATGCCTCATCAACCAAGTCATCGAAATCATACTTTGAGTTCTTGCTTCTCAGCCCCCCTGTAGTATACTTGTTAGCGAGAAGCTTCTTCAAATCCACCAATCGTAGTCGGACTCATTACGACTATATGGCATAACGAAACCATCCTCGAGGAGTGGAAAAACTCGGTTATCATTTAGCTCCAAATATTGTCCCAATAATGAAATCGCCAAGTCACTGATGGGCAGGACACGTAAAACGAATAGACAGTGGACCAAATTTTTGTTAAATAGACATATACGTTTTGCTTACTCGCGAAACTGAGAAAAGCTGCTGGTGCGACCCACTATGGTGCGTATACGTAACATTTCTCCCTTTTCATTATCTACTCTCTTACTGACTCTCAGAAGGCAGTTTCAGTGACGGAAACACCTCCAGTATAGCTTAATGGTTTAAGTCTGAATTGGCGCTAGTTCTGGGCATACTTTTGAAGCCGTAAAAATTGCTTTGGAAGCTGGAAGAGGTTGCCGACAGGATGTACTACGGGTGTATATTATTTTTCGCGTTTTGGTACATACTCTCTTCCTAACTCTCTGAATGCGGTTGCAGTGTCAGAACCACCTCAAATGCAATTAAATATAGTATTATAGGTGCGAGTTTTCGGCATCTCTGTGCATAGTTTTCCTGTCGCATCTTTAATACTTTAAACGCTGCAACCATTTTCTGCCTTGACATTAAGGATTTCGTTGATTCAGTGTTTATTCCAACTGCCACCATATCATTATGCAACACTGCCTGTATTGTTGAAGCCGGCCATGCTTCGAGACACTCAATTTTTTTTAACACCGAGGTGTTCATAAGCTCTAATGATATTCACTTGTAAAGCGTTTTTCAATTGATCCGGGTAGATTTTGGCGACCTGCGGCAGACATATTGTTTTGGTGACATCTGTCAAATCTGTCGTTTATTATTCAGTTACCAATGCCAAATCATCATGATAAGTAACACGATTGAACAGCACGTCCAAATGGTAGAACCTTATTATCAAAATGAGTGTTCGTGATCAAAACGTTGTGCGCGTTGCTCTCACTTTACGGTAGACGAGATGGCCCTTCACAATCGACTCTTCAAATTTCGGTAATCAATCAGCCAACCTTCAAAGGCCAAAAGAACGCAAGATCGGCCGAGAACATCGCCGCGGTCCGTGAAAGTGTACATCAGAAGCCGAGGCCCATACCCGTGCAAGATTCAACTGATCCAGGAACTGAAAGTTCATGATCATAGACAACGCCGTTTGTTCGCTGACTAGGATTCGAAGCGTTTGGAAGAGGACCTCAATTTTGGCCGAAAAATCATCTTTAGGGACGAGGCGTGTTTTTGACCTAATGGCTGTTAACAACAAACACACGAGGTCCACTAGGTGACAATGCGTCCTAAAAGAGTTTCTGTTTGGTTGGATTTTGGACGAGTGCTACAGAATGATGATAACCATTTTTTATGGCCTAAATTGAACTATATGGACATAAACGACATGTGGTTCCAGCAAGACGGTGCTTAGTGCACACCGCGGACACCACGATTGACATTCTGCATGAATGGTTGGACGGTAAGGTTACCTCTCGCAGAGGTGCCGTCAATAGGCTACAAAGATCATGCGACTTAGTTAGGCTTTTTTTGTGGGGTTTCCGGGAATTGCGGGCCAATACAAATAAGCCACAATTGACCGATGCAAGGTTAACATAACACAGGCCATCGCTCAAATTCAGCGGGGTCTATGCGGAAGAGTCATTGAAAATTGGATTACTAGGATCCATGCCACCGTAAGAAGCCGACACATTTGAACGATGTCTTATTCCGTACATAATGGCATACGTGGGCCTTTCGAATAAAAAAAGAATTTTGTTAATACCTGACAAACAGCTTATTTTATTCGATTTTAACATCTACCCGAAATACCTTTTATATATTGTAACTTTCCACTTAAATATATCGCTATCGCCCCATTACGTATAAATTCCATTACAAAAGGTCAGGTTGTCAAGTACAGCGTTGGGTTAATCTTACCAACTGCTTAGGGAGTCATAACCTTCTATCGTATAGGTATAGGTAATTTGGTTGTAATTAAATGGGGCCACCCATGTTACCTCTTCTACCCCCGGTTTGATTTACAAATAATTTTCAGATATATGAAAATGGAAAATCATCTTGAACCTGATTAAAACCACCTCCCCCGTTGCTTTTGACAACGCGTCATATACGCCAATCCGAAACGAGGTATCATTTTTGATCGAGTGAAAAATGCAATGCTCTTATGAAAAAGTTAGTGAGTTCAAATTTGGTGAGTCCAATTTCGATTTCATAATCTCCACCAACCTCACCATATGCAACAAAGGTAATACACCAACGTTTCGTAACCGGGTTAAGTGAGTCTGACTCTATCCGAGTAGAGAATTGGAGAGTGTCCACTAACTGTTCCTTTTCGGATCGCAGTAAATACTCTTCAACCTTAACGTTACCAAAGAAAAACCGAAACCTTTCAGAAACCCTCAGAAAACCAGACTGGAATCTTTTCTCAAACCTAGTTGCCAACAGGTTAGTACCTCCACGAGCCATCACTAAGCCCGATCCAACTTACATTGAGAATTCAGTCGAAAATCTTGTGAGAATTCTGAAAGCGGCTTTCAACAAATCCTGTCCTTTGCAACGTCCTCGCAAGAAGACCAGCGCAGTCTGGTGAACCACAGATCTCTAAAAGAACCGAGATTGGAATAACTACAAATCCAGCTTCAACGAATACAAGAGCAAAACAAGAGCAGCAAAGTCTAAGTCCTGGCGGGAGTTCTGTGAATCTATAGAGGATCTCAACGAAGCCGCAACTCTCAGAAAGATCCTATCCTATCATCCTTAAACCAGATGGTTCTTGGACAGAATCCAGTCAGGAATCTCTAGAACTGCTGACAACCCACTTCCCAGGCTGTAAAACCCCTGAAACCACAGTCCCCTTCGAGACCGAAGAAGTAATAAACAAGATTATCACAACGTATAAAGTGTCATGGGCAATAAATTCGTTTAAACCCTTTAAATCTCCGGGGCCGGACGATATCTTGCTAACGATGCTTCAAAAAACACAGACCCACACTGTACCCCACCTCGTAAACATTTTTTCCAGTTGCTTGCGCGCGGGGTACATCCCAACACAGTGGAAAAAAATAAAGGTAGTTTTCATACCTAAGGCAGGGAAACCAATCCATACTGCCGCAAAGGACTATAGGCCAATTAGTGACTCGTCGTTCCTTTAAAAACCTTGGAAAGACTCCTTGACCTATACATCAGAGGACTCATCAACTCACACAACTTATGCAACACTCAACACGCCTACTTTAAAGGCAGATCAGTGGAAAGTGCCCTGCATAGTGTTGTCCGTGAAATTGAGAGCTCGTTGAACTTAAAAGAGTTTACAATGGCAGCCTTCTGGATTGAAAATATGTTGAAGAACAGAATTATCAATGCATACATTGGACACAGCTCTATAAGGAAAGTGACAACCAGAGGCACACCACAGGGGGGAGTTCTCTCCCCCCTACTGTGGCTTCTTACAAGAAACAAAATCCTCAAAATCTTCATGGAGAAAGACACAAAGAATATGCGGATGACCTGGTTATCTTGATAAAAGGTAAATTTCTACCAACGATCAGTGAACTAATGGAATCTGCGTTGAGGGAACTCTCCTCGTGGGCAAGACAGAACGGTCTGAGAATAAACCCCCAGAAAACCGAGCTGGTCTTGTTCACCAGGAAAAGGAAAATTCCGATATTTGCTCCCCCAAAGTTAGAGGGTACTCCACTCAAACTCAAAGCGGAAGCCAAACATCTATGCATCATTCTTGACTCCAAGCTCTCCTGGAAAAGGAATGCTTTTTATGCATGCAAAAAGACCTTCGGCAAAAGATGGGACTTGCAACCGTACATCATTCATTGTATGTACACAGCAATCATCAGACCCATTTTAACTTATGGGGTCCTAGTCTGGTGGACTAGCAGCACGAAAAGCTATATGCTTAACAAAGTACAAAGGTCAGCCGCTGTTTGTACAACGGGAGCCATGAGAAGCACGCCGCAAGCAGGGTTGGACATGATAATAAATCTCCTCCCCCTGAATCTATTCATATTAGGCTGTGCTGCAAAGAGCGCTCTCAGACTAATGGAGTCCTCTCTGTGGAAGCAAGCCAACTATGGACATGCGGCCATACTTAGAATAAGAGACGACCTGGCAAAGAAACATGGTTTTAGTAGCCTTGCAGCTACGACCGACTATATTTTCCCCCAAAATGACTTCACTCTCAGAATACCAATCTTTTTCCCCGACAGAGAAGAGTGGCTATCAAACGCTGTGATCAACGACCACGAGATCACTCTCTTCGCCGACGGATCGAAAATGGACACATGCACTGGGACCGGGTTCTACTCTAATACCCTTCACAACCAGGAATCATTTAGACTCCCTGATCTGTGCAGCGTTTTTCAAGCAGAAATCCTGGCAATAGAGAAAGCAGCCAAACACCTACATCTACATCTGATATCACTATCTTCGTAGACAGCCAGGCTGCATTGAAGTCAATAGAATCACGTATGACGAGATCAAAGGCTGTCATGAAATGTCGCGTCTAACTGAAGTCCATCAGATACCAAAAAGTCCAATTCTGCTGGGTCCCGGGCCACAGCTCAATCGCAGGGAATGAAAGAGCAGACGAATTGGCCAGGGAAGGGTCTGAACTGGACATCAGCGAAGCGGACACGTCATTGCAACCACCGATCGGGCGAAATATATAAAATAGCTTTTAATGGGCCTGGCTTGGAAGTACTACACGCATAAAGCTCTTAGTTTGACAACGAATGCAGTCCATTGACCAACCCAAGATGGAACAGGAAGAAGAAAGAGCTATAAAGGGTATTCGAAACGTAGACTGAACGAGAAGAAAATGAGAACGAGGTAAAAAAAGGGTAAACCTGGTAAATGAGCATCCGATCCATTAATTTTGGACAGAGGTTACCAACATTGCATCCAACTGATCACTCGAACCCCGGATAAGGTAATAATCACAACATTAAATTAATTTCATCGTACACCAAGTACTAAGAACAACACATCCCTTTCCTTCGGAGCTGATTCACTTTATTTGTCTATAAGATCATTACTATCCTATTCGCCAGACGTTCCGTTTACCATATGGCCTGCAGGCGAATAAATCCACAAACAATTTATTTCTCACACTTTTTACTTATCCACTCCCACTTGTGCCTTCTCCTTGCCACAATTCACTGTTCACATAGCTGCACAATGACCAGATAAATAACACGCTTTATGCCGACAATACCTCTTGTCCGTGAGGTTTCGCCAAATGACCGGCTAATAAATATCGTTGGGGATTTCCAGGATTCCAGATTTGAGTTGAATAAACGAAAACACACACATCCATACCGCAGTTGCCTCGATTGGACCACTTCAAGTAAATGAGGGTTAATTTAGGTGCTGCTCCTTGTTTGATGGCGGACGGCAGTACCCACGATGAGGACTGAGAACTGACCCCACAGTCGAACGAAAAAAGCACTTCTCCCTCAGTACTCAGTAGAGTGTTGGTCTTTGTTCCAATCCAAGACTTTGTCTTTGTTTTTCTTCTTAATCTTCTGCGCTGTTTGTCTATCTTCTTCGGCCGGAGTCCGGGCAGACAGAAGAACGTATTTGATTTTGGGACGAAACGGACAAATTTATCTTTCACCAGCGACTGGTTGGTAGGTAGGGTGCTCCACCACAAGATCCTTTTTGTTACTTTGTTTTCTCCTGGTCGAGGCGTGAACCTTCATTAAAATAAATTACAAGTGATTCCTCTTCGAAGGCGTTGGTGGTGTTTTTCTTCCTCTCATCTTGGTTCTTGATAGTGCGGGGGTACGAGTTGGATTCTAGGTTGGAAATTTACGTTCCTCATCGGGGCGGGGTATTTCAGCACGGAAGTTATTGTGGGAATTCTGTCGGCTGGTGCTGTTATCACTTCATCTCGAATTAAATAGTGAAGAGATTTACACTGTGGTGACGGGTGAGAGGAGGGTTCTTGGAAAGTACGACGGAAGGCGGAAACACCTTGTTTTAATTTAGTTGATTTGAATCAGTGATTTGTGGTGATGTCTCAGTTATTCAGCTTTCAGGCGGCAGTGGAGGCAGGCAAACAAGAGTCTTGTGGTAGAATTTATCTTGCTTTAATGGTATGTTCGGACTTATATATAGGACTTGGCGTAATTCATGGTGTTTACATTCGAAGGGGCTGAAAAAAAGACACTTGAAGAACAAGTAGCTTGGAGGTAAGTCAGTGGCAGTATTGATGACATCTGAAAAGTTCGAAATACTCTCGTTAAATATTGCAGCATTGGCATTGACTTTTTATGAAACCGTGATACTTCACTAAAAAGGGAGGATTGCTTGGACAAGTTAAAGCCTAAACCTTTTAATTAAGTGTACTCTCTAGATGACTTCACCCGTGGTATGAATCAAGTCTGGCAGGACAATACCTTGGACGTAAGGTAATGTGAATTATTGAATAGAAAGGCAGCCTCACTTGTAGGTGTTTCGCATTTCGTGATAATATTTTTTTTTCCGATTCGAACTATTAAAAATTACTAATGAAAGTTTGACTCAATTTTTGGGTCGTAATATCTGGCCCGCCTGTCTGGTGGATGCGTACTATAATGGATAAATTCGAGGCAACATCTTCACTATTGAATTTTTCTGTGCCATTGAGGCAACGAGCCTTAAACTTTGACAGGAAGTTGGAACCCTTTTGTTTATAGTGAGGCGAATTTTGGATAAAATTCAGCCCACACCCTTACAGGCTCAAATTCACTTAAGAACCTTTTGGTCATTTAAAGCGTCGTAACCGATCGGGCTCCCACAGAAGTTTGAATTAAAGCCCTGAATTTTACCGAAAAATAATCTTCAATGTTGAAAATTATTTTTGGCTTACCGATCTTATCAATAAGTAGAAGATGCTAACGCACAGAAGGTGATTGTATAGCGTGGATTTCAGGAGGTATGGTTGGGACGTATTTTTTATTTGTCGATAAAAATGATCGCCTTGTACAATCAATAGAGTTTGCTATCGTGCATGTTGAAAGCTTATTATTGCACACAATTGAAAGGGCTTAATATCAGTCATATGTGGTTCCAACAAGATGGTTCCGCATGTTACACAGTTGGTCAAACAGTGAACCGATTGAAGATCAGGTCCGATAACGATGCAATTTTGAGAAATAGTCCGATCCAATGGCCAACTATTCTATGTGGTTTGATTCCGGATAACGCTAAGCCATTTGCTTATTCTAGCAAATCAATATCGCTTAGGAACAATATCCAAATATCCAACTTTATGGCGAAATTGCCATAGTTCTTGCCTTTATGTCCGGAAGATCGGTGGAAAATTGGCTCCAAGAATCGATCCATGCAAATGTACTTGTGGTGATCTTATGAAAAAGATCGAATTTTATAATTAAATTGTACATATCTATGAGACTTTATAAACATTTCAGACCAATATCTAAATTATTCGGGGGCCTATTTAAATACAATATTGTTATATTGAAGTGCTTATAAAAGCTTGTTTTTTGATTTTGAAAAATTCTCACTCATTATTTTTTTGACCGTTCGTTCCCGTCTATTCATTCTACGTATCCTGCCCTTTTGAGTCTTCGAGATTTCATTACTTTGACACTGCTTGGGATTGAATAGAGTTCGTCGAGTCCTTGATTGGAAAGGGTATTGATATAAATTTATAAAAGTTTGTATGTAAATTGTTATCAGAAACTAGTCTGCAATTGAGGTTACATGATCTCATGCAGAATGTTTCCAAAAAAAAAAATGACGGACGGGGAGAAGTTTTATTAAACGAAGTAGTTGATAACTAGGATGACGACGGTGCTTATCGTAATATTTCTTAATACAGTTTTCTGCAGACTAAAGGGAGGCGGAAGTTTGTTAATATATGCAGCTCCTTTGCCCGTAATTCCTAACTAACTGCTCCAACATATTTGAAATAGTGACTGTGGCAATTGGTATGTCTTCTCAGAACAAAAAGAAACACGTTTATCAGTGGTAAGGCCCGCAGAAGGCAGAGAATATCTTGGTGGTGGTACATATCCACTGGACATGTTGCGACTTTTTTCACTTCCTCAAATTGAAAATACCCATGATTGAGCAGATAAAAACCGCGTCGCAAAAAGAGCTAATACTATACCAAAAAGCGCGCATCAGAAGTGCTTCAAGGATTAGAAAAAGCACTGACAAAAGTGTATTATATCTAAGGATGATTACTTCGAAGGGGACAGAATATATATTGATGAATAAGTAAATATTTTTAAAGAAAAATTTAAAAAATCACTTTATTTTTTGAACAGACATGTGTACTATAATATATTATACTAAGAAGTCTTTTCTTCGAAAGCACCGTATTCCGATAAAAAAAATACAAGAGTACAGGGAAAACATTTCCTTAAAGACTGCATGTGGTTGTTAAATTTTATGCGAGGATCAATAAGTGTTCAAACCCAACAAATTTTTCAATTAGAAAACACATGTCACAGCTACAGAAAGTAATAAGGGATAAAGCAGAAACAGATGTACAACCTGCCAGCTTGTTTTTTTTGACACTCTGTTGCATACAAATAAAATTCTTCTTTGACATCTACTATGCAGGATAGAACATCATTTTGGATTTAAAACTAATGCTTAAGACATGGTCGGCGGACCAAATCCTTAATAAATTAAGATCGTGGATATCAAGTCCAAGACACTATCAGAGCCATAAAAAAACGCACGCCATCTTCGAAAGTAATAATGTTAATGTAAGGCATTTAATTGATGTAGATAAAAAAATAGGTCCCAGAAGAGAACCTTGAGGTACTCTCAGATAAACTGAATTTCGCTTATAACTTTGCCAATATAATCAGCATAAAGGCAATCAAGATAATTTTGACATTTTGCCATAGAGATTTTGCTTTATGGAAAACAAACTGTACCGGGTTAAATAAGTTGGATTTAATTAAAAACGATGCCATACTTTGCTGTGATGGTTTCGAAAATGTTGCTCATGACAGGGGATTGTGAACTTGATCTGTAGTTACCTCTTTTTTTCAAAGGGTGGAATGGATGCCATGCTTCATTATAAAAAAAAACTTTCTCTTCTCTTTGTTAGGCAATAACATTTTCGAAACAATTGGAAAGCATTATATCAGTGGCAATAGATCTGACTAAGGGAATGCCATGTCTCTGTTAAAGGCGAAGGCTGTTGGGCCAATTTCAAAAAGGAAAAGTTAGATAAAACATTTAAAATTTTTATGAAAGAGGTCGAAATCCCTTTAGCGGTTGACCAGTAGAAAATGTTAAATTGATGAGCTGAAGAGACAACGTAGTTCAATGGGCAAGGAGAATCAACGAATCGAAGAATCAGTACGAACGTATTTTTCCTTAGTTTTTATTTAGTGTTGGTCTCGAAAATTGGGCGATCCACAAATTATGTGAGATTTTACATGTAGACTTGAGCTATAAAGGTTTGATTGGATTTCCAGCTAACAAGGCAGACACCGCGACGAGAACGATCTATTGTGTTAAATAAGCCTGTGTCGAGGTAGAGGTCGACTCATTCGCATAATTAATCTAACATCCTCGTATGTTCTGTAACCCCATCCTCACCAGGGCAGATTCTTCACTATGTTCTCCGAAATAGTTTAAGAGTTAATTAGGTTTTTTCGATTGACGACGTCATTGAGCTCTATTATATGATTTCTCTTAATTATTAAAAAATGAGTAGATTTTAGATATGGGAATACAACAGGAAGGTATGGCACCTAACATACATATATATTTATCAGAGAATCTTTTCTGACAAAGAGAGGCCAAACTGTTGCCACTAAGGCCTCTGTGTCCAGAAATCCACTAAAATTTGACTTTGTTTTTCTATGCTAAGTCCTGCCAAGCATCACGGCACTCCCACGGGATTTTGAATTAACATAAATTATCCATATTCTTTTGATGCTAGACGTATGGCTCGGCTTGGAAGACCTTCTGAAGCAATCCTAATACCATATAAAATGTACAGTTTGGGACAAAAATACTTGCGCTAATGACAGTTCTCATCTACGAGCCATCTGAAACCTTTGATGTCTTTCAGGAGATCACCACTCTCCCGATATATTAATTTTAATTTTCTCAAAAATGAGCAATTGTGGCAGGGTATATGATTCTGTGCTTTACATTCTGAGCCCAGGAAGTTCATGAAGGGAAACTGTTAGGATGGTAGCCTCCGGGATTAAGAAAGTTGATTGTATTTGCCAGGTTTAAGTTAACGACCACAGACAGGTCATTAAAAAAATATTTGGCGTTGTGGAATTGTCGGGTATTCGCAGAGGAGATGATAACTTCTCTCTGATACGATTATTAAACGACACTTTAAGCACTGATCCACAGGGCTCTTCTATTAGCGTTGGTTAACTCGTCTGGCACCTAATTTCTCCTGTTACACTTGGTCCAGAGGAGAGTGAGGTATTTGCCAGAGCCAGAAACCTACGGCTTGTTAAATCTTGCGGCCACCAGTTTAGATCGGAATTTGGTAATGTAAGATTAGAGTATGCTAGAGGAATGAAAGGCGATATTTCGCCGTACTACTGAAATTGACAGAGGGATTGGGCAATCTGTTTGCACTTTGTTGTGTTTGTAAACCTTGCTTAAGCAAATCACCGAAATGGTGAGCCATAATGGGGATGGGTTCGTAAATAGCTACTTAAATTCAGAGAATCAACATTGATATGAGTCTCCACCTTTTACTGACAGATTTGCTGCAGGAACATTAGAACATCAGAGCCAATTTTAATATATTAACATTGTCGCTGTTTTAGTACCTGCTTCGATGTCGGGGGCAGAACCTATTGCAAACCTTACGGCGAATCATATAAGCGTACAGAAAAAACTTTTCTACATAATTCCTCAGCCGAAGCTTGTGAAAATAGCATTGGGTGTTAAAATTGCTATTACATCCTACTTAAGAGGATATGAAATCATTATTTGACAATCGCGAGTAATAGGCAGTGCTATTGTCTTCAGGTTTATGATACTTGAATGTTGGAATGAATTTATGTATTAATCGTCCCAGTAATTAGTTTTCTAAACGCCGCATGACAACCAAGAAAGCAAACTTCCAACAATCGAACCATGCAAAACAATCAGAGAAACACAATTAAATTAACAAGAATCCAAAGCTAGAAAAATTCAAATTTTCAAAAAAATAACGAATTTTTCTTGTCGCTTTATCGTCTCTCATCTCTCCATTCAGTTTCATTTCCATTCGAATGCTCTTACTCCACTTTCCACTTTCCACTTAGATATGAAAAAAAAAAAAAACAAAACATCAAAGTCATTTAGTCTTAACAAATACTTTAGCGAAATGTTCTCATAGACCAATAGCGAATATGAATGCATCTCTCCACTCACCAAGAGTGGAACAAACATTTTTCTTCAGTTCGAAGGTTTTGCTGGTGGTTTGCGGTTGCGTGCTCGTTCTTGTCTCGTTTGAGTTTGTGCATTTTGGCTTTTAAATTTTTTAAAAATATGTAGGTGTAAAAAAAAACATGTTTTGTGTTGTGAAGTGTTTTTTTGGTGTGCAGTATGTGTTTGGAGGAAAGTGCAGTGTGAAAAGTGTGAAAAATATATTTAAAAAAGCAGAGCAAAATGTCCTCCCATAGCTATGTATTGTTGTTTGTTGAAAAGTTGTGAAATTTGAGGAATATGTATCGTTTTATGTGCATAAAAGTGAAAAAAATATATGTGCTTTTAATTTCTAATAGTTTTTGTTGTAAAAATGTAGTTTCTTAGGATAAATTCGCGATCGGTTCGGGAGTACGACGATTTCACAATTTTAAATTGTGGCCGCCATCTTGCTTTCGGGAGACAATTGTAAAACGAAGAGCAGAGTCGGTAAGTGGAATGTTTTTCCGTTAAATTTAAATATTTGAATGCATTTCTTATTGTTACAACTACTCGTAGTTCACTAAACTATTAATTATTAGTGAATTTATAGTATATATTATATATATTTTAATATTATCTAGCATTTAAAAAGTAATATTCCATTCCCGATGCATTCGCATTTGGCAGGCCACATCCTAATGAGATTTATGCCGTTAGAATTACTTTTACAAATCCAGAGTTGCATACCATAAGTCCAAACTGGTTTTGGCACGTGCTTGCAGTGTTTTCAATACTGAGTAGAGAATACTACCCTAGTAACCAGTACATTTCTTTGTATTTATTAGAGTATTCAAGCTCGTTATGTTTTTTTCTTTAACGTGATTCTTCGACTTTAATTTCGCGTTGAGAGTCATCCCCTGATATTTATAACATTCGCCAACGGAATTCTTGCCTCGTTAACTAAAACGGGAAGCCTATCCGCTTTTCTGTTTGTAAAATTGACGTGGACTCTTTTATTGAAACCTTCGAATAATATTTCTTACAATTTCTCGGGTCGTATTAATATTTTTTGAATTGCTTGAAAAAACAGAAGTAACGTTTTTTTCTCGTTTTTTGTTATGTTCAGTTATTAATTGCCGAATACCAATTGAGGTTTCACGTCCCATTTCCAAAATTATGTCAAACAACTGTGTAGAATTGAATAATGTAGTTGAATTTGAAATTAGAAGGATATAAGGAAGGAGAATGGAAAAACCAATTACAAATAATTAAAAATACACTTTTTTTGGCACATACACATTCCTTCTCCTTTTATTTAATTATTTTGTTGTTGTTTACCTATGAATTACTTTCTTTTTTACTTTATTTAAGCCGAAATGTAATAAACTATATAAATATATATAAAAATTCTTATTTTTTCCAATTTCCTTGAATTTGTTAGGTGTCCAAAAAGAATTTCGTTAGGTGTGGCCTTTACGAGTCCTTTAATTTTTTTTTTCCTGGTTTAAAACATAAATATCATATTTTTTTTTTGAGGAAATTAAATTTTTTTTTTATTAAATTTTGTTTTTTTTTTTAATTTTTTATCAAACAATGTTTATATGCCCATAGGGGTTTAAGCTTGTTTGCCAAAATCTCCATATACATGAACCACCCATTGAAGCAGCTCTTCAAAGGGGTCTAATTTTTTTTTTCACAATGTCCCTTCTCCACTGGTACTCAACTATCCAATCAGCGAAATTATTGGAGTAATTGTCGTTATAAAATTCCCTTTTGACGACACGCCACTGGGATTCTATTCGTTGGGTATGTATGCCATAAGGACCAACGAAAGGATTGTCAGGATCACTGTGGTTCACTTTTTTGTGAATGAACCCATGGGCACCTAAACAATCATACGCCTTCCAGCAATCGGTGTGGATGATCGTTCCTGGATTCACGTGTTTTTTTATTAACAGCACTAACACTTCAGCGCTCCGCTCGTTTCCTGGACAGATTTCGAGTCTTAAGTCTTCGGACCCATCCTCAATTAAGCCGAGAATCCAGTGGCCATCCACGCGCCTTCTTTTATTGTATTTCCTTTTACCAAATTTACTTTCGTCGATTTGGACGATTTTGCCTGGCCCGCCTATCTTTCCTTTCGCCTCAAATGTTTCCAAGAATTGTATTACTATTGTCTCCCGGCAATAATTATACCAGTCGGCAATAGTTCGTTGGGACAAACATTGAGACGAAGTAAAATCCTCGATCTTGACTGTTTCGTAGGAATATTTCCTGGCCTCAGATAAAAGCATCTTGGCAAGGGCATTCGAGCTTGCTCAAACCAGCTGCCAACGCCGCCACTTTTTCTAACTGCACAGCCTGATTTTGTGCAAATGAACTCGCCAATAGTTTTTCCGCGCATGTAAATCTTCATTGGAATCCTATGAACCTGGCACAATTTAAAATTTGGCAACAGCCCGCGTGTCACAGCGAATTTCAGCGCTTGCTCATCTTGACCTATAATTATGATTATTCCAGAACATGAACATTGTACATAGTATTGAAAAAATGTTATTAAATTACCAAGGTCTCTTATCAATCGAGCAATATTCCACTGCATTTTTACCTCTCCAGAGTACATCCGACGCTTCACATATTGACTCTCACCCGAAGTACTGGGTTTCGAGTCTAACGTACTTTCTAACGTATTTTCTAAATTTCTCTCGGACATCGCACTGATATCAAACCACTATATGGAGTGAAGTCGATCGTAAAAATGTAGTAAGAATTAGCTCTGTCGATCATGATAATTAACTGTTACAACAGTTTACAAAAGCAGACCGTTACATTTTTCGCATGTTTTTCATTTGTTTATAGTAAAAAAGAGTGTTGCCAGTTTAAGTGAAAATCACTTGACGCTTTAAAAAAAGTTTCATAGTTGAATAAGTGTAGACCAAACTCTGTCAGGCAGACGCCTGTAAGAAAGTCTGGGATATTTAAGGTATAGGTGGGTGGGTCGCTTCGCTCGCTAACAGGATTTTAACCCTTTCTTCCACAGGGCTTAGCCGCTCATGCGACTTCGTCGCTCCGCTAAGGGTATGTCAACAACTGTCAGGCAGGCGCCTGGAACTAAAGTTTAATTATATTTACTCTGGGGTATTTAGCAGTATAATATTTATCTATTATATAATAATAGATATCCGTGGCGCCGGCTTTTGAAAGTGTTTTTCTATAGAACTCAGTGATCTAAGCAAAAAATAAAAAGTAATTTTTTTTGATATTTTGCTTAGTTTTAGAGATAATGGGGTTTAAAATTTATTAATTTTTCGGTTTTTTCACTTAAATTTTGATGTATAATTAACGTAATTTTGCTGAAGGTGTTGCCTACCTGCCAGTGATTAATGGAAAAACATGTTATAAATATTGCATCATTGTTTGCTTATCTAAACGCCTGAAGCCCCCTGCTTGGCCACATAGAAGATTTGGGGAAGTGCTAGTTTGGGTGTATTCAATTTTCTTTGTATCCATCTTTTGTATCGTGTGAAGAAACTATATAGACCAACTTCTCCTGATGAATACATAAGAAATGTAATAAACTATATAATTATATACAAAAATTCTTATTTTTTCCAATTTCCTTGAATTTGTTTGACAAAAAGAATTTCGCTAGGTGTGGCCTTCACGATTGCTTTTGTACGCCATTCGGCTAACCTTCCGACTTCACACATAATTTTTCTAACGCGCTTCTCATACTGGGGTAGCACATACCCATCCACAATATAAAAAAAAGACAGACACGTGTGAATAGAACTCGCCCACTGAAGGTTCCGTACAAATTTGTAGGAACATATGTATTATAAATAGTACAGGAATCCAGTCTCGCAGTTTTTTCCGAGCTTTTCGCGAAATTCAGTTTCTGAAACCTATAACACTAGTCAACAGTGGTTTTGTTGCACTTGATATAATAATAATTTTGAGCAAATTTACACCAACAATTTATGAAATTATAAATGCTTTTAGCAAATTGGCTTTGGTTTTTTTTTTAATCCTCATCTTCTTATTATACTATAAATAGCAGAAAAAATGAGAAAATAAAACAAATAAAACAAGAACATTCTATAAAATCGTTTTTTTAATGAAATGTATTACTCAATGTTTAGTTTTAGTATTTTGTTAATTAGAAACAAAAAAGTAGTAAACATTTTCAAGCTTTTTTGGTTTCTCTCCTCTACAAAATATAACCTTCATATACTTTTACCTAGTAGCACTTCCCCGCTCTTCAAGTCTGCAACTCTATCGCAAAATAGCTGCTCATAATCAGCCCAATTTCATAAAAAAGGATTAAAGTCATCCCCACAGATTCTTACACAATTTATATTGCAACGCCTACTCCGAAGACTGGTCATATGAATTCCACTTTGTCAATCTTACTTCATTTGAAAAGTGTCAATCTAGTTCACAAAAATAGACTTATCTCAATCTGTTATGTTATAGACCATTGTGAAAGGGATTGAATTGCAAAAGTAAAATAAACGGCTTTTCGAAAACCATTAATTCATGACAAACCGCTTTTACTTGACCATCCAATACAAGATTCCCCGATTTATCACACTTGGTCAAACCACATTCATATGCTATTCCTCCACCTCTGTTTCACAACCCATTTTTCTATAAAAAGCTTAAACAACCTCGTCACTCGAACTGGCTACTTTTTCTTTATCTAATCCGATTTCGGTATTCCCGTCCACCTAACATCTGTTCCTCAACTGAATCAAAACAATGACCATTGTATCGTGTTATACGAGTATCCTTCC
This sequence comes from Merodon equestris, assembly GCA_958301585.1. Taxonomy (NCBI): domain Eukaryota; kingdom Metazoa; phylum Arthropoda; class Insecta; order Diptera; family Syrphidae; genus Merodon; species Merodon equestris. Next base: position 9,723,653 of record OY284415.1, on the reverse strand, counting down.
ACTTCATCAATCCAAATGTGAATAAGGATCAACGTCTTCATAGCCACGCTTTAAGACCGACCAGAGTGTGGGGAATTGGAAAAAATCCCATTCCAGCATCCATTCTGATTATCCCTTTTTCGCACCTTGCCCTGCTTCTTCCCTATATCTATCTTTAGCCACAAAGGACTCAGTTGTCGCATTCCCCAGTTGCTTACAAATATCCGGCATTTTGTAAAATAAATTACTCTCGGCCGAATGTAGCAATTGACATGCTGCTCCTTGCCCGTGGGCATTTGGCCCATGTCCAGGAGCTGGAGGATGTTGTTACTGTTTTGTTTTCAAAACGGAAACATTTTAATTAATTTCACATTCCTCAGACACAAGATACCCGACTCGTAAAATCGTCCTTTCAGTCGAACGCAGGTCGGCTGATTCGTAAGTCGACAGACCGCAGTTAGATCCGAACGGACATTGATGATGAAGGGTTTGGGTCTACTATTCATAGACAATCCGAAGGAAAGTTTATGAGGTACAGCCGACTACTGAAGTTGACCCTTTTTTGGAGAACATTTTGTTCGAAAATTTGAGGAAATAACGATCTAGTGTATGTCGACAGAAACGAGATTCTATGGTTTTGTTTCTTTTCCTTTACGCTGCCGCCTCACTTCGTGGTTATGTTTTAGTGGTGGGTAGTGTTCTTGGGTGGGGCTTAGTGCCAAACCGGTTATTAATATCAACGGGATGAAGGTTTTTGTCAGCCTTGCATTCCGGAATTCGGATTCTGTGGAATAGATTGTAATAATTAGGATATCATAGGATTTGACAGCCACAAAGCGGTTACAGGACTTCGAGGATAGGAATTAATTATAAAGATAGGCTAAGCTACATGGCATCGAAACTATGTTAAAAGTTGTTTCGTGGAAGCGTGTCGTCATTTTGGTGGACTTGTGGCTGAATTTAGGTTGCACGATGATTATTACAAAGTTTTGAAATTGAATCTTGACTGAGTTCAAAATAATTATGGACAGACTGAAGGGTGATAATGTCAAAAGGCCAAAGGGACTGTGAACACCAATTACCAATACCACCAATAAGGACTAAAAGGGTACTATGGAGTTTTAGACCATAAACTGAGTAGATGTAAATGTATGGCGTATTTGCAGTTTTTAACATATTTTTGGGGGTGTTATTAAGTGTATTTTTTAGGTATGGTAAATGGTATGATGGTGTACTGTGTTTGGTTTTACTTTTGATCAAAATAAGTTTGGGAAAAGTTTTTACATCAAGGGTTCAATTTTCTTTTTTAAAATTTCAAGGTTTATTTCGGAAAGGTGGCTTCATGTTTATTCTTATAAGTATTTTTTATTGCTAGGTACTATACTTTTGTTCCCCTTTTTGACATTATACCAATTCTATGTTGAGAAAATTGCACGATTTTTGAGGCCATTGACAAACCAATCCATTTTTAGCTACATCGAAAAAGCGGTAGTGCTGCTCAGCGAGGCCATGTGATATCGATGGGAACAGGAAGAGGTGATTTCCGGGGAATATAATGGGTGGGGTAGGACCCGGTATTGGCCTAAACGTCCTCTTAACAAGATGTGGTCTCGTGTTGTGCTCTAAAATCATTTCGCCCTATCTTTTCTCGTCCCGCGGTCGTTTTCCAATCAATACTTCATTTATACGCTTTCGTTGCTGCTGCTTGTGAACTCGTAGCTAGACCCCTTCAATTTACAGAGCTATTTTCGAAATTCGAAAAAAATGCGGAGAGCTGCTGCCAATTCACCCTTAACATATTCCAAAACAGGAAAAATGGTACGTATACGCTCCGTAGTGCGCGTACTCGGCTATAGCGTTTCTCGGCTATAGAGCTAAAGGTTTTTTCAATTGGCCTTGGTAGATTTTGGCGGCCTGTGGCGACCATGTTATTTTGCTGACATCTGTCAAATCTGTTGTTTATTATTCCGTTACTGATGATCGTTCGGGTAAGTTGCACGATTGAACAGCATGTTAAAATGATGACTCTTTATTATTAAAATAAGTGTTCGTTAGTGCAAGCGTTGCGTTCGTTGGGCGTTGTAGCCATGGTGGCCCTTCACAGTCGCCTCTTCACTGTTCGGTGGCCAAATTTTTCGATCCGCCAACATTCGTACGTCAAGATAAAGCAACATCGCCGCGGTCGGTGAAAGTGTACAATAGAAACCGATTCATTCGATTCCTCGCCATACCCAAGAGCTCGGTCTTTCGCAAACTTTATGGCGAATTTTGCGTCAGAACTTGATCCAAGATCCAACTGATCCAGGAGCTCAAAGTTCCAGGCCATAGACAACGCCGTTTGTTCGCTGACTGGGCTCCGGATCGTTTGGAAGAGGACTCCAATTTTGGTCGAAAATCATCTTTAGCGATGTGGATGATTTGAATGGATGACTCTCTTAGCAAGCAAATTTGCCGTATATGGGATGACACCAACCCACACGAGGGTCACCAGGTGGCAATGCATCCTAAAAAAAAATACTGTTTGTTGTGGATTGTTGGCCGGCGGCGTCAGTTTCCAATTTCTTATGGCCCAAATTGAGTCGTATGGACCTAGACGGCATGTAGTTCAAGCGGGACGGCGCTACGTGCTACACAGAGGATGCCATGATTGATATTCTGCATGAACGATTTGAGGATCTCTCTCAGAGGTCATGTGAATTGGTCACTAAGGTCATTGCGATTTTTCTAGACTTTTTCTAGTGAAGTTTCCTGAAGTCGCAGGTCTATACGAATTAACCACAATCGACCGATGCCCTTAAGGTGAACATAGTACAGGCCATCGCTCAAATTTAGTCGGATCTGTCAACTGAATTGAATTGGACCACTCGGATCCGTGCCACCGTAAGAAGCGGAATTAGGCATTTAAACAGTGATATATTCCATACATAGCGGCATACATGGGCCTTTCAACATGTACCCGTCCTTCTTGAAAAATCTTTTAGTTTCATGACTTGAAAGTAATGCAATTCACACCTAACATATTCACTTCTATTTGTAGTGATTGGGAAATCGCGTTCAGAGAACCAGCAAGGGTCTAGGTACCAAAAACGGAGAAAAGTTACGTATACGCCTAGTGGTGCCTCTCAGATTTTGTTAGGAGACCTTTAGACGAAAAAGGAAGCCTCAATGCCGTAAATGTTGTTTATACTCCTAGGATCGAGAGTAACATTTACCATTTTACAGTTAACATTTTGCACAGAGTGAATAAGTGCATTTCTAAGTTGCTGATTTTGTTATTGCAACTGTAGCGTGAGCAACGTCTTAACTTCTGCTCTGCTTAGAAGATATATTGAAATATATTTTGGATGGCTTGGGAGTAATACGAAGAGCTTTACTTATCCGATTTACTTTTGTTAATAGGGCCTTACTTTATTAAAGTCAGTCTGGCAAGTAAAATATGTAAGTTCCTCTGAAAATGCTAAGGCTATTTCGAATAATTTACGAACATCGCATTGATACAGGTATAAATATATTTGTTTGTAGTGGCGCTCAGCAGATTAGTATAGGATGACTTCTTTCGGGTTGTAGGGTTGTTATAAATTGAAAGCTATTTGGATCGCGGCATCTCCAAAAATGGCGTTTCAAGATGTGATAAAGTCAATAACAGAAGTACGAGTATTGCTTGCATTTGTGTTATAATTCACAGTGATTTGCATCCTTTTGTGTTACTTTTGGACCATTACGATGAAGTATCATCTACAGTGAGTATTAAGGCTTGGTCAGTAAAATAGTTAAGTGGTGTTATTGAGAATCATAATGTTGTTGATTTATTTATACCGCTTTATACCTTTTCACAGTATTACCACTTCTGGATTCTTGAATTTGTACAAAGGCCAATTTGGCAACCGTTCAGGAAATATATTCCAACAAAGGGATTAAACTAGAATTTTGTTTCGACTATCAAACCGGAATCTACAGCAATAAAATAAAGAAAACTATTATTTCCTGCATCACTCCTCCACCACCACCACGCCCATACGCCCACAATGGAAATCCAGACAAAAGTCCTCTTCAATCTACGTAACCACTCGGAGAGATAAGAACGCTCCTTGCATGTGTGTGACGACTAAGTTACCACTCAATTCTTGCATTCTTCTCCAATGAACACATCAGCACAAGAGTGCTGTTGCTGTTCCGTGAGTGGTTGGGCGGCTAGAGTTAGGTTGGAGTGGCCGGTCGTAATAGAAGTGGAAATGCATTTAATGTCTGTTGGAATTCTTATGGAATCAGTTGAAGAATGAAGACATTGTTGATGGTCTAACAATTGAGTGGAAAGATGTTTCACAAAGGCGTTTATGTCGCCGCGTGAAGGCCAACTGTAATAGGAAGCGATTAACGCCAGAAAGGATGCAGAGTAAATTAAAATGTTTTTTTTTTTCTGTAAGTGTCTTGCGAGAATAAGGCAAGAGAATATCCCTGAAAAGACGGGAAGAGTGCAACACAGGAAACACCTTAGCCACCGGAGTGGATATTTCCTAATAACGTTAACGTCATTTGCCTTCATAGTCGACCGATATAAAAACGAAAAAAAAAAGAATCGCAGGTGCATCGGGGAATGGATGCAGGGATGATACTACGAGTGAGATTAGATATGAGGATTAAAGTGGGTTTTATGAGGTAAATGTTATGAGAGTTAACTTGGAGGTGGTGCACCGAGTAGCACTTGGAGACACCCAAGTAACCTAGGCCATAAAGCGACTCGTTGTGGTTATGGTGAAGGAATTAAGTGATTTTTATAGAAGAGCTTTGCCTTGCATGTGGACCGCCATTTGCTTTGTAGAAGTTGACAATGGGAATTGATGGCGCGATAGTGGAGTATGTTCTTCTGGGATTTGGAAATATGAATACGAAGTATCTTGAATATATTAAGGGAACTTTTGTTTTTTAAATAATTGTATTTATCGTTCTGCAACTGAATATTTTCACTGAGGAGACAATTAAATACCTCTATCAGCGTCACGAGAATATTCTTAATCTTATCTAGACTTACCGAATAGAGAATACAGAGGTTCAGACACCATTGCAACGCTCAAACTCTTGTGTTTTCTTCCGAAATAGTATTATGTGTAGAAATGGGAGTCCACTACTTTCCATAAGATGGCACGGACACTGGTGAGAAATGTCAGGTCAGAAACGTCACATAGTGGCTTGGCATCAACAACATTACTTTAGTGATTTTGGTTTTTGGCATTTATTTTTTTTGTGCGTGAAAATATCAACTTTCGGGCCAACTAAGCATAATTGGAGCAAAGTTTTACTTTTGACCTTCAATCAAAAAAAAAAAAAAAAAACTGCTGCTGGAAGACGACAATTTTGAAAGCGCAGAATCGGAGACTTTACTGAATTGGTATTAATGTCAAAAACGACAAGAACTTTGCCGTAATTCAACCAGTCGTCTCATTGTTAAAGCTAATGTGCTTGAGCCAAGCATAAAAAAAAAGTGATCATACCGAGCAACGGCGCAATGAATGATTTTGCAGCACGAAAACGCTCAGTTGCATGTTGTTTTGGTCGCTAAGGCCTAGCTAGAAATAGGATGTCCTATCCCACCGGGCATAGACTATTAATCCTGGTCCTGCTGAGCAGCACTTCTTATCATTCGAAGAACGGAATAATTGGGTCGATTAAAAGACTTGCATTTTTTAAAATACCGAATCCGTCTTCTGCCAAAAATGTGGCAAAAAGTTGTAGTTTGCTGAAGCTATATTTAAATGGATAAGTTAGGCATAGTGGCTGCCGAAACCCTTTGATTCAAAACTTTAAACAGCACAGTTGATGGGTGAAGTGCATTCCAAAATGTTTCAAGTTTTCAAAATTGGTCTTAACAATACTGTATTATCATATAAAAAAGAATACTCTCGAAAGTCATGGTATTTTAGTGAAAATTTAAATTTCCCCCTGCTGAATAGAGGTTAGAATATAGAATATACCCGCGGCTCGGAATATTATGACCACACTCGAAATAGCTTAAAAACTCATTGACTCATGTTTTTTTTTTTTTTAAATATGGTAGGCATTCCTTGGGTAAGATATTCTCCCGGTTTATTAGTTCATCGATCGGATCTTGGGATGTGAATAAAAGAATAAAATAGAAAATAAATGAAGACAAATTGGGAATAGGTTCAAGGTACGAAGCCTGTATTGACCAGGTGCCTTCCTGGATTTCATAGCAAAAGAAGAAGATTGATTTCCAAACGTTATTATTAAGGATGGCTGCACTTTCGTCTGTGGCGGTACGGATACTCGCAATTTTAGAAAAGAATTCAGCGACAAGATTGTGCAAAATGTATAGGACGTACAACGGTCGAATATCGGTGGGCAAAATCCCATCTATCCATTATAACAAGGTACTTCTTAAAGTACATTGCCCTACCAATAATAAAGACAAAGAGATTAAGATAGTATTTTACGAAGCAATGGATGAAATGTTTAACAATTTTACATTCTTTGACCAGAAAATCATTTGCAGAGATATCAACATGAATATAGGGAAAAAGCCATATAAATAGGCGAACAATAGGGGAAGGAAGTCTCCATGCCTCATAAACCATCAATGGTCTTGGTCATGTTATATACAGATGTTACATATAGAGCCGTATCCAATTTCCAGAAACTGAGCACAGGAATGTATAAAAAAAAATCAAAGTTAGAATCTAAAGAGTCCTTGTATCCAGCGTCAATACCATGACGAATTTTTCAATCGGTTTGCCCTACTAATTGGCATGGGAACTAACGACGAAGTAAAACAGGCAGGTGCAGTATGGTCAACAATAAAAAGTGTTGTAAAAGAAGCAGAGCAAAACAACCTAGGCTATCACAAAACTCCCAAAGACAAGCCATGGTTTGACCAATAATGCGAGAAGAAATGAAAAGCCCGGATTGTTCTAAAACTTCCAGGTCTATAAAATTGTGAAGAAATGCCATGGAGTCGGGTTAAAAAAACTATAATACAATAGCAAAAAGAATGCTAAAATTTAGGAAAAATGTATGGCGAAAAACATGAGACGAGGATATCAGCCTAGATCAAGTTTTCTACGCAAAAATAATGAAAAACTCGTTTCGGACAGCGAGTTGCGGCCAAGAATTGTATTTGTAGTGAAGGAGATATTTCGAAAAACTCTTTAATGGAGTATAAGCAGCACAGGAAAACGATAGCAGAGCACAACAAGAACACATCAAAAATTCAGGTAAAACTGTCAACCATTGAGGAAGTTAGAGAGGTGATTCATGGGCTTAAGAAGCATCGAATCTTAATAACATCGAAATCAATTAAAAATAGTAGTAATGAGGAAGATAAAACGCGGCTATCATTGCTGTATTTGAAAACGGTGACCGAACACAATACAACAATTACAGAGGAATATCACTGTATCATCAAGTTGTAGCAAGGTGTTGTCAAATATTCTCTTTAGGAAATTATTATATATGCTAATGAAATAATCAGAGACTCCAGAATGGCGTCAGGAGGGCCGTTCGACGAGTGACCAGATTTTCAGTATGCGACAACTTTTAGAAAAGAAAAAAAAATCGGACGAAACAGTCCAGTAACTATTTTTAAATTTTAAGATAGCCTACAAATGATGGCTCTACAAATCGATCAAAAATGAAACATGTATATAAAGATTGGTGAAACGGATAGGACACTTGGAACGAATGGACAGTGGACGAGGAGTCAAAAGAATAATGAGTGGCAAGCCCGTGGGAACAAAGAATGCAGTTGTACTGGAAGAGATGGAACAGAAAAGCGAGAAATGGACGGAACACTCCTGACAGGGAGATTTGGCGAAGTGTTGCCAATGAGGTTCTGAAACTCCGATTTCCAAATGGTCGGTAACAATAACAATTAAGTTTTCTAGTTTTCAAACCTGTCAGAAGTCACGTTTTAAATGCGGTGATTTCTCGAAGATGAAGAATTGGAAATGGAACTGCTCGACAAAGCAGTATGTATGTCATACCCAAACATTGTCTTAATCTTTGACAGGAAGAGATGGGAATAGTATAAAGGCAAGGAAACTAGATCGCATATTTCGAGAGCGGTTTTATCACTTGCGAACAGCTCCTTTAACGTTGGAATAGTAAGGAATTTTTGGGTCGTATCTCGTCAGTGACAAATAAATTGAGTTTATTTCTCAATCATCGAATATTAGGGGCTAAGTCCGACTCACTATCAACATCAACGGGGAAGTCTTATATCCACGGATAAAAGCTCACTGTGAGCTGCTATATTTCTAGAAAAGCATACTACCAAAATCTCGTTAAAAAATACTTTATCCGATTTCATTCTCATTTTTCAGTCGTCTTTTGAGTACTGGCTAATGGGTATACACTTGCCAGTTAGAAAAACGCATAGTATATTTGTTAATGTTGTATATGTTGTATAAGAGTTGGTTGCAAGGGCTGAGTCCATCAGGTGGTGGTCACTTTAATTTTATGCATCCGCGTGGAATCATCAAGTTATTGATATGAAAGTTGGAAACTAGATATTTAAATTTAAGAGGAGTGTTTAAAAAACAAGTTGACTTTTTGAATTTACATTCGATTTTCGATTTTTTGTTTTTGTTACGTTGGTACACATGTCCTTTAACTTATTTTGACATATTCGTACTTTGGATATTTACCTTATTTTTCATAGTTATAAAGGTTCGATATGTTTTGGTATCCTTGGCGATTTTTTTCTATTGATAAAATGCACCAACAATCTGTACATAAATTTGTGGGAAAAAAAACTAAGTGCTCCAACGTACTTGAAATGCTGACTGTGGCATTTGGCGAGGTTCATTGTTGCTTGTGCGCAATTTTTTGGCTAAAAGCAATACCGTAACCACGCCTCAGCAACGTTATTCACCGAAAACTGGACGGAGAATTGCCACGATTAAAGAGATATTTGCATCGTTGGAAGAACTCAAGCTCATACCTAAAAGTGCATATCAGAAGCGATTCGAAGATTGGATAAAGCACTTGCGCAAGTTTATTATGTCTGAGGGGAATTATTTCGAAAGGGACAAAATAGATATTGATGGATAAATAAATATTGTTCGAGAAGAATAAAAGGTCACCTTATTTTCTGAGCATATTGTTTTTCTGTTGATTTCCTTCAGATATTATACTCGTATTACACACTCTTCAAATACAACTTGAACAAAATCCCACCTTCATGTCAGCATTCATGGTTATCACTGAACTATTAACTACCGTAAAAAACTAATCTACCGTACCCACAACTACTAGTAATCATTACATTGATTAGGTTACCTGCTCATCTGCCGTGCTGACAGTTAACTGGCTTCCGCCCGCAAGATGCACCCAGTTTATCTCCATTAGAGCCTTGCTACATAAATCCATTCTCATCAGTTTAGAGAAGCAATCAATTTTGTTGATGAAGCGACCTACACAGTGCACCGAAGCATCGATTTTTCGATTCAATCTTCATCTATGGTAACGAGATGAGGATGGAGAACGCCTTCCAAGCAGTTGTGGCACGTGTACTAGTTGTATCCAATTATTTATGACTTCCACTCAATTTTGTGTATCCATGTTGTCTGAACAAGATTTGGTGGATGTTCGTAAATATATTAAGTTGCACTCCCGAGCCGTGATGGGGATCAAGGATATATGGTAATAATGAGGCAAGGTCTTCAAAGCTGCCACCTTGTCGCCTTAAAATTGTTTGTTTCAAGTGTCCATTATTCAAACACAACAAACGTTTGCATAAATTTAACGGTCGATCTGACATTAAATAACCAGCGAGAGCAAGGACGATGTGCCAGGACCATCGAATTGTGGATTCAAAATTCATGAGCTGTCAGACTATAGTGCAAACACTATGAATGGGGTTTTTTTTGGGTTAGTTTTTGGTTGGAGTTTTTTAGGAATTTATGCATTCTACACGTCATCAGCAAAATATTTTCCAACAAAGGATATAACGGGGAAGAAAGAGAAGGAGACCAGGGAGGAGAGAGAGAGTAAAAGGGAACTGTGTTCTGGTAATAAATCCTCTCGCCGATACAAGCAACAAAACGTTCGTCGTTTGTTTGGCCCGCAGGACATTCTCTTTGTTTTCTCTGATGCGAGTGCAGTCAGTGCACTCCACTTCAATTGTGGTCCTCAGATTTATGGCCAACACGAGTCTGACAGTCAGTCCTGGCAACGAAATGGGAGGGTAAAAAAAATATTCGCCTTCTCTCACGGTGACATGGAGCAACAATAGCTTGGCATTGAGTGCAATGAATGACCTTTGGACAGATTCAATTGGAACTTTGATTTGTTGGTGAAAATAATTGGAAGTGAATGCTGGCGACTCCAAGTCTTTGTTGTTTTTGTGGAACTTGACAGGAATTAATTGACGAAACACGAAGCTGTCTTTTGCTTAGCACTCGATGCTTGGTGTCTGTCATGGAGTTTCCATGCGGAAGTCAGATTGAAGGGAAATGATGATGGCATTGCGTCGTGACAAATGGTATAGACGAGGTGAGAACTGATGGATTTGGAAACGTGACTTTTAGGAAAGTGTGACTTATTTAAGGAGGACTTCTTGACGATTTTTCATCTTATCTAAGACACCATTGATTTAATAAAAACCTCATCGCCGCTTTCCAAGAATCAAATTAACAGCTCCATAGCCAAATTATTCCGCCCACTCCTCTAAGCATCCTCTCACCTGGAAATCTCAAAAGATCCGACATTTCCTTGATTGCAGTCCCAAAACACAGGAAAGAAATATACAAAGGAAACACCATATTGCAATTCAAATGAATTTCCGAGCAGTGAAAATCTGGCACCTGGAGCCTTCTCAAACCGACAAACCCATAATCACCACTCCCACCACGGTATCCACTCTATTCAAATGTCGCCGGTGTTTGTAGCGCAGGAACGAAGTTAATTGCGAAATGGTCATTAGCGCCATCACACTTCGGTGGATTCCCTTTATTCTTCACGGATATTTCACTGATGTAATTCCACCCCTCATCTGGCACCTCATTTTTAAACGATAAAAAGCTCTATACAGACCAAAGCATTTCAAGCATCTCCTCTCCGTCTGTCATTGTAGTATATTTGTCTCTCGAGCGCCCGACAGCCCGCCATTGGTATTGTCACGCGTTCGTATCTATGAAAGGACACACCAAAGATGAGATCTTATAAAATGACTGCTATATTCCGGAGGCGTCTTTCATCCGATTATGTGAGTCTTCCAGTGAATGAATAACAATGAGAAGCCGATTCAACGTTCAACATTGCGACGTTTCCAGTAAGCTCTTTTGGTGGCATTTCGAACGGAGATTTTTGAAGGGATCCCCCTTACGTCAAGCTTCTGCTCTGGATGGTTGGATGCAAAATAACGAGAATCATGGCTTTTCACCGCCAGCGGTATAAAATGCAAATTAATTGGCGATTTCCTTGCCGTTGCTGTCATCGCGTCGATGAAATGATGGCGAAAGCCATGTTTCCGGCCTGTGGACGGGTATGTAGTAGGGCTATGGGTATACGGCCTTGGGTATATTACTGATGGGGGTGTGTTCCGGGGAGATGGATGGCAATGTTCATTTGCCAGCTTCGCGTCGTGGATTTAATTGTTTTCCTTTCTTTTTTTTCTTGCTTTTTCTTTTCTTTTTTTATTTAACGGTTTTTTGTGTGATGCGATTGGGGTGTGAGCAGCAGGAAGGCGTTGACTACGTTTTAGAGATTAGACAATGAATTAAGACATAAAAGGTGATGTGGAATTGATTTTTTTTTTCTTTTGGCTGGGGAAGACTCTTACGGAGTGAACATCAAGTTAAGTCCCACGATTTGAAGGTGATGGTTTAATGTTTTAAATGCATTAAGGCTACGATAACACGTCTGACTTATAATAGACGAAAAATCACTTTATCATACGTTTTTTGAATAACTTTTCTTAGCCAAGAAAAAAACTGTCTGCATAAATCAAAAAAAATGTAGAAAAAGGTGACAAGATATAGGCTTAAAAATCTCTTTATCTTTATCTCGTAAAGAGCCAGGAAATTAGTTTTAATTAGTTCAGATGCTCTATTAATATGCCAGTAAAATTCAAACGAAGCACCCCATGGTTCAGTTTTTGGGCCTATTGCTATGAGAAAAAGATTTTACTAATACAAAGTTCGTTTCAAGAGCAACGAAAATTTTGTACATTTGTAGATTGCTGCGTTGATAAACATGACCCAATTGCTAGCCAAGTCAGGTATTTAAACTGCTGTCAATGCCAAAGAAGTTACACTGGGCTTGTCACGATCGGCAAAAATAAAACAAAAATACAGGATACCAATCAAACAACGAAGAGTGGAAGTTGTTTAGTTGTTGTGGTCACTAAAAGGAAGAAGCAACGATGTGGGGCTAGTGGAATATGTGTTAATGGAAGATGGGATTATGATAGGGTTATGATATAGACATTCTCGATCCACAAGCGTGAAAAAATGTTCGCCAAATGCTTCTGAAGTACACCATAAGTTGTTTTCTCACGTGCTCCGCCGTTTGGTTGAAGCAGTCTGAAAAAGCTCCGTTTTGTACTGAAATTCATTGCTTTTGTACTTAATGTTGATTAATTCAATATTTGGATAAAAACAACCCCGTAATGGAATCCTAACCTCTCTATTTCCCAAACATGTCTCGTTTGAGTCGTTTTACAAGGTAAGACGAGATTAGTAGTGCAGCGTTAGGAGAGATTATGTTATCAAATATATCGATCTCCTAAAGTGTTTTGGGTACAGGAGAAAGCTCTGATATAAGTATATACTTGTAATAGTGAACAGTGATTGGAGAAGATAATCATAAATACAATACGCAGTCATGCGTATCGTGTAACCTTTTTGACAACTGATGGTAGATTAAGCATTTGGTTTGATAAATAATCTACAGAAACATATTCCAGATATTGGTAGTAGCATATTTTAGAAATGTTTACGAAATGAACAAAGACTAAAGGACCTGTGAATTTGTACTTATCCTAAATTTATGCCGGACTAACAAGTCTTTGAATAGCGACAAGTACTTCGTTCTGTTCTGAAATGAGAAATCATTTAATTTTGAGGATCACAATTAGGAAGTCCAGTTGGACTGTTACATATTTGGGTCGGTGGTGCAATGGCTTTGAGAGCTGTACCCTATTATGATATAACCCGCAAGCCTAAATCATTTAAGAAAACCTCTGCCGTCAATCTTCTTAGATCTCAGCCTTGAACTTTTAAATACCCTGAGTTGTGAAATCTTGAAAATCTTTTAAGCTGGTCACCATATTCACCGGGTATATTGTAGAAAATGTTTGTGGAAAGAAATATGTCTGTTAAAAACTGAACTTATTGAGGCCATTCAACTTAGTGCAAATTAATTATTTAAGAAGTGTTTAAGTTTCTGTACCAAATAGGGTCGATGAGATTATTTTGAACAAAGCAGACATCATCCCAAGCTATTACAGAAGAAACGAAATCTGCGTTGAAAAAGTTGAATATCTTCTAAGGCGGTCTCAGAATTCAATCAATTCGATCAAATTTTGACTCTTCCCCTAGATTATGCGTCATCGATCGGAAGAAGTTGTAATCGGAAGGGGCAATGACTATTGAATACGGTGGGCGGTGTTCGACTTTCCAAGTGGTTTCAAGTAGATTTCACCATCCTTGCAACATTTGGCCGAGCGTGATCATGTAGCAAAATCACATTTTCGTGTCTCTGCGGCCGTTTTTCGTTCAATGCTCAAACAATTGCAGTCATTAATGATCTCTCAATATGGTTTCATTCGGTTTGACAAGCGCATAATAAATTAACCGAGCAGAGGTTTCAATTTGTTATCTGCGAAGCCTTAAAGCTTGTCTGCGGATGATTGATTACAAGGTATTACATAGTTTAGTGTTTTAGGGTTTTGGAGGTTCAGATCACACATAGAAATTCACTAGTATACAGTATTAAAAAAGAAAACAAGGAAAAGAAAACAAAGAGGATAGGTATTTAATTATTGTTCGAGTGGTGTTTTGAAACTTTTTTAACAAGAGCTTTAGGACGGTTAATATTTTGAATCCCTGTTGGTAGTTGGTACTGTTACGGTATATTGTCTTTGTCCATATTCGTTCCAGAACCATGGTACTTTAAATCGGCTTTTAGTACAGAGCCTGGTATTGTTCGATTTTTGAGTTGGTGTCTTATATGTGTAATCATATGCGAATTCTGATACTATAGCTGTCTTGTACAGTTGTCCTATATTTAGGATATTGAATTTGCATGGTCGATTCGTTGCCGTTGAGTTCCTTCAGCATTTTTTTAGAGTATTCTTCTTTGAACTGCTTGCAGCGTTGATATTCTTGGAGCGTCGCGTCGCCCCATTGCAACAACACTTTGAACGGACAATTTTGCCTTAGGTGATATACGCGTCGATCGCTTTCCTCATCTTCTTCAGGTAGTATGTTGATTCCATTTAAAATTGTAGTCCGAAATGACTTCAAGATATTCATACATATGTACATAGATACGATATCAATTACTCTGCATTTATCGTTCTTATGTAGAACTAAATGATGTCCTGCGCTGTACAAACAGTTGGTGTCGTGTTTCCTATTGTAATTTTCTTTAGATATGCGGGGGTCTTATATGCATGATTTTTGTTCTATTCACATTAAGAAGGAGTCCATTGTCGTGACACCATTCATTCACTATGTCGAATTCCAGCTGCATGATCAATTCTGTTTCTGACAGGTCCCTCTGGCTAACTATCATTGCTGTATCATCAGCGTATGAAACATGTACTCTTTTTAACAATGCACAACAGATTGTTTGCGAATAGTATGAAGATCAATGGGCCTAATTTCGATCCCTGCGGGATTCCGTATTCAATATTTTCCTCTTCGCTGCTCTTGCCCTGTATTTTGACCTTCATTCTGCAATGCTCCAAATAGGTCTTAAACCATCGAAGCAAATGTCCCCGTACTCCAATTTTTTCGAGCATTAGAAGAATTTTATTATGGCATAGTGTGCTTTTTTGAAATCCAAGAACAGAACCTTTGAAGCTTTTGAAGAATTCATTGCCTCAAAAAGTCAGCACTTCTACGAAAGAGGAATTTTTGATCTTGTATCATGTTAGAAGAATGTCATACCTGTAGATGCCAACGGGTCTTATTTTTATTGAATAACAATTTACGGAAATATAATATTGGCTTTTAAATGTTTACTATAAAATCGATATTGATTTTATGAGGTATAACCTAACACTCTTTGCTTGTCCTACCATAAACCAAGCGGAACTTTTGAACCATAGATATTTGGCTTTTCCGACGATGTTGACGATCTTTTACGCTTACGCTTACTTTGCATCGCCAGTTACGATACGATATAAAAAAATTGTTCGTTTTCTGCCGTTGAAGACGTATTTTACACGCGAAAGAACGCAATGCCCAATGTCCTAACTACTGATTCATTCGTAAACTTTTCGAAACTGTTATGTCACTTAATGGTTTTCCTATTATACTATTGACACGTGCTTTCATTAAGAAATGCTTTAATTGTACATCTTCAAACTTTTGCGGTTCACCAAGACGTTCTATAAAAATCAAAATTATTATGTTTCAAGCGTCGAAACCAATATCTGCATATCATTCCTGACAGAGCATGGTCACTGTAAGTCTTAACAAGAATTCTGTGTACTCCAGCTGCAGATTTTTGTTTTATTAAAATGGTGCAATAATTCTTGGCGTGAAATTCAAGATTTTGGCGAACTAATATACACAAAAGGTTTATTTTCAGATTCAGATTTTTTTCTCTTTTTAGCTTTTATTTTAATTTGTCGGCAATACAACAAACTGTATGTATAATGGGACCAAGAACAGAACCTTGTGGTGCCCCCGATTGGAAATACCTAAATTGGATTTAACTGGTTGATATTACAGAAAGTTGAAATCAATCATTTTGTATATTAACTAAACAGAATTGAATGCTCTTTCGATGTCTAAAAGAATCATGTATACGCTTGAAGTTTATAAGTTTATCTTCGGTAAGAAGAGACTTCGATGGCCTTCTCGGTTCCGGAAGGGTTTTGCATTTTTGTCAAAGCTGGCCTGCTTTTTGTGACTTAATTCAAAAAGTCAAAAAGTCCAAACTCCGATTTTTTTAAAAATAATACAAAAGAGGTCAATGTTTCATACATTCATTTGCCTACAAGTCCAGCCGCGTTAAAACCAAAAAAAAGGTTTTTCTTAGAAAAAACTGGTTCGGGTTTTTTTTAATTTCTCAAAAACTACAAAACATTTTTGCATCCGGTTTTCCGTTTTTAACTAAAAACTAATAAGAGAATTGAATTTTTGAAAAAAAATTAGTACTTAATTACATACAATTTTGAAAAAAATTAGTACGAAATTTTTTTTTTCATTTTTTTTTTCAAAATTTTGAGTTTGAAAATTAATTTCTCAAAAACTATTCCTTAAAATAGCTTCGATCCGAAACTTTGTGAATAAGAATATACAAACCGTAAAAGCAAACTATTATAAACAACAATTTTTAAATGCACAATGTGACCCCAGAAAAACATGGATTATAATAAGTGAGCTTCTGGGAAAAAAGTAAGCTTCAATTCATGAAGTTATACAAAACAACATTTCAGTAAGAGAAACTGACGGTGAAAAGAGCATCGTGGAAGAATTTGCGGATTATTTTACAAACCAAGTATCAAAGATCTTGCATGTGTGCAATATTAAAACCCAAATACTAAATCACGAAAACTTGCGAATACAAGAGAGTATATATGTCGAAGAAGCTACTGAAGAAGGAATACTAAAAATACTGAACAACATTAACACCAAAAAAGGATCGGGAGCATATAAGATACGGCCGATTGATTTTAAAATAAATATCAGAATTCTCACATCTATTATAAAAATGATAATTAGTCGTAGCCTTATACAAAGTTATATATCAAAACTTCTAAGAACATCAATCATCGGCCTTATTTATAAGGACGGCAAAAAAAAAAAACAAAGTCCAAAACTATATACCAATTGTTATCCTATCAGTTGTAGAAAAATGTTTAGAAGAAATAATTGTCAAACGACTGAATACATTTATTAGCAAACATAAAATCTTACACCCAAATCAGTATGGATTTAAAAAATATAAAAGTACCGAAAAACTTCTAGCAGGAATTACAAATACTATTAACGCAGACCTCAATTGAAACCATCACATACTAGCGCGTGATCACGTTTCCGGAGAAACTCTTAGAAATCTTAAATGAATTGGTATAAAAGCATACATGTCAGATTGGCTGAAAAACTACTTTAATAATAGGACCATCAAGGTCAAAGTATCAAACACTTTGAGCCAAGAAAAATGTAGTATATATGGAGTTCCACAAGGTTCCAAACTGGGTCCCATTTTGTTTATTATATATACAAACACCATTTCAAGATTATTTAAAAATAATACAGCTTACGCGTAGGCAGACGATATAGTCATCGTCTGGTGATAATGGTGAATTTAAAGTACTAAATGTAACTGCACTCTATCGAATGACAGCACTACAACATTATATGGATGATCAAAGATTCCTACAGCCAATAAAACACAACCAAAAAACCAGTAGAAAAGCACATGGGATGCTTGAAATTCCGACAACTCTTAACATATACGGAAATAGAGAACTTAGATACACTATTCCGAAGATAATAAATGAAATACCACAACATTTAAAAACTATCTTTAATTTTAATTAAAGAAAAAAAAGAAATTAAGAAACATTTTTTAAAATTGTATCATGTACGATAGCATTATAGAAAAATGATTGAAAAAAAAATACTCGTGACAAGGAGGCTTGGCGAAGGTTTAATAACGAGGATCTGACCTTTTGTTTGTTATTCTTGAATTAATATTCTTCCACTATGAGGTTCAATGTTCTGTGTAAGAATTAGATGGTATATTGCAGTTCAGGAATAGAACTGTCTGCCACAAACAATAGCAAAAAGGTCCTGAATTCATGGAAGACATTCGAAGCAACAGAGTTTTATATATGGACATGATTTTTCAGTGGTTTTAAAAATAAAAAAAAGCAGTCTCTCAATCGCGATTGGAGTGGAAGGGATGAACCCAGAAATTATGAATATAACACAACGACAGTTCTTGAGGAAGCGGGAGAAGTCCCTTGCTAGTGGGACCTGCTTAATCTGCTATCATTGCATATTATATAAATTCAAACTGAAACTTAACCAACCACCAGCCGTATCAATCTTTCATTCAGTTTATAACATTTAAAGAGCTATCTAAGGTTCACTTAAGGGATGATTACAAAGTTTTATTAAGAAAAATTGATCGCACTGAATGGAAGTTAAAGCCCTCGTCGACCATTTGCCTCGCGGGTCGCATGCGATATCCCATGTCAACTCACATTCATGTCATCTGATGTTCCACCAGTGCACTTCACTTCATAATAATCTCATAATATCGTAGTTTAGTCCTGCCACGGCTGTTACACCATTTCATATTAAACTCTTTCTCATCTGTGCCTCTGTGCTTCCTTTCATCTGACAGTTCCTCGCTGTCAAGCTAACACGGACGAGTGGGCGAACAGCCAACGACAAAATTGTATGAGACCGACACTAGGGGTGTAAGTTACAACGAAAATCCATTGCATGCCTTGGAGTGATATTAAATTATCTACATGTGGAGTACTTAAGCATAATCAGACAAAAAAAAAGGATGAAGAGCCAGATGTCGTTGTACCAGGAAACTGTACCAGCACTCGTATGTAGGCTGACAACATGACTTCTTTTCCCTCCGAATCAACTTTGGTAGTAAGTTTCAAATTTGTCGGAACTGCAGGGACTGAAAGTGGATTCATGTCACATTCTGATGTGATGTTCGGCTCCGATCCATATATGCTAAAAATATGGAAACACTTCACGAAAAAATCGAAAAATTACTCTTAATGATCTTCTCCTAGTTTTCATATCCCACATTAAGAGGTCATGGACGAGAACTAAATCACCCTTTGCAGACACACCCAATCGGTTTGCCACCCCAACGACTGACACTTGTCCTAATAAAGGTGTCAAGTCGTGTCACACAAAAAGAAGGGAAATAAAGACACCCACTACTAACCCTAATCGCCACCACATATGACACTTTCCGTTGACAAATTACCCTCGAGGTGTGTCAGTCCCATCTGCGGGCTGGTGGCAGCAACACCCACTCATATGTGCTATCGTTATCCGTTGCGGATCATATGTCTGACGAGTTACTTGTGTCTAAGACGCAGACATTCAGCCGTTTATTCAGCATGATGGAATGTAGAGCAGCATGGGTCGATGGAGTGCGTTTGGGGATGAATCCAATCGGAGAGTGTATCAATGTGATTGATAAACATAATATTCGATTGGGGTTAGGTGACACTCAATATCAGTTTGACTTGGGAGAGATTTGCAATAGTGAGTGTGAGGTAGGTGATAGTGAAACTAGCATGCCAGATGTCATCAATATATTTTCTGCTCCATTGGCCAACCATTTGTCAGAAATGGAATATAGATTTGTCATATAAGGTATCCATCAATTTTGGGAAAGGTCTTCGCGCGATTGGTTGACTTGCAATTCCATTTGGCTTAAGGGTCATTTGTATTATCGCTGGCATGTGGAATAATGCATTCATCATAGTGGCTATAATGAGCTCGTGAATGGTATTGAAGGGCTGCTCCATCTGAACTTTTATTATGTTTCTCTGGATGTCTGGATATATAGTCTTTTTTCCTAGAAAAGATAACGATTAGGTCAACAGGATAACATTATGCTGAACTATGGGAATTGATCGCCGTCAAAACGCCGACTCACAACCATTAAAGTGCTGTAGTTTCATTAGTTCCAGCGATGAACTGTTCAGAGAAACTTATTATATTCAGACTGTGTTGGTGTTTGATTAAAGCCCCTTAAGTCACTTGTGTCACATATAGTTCTCGTCACAACCACAATTCCAATAAATACGAGGAAATTATAGGAAAATTATCAAACTATTTCGACATTGTCCAACAATTCCTACCAAAAAACCACAAACGTCCACTTACGACTTAGTTGTTCTCCACCGGACAATGCTTGGCCATTCAATTCACCATAAAGGTTACTTAAATATCCATTAAAATTACAATTCAGGATAAATATACAAAACAAAAACACCCCAAATGGGCAGGCATTATTATGTCCCTTTGTTCCTAGATTTGCCACCGCCACAAACAATTAGCATAACAATTTGCAATTACATGGAAATATTAAAATGTTAACCGCACACTCAATGTTGCTGAATGTGGTTAAATGAAGGGTTGAAAGATTGTTTGGGCTTCTGGCGGGGACTGTGACATCATTTTCATATTGGGTATGTTTCCGGTGGGTTAATTGTTGTTCGTGTTTCACATGGACACAGATTTGTTCGACAAAATGGAAAATTATTTATGCGGGCAAGTCATGAAATTGTCAGATACGTAAGCATAGATATAATTGTATATACATATGTATGTAACTTTGGACGGCTTTTGGCTGAGTGTGCTTTTGTTCTTTTGTTTGAGTTCTTAGTTGCCATTTGAAGCTAAGTAAATTTAGAATTTCCGTTTTGGCACTTAACGGACTTTTTTCAATTTTTTCTTGTGATCTCTTTCACTTTTTAAGGGCGTGCGATGTGGCAATGCTACTATTGTAATATAACGCATTGTGTCACTCCGTCCACGGGCAATGGACGTCGGAATCGGACGGAATTGCTGACGAATTCAACGTTGCGTTTATTCTCTATACGAATCAGAATATCAGAAAATAATTGTGTACATAGGATTAAAAAACTTACTCTTTTTTGGCAACTCCTCGGCTCAAGTCCGATTCCAAAGACAATCAAGAAATGGTCTCACTTGGCGCGTAATTGGCGTAATAGGCGGGACATTTGACACTCTATTTCAGCCTGTCAAAAAAATGTTCGGATTGACAGCTGGTTTGATGGTCTTTGGAATCGAAACCTGAGCCGAGGTTACATTTTAAGCATATTTAAAAATACTATGACACATTGGATTCATTTTCCTACCCATTTTCCTTGTAGTGTAGGTGATTTTGTTTTAAAACTGTTCAAAGCATATAAATATACACCGGACATAAAAAAAGCGCATTAGACTTTTTTTTTTTGATTTTTTAGGCTTTAGTTTTGACCATGTCAAGTCAAATGATGTTCGTAATGCGATATGTAGCTTTAAATCGAATTCTGCTGGCCTTGATAGTGTGTTACTTATTTCTTAACAGCTGGTCTTGCCTTTAATACTTCTGTAGATATTTCTTTAATTGTTGTATTTGTATCAACTGGAAAGAAGGCCAACCGGCTTATTGAGTTTTCCAGGTTAAGTTCTCAAAATGTCTAAAGGGATTTAGAACCTGGTACAAGGTCATAAACATAATGATATATAATAATAAATAAAAAACATAATGAGAATGCTTAAAGTCAAATAAATACAGATTCGAAAATTCAATTATTCCAATACACAAATAAATTGTGTTTATAAATGTTTGACTATGGAACAGACTAGGACATTCAGACGCCATAAAAGGCAAGTGATGAATGTTCCATAACTTTATATTGAACAATTTAGATTATATGTCGATGGAGAATCAACAGAAAAATAGAAAAATTGTACAAGTATTCGTAAATAAAACAAATTAAATAATTCATGAAAAAAAAAATGCGATGGTTAACAAGATTAAATTGAACTATTACATCAGTTATCTTTAATACAAGGGTCATAATAAAAAATGCCAAGATTTAATTTTTCTTAAAAATACTGGTAAGCTTTTAAATAAACGGGGCACAGTGACGTAATAGAAGTGAGAAAAGCGTAATTTTCTAATGGGAGGAGCTATAACGTGATTCCTACTATTAGCGGAATCTTGTCAAAAAATATGTCTATAACTAAGTATTTTGATGGAAGAATTCTTAAATTTCTCAACAACTCAAAACCAGAAGTTCTCCGACCAAATTTACTTATGATTCCATGTCTTTGCTTAATAAGTAAAGGCCCTATTTTATTAAAGCGTATCCCACACTGCAGCTTGGATTTAAATAAATCGTTGTGTACTAACCTTAAGATTGAAGTATTACAATAGAGACTAAGACGATAAAGTCGTCTCACAACTTTGTTCAGATATTTCTTAAGGCATGTGGTGTGGTCCTTCCAATTGAGCTAAGTCTCCAAACTGATACCGACGTATTTAAAGCTAGAAACACGTTCAACATTGAAGCAACCATCTGAGTAGTTTCTATTTACTTTAAATGATTGGACATTATCTAAAGGAAATCTGGAACAATTGATCTAATGATATTGCAGGACTATATCATTAATAATTGGGCCTATGAGATTAAATAATATGAATTTAGTTTTGTCACTAATTGAGTCTAAACAATTTCCGTAATATATCCAAGTCATAATTCATGTCAGTATATACATTGAAGTAACTCTAATTTGAATAACTCAAAGTGAATCTGTGTTTGGATGATCAATACAAAACATTTAATAGTTTAGTTGATAATGAACTACATTCATATATGTACAGGGTGGCCCACGAGCAGTGTGCCAGAAAGCTAGAGCGTGTAAGTCTGGTCAAGACAAGAAAAAAATCGTATGGGAGGGGGATCTACTCCCCCCGTTTAACCGGGAGCGGCAATTTTCTAAAAAATTTACTTAATTTGGAAAAAAAAAATTAAAAACAAACAGTTACATCCACAATGCCGTGATATACTTTTTTGTAAAGCCAGAAACCTCTTCTTTCATCTTGTTTTTAAACGAAGCTGTTTTAAGGAATAGTTTTTGAGAAATAAATTTTCAAACTCAAAATTTTGAAAAAACAAATAAAAAAAAATTTCGAACTATTTTTTTTCAAAATTGTATGTAATTAAGTATTAATTTTTTTTTTTCAAAAATTCAATTCTCTTATTAGTTTTTAGTTAAAAACAGAAAACCGGATGCAAAAATGTCTTGTAGTTTTTGAGAAATGAAAAAAAAAAACCCGAACCATTTTTTTCTACAATAAGAAAAACCTTTTTTTTGGTTTTAACGCGGCTGGACTTGTAGGCAAATTAATGTATGAAACATTGACCTCTTTTTTATTATTTTTACAAAATTCTGAGTTTTATGAGGGTCTGTACTGGACCCTTTACTAATTTCTATATTCATAAATAACTAATTTCTATATTCAAATTAATTTAAACTATAAATGTTTAAGTTCACATGAATGCCGACTACGTCCTTATGCATCTGTGTCCGTCTCTTGGCTTTATAGAAGATTGCGCAGCCCATAAAAATGATGATTTCATAAATGTTTAGCTTTTGTCGTATTCTAAAAAAAACTGTGTCTCGGTCTTCTAGAGACCACGGAAATGATTTCTTTATGGTGGGATATTGACACAACGGATTATGCCGTCTTTATTCTAAATGGTCAACAATCCCGATGCCGTCTCGAATAGCTTCAGAAGGATTTAAAAAATTTCTTTGACTTGACCATCCCAAAAATCCTCAACAGCGGCCATAACTTCGCTATCGTCTTCAAAATTGTCGCTTTGGATGTATTCCATGTGCCTCAGATCAGCTATGTAGATGTCAATGGGAGCTAAATCTGGCGAATAGGATGGGCGTTCGAACAATTCGGATCGAATGGTTGCAGCCATCGCAACTGCGGCCTTGTGAGTTTTTTTTCTTTTGCTCGTCGTCTAACATTCTCAGTAACTAACACGCAAAGTCTTGTTACAACTAATCATGATGTTTGTACCCTTGTCGAGACTTTGATTGTAACGGCGAAAGTAGCGGAGCGGTACCCTATAACCGACGCCGCAGTTGTTTTGGTAGTATCTGTTGAATCTATTGTTTATTTTTCAGTTAATGATGCCAGACCAAAATGGGGAGACCACGATTGGACAAATGATAAAACTTTATTATTAAAATGAGCGTTCGTTTGTGCAAACGTTGCGCGCATTCCGCCCATTGTACGACTGACGTGGTGGCCTTTCACAGTCGACTCTTCATCGTTTGGTTGCCAAATTAGAGACAATCAACATTTGTACGTTAAATAATTGCAAGATTGACCGAGAACATCGCCGCGGTCCCTAAAAGTACACAGCAGAACCGGAGGCAGTCAATTCCTCGCTATGCACAAGATCGTGGCCTTTCGCAGACTTCAACTTGGCGAATTTTGTAGCGGGACTTTTTTTTCTAAGGTTCGCACAGGTTCAAGGGATATGCTAACACAACCTGGACGGGGTGCAGATGGTTTGTGTCGAAGATGTTCGTTCACTACTCTCCGGGGGTGGTTGTCCTAGATAGGATTCGAGAGATTTGACTGAATTTGTCGCTTTGGTTGTAAATTCACAGTAATTTATTTTGTTTCCATGTCATTAAGGTGTTATATTGGAAATGCACTTAGAGAGTGTGAGTTTTGAAGTGATCTTATATTGCGAGTGTCATGCCTCCCTCAGCATTTTTTTATCATATTTCTTTTTCAACTGATGTTGTTGCACAGTTTTTCCGTATAGGAATTGTTCTTGGCTATGGATAGACTTGAACTACAGACCTCCCGCTCAACAGTCGGGGTCGCTCAACTGACCCAGGAGCTCAAAGTTCATGACCATAGACAACGCCTTTTGTTTGCTGACTGGACTATGGAGCGTTTGGAAGAAGACTCCACTTTTGGCCGAAAAGTGATCTTTAGCGACGAAGCTAAAAAGGCAATGGCTAGCGCTACAGAACGAGGATAACCAATTTCTTACGGCCCTAATTGAACCACATCAACAGGACGTGCCACACAGCGGACGCCATGACTGATATTCCGCATGAATGGTTTGAGGGTAAGGTTATCTCCCGCAGAGGTGAAATGATTTGGTCTCCAAGGCCATGCGATTTGACTCCGCTGGACATTTTCTTATGGGGTTTGCTAAAGTGGTAGATCTATGCAAATAAACCACAATCGAACGATGTCCTAAGGTGAACATAACACAGGCTATCGCTCAAATTCATTTTTTGAAAATTAAATTGATTTGACGATATTTCATTAAATGTTACTGGCATATCATATACATCTTCTATATATATAATAAGCCAGTGAAGCCGCTTCTCCTCCTAAACTAAGTCGCACAGGCAAGTGCGATACACCGTTGGAAAGCTTATGGTCTGAAGTGGCCGGATAAGGTTTAAAAATCATTCAAAAGTTAATTTAAACGCGATTTAAACTGGATTTAAAATTCAGCGCGTGGAAGCCGCTTCTCCTCCTAAACTAAAAGTCGCACAGGCAAGTGCGATACACCGTTGGAAAGCTTATGGTCTGAAGTGGCCGGATAAGGTTTAAAAATCATTCAAAAGTTAATTTAAACGCGATTTAAACTGGATTTAAGATTCAGCGCGTGATTTAGTAGCAATTAAAATTTTATTCGTCACATATCACTGACAACAAACTGATAAAAATAAAATAACTGTTTTTAAACTAAGGTGAGTTGTGAACATCAGAGGCATAACTTACAATTTTATTTGTTATAGAACAACCTAAATGCCTCGAAGAGTGCGTTCGCGTCCTTCAGGTGAAACTTTAAGAGCCACCCGCTCACGTCTACAGCGGAATCGACGTAATTTATTGTCTTCTTTAAATGCTGCCGTATCATTTAGAAGTTTTTCAACTGTAGCTCTTCTTTTTTCAAAAACACCAGCATTTGATTGGCCTCAGCGATGAAGTAATCCCAAACCGGGAAGCCTGCCGCTACTTTCTGAGGTCAAACCGGCGGACCCCACAAGCGGACCAGTAGGAATGCAGTTAAGTGGGAAGGTTATGGTCCTACACTTCTGACCATAACGACGCCGGGATAAAAAGGAAAAGAAGAAGAAGCTCTTCTTTTTTCAATTTTTGCCAATACTTAATTGATGATTTAATTTTATTCGTCACATATCAATGTGTAGAATAAACCCTGTAAATTTCAATACAATACTAATCCCATGAAAAATCCGCAAAATTACACCTTTTTTTCGGCCTCTAGAGTGCCTTACCAACAGGCATGCCATTTCAATTCAAACGTCTTCAATTTCCTGTGCGTTAATCCTTTGCTATGACCGTTAATAAAGTTCAAGTACAAGCGTTTCAAGTGTCTGGAGAGAATTTGGAGGAACCGTGCTTTTCTCACGCACAATTATACCAATTTGATTCAATGTTAATATTCATGGGTAGCGAAGCACGCCGGGATCCGATAGAAGGGTATATTATATTACTATTATAAATACTGTTATTGAACTTATTTCATTTTCACTCCTCTTAGTAAAAAACTGAATTATTTCTGGGGCGGTACGAAGTTCGCCAGGTCAGCTAGTAATTACATATTTTCATTCCAATTTTTTGGAACTATAGACTTGCTTTGTTACCTTCTTCTTGTGCTTACTATTTGTTGCATTGGTACCTTGTAAGTGTTCTCATTTTTGAAAGTTTTCTGAATCTGCATTATTTTAGAGCTGGTTCATGCTAGGGAATTCACTGTTTTCTTCACTGTATTGATGTTGCAAGTTCTTGTCTGGAGCAGATTTGTCCAGACCATGGTGTCTTGCCTTAGTTTGCATTCCACCAAGCTGAAGGGGCATTGCCTCAGAATGTTTGCTGGACATCGGTAGCCTAAATGAAATAGAGCAAAAATTGATTGCCCCGGTTTTGTTTTATTAATGACTCTAGGTGGTATGGTAGCTTTATTGAAAATTATAATCTGCGATAATACCTAGATATTGTATTTATACCTTGAGATGTTATAAAAAATTATGGAGCAATCACCTTCAGCTTGCAGGACTAGGTGACTTGGACTTAGTGGTGATCTATGTATTGTTTTTCTTTTCATTGTTCCTTACATTAAACTCCCGCTGCATTATTTTTTCCGTCGTTTTTGTATTTTTGTGGCTGACAACGTGAGCCGTATCATCTGCTTATGCGAAGACTATAATCCTTTTCAGGCATTCATATATCCGAGGGTGGTCCGATAAGTACTCAGCCTAAGTAAGTGCGACTTTTTTTTGTTTCCAAACTTGAAAAAGTCACTCGGCGGGCAGAAATTTCAGTCGAATGACGAGGTCATCGCCGCCACGGAGGCCTACTTTGCAGACCTCGAGAAAACGTATTTTTCAGACGGGTTAAAGAAGTTGGAGCATCGCTGGGTCAAGTGTATCGGGCTAAAAGGAGATTATATTGAAAAATAAATCGCCATTTCTCCAAAATTTTTGTTTTTTTTTTGTTATTCATTTTTGTTTTTATTATTTTGTAGAACACACTTATCCTAGACAAAAATGCTTAAAACTAGCTTAAACAACAACTGATATAAAATACCTTACTGGCCCTATACGGACACTCTAAAGCAAATAGAACTACTTAAGGCTAAAATTTTTGTTTTAGTGGATTGAAATGGATGTTCAGCTTCCAATGTCATTTTTGCCTTCCTTATGCTCGTACTTTAAGTTTATTCGGTACAATTGATTGTTCGAGACTCATATTGATAAGCCTCCTAGTATAGGAAATAAGCTGGCGACTTGAAACTAAGTGCAGTAAAAGAACAAGATGTAGACAAATAGTCTGAAAAAGTCAGAAGTTCGGATTTAATAACGTAAGAGGAAGTCAAAAGTAGCTTCCCATTCAAAGATGAATCATACCCCGAAATGCATATGCAGCTTTCCAATACAAGAAAGGAAGAAATAGAAAAATATTTCTTTGAAGAAATGACGAAAAATAAAACGTGTGGGAAACGAAAGTACCAAGAGATTTAAATAAAACCGTCATTCAACAAGAAGATCCATTTTAAGAATATAAAAATAGTCAAATGCAATATGCTCAGTTTTCAAATCTAAATAAAAGATATATATGAGATTTGAACTCATTTTGGTTTTTATTTGTAAGAACATTTTATGGCAACGAGTATGGGATATAACTGGATTTGCTCTATGACACATATTTAGAAGGTTCAATTTTCTATGACTTTATCCCATATATGCCTTAGGCTAAGTTTGTAGAATGGCGTGCATTATGTTGACTTTGAGGGCATCAGTTGACCTTTGATTTATGATAATTGCAGAGTCTATGGGCGTTAAATCGTACGATCTGGGAGTGCATTTTATATTGCGTTGCACGGGATAACTATGCCTCTGAATCGCTCGTACAGAATGTTCATCATCTCTGTGCTGTGTGAAACATCCTGTTGGAACCTTACGTTGCCCATATCAATATTATCCATTTAAAGCCAAAGAAAATTGCTGAACATCGATCTAAATACGAGTATGCATCAAACAGTAACATTCTTGGGATACATTTGGTGCTGGTGTATCCCATGTGAATTGGGATCGTTCATATGATCGATTCATATCACCATTCATACAAAATTTGGCTTCGTCGCTGTAGTTGATTTTTTTTTCATATGCCCTTAGTTCCTGTCTCTTAAATTTAATACGGGTGCAGAGTGTAGCCCTAGCATAAGACGAAGTGGCATTACGCCTAATAGGAATTTGACTGCCTCGAGTCTTCCCGTACTCTCTCATGCACGTCAATGATGTTTTAGTTGGCCTTGCCAAATAGGCACGAGTCTTCATTTTACTAACTTTATCGAATTCATTCGCTATAGAAGGCGTTTGATGCTGACCCAAAACAGTACGAACTTTGCGACCACTACGCGCTACTTTGTGCTGTATTATTACTATTTCAACATACCGTGTGATTATGCATCGCTTCGCGTTCTAGTTCTACTCATCAAAAATTATTACCATGATATGTCTAAGGTAGGTGCGTGTGACAATTTAAAATTACACTTCTTGTTGGATAATCCTTAGATTCGCTTGTTCAGACAGAATACCACACATTTTAGCTCTTCTAATTTCTTTCGTATTTTATCCATTATTTTAGAGAAAAAAGTTTTGGTTAACGTTGGCGTTTTCTGAGTCTGCGTCTCATCTTACCTTGGCTGACAATAGTCCTATAAGGGGAGACTATTCCACTTATAGACCTCTCACTGCTACTCAGTAATGCATTACTTCCAGAGAAACTTTTTAGTAGAAAATATGAACGGCGCTAAATGGATACAAAAAATGTGACGTATATTACTAAATGCCAATATATCTACCAGCGGTGCGAGCTTGTTTTCATTGGTCAGTCAACGAGTCGCTGACATCAGCAAGGGAAGCTTCGCAGCATGTACACGTGTTTAAAACTAAATTTTTCCGGTAAGATGCGTTTTTTACACGAATATGAATGAGGACCATGTTCCCGATCGGTTTCCATCGGTCATCACTCGCCACCAATTACCAAAAGGCTCATTCCTTGCAATTTTGGCTTCATACCATACCATATTGTTGGCTTGGCCCACTTGTCCGTATTACTTGATTTTAATTTAATCAGCTTTGCTAATTGTCATATACCTTCCCGCTATCCCTGACCAAAGTAAATTAAGCGATTTCCTTAAGGAGTATTCGCATATTTACCCACAAACGTTTACCACCAAATTGTATCGAAATGCAATAATTCATCGTGAATTTCTCCATCGCATTCCTTCAAAACCTCACACGTACTTGAGCAACACAATGGAATCCTGCATAACCCTCAAGGATACTTATCTCAAAGTGCTTACACAATCGTCGAGTGTTCCATTGAGCAGAAGGAAAACTCGCATTGTATGAGTATGTGTCATTGAAGAAAATACGACGGGAGCTTAACAAAAGCGAGAATTCCACTTGCGGTTGCTCCATGAGGGACGCGGCTTTAAGGATTTACTTTTCGACGTTTTTTTTTTTCACAAAAACTTTTCAGTTTCATTCTTTACTTGTTGACAGTTGGTTGGTTGGATAAGGATTTCACTCGAGCGACCTTATACTGGCGTAGACGTGCCACTATAATCCTCGTGAAAGGAAGTGGCATATACCACAAGCCACTGGACATATTGTACTTGACGTTCGGACTATCCCAGAACATCCCTATGTGCGTGTCATATCAGTTTAGCCATATCACAGTCCCTTCCAACGCAGGCATGATAATATTATATACACGAGTAATGACTAGAGGCGGAGAATTGATTTGCACCAGCGACCAATTACTTTCTTCTCGACGCCTGTCAGTCAAAGTAGTTGTTCCATAAATCAGAACCATTTCTCATTCCGATTCCATTTATCTGTGCGCCTTCTTCCTCCTCCGCACAAAATCACGCCAAACGACAAAGGCGGAAAGGCAGGGGGGAGCGGGAAGCGGAAAAAAATACAAACCAAAGGAGCCAAGGCGAAAAGGATGGAGACGATCAGCAAAACGGAAACGTCATCATGAATTTATTACGAAAATGCGTTCGCAGATTGAATTCAAGTCAGTAGCATTCGTCAATAAATCATTTCGGTTCAATTGAAAATCATTTTCCCATCCGGATACGATTGGCGTTGAGATTTTTATTTTCATCCTCTTGTTACGGATATAATAGGAAGAGGATATGCTTGTACCCATGTACGGGCATTCATCTATCTCGAGCCCATTCGCCGTGCTCCGCTCGTTTCGATCGATCGTTGCTTGAACGTTAAACGAATGATTTGTTAAATAGCAAAGCGATGATGTTGCAGTTTAGTAAATTGTTTTGCACGTGCTCTGGAAGTCTGTCGGTTTCCGGTCGCTTTAGCGACTTTTTTCTGCCTTTTTGCTCGAATCATTACAAATTGACTTAAATGTATGACCCTTCGGAGGCAACTGGCTGCATCATGATGTGCTGGGAATGAGAAAATGATTCAACGATGAGATTTATTTATTTACTTGATGATAATAGATATTCGTACTAAAAGCTGCAAGCTGCTCATTGAATAGAATAAAGGATCAAGGATTAGGTTTTTCTTTTCGCCTTCAGAAAATTATCGACGAAAAATTCGGTGAACACATAGATTCAATCTAGTCTATTTAAATAACCCTGAATACCTTAGACATGCGCAAAAATGTTAACTAAGTGAAAGCTCACTGCCGAACACGAAGGACAGTGATGACAGATGACATTGCCAAACATGAAATCTTTTCAATTTAAAGATACATATGTCAGATGGCATAACATAATTGTACTTTGCCTCGCATTTTACTTAGTTTCCTAAAAAGAACTTTGAAGCTTAGCATTATAGTAGAAAGTTTAAGAGACAGTGAGAACCCAAGGACAATAAGCCATTTGAAGCAGTGACTGTAGAGAGGTATGTGATCAAGTCTCCCAAGTTTTGCTTTCAAAGTCGAAGCCCAAAACTTCTCTAACACATGACTAATTATCCCTAGATAGCCTGCACTCTATTAATTTTAATAAGAGGGTCGTCGTCATCTGTTTTTATGAAATTGATTTATTGTCAATTCAACAACTACGAAAAGAATAGGCGATTGAAAGAGCCTAGGTCTTGGTCTTCTGCATGCTGTTCAAATATAAGTGAAATAGCTAGATTCAATGCATTGATGGGTTGTCATTTCCAGCTAGATTAGAGACATGATTTTCTCGTCATAGTAATCGGATTTGCGGATTATTACTGTCAAACTCGTAGACCAAAACTTTGCATTTATTATCCGTATTTATATAATATTATATAAAAATATATAATATTCTTCCGTGCAGGGACGGGTTAAGAATATCTCTGCAGCGATACCTCTCGCTTGTCGTAAAAGGCGACTAAAACAAAGGTAAACAAAAATCACATCTAGGCAATTTAGAAAACACCAAGGTGAGCCTAGGGACACATATACCACCATTAAACTGCCCCACAAGTGTACATGCAAATCAGTGGGTTGACACGACTGGAGATCACCGGTGTTGTAAGAGTACGATCAAACAAAAAAAAAAAAACAAATCTGGAGCATGCCCGTGTCACAAAAAAAAAAAAAAAAAAAAAAAGGCAGGCCGAAAAACAATTGGTGCAAACAAATGCAAAAACACCAGCATTTGATTGGCCTCAGCGATGAAGTAATCCCAACCCGGGAAGCCTGCCGCTACTTTCTGAGGTCAAACCGGCGGACCCCACAAGCGGACCAGTAGGAATGCAGTTAAGTGGGAAAGTTATGGTCCTACACTTCTGACCATAACAACGCCGGAAAAAGGAAAAGAAGAAGAAGAAGATCCGTATTTATATAATATTCTTTTGCGCATCCAATGCTTCGACTTCAATACCTGCAGTATCTTCCGAAACAAAGGTAACTACTTCATAGAAATGATTATTACCGGTCATTTGGAACAGGAATGTTCAGCGCCTCGTTGACATCCTTTCACTAAACCTCCTTGTCATGATTGAATTCCCTCCATTATCGACGTTTGTGCCATCTTTTCAGGTCCTTTATGGCCCTGACGGCCTTCTTCCTTCGGGCTTGCCACTCACTCATTATTATTTTGACTGGTCGGCCACTTTCTATTCGTTCTACGTGTCCTGACGATCCTAATCCATTTTATTACTCGGACAACGGTTGGGGCTAAATAAAGTTCCCCGACCTCCTGATTGTGTAGTTTTCTCCATTCGCCTGTTTCCCTTTTCTGTTTTCAACCACAGAATCTTTTTGAGAACATGCTTTAAAAAGTCTAAAATGAATTTTCCTTCTTCTTAGTTAAAGAAACCCTGTAAAGTGTCACTGTCTTCATTACAGTTTTATAATCATGGATTTTGACATTGCAAGGCAGAGGAGTTGATTTAAATAGTTTTTTTATTGTGAAAAGTACGCGTATTTTTAGGTTTTTAGTAGTCAATACAATTCAAAGATATTCTAGTTCGTCCACTTTCTCAAAGCCTAAATATATGTTTTTTCTGCTTTGTTTTCTGTTTATTTACTTCTAGGTCTAGTTTCTTTTCTGCCATTATTGGCCTTTCTGCGTTTCTCTTAACTATTTTCCAGAAAGTCCAGATCTTCAGCTAAAGCTAGAACAGATGTGATTTCATTAAGAGTCATTCCCTTATTATTTCCCTGACTGAATCTCATCAAGCAGTCCAGCACCAAATTAAAGCACCAGTCTATCAAAGGCACGATCTTTTTTGGTTCGGTGCACAGTGGTAAACGCCTTTTTAAACTCTAGTAAAAGTTATGACTTTTAAAGAGACTTCATGGAAAAAAAAAATTTCATTTCGGCCAAATTTGAGTCAATATCGCTTATTCGTAATAATACTATCGAAATAAAGTCTCATCAATTCTTGAAATAGTTATATGGTGAAATCGATACCGCTCCAATTAAGGACCACTAGAAAACGTCATCCAACAAGACGTTTGAAAATGACTTTTGATTAATAAAAAAATAAAATAGTCGACACAGAAATTTAAGCCATATCCTCCTGAGACCCCCGGTATCACCTGTGATACTTCATTTCAATAATTTTTTTTTTGCGCCATCTAACATTTTATACCTTAACTGAGTTCATAATTAGCAACTACATGAATCTATCTCTGTTCAATGGGCGACCATTATTCGACTGAAGGATCTTTACCGTTGTTTATATCTAGTCGGAAATCAAGTTTGGTGGAAGTGAAAGCATGTCGGCGTATAAGAAACGTAATTATTAATTTTTAATAGATTTGTGCTCGTTTTTTGTCTGATTTAAATAAATTGAAGATCAATCGTGCATTCTGCTTAAAAAAATAGTCGAAATTCGATGATTATTAGTTTACTTAGAGGTTTTCTTTTCGTATCACAGGTGATACTTTGGGCATTTAAGACACAAAATTCTCTTTTTTAAGGTTTGAACAATTTTCAAATATCTGAGTTAATGGTGGACCTCGATATATCCGACTGTGAAGGGACAGACAAGGATGAACTCGAAGAAGATTTACAGGTGGGCCAACAAGATTTGCTCAGATGAGGAACCTCTTTCCAACTATACTATTGCTTCACGTAGTAAAGTGCGTAGTCGGAATTTAAATTGGAATCGGTCAGAAAATTTTAACAACAGTTCAGACGCAGATCTCCCAGTGGAAATGTATTCTCCAGTACAAAGTTCGCTTGAGTACTTTTCGAGATATTTTGATCACCACTTTTTCGACTTATTATCGATATGCACCAATATTTCTGCAGTAGTTCGAAGTGGGAAATCACTAAACACAACGGCTGAAGAGATGAGATCTGTCATAGGTTGTTCCATGGCTATGGGTGTTCTAGGGCTTCCCAGAATTAGAATGTTTTGGGCAGCAGACACTAAGGTCAAGCTAATCTCAGAAACTATTACGCGTAATAGATATTTTGTCATTAGAGCAAATTTGAAAGTCGTCGAAGATCATAAAGTTTCTTCAACTATGAAAGAAATAGACCGATTTTGGAAAATTCGCCTAATAGTGTCTGCAATTGAGAAAAGATGCAGGGAAAATACTCGGGAGAAAAATGTAGCTATTGACGAGCAAATAATTCCGTTCACTGGTAAATGTAAGCAGAAACAGGTAGTTAGAGGAAAACCAAATCCTGAAGGCATTAAGGTTTTTTTGATGACCAATCCAAACGGGCTTCCTCTCGATTTATATCTATACCAAGGAAAAGGTACATTAATTGAATCTACTTTACATCCAATGCCAGAGAAAATTGATCTAGGGGGGCGTGTTGTCCTCAAATTTGCTGATACGTTACCGTCAAAAACATCAATCTATTTCGATCGCTATTTTACCTTAATTCCTCTTTTGGAAACTCTGTCAGCTAGGAACTTCAATGGGACTGGAACTCTGATGAAAAACCGTGTACCAGGGTACAGTCGAAATAGTCAAAAAGGAGAAAGTTTGCTAAAAAGAGACAGACAGTTACAAAATTCTGGAAGAGGAAGTTATGACTGTATTGTGAGGCAAGATAAAAAATTGGCTGTTGTTAAGTGGCTCGACAGCAAACCCGTCCATCTAGTATCCACAGAGAGTACTGTTCAACCTCTAGGAACATGTCGCTGCTGGAGCAAAAAGGATCAGAAGTATCTTGACGTCCCACAGCCAGTAGCTATTAAAAACTACAATTCCTACATGGGAGGAATTGATTTACGGAACAGAATTATAGGAAAATATCCAATGCGTGGTAGGACGGGAAAATGGACGGTCAGGGCAATATTTCACTTCATCGATTTTGCTGCTGCTTCTGCGTGGATAGAATATCGCCAGGATGCTGCGAAAAGTGGAGATACTCAGAATAATATTATGCAGTATTTAGATTTCAAAATGGACTTGGCTAAACAATTAATATACGGAGATAAAATTCCGGTTCCATTCCAGAGATTAAGTTCCAGCTTGGTTTGCACCACACGCAACAGCGAACATTTTAGCCCAAGAGCGATGACATGGAGCCCTAAAGAAAAAGAGGTCTCACCCAGGCCTTCTACTAGTAAGCGCAGATTAATGGAGCCCATTCCTCACTTGGCTAAAAGGCTTAAGAACGAAAAACACTTACCAGTTTGTGTCAAGACCAACCAAACGAACAGGTCTAAATGTCGAATGAGTGGTTGCAGTCGGCTGACCTTTATGAAATGCGATACATGCAACATTTTTTTATGTATTAATTCTAATCGGAATTGTTTTTTTTCGATTTCCACTCTACAAAATAGTCCTGAATAAATACGAGTAGTTATAACCACGGTTTTTGTTTTCATTGAGACCCGGAGTATCATGATACTTTTTATTTTGGCGCGTTTTGGGGCCTGGAATTTTTTTTCCTTTTTCCTTTGTTATTCTTTTAACCATTACAGCACGATTACCAAAAATTAGGAATATTGTACAATGTTTTCATGCCCTGGGTCTCAGGAGGATATGGCTCGCGTAGCGCCGTCCTTCGATTGAACAGAATCCCAATGAATCTGAGTGATCAGGTTCATTTCCATTTGTCTCGGTAGGTAAGCAAACAAAACTATTGCACTCGGGCCACTGATAACTGATCTAGTGCGTTACCGACTGATTTGTCTTTTGTTAGAACGAATTAATAAAATTCATAACGCAGGATTTGTACCTTATATACTCGTACATACATATATATATTTTTTTCTCTTACTTCAGATGCAAAAAGGCAGTTCAGTCCGCATTCAGCAGTGAAATAAATCGGACGTATAATAATAAGCCTTTGTGGTTTAATTAACCAACATTCAATAGGTTATGAGTCCAGCGCATTAGATTAAATTTATGATTAAATAAAATGGTATCAGCTCGCCAGGAACCAATCTACTATTCGAAGTCTTCTACCTTGAATTTTGCAAAGTCTTACCTGCATCTGTCCAGACGGTCAGACAGGAAAACGTTTGCTTAAGTTTTCCCTACCCCAGCCATACACGCATTTTTGTTTTATGTATTATTATTATATATTATAACCCGTCCCATAATTTCTGTCATGAACAGCCACATGCAATAAGCCGATTCGAGGGATTTCCGGATCTTAACAAGCGTACCTCACGACCCGTATCAATCAATCGTTTATTCGCGAATTTCCAAAACGCGTATTTTACATTACTGAATAAAAAAACTAACTCCTAAAAAATAGGCAACAATAATACTGGCGGTTGGTGAATTACGGTTACTACGGTTCATGTATTTGACGGGATTTATGATAATACTAGTAAATTATAAACTAATGTTTATAATTCACACTTACTTCATGCAAGTTTGCAAATATATGATAAATGTGATATATGCGTACAGACGGACAGAAAGGAAAGCTTTTGCAGAAGTGTCTTTTGCAATGTAAAAGACTAAAATTGTCTGAAAAAATGAACGTTCGATTGATAAACTCGATGACAAAAATATTGGAAGTTGCATCTGCGAAGTGTAGTTGTATGCAGTGATGCAACTTCTTATGCAGGTAAACGGAGCAGAAGCTAAGCCAGCGGACGCTGATGCTAGCAAATTGGTAATATGGGAAACCAAGAACTCAAAGGCACTGTCAATGATTTCAATAGGTGTCGAAGAAAGTCAACTAGGATACCACAAGAGGTGCAAAACTTGGCGAAGGAGACATGAACAATTCTAGAAGAGATACTTGTGCCTGGAGGTACCGCTAGGAAAGTAGGTATCGAAGGTTTCTTCAAATGAAGAAAAAAGCAGACCAAACAATGACAGACTATTTAAAATAGTTCCGAGGTTGTTGCGACGCATTGGAACAAGTTTGTATATCATTACCAAAGGATCTCCATAACGCTATTGAATTGTTTGCCAGAAGATTATGAAGACTTCTAGTAATTGAGATTCGTGATCACTTACCGGAGAGCGGTATCCTTAAAGCGAAATTGCCAGAAGTGGAGAAAGAGGAAGCTAGCAAATTATGACAGGGGAAGCGTCTGCAGAAAATGCTCTTTTTATACTGTTAATAACAGATGTCAAGGAAAAAGAAAGGAGAACCACAAAAAAATCAAGAGAAACAAACCGAAGTCAATACCAAAACAATGATTCGACGGAAACTGTTTCAAGTATGGCAAGCGTGAAGTGGTCTTAATCTAAGCTCACTTAAACTTATTTGTTAACATGTGAAGCACAACCTTCTGTAGAAAAAGCCTATATGGCTTTGCAGAAATATATAACCATTGTTAAATATGATATTACTGAAATAAATAAATAAATACAAAGCTAATGAATGCCGGGCGAAAAAGAAAAATACATTGAAATACGAGGCAGCTTCTGAGACCGCAAACGAAGCTAAATCTGTAAAGGGAAAAGGACTAAATAACCAAGTGATGCGCAGTACTGCGTCACTTTCATTGACGACAAATCAAGTTTTATTGAAGTGGATTTCATTGAATCGAAGTCTGAAGTACTCGGAAAACTCAAGATTTAAGCTTCAAGCGGAATTTTTGTGGTGTCGAATGGCATAAATACACAGTCCTTTTGAGGATCGGGCGGTTATGATCGAACCAAGCGGATATAGGCGATAGACGTAGAACTAGTAGCACTACAAAGAAATAACACCTGGTACCTCGTTGATCGTCAGTACTACTTAGAAAAGTACTGATGGTGAAATTACATATACGTATAAGACATAAGGCGAGGACAATGGTTGGAGGGTTTGAGCAAACGACAGGCGTAGACAATGATGAGATTTTTGCGCGATACAAGACTGTCTGAACTTTATTTGCCTTATGTACTGAAAACAACATGCATTTGCATTAAATGGACGCCATTGCAGATGGGTGAATTAGCTGACGAAGTTTACATGGAAAAGCCACGGTATCCGAAAGGAGAGACAAAAAATGAGAAGGTACGCAAACTAAATTAACCATAATGTATGGCCTTTACCCATCGAGTCGTCAATGGCATATAAAGCTACATTCACATTCCAACCGGATTGATATGTCGGATGCAGATGCTTTCTTGTACTTCAAAGCCAGCAATGGAAACAAAATCAGTAGCGTAGTATGGGTAGACGACTTGCATTTGGCTTCTGATAATCTTTCTTATTAAAAAAAATTGTAATAGCTGGTGAATTAGAAATGAGGAACATGGTTGAAGTCGACAACATTTTCGGTATCAAATTGAATAGAAAGAATCAATTCAATAGAAAATATCAATTTATCAAAGGCACCAAATAGAAAAGTTAATTCACAAATTCCAGATAGACGTAGCGAATCCATATATCTCACACCTAATCAAGTTCAAAATACATAAAAGAAGCTGCTGAAATAGTGACGAATATCTATCTAACACAACTAGGCCGGAGATAGCTTTCGCTGCAGTCCCGTGGTCTTTTCCTGGATTGAAACAAAATTTGCTTAACGCGACATATGGGAAGTAGCTGGGAAACAGTGGGTCTATTGATTGTAATCGGTATATTTCTCAAAATGGAGAGCACATTACGTTTGTCAGATATTTTATTTCATGGTTAACCTCAGAGTTTGTTAATTAGAGCCTAAAAATATCTCCACTTTTCCCAAGAATGTTTCGCCTTTCTATCGATTTAAAATAACACATTTTGTTGGATGACCTATTAAATTCTAAGATAAATACCTGAGTTTGGGGCAATCGGATAAAAATGGAATGGAGAAACTGGGTCAGAGAAAAACAAGACACTTGTTGAAATGAATTAATATCCACAAAAAAGGGTAGCAGTTAGTAAAAAGGATATTCAACGATTTGCAACGACTTTATTGGTTTTATACGAATACGTTCTTTGAAAATTGGGCAGGAAATCACTCGCTATATGTTTTGATACTACCGTTGTCGAACCTGTTGCCCTAAATTGTTTATATTTACACACGTTTCAAAAGTCCCAGCTTGACAAAAATAATACATTTTTCTTGAAGCACAGTGTTCTCCAACTAACACAGACCGTACAAAATCAGTTCTCAATTCTGTGCAACAAATGTTGTTACAAATTCCACACGATCTACAACTTTGTTTACTTTCCCCACCCGAGAAAAAATAAGCAAACTTCTTTGTATAAGAATGGCATCCTTTTTTCCTTTCGCCACTTAGATGCAGCAGCCCACGAGCACGCATTCGACATAAATAACAAAAAAAAAAAAAGAAAAGAAAGGAAAACAGAAAGAAAACGCTCGTAAATGTAAAATTAAAAACCCATTGTCCCCGAGCTCATTGTTGTCTGGGTCTCTTGAAAACAGCTCCTTGTAGCGTCCCCTCTTGACGTGTCCGTTACGCTGCAGCGACCACATTGGCTTTTATATTTATGATCGCGCTCGCTCCCTCACCATATGGTACGAGTATGTGCCTCAATAAGGCTGAATGTGGATTTATGTATTTTTATGAACTCAACAATTTGGTTCATCGGCTCCAAAGCGACACGCTGCAGAGCACGAACCACCGAAAAGACATTTATCATCAAAAAAAAAACTTTAAAAGTAGGTTAAATGAGAGTTAACTAACGATAAAAGTGCATTCTGCATAAAACGAGAGAAAAAAAAAGGATTTATTTATATTCAAGGCAATTTTCCGGTTTTTTGCTCTCGCCGCATCCCAAAGTGTGTTGCCTCCTCAGGGCCAAGATGGTAGCTACGCCTCCCGAGAGTTAACGCATAAAAATGTTGATCATGAATCGTCGTACTCCAGCTCGTACTCGAATTGTGCCACGACGAGAATCTAATTTCCCCCGCAGTATTTCGAGTGAAAGTAAAGTTTCCGGAAGTTGTTCGGGAAACTACAGCAAACAAAACGTTGCATCTAACGGTAGTGCAACGAAAATAAAATCAAAAAAAAAAAAAAACAACAACGCCATCACGGAAAAACCTAAAGGAAAAGAGCAGGAAAATTATGCGAAAAGTTTTGTGTAGCAATGTGCATTGAATTCGTAAAAAAGTAACCTGCGACCTGGCCCGCGACATTATTATGCACAAGTGCTGGAGAATATCTTGCATCCATAATATTGCAGGGTTGCCCTGGTGCCTTTTAGTTTACTTGTTTTCTTTTTTTAAGAGCCGAAGTTAGATCTGATGAAGCTGAGGAAGGGGCGCACGAGTTGTACTTTTGTTGCTGTTGTTTGGTTCCTTATTTTGGCTTAACTACACCATTTGGTTTGGATAATGGTGTAAGGATTGTTTCACTTTTTCTCTTTCATGCGCTGCATCTGTTCGTGGATACTCATTTTTGAGCGACCAACGTCTGATATCCTTCGGGGAATGGCATTAAGGTGAAGTGTGCCGCACACTAATGTCAAAGCATCTTTTTTGGTGTTTTTAAATTTTATTAGAGAAGAGTCTTAATTTTTGTAAACGAGATGAGGATTAAAAATGTTTTCAGTTTACGGTTGCTATAAACTCTGGACGACAGCTGGAATTAATTTTTGTCTCTTGCAATATTGGGAAAGCTGCCAAATGTCTGTATCCTTTAGGAGAAACATTTTAATCCCTTTCACAGCATCGTCCATTGAACAGACTGGGCAAATGGATCACAATAGAGGAGTAAAGACACCTTTATCCCGACTAATCTCCGATTGACAAGACTCCTTCGTAACCAGTACCTTCGTGAGGGTGGTCCATTGAGCCCTATATTAATAGGTTGAGGACAATAAAATCATTCCGGATAATCAATTTGGTTCAGAACGGGGC
The DNA here is from genome assembly GCA_958301585.1 of Merodon equestris. Classification (NCBI taxonomy): domain Eukaryota; kingdom Metazoa; phylum Arthropoda; class Insecta; order Diptera; family Syrphidae; genus Merodon; species Merodon equestris. The sequence continues at coordinate 9,682,692 of OY284415.1, read as the reverse complement.
ATGATGCCATTTATGAAACTCGTATCGAAGATTCAGTGCAACAAATGTAAGAATCAATGCATGGGTGCCTACCTGATTGACTTGGAAAAGCAATCGATACTGTATGGTTAAAAAGAACTTTACTACATGCTTAGTCGGCTGGGCACTATAGACTAATGCTATATATGATTTTTGAATTTTGACAGGGTGTTGTGAAATATGCCAACCTGCCAATATGCCTTAGCAAGAGCCTGAGGCCCTTTCGCTCTGACAAGATGGCTATTTCATAGCAGCCAATAAGATACCAGGGTGAAACTAATTTGCTTTATGGACTAAATGGGGCCAATGATTGCCTATGCATGTGACGGGTGATCCAATGTGCGAGCTAGCTTGACGGAAAGGATTCGGGTGTTTAAGAGACTCAGGACTTCTCTATGATTTCCTATAACACCCGAATCTGTATACACAAACTTTTATCCTAACGAGGTCGCGAATTTTAGGGGCAGACAATTTTCTAATAAAACTGATTCGAAGTCACGTTGAACGAATAACGACTTCTGACAATAGCTTGGTCAATATGAGCTGATCAAGGATAGATGAGCGGCTTCCCCAAAATTCCACGCAGCCCGCAATTCTGAAGAGCGGTTGTTCTACGAACATGATAATGCGCACGTCGTTCGACAACACCAATGATAGCATACATTGCCACGTGTCAACTTCGTTAGTTTTTCTTCTTAGATGGTGTTACGGAGAGCCAGAGATAAGCTTCTCTAATTCACTTATATTGCGTGCGATTGGTTTTTCAAACAAGTGAACGGGACCTACAGTTTAATGCCGATTCCGAACGGCGAGCGCCGAGAAGCTTTTCAAGGCAAGTGTACTACGGGGGGTTTTCCCAGTACCCCGCCGAGGAGAGAAGATCGCGTTGGTGTTATCGGGATCCGAACTCGCTCATCGTGCGTCAAAAACCGACACATTACCCAATGCGCCATGGTGATCTCTACTAACTTCGTAAGTGCAGTCTCTTAGTTCAGCCTCTTTAAAACAAAGCCTACATAGTATAGGGTAGGCTAGGCTGGGGTAAGTAAGGGAGTAGGTACAAAAAATTTGAAAATGTTACGTATACGCCCCTTAGTGCTTACGGTCGGTCGCATTTTGCGGCTTCCTTAGCCACTTCCACGACTTGAATTTGATGCAAAAAGTTTACGCGAATTCAGATCTCACATATTAAGTCAGATCTTGGGGAATTCCCCCATGGTAACCTAGCTGCCCGAGCCCGAAAGGGAGTAGCTACAAAAAAATCTAAAATGTTACTTACACGCCCCGTAGTGCTTACGGTCGACCGCGTTTTGCGGCTTCCACAGCCACTCTCAAAACTTGAATTTGATGTAAAAAGTTGACGCAAATTCAGGTCTGACCTATTAAGTCAGAACTTTTATGATTCCTTCATGGTAACCAACTGCCCGAGCCCGAAAGGGAGTAGGTACAAAAAATTTGAAAATGTTACGTATACGCCCCGTAGTGCTTACGGTAGATCGTATTTTGCGGCTTCCATAGCCACTTTCACGACTTGAATTGGCTATAAAGAGTTGACGCGAAATCAGGTTTCACCTATTAAGTCAGATCTTTGGGGATTCCCTCATGGAAACCTAGCTTCCCGAGCCCGTAAGGGAGCAGGTACAAAAAATTTGAAAATGTTACGTATACGCCCCGTAGTGCGTACGGTAAATGGATTAAAATGTTGAAGCGGCGAAGAAAATTGTTAAAGAGAATCGTCGAATCACTATCAGAGAAATTACTAATATTGGCATAACGGTTGGCTATTGCCTGACGTGACTCAGTGAAATTTGTTCCCGAATTGCTAAATTTGGATGTACTATAGTGGATAAATTCGAATGTACACAGGAACCATACCGAATTAATTTTAACGTTTAGTTTCGTTCAGGCTTGATTGCCCGAAATCACTGAGACTGAGTAACTGATGACTTAAGTCAAGGACACTATTACATTTCGAATTGTGCATGTAACGTTACCCGGTTACATCATTCAGCATTGAATCCCATAATTCCACATTATGTTTGCGGCTAAATTTCAAATATCGATAATATGATTTGTTAAGCCACTAGCCAGGGATTGTGAAAATTGTATTAAAGTTTGCTCCTTGGTGCACAAAAGGATGCAAAGGCGGCCGATATCGCTAATTAAAATTTAGCTCTACCACATTTGCTTTAACTGCAGTAATAGCTTTTCTTTGATATCTTCAATAATTACCTGTTTGAGCAAAAAGCTGGGACAACATATTGCATTACGGTGACCCTTGGTCCTGGTATTTAAAAATATGCCATTTGAGCTCCTCATTTGCACTTAAAGTTCCATTTGACATAAGTTGCTCTTGATTTGGTATTACCCACGAAACGTGTCCTAGTGGCTTTTATGAAGCACCCATACAACCAAATTACCACATCACTTTCTGGAAATTACGCACTACTCCGGTCACTTTATATCACATCCTTCGCAAAGCTACATACAAAACAGTTGCCATTCTCTCTCTAGGCCCACAAAACTGCTCTTGATTGACACAATAAACGGCGATAGGTGATTAACTTAATCCTGCGTTTGTCACAGTCACAAAACAAGACACCACCGAATGGACGCAATATAATACCCACGTGACGAAATTATTGTCGCCCGGAAATCTCCCTTCGTCAAGCCAAACGAGCCGTGTGCTATTAATACCCAAAATGGATCTCTTTGCTTACCTTTCAGCCGGCAATAAAAGCTGTCGACAACCTGGCAGATGTAATAGACACATCGCTGTGTCAATGCCTAGCGGAAGCCACTAAACACCTTGAATTGGCTTTTAAATCGCCATCGGCCTTCAAGAGAGTGATGCGTATTTAAGTACATAGTTCATCCTTATTGGGTGTCTATAATAAAGAAATCCATAAAACGACTAGGGAATCTGGGATAAGCCTCCTAGGTTCCAAGTGCCTCTTAATGTCATTCCGACACGGTAACAGTGTAACAACACCTACTTTTTGTGTTACTGTGTTTTCAATTAACCGCAAAAATGATTTATGTTCCCAGAAACGAAGATTGCTTTTTTGGTCGTACGTAGATACTGCAACTGGGCCGCACTCCAAGCCGGCTAGCAGCATGGCATTACATTCGAATTGCGTGATTAGAATCTGTCTGGTCGATACATAACCTCTGGGCCACTCCTTGTAATTTCCTAACTATCCACTTGGATTTATGGACAATAAATCACCGACAGGCAACACTGGCCAGGCAACAAAGGCAAAACAATGCGAACGGCCATCGCCACCCAGCTTCGTCATAAATCATCGGACTCGCAAACAAACCCTTTCCCATAACATGTTCCATCTCCCTTCGATCTAGTCTGTTCGACTGGTGTGCTGACTTTGCTCGAAACAAAACATAAATTTCCATAAATACAAAACAAACTTGAACTTATTTCAATTTCCTACCCTCACTCTCGTGGAGGATGTCCTGCATCGTAACGCCATAGGGTTCGATTACATTACATCCTCGCACCGGGATCGTGGTTCACGGTGTACCATCAACCCTTGTTCACGACTAAATCCAAATAATCACACAAAAAACATAACAAACAAACAGGGTTCGCCGCAGGTGTCCATTCGACCTTAAGCCAGGTGTAAATATCGACATATGGATACGTGACAGGGTAGATGTTGGGGCCTTCCGCGGTGCCACCATAACCCTTCGCATAAAATCAAATGTGAAATTCAGCTCCCGAGTGCTCTTTCCAGTTCGGATGAACTTTTGATTACTTTCGGTTCCTGTCCACGCTAGAGTGTACTACACCGGCAGTTAGTCAGTTTTTCCGAAGCTTTGGGACCACCTAGTCACTCGTTAATTAGTGGGAGTGCATAGACCCGGCAGCTGAAGGACTAGGAATGGAATCAAATTGAATTTTAATGGAATTCCAAGCGCGAATACAGAAAACGGTGAGTCCGGCTCTGCGGCGAAAACCAAATACTTTGGCTCAATTCGAAATGTCACCAAATTTGTGGATTGTTTAAATGAGGTGCAATGGGATGTACCCATTCGATGACTGATAGAAAATCGGTTCTCGACAGTCAATCACTATGAATCCGTCTACATGAGTCGGACAAATTGATTGATTCCAACCAAGAATCCGCCCCAGCTACACATTCGATCGGTGATGAAATGTGTGCCCCTTAAACCAGAGTGTCCGAACAGACCGAACACCATTATCTCCCTATTGGTTGCAGTGTCCTACCCTTTCTTCTCGTAGTGTCCTTTTTTTGCTTTTGTTGTATTCCATGTTAATTAAAAGTCATGCCAATGATGGAGTGTATTGTGCAGTAAATGTCTGCATATAATTTACAGCAAACAATTTAAAGTATGTTAATTATAAACGGGTACAACGTCCCGTCAGCGATGTCGCATGTGAATACGGATATGCATATCTTTTTTTCCATAGCGCCGTGTGGGTGCTTGGAGCTTTAGCAGACTTGTTTGTTGTCCTCGTAATAACGTAATTTTAATTTACCCTGTATACACGTCATGTACAAGGACACTGGGGGCTCGTGGTGGCGGGGAGGCGAGGTTGATGACATTCACCACAAGTGGCTGATTTCATATAGCAGTTTAGTGGTAAAAGTTTATAATTTCGCGACGAAAAATGTTTTATGCATTTTAGCCCAGAACAGTAACACAAAAAAAAAGTGTTGATGGGTGTGAGCGGCAAATATGCTTTCGCGTGAATGTGGCAGGACGTGGCGTCGGTTGACTTTTGAACGTGCGGGTTGTTTATAATTAGGGAGATAAATGGCTTTTACCAAAGTTGATGTTACTGTTGCGGTTTGTTAGACAAACAATATAAGTGACCTTAAGGAATTGTATAAAAGCGTAATGCATGCAAGGATAATGACAACTGAAATCCGATTGAAGTGGCCATTTGGATTGTAATGAAAACGTAACTACTTTTAAACTCGTGGCTCGATTTTATAATCTTTCGCTTAGTAGAAAATTCTGTTGGCAGTTGACTGGCTTTTATGTAGTCAGAGATTCACAGTGGTAAAATCTAATAGGCTCCACCAGGTCACTGACCCTTCACATGAGGGAACGCAGACATTTTTAAAAGCTAACATTGTACTGCACTGAAATTATATATGAAAAATTATAGTCATGTAACAAGTCACAAGCTTCGGGCCACCATTGGACTGTCAACATCCTATTTGATTTGGGTAGGTTTTGATTACTAATATTGATTACGATATTCCTACACAAAATTATTCCAAGTTTCAAACAGGAGGAGTATACGAGTATATAAACAAATTCAATTCATATGAGGGTCTATGAAGAGGCTAATACCAGGACGAAACTAATAACCGGCTTGCCCTATTAGATGGCATGAAACAAGACAAGCAAGACAGGCAGAAAAAGCCTGAAAAGCCAATGAAAAGTGTTGTGTTGTGAAAAAAGTTGAGTAGAGCTCCTAAAAGCAAGTCTTGGTTCGTTAAGGAATGCGAGAAAAAAGAATAAAATCTCTTTTTGTTCTAAGATTTCAAGACTTGGAAACTACTAAGGAGACCGTGCCTACAAAGTATTGGACCCTACCAAAGGAAATCAGACTGTTTTTTCAGGATGACTAACAATAGTGGCCAAAAAAAAAGTTTGCTGAGATACAGGAAGAATGTACGGCAAAAGACACGAGAGCAATGTACGAAAAAGATGCCAGGTCAATTCAGGATGTACTTGCATACGTAACGATAATAGGAAGTCTGTTTCGGACAACGAAAGAGTTACAGTTCAACGGAGAAGATGATGCGATGAACTGCTTAATGTACATGAAGAATCGGAAATCGAAACGGAAAACAGAATTAAGAGAAAAGCTACCTAGACTCATTACAAAGGTAAGGAAAAATGAAACTATGGAAAAACTGGGTCATTATTCCCGTATACATAAAGGGTAACAATGCAATAATTACCGAGGATTATCGCTGCTACCAAGTCGTTACAAGGTGCTGTCGAATGTTCGCTTAAAAAGACTGACATTATACGGCGACATTATAAGGAAATAATCGGAGACTACATATCATTGCGACTCTAGGAGGAACTGCTCAACAAGTGGCCTGATCTTCACTATGCGACTAGAAATAAATTTCACTGATGATCCACCAAATATCCGTTTATAGGCTGGGAATCCGTACTAAATCTCCCTAAAGTTCGTAAAACTGATAGAAGTAAGCCCAAAAAGGAAGAAAGGACAAGTTAAAGAACGAAGCGTTTATCTGAAAATTAAATTAAAGCAATAACTAAAACCAGGCGGAGTTTTGTCACCACTTTTTTATTTTGGTGCTGGAATACGAAATAAGATGCCATCCAGAAAGTTATAGGGGAAAAACCTTTACTGGAATCACTCCCCTTGAGCTGACGCTGATGATTTAGACCTTCTCCAATATAGTGAGGAGAGGATTAAGGGAGACTCAGAAAGTCTACTAATGGGAGTATTAAGTAAATGAAGATAAACCAAATATATGGTCACTGATTATTTCTCCTTGATTGGATCGATCCAAGCCTTTTATTTGACCGAACTCGATAAAAGGTTTGAGAAAGTGGTCGAGTTCAGGTATCTGGGATTGACTGCCAAAAACGCCATAAAAATTGTCCTTCGTTCTTCTTTGTTATAAAGGAACTATTCTAAGCCACCCCTTTGTCCAAATCCATATTTATACCATAAAACCCTAATAATGCCAGTGACCCTTTACGGATGTAATACTTGACCTCTGACTAAGTAGTAGTAATATAAATCTCGAATCTTAAGGAAAAGGCTAAAGAAGAAAACTACTAAATTCAAGATAGGGAGATTTGGCGAAGGATTGTCAACGAAGCTCTGAATATTCGAGTGTCAAAAGGCCTGTAATAATAATAATAGTACCTCATAAAATTATGAAAATACTGATATATACTTTGGGCTAAAACTACTGATTAGTTATTTCCTAAGAAAGTATCGCGAGTGTTTCTTAGTCTTGAGGAGTATGGTTCGTATTGACGTGTATTCTGCATCTGTTTACTTCGCAAATATTTGGATAAAATTGACAGTTGTCGCTATTTGCAAAAGTTGGAGCATCTTTCAATAGAGTCATACAACCGGGCCACCTTGATCTACTGACGTCATTCGATATTGCCCGAGTGAAAATGTCCCTCGTCATCTCACACGTGTTCCCTTTCTACCTATTCATTAGCGATCTATGGCGTTCAAACTTAGAAAATTCTGCTGCTGGTTCAGGTGGCCACGACAAGGTCCTGGTGATAAAATTAAAAGATTTAAATCTCTGATTGCGGAGTTGGCGTAAGCTTTTTCAGAAAAGTTTCAAGTGTTGAAAATCACGCTTTATTGTGTGAACAGTGTCCTGGATTTCTTTAAGGAGTCATGCGATTTAACAGCTTTAGGGGCAATACGGAAATATCAGAGCTATTATTTGCGAAATATAGCCTCAGTTATGCGAAAACATAATGAAAATTATTCATAAAAAATGACTGTGGGGCGAGGGAGTTCTTTGAGATAATTTGTATTCCATTACAAGCTACGGCGGTTATATTGTAGGATAAGAAAAAACATCCCTATTTTCCTTGTCTTTTTTTCTTGATTGAAAATGACACCACTTGTTGAATAGTTCCATACCCTGATTTTCTGACGTTGTCAAAACGTACATACATATATACAAATACTTCCACCTCGAAAATCTTAACCCGTTCTGATCGATTCAGGTCCTTTTCAATTAAAACTTGTAATAAAAATTGAATATATAATCCAAGAATTTCGGTGCCGCGTAAATTTCACAGAATTCATTAATGAATTAACAACGACGTTTATGGACTTAGTTCATTTGAGATATTTAGGAACTGGATTGGGTCTTTGAATAAGGTGGCCGTTGGCGGCTCAATGACAGTGTCCACCACCTCAATTAGGCTAATGGCATAAGTCCTTTGCATTTGGGTTTTAATAAGTGGATAAATCAGCGGCGAGTGGATTGAATAATATCAGCCCTAGAGTCAGTTTTCAAGTCCAAGGAGTTTCGACTGTATGACTATGACTATGATATGTATGACTGTAAGGTAAGAGCTTTTATACAATTCCTCTATAGCCAAACACATTCTGATCCTTGCCTCGTACGTGTGTCAGGTAGATTGACGAAATCGACTGGCAAATTGCTCTATGAGATTTTAACGCAAAATAAGATATGATAAACAGCTTAGAGGCCAGAATTTGATTTTCATTTAGTGAATTACTTTTTGATTACTTTTTTTTATTTTTTTGTAATAGGGTTCGTGCAGGTTCAAGAGTGTACGCTCTTATGGTGCTTGTCACACCACCTGGACGGTTTGAGTCGAAAATGTTAGTTCACTAGCCTCTGGGGGTGGTTGTCCTAGATATGATTTTTTGAGGGATTCGATTTAGTTTGTCGCATTGGTTGTAGTTCACAGTAACTATTTTGTTTCCATGTCATTAAAGTGTTATATGCGAAATGCACACATAAAGTATGAATTTTGAAATTTTGAATTTTGATCTTATACTGCGAGTGTTATGCCTTCACTTTTTTGATCATCTCTCATTCCCAACTAATGTTGTTGCACAGTTTTTCCGTATAGGAATTGTTTCTGACTATGAACAGACTTGATCTACAGACCTTCGGCTCAACAGTCGGTGATGATTACTGTTGTCCCTTATGTTGGTGGGTCTGTTTCGCTAAAACCCAAAAAAGTGAATTTGTAGAAAAACACTTTAGAATTCTGCTGAAGCGTTCTGTACAAACATCTCGGGGCAGACCTTATTTTATTATTAGTCGAAGAGCCATCTAACGTAGATGTTTCAAATCGCCCCGAGAGTAAACGTCAATATCCATAGATAGAAAACTCGAAAACAAGGGGGAAAAGCGTTTACGAGGGTGGTAAAGTGCCACCTGCGATTAATGTCAGTGCCAATAACGGACTTAGCATTGAGATGATAATGATGAAAGGTTGGCCGATATAATGCCAATTGGGTTGTCATCAATGGGGTTTGCTTTTCGCAGCGAACATGGTGTTATTTGAAATGAATATTAAATCATTTCAGCAGAGAATTTCGAAGTTAGGTTTGGAGGTCAAGTGTTAACAAGATAATTGAGTGCGGTGTTGTTGTGACTAAAGCACTTTTTTTATCCTATACTAGTAATTTTACCAATAGGTTCAACAATACTAAGACATATTTGGGATTCTAAGGCTTCCTGAAAGCTTAAGATAACCTGAATCAAAAGTTCAAATTGAAATGCAGATAGGCATACAATTCGAACCGGGTTCGAGGGATGTATATAATAAACGAACCTTTTAAACATACATAGGCTACAATAGAGTGACATTAGAGACATGTATCATATACTCTGAACCCGAAACATTGTGCATAATGGCATGGCCATTAGCAACAGCCTTTTCTGCTTCCTGACCAACCTAAGCTGTATGTGAGACTTCCATTATATCAGTTTCAAAGATAATCCTGGCAAAGCGGCAAAGCCCTGTGTCCTCAAAATGGAGGAACTCAAGAATGGAGGAGAAATTCAACAAAAAAATAGATTAGTCCTACAGCCCTATTAGCCTAATTAGGCACCAGTCCTTCTAGAGTTAAGATTAATGATTGTAGTGTCGATGTTGATTGATAAAAGACGCTCCAGTATGGGTAGCGTTGCGGTTACCAACTGCGTGTGTCTTTCGCAAACAAATCTTGAACCTTCAAAGCCAATTATATTCTAATGAATATTTATAACATTCCTCGTCCCTCATTGGATCCAGACCAGAGCTTAAAACCCGCAAGTGTGCCTGAACGTTTTAAAGCTTATTTATATACAAAGCTATTCATACGAGTATATCCTAGTCCAAATGATTCAACGTCAGGATTTATATTGAATTTTCAAATTCCGAACTTCCACAATTTCCATCCTGGAGTTTACAAATATCCTGCACTCGTTTCCGTAACGAATTGCATCCTAGTCAAGGGACCAAAAAGCAATCGAATAATTTCAAAAGAAAACTACAAGTTGTGGTTTCCATTCCCCCTATTTAGAAGAAGTCGCATTCTGATGTGGTGAACAAAACCACCGGAACTAGTGCAAAGGCTTGTTTTTTTACCGTTGAGTGCATAACTTAAAGGTGAACTGTTAAATTTAAAAAAGGTCGCCAACAAAGAACTGTCCCAGTTCTCTGTCGCCAGATTAGTTTGCTCTAAATTCAATCACCATCGGCGTATGGCAGCAGGTTTATATGTCATCATGTATCATGTCATGCAGTGCATATCCTGTCAACTATGATTTACACGTCGCTGTCGACCCAACGTATGATGATGGATCTGAATTGCCAATGAGTTGATCATTTGAAATTCAAGCCAATCGCAAGGACTGCTCGTACTTCCAAGACTCAACTGGCTACGGATTGCCTTTTTATATCGGTTTATCGATCGGATCCTCGTTACGATTCAAACTTGTTGACCTCTTTGGAATGTTCCTTTTCAATTAATTATGGGTTAAGCTAGAGGATTATGGGCGGGAAATTGGTAGTCATTAGGAATTCATTGGCTTTGCAAGGGGAATTCCTATGTCAGCTAATCCTTAATCGTTAATCGCTAATCGTTCCATCCATGGCGCCCTTTGTTCACTCAGATTGTAATCGGGACGGACAAATTGCTTTTTTCTTCGTTGATATTGTTTTCCTTATCTGTTGGTATCCAGGAGAAGAAGAAGGGGATCCGCTTATGTTTAAATAATATACTCCTTTAAGGACGAAGTGGACATTTAATCACAGTTCTTGTCTTGAATGTATGCTTGTGTGTTTATAATGAAAAGGACGAGTGACCGGTGGAATGAGTTTCTCTTGGCTGCTTTGTCTTTAATACACAATTCACGGTTAAAGGTATATGTTGAGAGGTGGTATTCAGTTTGTGCTTGTAGTGTAATACAGATTTCCTGAATTCCGTTGCTAGTCATGGCCGTTTGGAATGGTTGGTTTCCTCCTTGCCTCGGATTTTTGTTTTGTTGTTGATTAAAAGTAACCTCTTCGCTGAACACTGCGGCACAATGGCGGCTTGCAAGTTGAAGGCAAAAATTAGTTCGGAAAAGCTGACTGGACAAAGGGAAGGTGTAACAAGTATCTGAGTCTCATTTTTGGTCCGAAACTAGAAAAACGAAATTCAGTGATTTTACTATAGTCACGCTTTTGGACTGGAAACAATATTCCTAAATTTCGGAAAAGAGCCTTCGAATATACATATTTATCCTTGTCGACCGAAAATTTCGTACAATACCTTCCAGGCGTCATGGTCCTCATGTACCAATTCTCTTGGGTATTGAGTAGTTGGCCCTTAACGCTGATAGCTCGGTGTTCGAATCCCAATAAATGTCTCGATATTTTATCAATAATCACACGCAACATAAGTGATTGTTCTGGCCCTCGTATAGCTATCCTGTACAGGATTTATTTAGGGTATCATGGGTGCTGTTCAGAAGACTCATTCCTCTAACATTGGCGGATAAAGTGATTAATTTTCTTCTGGCCCTCGTAGGTGATCCGGGTATTCCATTCTTCGGGCATATCTGACCTCTTGTTGTTCTAGTGGACATTTCGAGCTAGATCTGTATCAACTGATCTTAAGAGCTGAATTGATAAAATGCAGCAGGTATCGATGTCAGAAGCTTAAGTTTTTTTCATAAACCGCTCCATTTCTTCGGTCAGGTTCTATTTAATTTTATGGTTTTACCTACTTTCCCCAGCGTGATATCGAAATATCGAACAACTCTCGTAACATGACGAGCTTGCTAAGGAACACACCGCCCCTTACGAAAGCAGTTTTTTGAAATCTTATTCGAATTCTGGTAATTTTATTTGATTACATTGCAACTGTCATTCGTTTTGTATTCCAGTATCACCTCAATAATGATTTAAGAAGAGGTTCGTTTCTCCAAGGGTTGAGGCATCCAGGATGCGGGAAATCTTGAAAATCAAAGTCTTATCTATTTATTTAGGTACAGCCTGGTGTGGACCAGCGTCTCAATTTCGTTAATTATGCCAAAAATCACACGCAGAATCTTCCTCCTGAAACGACTATGTCGACGTTTTTGTGCCATATCGTAGGATTGGGATGATCAATGTTTTTCGAGCTTGGCTCGTGAGCCTGAAGGCAAGAGAGATTATGTGTTTTACTTCTGCATTTATGTCGGAAGGCGTTATGTAATGTTATGAAGAAGCCAAGGAAGATAAAGCGCCTTACTCCCTCAAAGTTTTATCTGTGTGTACGTACGTCGTGGCCAATCCATTGAAGGTGGAGGGCAATTCTTGATGATAACATACAATATAATATGTGATTTTTCAAGCGTTTAGTTTTTGAATATCAAGAAAAACACAGTGAATTTGCAAAAATAGAATAATTTTTTTTTAGATTATTTCGTGTAATCGTCAATGGTCACTACGTTATAACTGGTTCATAGGCCTTAGACCAAGATCCTTGATTGTAAGACCATCTTAATTGCTGCAACTTTTTCATAAATCACGGATTTTTAAATAAAATTCCATGATGCGTAAGCGTTGTTGGGGTCTAAGTATTTCATGATTAATGGTACTACTAATTGGGCACGCCTGATTTCAACAGATGTCACGAATTATGTGTGAACTGTCAAAAATGGAACATTGAAAACGAAACAGAAACAAAATCACATACTTATCTATGCATTTTTTTATGGCCAATTCTGTTTCAGCTGCTTTCGTCACAATGACTCGCTGCGCCTTCTCAACAAAGCCAGTATCTCTCAAATGAGCGATCGACTGGTTTTTAAATTCTTCCACTCTCTTGTAATGAACCCGCCGGAGGGTTGGGCTTTGGGGTGCATATCAATTGTGCCCTGAATACTCCTCTGGCAGAAAACAAAAGCAAACTGTGACTAAATTAATGGCTATCCCATCAATGGATAGTCTATTGATCATTATGGCGTACATTTAGCTACTTAGCTGTTTAGCTTTTTTGCTATTCAGCTTGTTTAGCTAATTTTTCTTCCAATCTAAGGCTCTCAGTTGGGGTGTAGGGTAACCCAACTGGGAGTAACGGCTCGACCAGAGGCCTAATTCTGGAACCACGGGAGACAGAGACCCCCGGGATAGTAATGTCAGTAAAATGACAGTCCCGGCCTGTCTTGCGGTAGGCCCCCTTGTGGGAGTATCGTGGGGGCTGTGGTTGTCCCAAATCGCGGGAAATGAAAGACAACAGTAGTTGTTTGCAAAAGGGCGCCGTGACCCTTAGATCGGTATGAGGTTTTGGGTAGGCCTCGCCCCAGACCAAGGGGGAAGCTCATGTTCTCTGCACATGGCTTCGAATTGGTACTTAAGTTGCAATAGAAGGACGTTGGTTGACGATCAACTCCTTGTGGGAAGGCCCACCGTGGAATTAAGCCGACAAGGCAGGTGTCCACGTTAAACAAACAGAGCAATCTTTTGTAATGACCAGCGATTTTTGCACCATATTTTCAAGAACAATATTAAAAAAGTCATACGACATTGAAAGCGTCGATTAGATCATTCCCAACTATTGTAGAGCAACGAAATACAGTTTAAAGTCGGTAAAAAGGTGACGAGCTTGTTATTGCCGGGATTTTCTCGGGCTTGAAATCACAGTCAAAGAGCCCTCTCTCCGTGGAGGGAATGTGATTATTCTGGTTAATTGATGATAATAAATCAAAAACTCCCTTTGTCGGTGGTGGCACATAGGAATTTCATACTATTTACTGTCAAGTTATGTAATTAATACGCACTCTGTTCAAAAATTAAAGGGAATTTTTAATTGCAGATATTTTAATATTTTTGGATAAACTGGTTGATTATTCTGTTGCCAGCTATCAAAGGGTTTGTGTGGAGTTCGATACGATCGGCATTTATTTCTGTTTTTCAAATGCATCATTAAATTAAATTTTATTGTAAAAATGGAATAAATTGCAAGATTTTAGCAATGTAGGGCTAGGATTTACCAGTGTTATAAGTATTTCGAGATGCCATAAAAACGTTGTTGATAACGAAGGTCGTCATCAATGCAGAAAAGCAGAATGAAATTATCAAAAAAGATCTGATGCCAGTTGACCTGCTGAAGGTATTTGCTTGCCATATCATTTTAGTTTCTCTTCAAAATTCGTCCACGAGCTTTGACGTTCCAATCAGACGCAGGCCATTGAGAGCAGAAGATTTTGTTGCGGAATCAGAACATTCCGCAAAAAAAACCATGTTTCGCAACATTAAAGAAATTTTAGGACTAAGTGCCTACAAAAGACAAACTAGGCATTTGCTGATAGTCACATTCGACCACAACGTAATAAGCAAAAATCAAAACTCCCCTTAGGGGGTACGCTATAAATGCTCACAGAAAACTTCTGTTCACCGACGAGAACACTCCAAACATCAAAGAAACTTTTAATAAACCAAATGATTGAGTGTATGCTGATATTTTAAAAGAAGTTACTATGGCTTTACCAACCTTAATTTTTGTGAAAAAAGAGTAAAGACTTTACGAAAATTTACCAATTTGGGGTACGCGTTATGCATCTATGTTGAATGGTGTTCGCAAACAAGCACTGGACATACCAACAAGATTCTTCTCCCACAAAGCGAAAATCATTCAAGCACGGTTAAAAAATATGTACCCGACTTCATATCACCGGATGATTGGACAAAGGAAAAGAAGAAGAAATTGGAGGCTTCTACTATCTGTTGGAGCACTCAGATACAAACACTGGTCCATTGTACTACCAGACAGACACCTTGTCTTTATTGTATTTTCCCCGTTGTCTGGAGTAGAAGCCTCCAACAAAAAAAAAGAAAAGAAGAAAGTTGGCGTAGTGTTGCGATTTATTTATCCCACAGTTAATTTCACATCATAAGTGTTTACATATGTTTATGTATGTTTATGACATAACATTCTTGAATTCTTCGTGTATTATCATTTTTATAAATGTGCTGGGTATTATGTTATAATTATAAAATATTAAAATATTTTGAGCGCAACCAAATGTAATGTGTGCACTCCCAGATCCTCCTCCAAATTTCTTGCTACTATCAAAATTGTTTGCTCTGTTTGAATGACACTACCAATCATTGATTATTTATTTTTGCCGATAAGATTAATGCTTGGTGCTTAAAACAATCGTTTTTGTGGAGATATTTCGAAACACTTCGATTGACATTGAACACGCGAGTACAATTGTAAAGTGAATTGTCGTCAGGATTAGTTTTTAGGCAATTGCCAGATATTCGAATCGAAATGCATAATGCTACATACTACTACATACTCGGTGTGTACATTTCCAATATAACATCTTAATGGCATGGAAACAAAAAAAAATACTATGAATTACAACCAACAACCAAGTCGGTCGAATCTTTCGAATCCTATTTAGGACAACTACCCCCGGAGAGTAGTGAACGCACATCCTCGACACAAACCATCTGCACCCCGTTCAGGTTGTGTGACAAACTCCATAGAAGGATAAATCTTGAACCTGTGCGAACCCTATTAAAAAAAAACATCGAATTGCCAGATAATTTCTGATCACTCAGAAAATGAACTAATTGAGAGTGTGTTATATATCGAATATCAACTTAGATCATAATTGGCTCAGTCTGAGCAAGGAAATCGGGTGCCTTACGCGCCGAGAAACTTTGAACGACATTCTTTTAATAAGCGAACATTCTCTTTCAGTGGCAATATAGGAAGAGTATTCCGATTAAGAATTGGATCTATTACAATAATAGATTATAAGAGGGTGAAACCATCACAGGAGCTCGATACCATATACAAGTAAAGCGTTTAAGCCGAGCATTGAAGGAAAAGCGACTATAATACGAGCAAAGACACGTATTTGCAATAAGTCAATGTTCAGATCATTGGAACCTACATGGAAGCACCAGGCATCACCCTTTCCGACTACAACCTTTTAAGATCGATGGTTGAGCAGCACTTTCGATTTTTCGGAAAAGTCTAAAATTGGGTTAAATCGGGGACCGTCTTTAACGAAACGCAGCTTTTCCGACGGGGCATTCGTATGCCGTTTGGAACATGGGCAAGAGTTGTATCCGCACTCACGAATGTAACCAATTTTGCAAAATAAGGCTTCTAAATTTAGAAGAATTTAATATTATACCTGATAGAAAAACGTTAATAGCAACTATTTGGATTTATGATAACCCTTCACGGGCAAGTTGGTCGCTCAAATTAGTAGACTCATTCAGAATAAAACGAAGCCAAGCCATTCAGCAGTCCTATTCTAAATGCCATGGCCACGAGCCACGGATTACGTGCATAGCTTTGGCGTCAACTCAACCCCTCGTATTTCCAATTGATAATGAAACAATTCAAAGCAAAACCTCGTATCAAATCAAGCCGTTTTTCCTCCTTGTTCTTATGTCTGGCATAATATTCCTTCTTCATCAATAAAAGTCTAGACAACTCTATTTATTCATACGTCGCTAGAGATACGTCTGCCTCGTATTGAAGAGTCATTAACATTAAGCAGCAACCTCCTTCATTATTCCAATTTCCACTTAAAAACCCAAAGCCTCCAAAACGAATACACATTAGACACAAAATTAGAAAAAAAAACAAAAAAAAATATCTAAATAGAGGATCCAAGAAAAGTTTTGCTGATGCCTCCCATCATTGCTGTCTAGATTAGTGGCGTTGCCATTAATTTGCATGCATCTACACACGCACACCTCGTGAATCACCGATGGTGATGGGATACGAGGTCCCGGCCGGCGAGGGATGGGAATAAACTTTTACTAATTTTAGATCATTTGAAAAGTTTTTCTTGTTTACAAATGAATAGAAGCAAACGTAGGGGCATACATTCGTGAACACTATGCTCATATGAAAGGATAAACGTAGATGTACCATATATACAAACAAACAACTTTTCAACTTGATGGAGGCAATTAGGTTTATTTTAATAAAGAACTTTCTATCTTTGTATCCTTTGCAGCTGCTGACTGTCTATTCCTTTGACGTTGCGTCTAAATATTTATGCCTTAGTCAGCTCGAGAACCACTTAAAACTCACAGATTTTAGGATCATCAAATTAGTAAACTAATCGCTTTATTGGATAATAATCAGGGTATCATGTGCCACCAAGGATCTTAATAGGCAATCGTTAAGTACAGATATTCAAAGTGAAATTATTGGCAATTAATGGGAAATTCATAACGACCGGGGCAGCATGCCAGCGTGTTAATGCTCAATCAAGCGAATTTATGGTTCAACTTAAAGGTTCTGATAGGTCGGTAATTAGTCAAATCATCCTCAGTTCCGTGAGAGAGACGAGCCTTTGGACTCTGAATGTCTACGATTTGCAATTTCTGTCTTTTGTCTAATCATCCTCGTATCCGGATTCCTTCCAGGCCATCACGGCACACGCATTAAGCAAAATCGAAACTGGACTAATCGGCTTTATTGTCCATTGGCATTAATCTATTCATGTGCATCTAACAGTCATTCCATTGAAGATGGTTCAAGTGCAATCGATTTCCTAATTGCACACAATATTTATTGTCTCCTTCGTACATGCTGGCCAACGTGCCTACTTTACTCACTTTACCTCCTTCGGACCTCAAACCAATGTTATTGGGGTGGAATTTTTGAGAGGAGGCGACATGCAGTCGTATTGCCGTATCTAAAACCAGCAACAAATAGAGGCAATTTGCAGTACAATTGGTCTGTGTACTTGTATGCCTGCTGTCAAGCAGCAATGAAATGTGGGTGACATGCAACTAAACTGTATCCGGCACCCAGTCGAGTGTTATGTTTGCTATTTGCTCCACTCACACATATTGCCCCAATAAATATTATTCCTTAATTCAAATACAAAGTGGACAGGGATATACAGACAGCAAAGCCCATCTATACCGCATGTTCTACAATTATGAGGTCCTTATACCTCGGTTTGCAGTTCAGGCAAACACTCGGATGGAGTTGATTGAACCGGGAAATGCTCCTTCTTCGTGTATGGTGTATATACAAACTCCTTAATCAGTGATTTTACGACCAGGGAATTGGACTGCTGTTGATTATTTGCCGACGTATATTGCCGACAAAGGAAGTGGTCAAACGGACGTTTGTACTTATGATAGCCCGGTTCCTTGAGGCAATTGTGAAAAAGGAGTGGTTATTTGGTTATTTATTCAAAATGGTTTTCCTAATAGATGAGAGAAATCTATACAAAGCTTCTTCAACGGAGATAACCAAATGCTTGATGCTACATTTTTATTGTAATCTATGAGGACTGAGGAATGACAAGTAGTTTTCCGCAATTAGATGATCCCGGCTCTATCTATCCGCCCACCATCGCATTGCGTAACTACTGAAACTCTATGCAAATCACAGTGGGTTACACACTCCCATATTATCTGCATGACAAGCCAAGTGTTGGAACACCTGTTGCCAGCATGGAACCAGGAAACAGGACCGAACAAAAGATGAGGAAAGAAAAGGAAAACGCTGGAGTAAATCTGCATACACAATCTCCATTACAACGATAAATTGAAAAAGTTATGACCTCGAAAACTGAAAAACTGAGTAGCAATTTGTTTCATATCTTGAGTAGAAAATCGCTGAGCATAAAACATGAGGCTTACTATACGTATAATACAAGACGAACTTTTCGCGTGCCAGATTGCGTGCATGCAAAGTCCTCTCGGCGCCGCCTGGCTATATAAGGTATACGGAAAAACGTTAAGGAGAAGGAATGTGAAAAGAAACTGCGCGAAATGGGGAATAGTGACATTGAACTAAAATAGAAATAGAAAATGGAAATGAGAGTTAAAGGTATGGATTCCATGGATACATAATATACATACGACCTCGTGTCTTCTTTCTCTAGCTTGGAGCGAGGTATTAAAGGATTGTAGGAGAATTGAGGTTACACGTCAGTCGCTTTCCTCTGAAAAATGTGCTGAAGAGTTCAAGGATATTAGATAGACGGTTTTTAGCGAACGAACGCAAGAAGACTTTCATAAGACTAGAATAGAAGTTGAAATTAATTAATTTTTTCCACGTCTTTATTTTAATTTAATTTTGATTTTTTAAATCACAGGCGTACAGACTTAAACACGTTATATTCGTGCTACAAAAAGCATTGAAGACGACTTAAAGCACAGATAGTAGTCTGCTTCATTCACCTCACCTGGCTTACTTTTCTGCCTAATATTCTGGCCAAACCCTACAACCGGTGCTTTCATTTGGAGCACTCAGATATAACTAGTGTTCCTTTGCAGACAAGATATTTGAATACAGTTTTCAATTTTATGAAAATATATTGACAAATCTCTATCAGATCATTCCCAGCCTTACACGATAGAATCAGAATGACATTTAAGACCTGAAGTCTCCGAGAACGCCATAAATAAACGTGAGTAGTCAAGATTGGTTCGGAAAGCGCCGTCTTGGATAACATTTCTTTCGCGATTGACTATCCTCAAGAGAAAGTGGCGATAGTGGGTGCTATCGTCCAGGAAATAGGTATTATAATATAAGCCAGTATTCGCCCAAACCACGACCTGGAGAACAAAGCCCTTCATCGCCGTTTCTACCTTCAAAATTATATCGATCATCGGCAATCAAAGAAACTTTGTTTTACCAGGTTCAATAACGATTTCATGACAAATAGTGCCGTCGCCGGGGGATTTTTTTTTTTGTCGATTATATTATTATTATTATTTTATTATTTATTATTATATACATTAGGTGACATCCTGTATTTAATTACAAGTAATAAATAGTGTCGAATGCCACTTTACAAAGATAAAATACAATATAAATAAGACAAAATAGGGGGTGACAAAATATTAAGGAAAAACACATGTGTAATTTGCACAGTCTATAGAATAATATAAAACAATGACAGCATTTTGAGACTTAAGATAAATTAATAACTAAAATACAAAACAAAGAAAAAAGAAGGGAATTTTTTGAAGAGACAAAGTATTCAACAATTAAACCAATGTCAGTGAATAGATGAAAACTCGGAGCCAGTAATAAGAAATTCTAAGCTCGTATAATTGTAATTCAAAAGCCATCGCTTTATTTGCTTTATAAAAAGTCCAGGTGTTGATATTGTCCTGAGTGATCGAGGAAGCTTGTTAAATAGTCGAATGGATAAGATGGAGTAAAAATTACGATAGGCTGTGGTACGGAACTTTGGAACAGGTAACAAATTGGAGAAGTTCACACGTAGATTATGAGACGAGATCAGACGAAAATTACGGTTTCCAGACCTCATAAAGAAAGTCTTTAGAACTTTAAAACAGTATAAATGCCTTACAGGAAGAATTTTCAAGTCACAGAACAACGGATAACAATGATATTTACTTGGTTTCCCACATATTTTTCTCAGAACATTTTTCTGCAGCGTTAGTAAGTTTTGGATTCTACTAAAGTATACACCACCCCAGCACGTGATTCCATATTGCAGCTTAGAATCCCAAATGCCATGATATACCATTTTGAGAAGTTCTTTAGAGCAGATCTTTCTTAGATAGAAGAAATGTCTAATTGTGCTTCGAAAATATTTCTTTAAGTAGTCTATGTGATTTAAAAAAGTCATTTTATAGTCAATGGTAAGCCCTAGATATTTAAATTCGTCAATGTTTTCGATTAAGAAGCAGTTATCGCTACAGCTTAAGTCATTACAAAAAGAGGGAACAGACGGAGCAAGGGTACAATTGCAGATGGACAACGTATATCTCTGGCAATCTGATGAATGAAAATAGACATTAGCATCGAGGTTTAGTGCTGTCAAATTAAAGTGCATTATTTTAGTTTTTTTGCTTATTACCAAGTTATGTTGGGCAAACCAGTTGCGCAGTAAACAAAGGTCCCAGTTAATGTCTGAGATCAAATCCAAGGGACTGTTGCAACCATAGGAAAAACCCACGTCGTCGGCAAATGCAGTCGGTTTGCCTTTAAAGTCAAGTAGAAATAGTGAGTTAATGTAAATTAGGAACAGGATTGGTCCCAGTACCGAACCCTGGGGTACACCCAAATTGTAGAGCATGATTTCACTCCTAATTTCGTCCAATTTCACTCTTTGTGAACGGTTTTGAAGGTACGATTTAAACCATTCAAGCATGAAGCCACGAAAACCTGCTTTTTCCAACTTCCTTATTAGAATATTATGGCTAACCATATCAAAAGCCTTAGTAATGTCGATAAATAAGCCTGCGGTGCATTTTTTCCGATCTAGGTTTGCCATTATTTGAGAGCAAAATTGTAAAAGGGCATCCTCGGTTGATTTCCCTTTTTGAAAGCCGAATTGAACAGGAACGAAGAACTTAGTTGAGTTAAGAAAATTCACTATTCTGCTTTTTATCAGTTTTTCGAAAAGTTTACTAAGGACAGGAAGAAGTGAAATTGGCCTATAGTTGGAGATTTCCGTAGCAGCACCTTTTTTGAGCAGAGGTAGAACGTCTGCACATTTGAAAGCTTCCGGGAAGACGCCTTCAATAACACAATTGTTGAAAATATCTGCCAACACATCTACCACAAAACTAGCAATTTTTTTGAGCATAAGACTGGTAATGCCATCAACTCCACAAGAATTAGAATTTTTTAGGCTACCAATGGCTTTAAATACTTCAAGAGGCGTAATTTGCTCGAAAACAAAACTATTTCTCTGACTTTGTTCAACAGAAGTGTGCTGAGACCCACATTGATGACACGCAGATTGAATAGGAGATGGTAATGAATTCTTCGCTATATTAGTAAAGTACGAATTGAATTCATTAGCAATGACAAGTTTATCAGACACTTCACACTGGTTGACATTAATAACAGTAGGTTTTTTGGTTAGGGATGCTTTGTTAAGAATACTATTTACTAGAAGCCATTCATTTTTTAATTTTCCTTTCGATGCACTAAACCGAGAGCGATAATATGCATCACGGCATTTTGGTATTTCCTTCTTGAGCTCAGCACATAACTTCTTATATCTACTTAGGAAGTTAGAATTGTAGGGAAATCGTTTGCATTTAATTCTGAGTTTATTTTTAGCTTTTACTTTATATAATAAATGACTGGAAATCCACGTTTTCAGTCTTTTTACATCATTTTTTGGGGACAGAAAAGTAGAACAATTTAAAATGTGCTGTCTAAGGCACTCAATAAACGTTGTACACGCAGTTGACGCATCTTTGCTGTTGTAGACATCGTCCCAAAATTCATACATGAGAATGTTCCTCAGCTTTCTGAAATTAGTTTTCATTTTCTTTGCACCCAAGTTTGTCATTCTGTTATTTGTAGATTTTAATTCATTTATTAAGAGTCCTACCATGGAGTGATCAGTTATATGTAAATCTAGAACACACTGTTCGCAATTGTTCACAGAGAAGCTTTTAAATCTGCCATAAATATGATCCAGGCAACTACCAGAAGCAGGCCTAGTGGGTTCATTAATGAAGCAAGCCAAGCCGTGTGACGCTAATAATGCCAAATAATTTGAAACAATTTCATTATTATCCAGAATATTTATATTGAGATCACCTACTATAATTAGGTTTTTGGATTTTTCATTTTTTAAGAGATTAGAAAATTCTTCTACAAACATTGTAACATTAAACATGTGCAACCTGTAGACACATACAAAGACATATACTTCACGATTAATTTCAACGGAAACTTTAATTACATCGGCGCTTGTGAGGTCTAAACACACAACATCTAGAGTTTTATAGACATCTTTCACAAAACACCCAACTCCACCTGAAGCGTACTTTTCGTTTGTATTACAAAGCAAACTAAACCCGGGAATATAGTAATCATTTTTCTCAAAATCGTATATCCATATTTCGGTTACAAAAACAATATCCGGAACATATTCAAACGAGTCAATATGAGTGACTAGAGTTGAAAAGTTTTCTCTCAGACTCCTGACATTTTGGTGCACAATAAAAAAATTATTATTACTATTTCCTATGAGTTTGAAATCATTGATAGTATGATTGCGGGAGGGGGAGAAGTCATCCATCAAATTGATTACATCAATCATATTAGCAGAAAAAGTGTATTAAATAAGTGCGAGATCAGTAAAAGATTTGATTGAAATAACTTTTCCACCTTCCACCCTTCTAATAAGAATTTTATCATTTTTATACCATACATATTTTGCTCCTTTTTGTTTCGCAGTCTCTTTCGCCTTCATGAAGAGAGCCCTCGTGAACTTCGTGAGAGAGTTGTTTATGAAGATTGCGTTGCCCCTTTGTGTACTACTGCTGTTGCTATCAGCTCTTTTACTGCCGTTGACGTCATCGACACCGGTCGTTATTGTGTTGAGTTTGTTTTTGTTTGATCGTTTTGCTTTTAATATTTGCTCTTTGGTAGATAGATCCGAGAATTTTACGCATATTATAGGATGTGGAGTTGAATTTCCGGAATGCGATTTCCGCACGTAGCAATTTTCTATTTTGTTGGCAGGAACATCGATAGATAAAGCGTTGTTGAAAATTTTCTTAGCTTTGTCAAGAGCTGTTTTATTGTTTACATTTGGCACACCAACAATTTCAATAGAATTGCAGAGAAGTTGTTGTTGCTGCCAATTCAGTTTACTCTCCATAATATTTAGCTTAGCCTTAAGTTCGGTATTTTCATTTCGCAGCTCATTTATTTGCTGAAGGAAACGTTTATTTGTCTCTTCCAAGCTTGATAATTTTAAATATATCATTTTCAGAGTGCATTCTTCTTTATTTGTTGGTGAAGGTTTAGCCGGTGGGGACGGAACCGTGGTTGCTGTAGCGGAAACCGGCAAATGTAATGAACGGCGTTTTAACACTCCGCATTTGTCACATCGGAATTCTTTCCCACTGGATTTCATGTAATCAACGTCGTCTTGTGTAATATTCGCACATGTATAGTGAAAATAAAGTCGACAGTCACTACAAACTATCTTTGTTGCACAGTTGCGCTCAATCTTATTCAGACAGATAGAACAATTCATTTTTAGGAACTTTAGCAAATGCGTATATGTGTACACCCCACGAACACAGAACACAGACTGATTTTCTGATGATCTTTAAGTCACTGAAGAGAAAAAATCGCGGGATTTGACAGTATTCCTTATGTTGTATCAAGACATTTCCAATCTTCTTTAGAGGTGTACACAATCATATTCATTGGGGGCCAGCCGTTATGCAACCAATCCTCAAAAACGGTAAAGACACCTCCAACCCGGCAAATCTCCGGCCGATAACTCATTCCTTCTCTCCTTCCGAGCATCAACAAGTTATTAGAGAAGGTTTATAGAATCTTGTAAAATCAGTTCAAATAACCAATTATCTTTCAGAGCGGGGCCAAAACTATTTATGCCGCGCCGAAACTCGTATGGGATATCCAATTGTCCGATCGACTTGGAAAGAACTTTCGACACCGTTTGGTGGAGTTTCTTACAAGCTCATCCCGCTAGGCATAAGTAAACCAATGCTATAATATATCACTTCTGACATGTTAACTTGTAGGAAACTCGTTGTGACGTCTACTCCGAGATCTGAAACTGACAGTGGACAATAAAGCACGGGAAACTCGTCGATCCTCTTCACCATTTATCTCAGTGATCTGATAGGTTTTCTTTAGAGTTTTTCAATAAGGCCAAGTAGATGTGGAAATGGAATAAAACAAGCTGTGTGTGAAGTATTAACAAAATTTCTTCTTTATTTTAAAGGCCCATTTGTGCCATTATGTATGAGATTATTCAAATACCTGCTTCGGTCTCTTACGGTGGTACGGACCCGACTAGCCCAATTTTTAATGACTGCTCCGCATAGATCCGGCTGAATTTGAGTGGTGGCCTGTACTATGTTCATCTTAAGAGCATTGGTCGATTGTGGTTTATTCGCTCCGAAACCCAGTCAGCGACCAAAAGTCGTTGTCTATGGTCATGAACTTGGAGCTCCTTGGTCGGTTGGATTTTGTACGGGTCCTTTTGTGTTCCTTTGACGTACCAATCGGTCTTCTCAAATTTTACCACCAAACGTTGAAGACTCGACTGTGAAAAGCCAACACGAACATTTGTACTAACTAACACTCATTTTGTTAATAAAGTTTTAATATTTAGACTTCTGTCCCAATGTGTAACTTCCAAGTTGATTTGGCATCAATAATTGAAAAATAGACAACAGATTTGCAGAAGCCACCGAAATAACATGGCCCTTACAGGCTGCTTAAATTTACCCGCGCCAATTGGAATATCTTTTATCCAACAATCGTGCAATGTGACTTCGAAATAATTCATCAGTATTATGATGATTGGGTCTATTTTATTACGAGGAGCCTCTTGAGACCCTAGAAAAAATTAGTTCCATTTTCGGAACGGACGGAGGTCCATTTGCGAGCGAAGCGAATTCAGATTCCTTGAGATCTATATTTTGGCAAACAAATAGATGTTGCCCTACTAAGGGGCCCGAGGCGCTTTCATTCTGACAAGATGACTGTTTCATATCTTCCACATAGTCTGAAATCTACTATGCCTCTTTGCATGATGATGATGTTCCATGTTGCATTCTATGAGTCCAAGCGCCGCAGGTTTAGTAGATCGATGTCGCTGAGATCGCGGAGACGTCATCCAAGAGCATCAACGGTTTTGGTGGCTGAAGTGAACTGTTAGGGCAGGTTAAGACAGGCTAGAATTTTTGTTTTAGTTTAGCTTAAGTTCGAAAAAAATAAAAAATAAGAGATGCAAAATCAACTAAATTTATAAAAAAAAATATCGCATGCCATGTTTTCAAGAAAAAAAAAAAAAAAACATTAGCTTAACGGAGTAGCTCTGGACTGACTCATATTTCATTTTGAAAATAGCTTGACTGAACTCTTAATAAAAGACCGGACTTCCACTTCTCAAATTCATTCAAAATCTAATTTGAGCCTAAGGATTCCGACCCAACAACCTTCAACACAGCTTCACCAACCGTCCTCAGTTACACATTTAGGACGCCACTGGCAAATACTAGTTCCAGACCAAAATCCACCAGTTCTGTACCGCAGTGAGAGAAGTAAGCCCCGGCTCCAAATCACAGTGAGAGAAAATTGTTTCAAAAATAAACCTGGAACATAAGATCATGTTTCAAGCGCTCCTAAAACTTGAGCTCTTGGCTTTATGCTACTATTTCTGTTCCCAGTTTGTGGACCCGTTTATACCCGCAAGCATTTTGTGACTCTTGCGGAGTTGGTATTTCGCTATTAACACGTGTAATGCTGTAGACGAGTAACTTGATATACCCAAAAAAAAAAAGTAAAAAGGCGTCAAATCGCATAATTAAGCCGACCAAATCACCGGTCGAAAACGAGAGACAAATTCTCCGAACGTAATTAGTTGGTCCATCGATTCACCGGCTGTGCAGCATGTTACTTCGTCTTGCCGCCCAGATTCAGCTCATACATTTTTGGTCCGGATCATTGGCAGCTCCTGCTTGAAGTTACCCATCGGACCAAATACGCCAGTTTTGTTTATTAACATAGCCATTCAACGAAAAAAAAGCTTCGTTGCTAGGACAATTTTTCGATAAGAAAGTTGTGCTTCGGTTCTTGAACGAACTGTATTTTTATACGGTTTTAGGGTAAGGTCGTTAAATAAAGTCTTACATAATCGGGATTGTGGACAAATTACGCTCTTTATTAACACTGGCGGGTACAGCAGCATTATTTTCCTCTGTACGCACTTTGCCCTTACGGCTAGAGGGCTTGATGAAATTGTCGAAATGCACGGAAAATATATTTTGCAGAGTACGGATTTCAGCAATAAAATTAATAGTTTATAAGCGTTATTCGGATATAGTAAAATCCACAGTAAAATGGCAATACCAACTGAGTATGGTTTACTTCGACGCATGTCACGAATCGTGCATAAACTGTCAAAAATAGAATACTGAAAAGTCAAACAGTTAAAAATCATACTTTATTTGTAAATAATTGTAAATCAACCAATCATTCAAATAATTTATTTTTTTTAATGACAATTACAATTAATTTTTCGGAGTTGGGGGTAATTGTGGCCGTAAGCTGCAGCTACAAAGGTGTGTAGTTGGCAAAGGATCACTTTAGATGATAAGGGTTGGCACATAAAGTGGCAGAGAAAGTGTCTGGTTCCATTTCTTTTTTAGTACTGCTGTTAAGTTTCTGGGAATTGGAACGGATATTATATTCTTCAAAAATAATTTTCATTAGCTAACATTTATGTAACATGTACGTAACCAACCATCATTTGCTGCTACACGCGCGTCCGTACTTAAGTGAACTTTTTTCGTGACACACATCTTAGGAAAAAATTAAATGACTATTAATTCTGGTCGTGGCGTTGTTGTTGACCTGGTTAAATTGTCTTCAATTTTTAGACAAACACTAGAGATTTCGGGTTGTCTCAATTATACAGTGTTTTCTTTAAGAATAACGATGGGCTTGGACTCGCACTGTAGACACTTTTCTAAACTTAGATTCAGAATGCATATACAAATGCCTTTGGACGTCACATTCAGGGCATTTCACTTCCAGGCGAATCTTTGCTCAATTTTCAGATTGTAACTTTAGAGCGCATTTAACTTGGGGTTCATAGTTGGAAAAGACACCAAAATCTGTTTTGACCACGTTATTGGACCTTTCAAATATTTGTGCTAGGTTCCAGCTTTCAACTTGAAATTAAATCTAAATCCTCAGCTTTCAAGCCTTATCCCTAAATATTGACTCCTAAATGTCAATGACAGTTTAACCTGGATAAACCGAAAAAACGTATTATCCTGTTGATGGGAGTAGGAGATATGGGCATCGATGAACACGTAATCAAGGTGCAGGAGAAAGGATTCTCCCGAAGGCATAAATTCACCACAGCGGGGAACTCGCCTTCTACTCACTTCTCACATTCTCTCTTCCCCTCATTTCTTATCCGCTCTCTTCTTCTTTACTAACTCCACTTTCCTGTATCCCATAGTTCATTTAAAATCCTTCATTTCCTAATTGCAGTATTGAAAGTATTGCAGATCTCAATACATTTTTGATGACAATTGACAATGAAAAACGAGATTCTCGTATGTGTTCGATTACTTTTTTAAGTTTTTTACTCTATAATTTACCTTTTTCTTGTTCTTCCTGAGTGGGTCAGTCGCACGTTCATAAACTCGTGTGGCAGGATGAAGGAAATGGAAACATTCCTCTTAGCCATTAGAGAAACAATATGACGATACAGCTTGAGTGTGATTAAGGACGTCCAACGACCAACACTTATTTGATTCGTTATTCCTTTTACCATTCGTAGAGTCCGTCTTTGTTTTTCTCTTACCGATGATTTGATTTCTTTTCTACTTTTCGAGATTCCCATTTGGACGAGTCATACGATTGAAGAGGCAGGAAGTGCGGTTTTGTATCCTTTCTGCCCTTCTCTTTGTAGCTTGTTCGCATGTCTAACTTTTTTATATGGAAAAAGTTTTGATTGCTTGGCGTTAGGTCCATCTGTGGTTTCAGTGGCTTATGAAGAGCAACGGAAAGATGGACAAGTGATGATGACGACAGCATGACTGAACCCATAATGACCGATGACGAAAAGTAATTAAAATGACAGCCGGTTGAGAAGGATGAAGAGTATGACAGGCGAAGTTATAAATAAATTGTTGCTGAGAGGGTTGTCTTGGGCTCAATGTTTGCTATCGATTTGTTTGAAGGGCCGCTGAGAGGCAGTCCGTTGGTTTAATTAAAGTTCCGTCCCAGAAAACTAAGAAAATATGAAAACTGATTCAGACGGGCAAGGATGGAAGGGTCAGTAAAGTTGTAAGCCCAACAATATTAATAAATTCTGAGTAGTTACGGCCAAAGTAGTAGAAAGTTTGTCAACAGAAATATGATGCGATGCAGTTTCCATGGGTTATCCGGAAAGTGCATATGATAGAACGGAAGCGTTGCATTCGGATATATTCTTAAGGAATAAACGATAAATTTAGCCTCAGTGGATATAATTTTGTAAGCGCTAGTTTACCTGGTGGCTTCTACCAAATACAATTTTGAAACCGCCTGGTTTAATGAAATATATTTCAAATTGGGCTATTCAGCGGCATAAACTTACCGAAATATTTAAATCTGCGATTTAACTCGGCAAACTCAACGCTATTTCAACTAAAAAATAAACATTAACATCCCATAAACTATGCTTACATATTTAGGAAAGTGATTGTACCGTAATTAATACAGTTATTTAACTCAGGTTTTTGTTTTATATGTATGTCATGCTGCTCGAAAACAGAAAAAATGCACAAAAACGAAATATATAATCAAATTATCTAACTTATTTCCGACTTTCTAGTCAATTTATTCAAATTCTATAAAAGCCAAAACGCATTAACGATTTTGTAAGCCCAGAGCTTTCTGGCCTTCTAGAGTAATTGCCAATCGATTGGTACACAGCCCGCCCAAATACCTCTTCTCTGATTCTATTCAGCTTAATCTTTAGCATTAAGCCTTCGAAATCAATGTGCGTTTAATCTGCTCAAAGGATTACAGGTCATTTCATATGCCTGCGCTGTCTTGTACTATCATTACTTGTAAATTATCTCCAACTTATGTTCAATCAATGCCGCCCAAAATTAATTACGCAACGCAAATATGCAGAGGCACATGCCTACTCGCCGTTGCGAACAAAGGTAGCGGCATAACAGAGTCTCATCCCCCTTTCGTAGCAACCATAAAAATTACCATAGCTTCAACATTCACCAGTGTGTGCCCATCTTTGTGTACGCGCATATACATCTGCAGCGGTGGCGGCAATAGCTGCATTGGACTTATACAATGCATTTAAGCTACCTGGAATGTAAATCCAATTTCATATTGATTGAAATTTAATCCTACTCACGGCAGCCAAGGTATTTAATTAATTTGCCAGAAATTGCATTCGAAATGGGAGCTGGATGTGGCGCACGTATCCAAAATATCCGTCATGTACAATATTATCAAAGGAATGAGTGGGTGTTGTATATGGCTAACAAACGCGCCAAGCAGCCATACCTATCAATTATACAATTCTGAATAGTTTCGTGCCGGAAAATTTGGTTCGGATTAAATAACCCGAGGGTTATGGGGCACAAAGCACCGGGCGCCTAGCGCAAAGTGCCGCGTAGCCAATAACCATCGCGTCGAGCCTGGGAAAGTCAGCGAATTACCATAAAAACCAATTGCACTTTAAATTACTCGCATGGCTTGGCTCGACTAGTTCGGGTTCCGAATGAGGAGTATGGTGCTGATCGGGGATTTCCCTGCCACCAGGAAAAAAAAATGAGAAAATTTGAAAAAGAACTCAATCGCAGGGTGTAGTCGAACAGGTGTAATATGGTTTAGTGAATTGGATTTGAATTCGAAGCATAAGTGGATTCGAGATTTGGTTTAGAAAGTCGTAGTTTGTGCTTGAAAAGGTAATGAAGAGTTGTTGGCTTTCATATGGAAATTAGATACAACCGCAATAACAGGTAACGATGGAAGCGAAATGAAGGGGATATAGGGTTAATGGGAAACGCCTGAAAAACTTAATGTTCATGTTAAATTCCAAAGTGATATGAACAGATATGGATCCCTTTAACCCCTATTGAGCCCTTTGTATAACTGAAAAACTACTATTAGTAAAAAAATATGATTCTTAATATGATATTAATTTTATTGAATTACAAATTTCCGATGATAGGCAAACCAGGGTCAGGAGTATTTCTATAACAAAAGCGAACTCTAGGTAACAGTTTCGATAGAGCACGAATGCATTAATTGAAAACCTCAGAATTCACAAATCATGAATTACTCTAAGAAGCTTTTTAATATAAGGCTTACATTCTAAATATTTAGAATAACCTTAAAGCCGTAAAGCTTTCTGAACTTTCATGAATTCTAAAAGAGTATTATAAACACATGGTTTTTTGATTACGCTGTCTTTGGATATTAACTCAACTTTCGAATCGTTCGCAATTTTTTTCGAATCGAATAATTTGGATGCATCAAGTGTTGTACTATAGATCGAAAAGTTCATATTGAGCTTTTTCAACTGACTATTGATGAGTTGTCTTCGGCGCTTTAATCACTTAAGTTTACCAACAAGCCGGGGGCGATGCTATACGATAATAAATAATAAATAAAAAAGGCAAAATAGTAAACAATAAATAATAAATTATTAGAAAGTACCTCTGAAGCAGAGAAACGGGATCGACCATAAGCACTACCGTGCAATTACGTACAATTTTCAAATTTCTTGTCCTTGAAAGGTTTGCGACCTCGGGCAGCTATGTTACCATGGAGGAACAACGCAACATTTTACTTTATAGGCTAGAACTGAAGTCGCGCCAACTGTTTAACTCAAAATACAGTCAAGAAAGTAGCTCTGAAGCCGAGAAACGGGGTCGACCATAAGCACTACTGTGAAATTACGTACAATTTTCAAATTTCTTGTACTTGCTAACTTTGCGACCCCGGGCAGCTGTGTTACCATGGAGGAATCACACAAGATTTGACTTCATAGGCTAGAACTGAAGTCGCGCCAACTGTTTAACTCAAAATACAGTCGAGAAAGTAGCTCTGAAGCCGAGAAACGGGATCGACCATAAGCACTACCGTGCAATTACGTACAATTTTCAAATTTCTTTTCCTTGAAAGGTTTGCGACCTCGGGCAGCTATGTTACCATGGAGGAACCACGCAACATTTTACTTTATAGGCTAGAACTGAAGTCGCGCCAACTGTTTAACTCAAAATACAGTCAAGAAAGTAGCTCTGAAGCCGAGAAACGGGGTCGACCATAAGCACTACTGTGAAATTACGTACAATTTTCAAATTTCTTGTACTTGTTAATTTTGCGACCTCGGGCAGCTATGTTACCATGGAGGAATCACACAAGATTTGACTTTATAGGCTAGAACTGAAGTCGCGCCAACTGCTTAACTCAAAATACAGTCAAGAAACTAGCTCTGAAGCCGAGAAACGGGATCGACCATAAGTACTACCGTGAAATTACATATAATTTTCAAATTTCTTGTACTTGCTAACTTTGCGACCTCGGGCAGCTATGTTACCATGGAGGAATCACACAAGATTTGACTTTATAGGCTAGAACTGAAGTCGCGCCAACGGTTTAACTCAAAATACAGTCAAGAAAGTAGCTCTGAAGCCGAGGAACGGGATTGACCCTAAGCACTACCGTGCAATTACGTACAATTTTCAAATTTCTTGTACTTGCTAACTTTGCGACCTCGGGCAGCTATGTTACCATGGAGGAACCACACAAGATTTGACTTTATAGGCTAGAACTGAAGTCGCGCCAACGGTTTAACTCAAAATACACTCAAGAAAGTAGCTCTGAAGCCGAGGAACCGGATCGACCCTAAGCACTACCGTGCAATTACGTACAATTTTCAAATTTCTTGTACTTGCTAACTTTGCGACCTCGGGCAGCTATGTTACCATGGAGGATTCACACAAGATTTTACTTTATAGGCTAGAACTGAAGTCGCGCCAACTGTTTAACTCAAAATACAGTCAAGTAAGTAGCTCTGAAGCCGAGAAACGGGGTCGACCATAAGCACTACCGTGAAATTACGTACAATTTTCAAATTTCTTGTACTTGCTAACTTTGCGACCTCGGGCAGCTGTGTTACCATGGAGGATTCACACAAGATTTTACTTTATAGGCTAGAACTGAAGTCGCGCCAACTGCTTAACTCAAAATACAGTCAAGAAACTAGCTCTGAAGCCGAGGAACGGGATCGACCCTAAGCACTACCGTGCAATTACGTACAATTTTCAAATTTCTTGTACTTGCTAACTTTGCGACCCCGAGCAGCTGTGTTACCATGGAGGAATCACACAAGATTTGACTTTATAGGCTAGAACTGAAGTCGCGCCAACTGCTTAACTCAAAATACAGTCAAGAAACTAGCTCTGAAGCCGAGAAACGGGATCGACCATAAGTACTACCGTGAAATTACGTACAATTTTCAAATTTCTTGTACTTGTTAATTTTGCGACCTCGGGCAGCTGTGTTACCATGGAGGATTCACACAAGATTTGACTTTATAGGCTAGAACTGAAGTCGCGCCAACTGTTTAACTCAAAATACAGTCAAGAAAGTAGCTCTGAAGCCGAGGAACGGGATTGACCCTAAGCACTACCGTGCAATTACGTCCAATTTTCAAATTTCTTGTACTTGCTAACTTTGCGACCTCGGGCAGCTATGTTACCATGGAGGAATCACACAAGATTTGACTTTATAGGCTAGAACTGAAGTCGCGCCAACTGTTTAACTCAAAATACAGTCGAGAAAGTAGCTCTGAAGCCGAGAAACGGGGTCGACCATAAGCACTACTGTGAAATTACGTACAATTTTCAAATTTCTTGTACTTGCTAACTTTGCAACCTCGGGCAGCTGTGTTACCATGGAGGATTCACACAAGATTTGATTTTATAGGTAAGAACTGAAGTCGCGCCAACTGTTTAACTCAAAATACAGTCAAGAAAGTAGCTCTGAAGCCGAGGAACGGGATCGACCCTAAGCACTACCGTGCAATTACGTCCAATTTTCACATTTCTTGTACTTGCTAACTTTGCGACCTCGGGCAGCTATGTTACCATGGAGGAACCACACAAGATTTGACTTTATAGGCTAGAACTGAAGTCGCGCCAACGGTTTAACTCAAAATACCCTCAAGAAATTAGCTCTGAAGCCGAGGAACGGGATCGACCCTAAGCACTACCGTGCAATTACGTACAATTTTCAAATTTCTTGTACTTGCTAACTTTGCGACCCCGGGCAGCTGTGTTACCATGGAGGAATCACACAAGATTTGACTTTATAGGCTAGAACTGAAGTCGCGCCAACTGTTTAACTCAAAATACAGTCGAGAAAGTAGCTCTGAAGCCGAGAAACGGGATCGACCATAAGCACTACCGTGAAATTACGTACAATTTTCAAATTTCTTGTACTTGCTAACTTTGCGACCTCGGGCAGCTATGTTACCATGGAGGAACCACACAAGATTTGACTTTATAGGCTAGAACTGAAGTCGCGCCAACGGTTTAACTCAAAATACACTCAAGAAAGTAGCTCTGAAGCCGAGGAACGGGATCGACCCTAAGCACTACCGTGCAATTACGTACAATTTTCAAATTTCTTGTACTTGCTAACTTTGCGACCTCGGGCAGCTATGTTACCATGGAGGATTCACACAAGATTTGACTTTATAGGCTAGAACTGAAGTCGCGCCAACGGTTTAACTCAAAATACACTCAAGAAAGTAGCTCTGAAGCCGAGGAACGGGATCGACCCTAAGCACTACCGTGAAATTACGTACAATTTTCAAATTTCTTGTACTTGCTAACTTTGCGACCTCGGGCAGCTATGTTACCATGGAGGAACCACACAAGATTTGACTTTATAGGCTAGAACTGAAGTCGCGCCAACGGTTTAACTCAAAATACACTCAAGAAAGTAGCTCTGAAGCCGAGGAACGGGATCGACCCTAAGCACTACCGTGCAATTACGTACAATTTTCAAATTTCTTGTACTTGCTAACTTTGCGACCTCGGGCAGCTATGTTACCATGGAGGATTCACACAAGATTTGACTTTATAGGCTAGAACTGAAGTCGCGCCAACGGTTTAACTCAAAATACACTCAAGAAAGTAGCTCTGAAGCCGAGGAACGGGATCGACCCTAAGCACTACCGTGAAATTACGTACAATTTTCAAATTTCTTGTACTTGCTAACTTTGCGACCTCGGGCAGCTATGTTACCATGGAGGAACCACACAAGATTTGACTTTATAGGCTAGAACTGAAGTCGCGCCAACGGTTTAACTCAAAATACACTCAAGAAAGTAGCTCTGAAGCCGAGGAACGGGATCGACCCTAAGCACTACCGTGCAATTACGTACAATTTTCAAATTTCTTGTACTTGCTAACTTTGCGACCTCGGGCAGCTATGTTACCATGGAGGATTCACACAAGATTTGACTTTATAGGCTAGAACTGAAGTCGCGCCAACGGTTTAACTCAAAATACACTCAAGAAAGTAGCTCTGAAGCCGAGGAACGGGATCGACCCTAAGCACTACCGTGAAATTACGTACAATTTTCAAATTTCTTGTACTTGCTAACTTTGCGACCTCGGGCAGCTATGTTACCATGGAGGAACCACACAAGATTTGACTTTATAGGCTAGAACTGAAGTCGCGCCAACGGTTTAACTCAAAATACACTCAAGAAAGTAGCTCTGAAGCCGAGGAACGGGATCGACCCTAAGCACTACCGTGCAATTACGTACAATTTTCAAATTTCTTGTACTTGCTAACTTTGCGACCTCGGGCAGCTATGTTACCATGGAGGATTCACACAAGATTTGACTTTATAGGCTAGAACTGAAGTCGCGCCAACGGTTTAACTCAAAATACACTCAAGAAAGTAGCTCTGAAGCCGAGGAACGGGATCGACCCTAAGCACTACCGTGAAATTACGTACAATTTTCAAATTTCTTGTACTTGCTAACTTTGCCACCTCGGGCAGCTATGTTACTCATAATAAATAAAAAAGGCAAAAAGTTATAACAGCCGTAAATCCCTAATAAGTGGGTTATCAACATCAGAACATCTGGACATAAACTTTTCATTGAGAATTTAAATTCTTCTACTAATCTGGATAACACGCGCTCTTTCGTGCAGTGCAAAGGTTGGATAATCTCGTGGTAGGTTAAACATCATTTTTAACAGTTTATTTTGAGCAACTTGATGGCGTGTAATGTGGGTTTTTGGGCAATTACCCCAAACTGGAGACCCGTAACTCACCAGTGCTTTAAAAATTACCTTAAAAATAATTATTTTGTTCTTTTTGTTAAGATGTGATTTGCGGTTGATGAGAGGGTAGGCATTTTTATAAGGACAACAATCTTAGCTATAGTCTGTTGGATGTAATGCCCGAAGGTCAATTTCTCGTCTAAGTACACTCCTAGGTACTTTACAGAACTGACCCAAGGAATATTGGTGTTTTCTATGTTTAAATTTCCAGAAGGCAAGAAACAACTTAGTCTTCTTCTCGTGAAGAAAAAAGCTGTGCACTTGTCAACATTAAGTTTTATTTTCCAATGCTTATAATATTCAATGAAAGATTGAATCCCGATTTGAAGATTATTTTCTATTGTTAAACCATTGCCGTGGGAAGAGTATAAGGCCAAATCGTCTGCGTAGATTGCAGTGTCCCAGCTGTTAACGCTGGGCATATCAGCAAGAAAAATATTGAAGAGAAGTGGGCAGGACCGAACCTTGCGAGACTCGGGCTGGGGCTGGTTTTGTTAGGCTCCATTAAGATTGACCTTAAAGTATCGATTCAATAAAAAGTTAGTAGAATTTTTGAAAGATAGCTAGGAAAGTTAAGTTTAATCAATTTATACATATATTAGGCCATTGTGCCACACTGAATCGAAAGCCTTTTCAATGTCCAGGAGGACTAAGCCAGTTGACTTTTTAAGGCTAAGCTGACGCTTAACAGTCCTATCCTTTATTAAATTAGTTAAATTAGGCAACTCTGAATTTGGCCGTCTATCACCGTGAAAGCTAAGATTATCATAGTTCATACATAGTTATAGCACAACATAGTTCTCACTGATTAGCCGGCACCATCTCCAAGTCTTCTATGGTATCTAGAATATCATTAACTTCTAGGTCTCTTCCCGTTCTCCACATAATTCATAATGACCTTTACACACAGAAAATATTTTGGAACTCGTGACTCTTTTTATTTGTGGGGTTTCAGTTTTAGAACAACAAATCCATTTGTCATTTGGCAGCATTAGCATTCCCATTGACTCGATAGATGGAGGTTACCTTGATACCAATCGAGGACCATTGCCATTAATTTTACTGTTGTTGCATTCGGTCGGTAATCCGGCCAGGGCAGACTAGCATGACACTGATTCCAAAAAGACGGATTTTAATTACGATTATTAATTTTGTTCGAAACAACGAAGTCGATGTTTGGAATAGGAAAGGCGAAGGGACGTTACATGGACGAATATAAATTTTGCTTTTTGAGCAGACTTGCCTTTTGGGCATTTTACCATTCCTTTACTGCTCTCTTCCAATGGATTCGGCCTCAAATATTCAATTTCGTCAATTTCATGCCAATCAATTGCTTCAGATGCAAAGCCTTACATTATCCCAAAAAAAGCTTCATCATTCATTGCACTCCACCTTTAACGACAAAAATGGAATACTCACCCACCACCATCGTAGCTTTGTCAAAATTCCATTGTATCCCTCGCCACTTTCGGACAATTCCCCGAAAAACAAACGAAATCAATAAATAAAACAAAAGAGTATCAGAATACCTTTTGCCCCATGTCACCAGGCGCAGGCATCATCTCCATTAAGGCTATAAAGTGTGTCCTCTTACCTGTCGGTCTTCTGACAATATAAAGTTTGCACGAGCCATCATCGGCCAGGACAAGATCGACGAGAAAGATGAGACAAAACGAGAACTAAACAAAAACCTAAAAGAAATTTTCAAGTTTTATATCTCAATTGTGTGTCGACATTTATATCCTTTTGCCGGAGAGTTAAATCCCACCGGATGCAGTGTATACCCCCCCTCCAATCTGCTTTATATGCTCAATGTCTGACGCCAACTCTGACGTCCCCCGAGCTCCATCCCCTTCGGTCTTCTTTCAAATTGGTTTCAATTGTGAATACACAATCCGAAAGGAGAAATCCTTACTCACCATGTTTGTGTGGATGTGTCGAATCCTGCCAATTGTTTGTTGGTTTGTTTATTTATTCTTTCAAGTGCTCGTTGAACAGATAAACAACTGTGTGCGCTGAAGTCCATCCACCGTCAAGGTGACGTGATGAGGGGGCAACAAAACGACAGACGGGGGTTTTAGGAGCAGGACCAAGTGAAGCTACAACAACATTTGTCTGTGGGAATCGTCTCTGCAAACGACCTGTAGCTATTGATTTTCGATTTGAGTGAGTGCAGTATGTGCGTTGGCGGGCTAAGATGTGCCTGTGTGCGTCGGGGATTCAATTCCGTAGTACAACTTAATTCTTTTCGATTAGGATTTCCATGCCATGGGTGTTGTTGTTCGGGAAAACAACTGAACGCAACGAGTGGTGCATTCTCCTTATGCTGAATTGATATTGATTACCACTGTGTATAGCTAGACGTATGTAAGTGGCTCCGCATGAGCTCGACGATCGTCTGCGCTCGAAATCGTTGTTCTCGAAAACATTATCTTTATATCTGAAGCGGTACCTATGGTATCGAAGTATATTGAAGAAGTCGAAAATCAAATGGTTAACCTACGATTCCGGAACACACTAACTCATGGAACGAGAGCAGAAAATCCCCTACCCTCACTGGATAGAATGGATTTTCCAGATAAGGTTCTGCAGTCAAGTGCAATGTGTGAAGTTAAATGGCGACACCGACTAGGAGTGGATGGCTGGAAGCAATGGATATGAGAAAATGGAATAAGGAAAGTTAGTTTTCGGTGGTTTCTGCCGGTGGATACTCGTATGAATGTCACGATGGAATAATCTAAGATTTTTCCTGGTTGCGAGTGTCTCTCGGTTGCCATGCATGCCGATCGATTGTCGTCAACGGAAGTAATCGAGTTTAGTAGTTGCTGGTTGGACTGAAGTTTTCCCGGTTGGCATCTGCATACGACAGGTTCGTTGAGTGGGCTGTGGAAACGTGATTTGGGAAGCGTGATATCGAATGACACACTGGCATCGAACTATGTATACCTTAGGCGGGATGTGACGGGATTAGTGAGTGCAGTGTGGATTTCGAGGGAATTTCCGGTTGGATTCTTTCTGAAAAAGTAGGATTACGATAGGTACTGATATTGGTATACAATGTTGTAGGCTGGACTCTGATCGGTATCTCACATATCGTGTGGATTCCAAGTGCAGCGCGATTGTTTGACTTTTAGCAGAACTTGCTGTTCAAGTTGCAGAACACGTCAAAATTCATCACGCTACCATGTCCAAAATAATTTTCTATTACCATCTTTGCCTACACCCCACTCTCGCTATAGAGGTTACAACACGGAGGCAAGCCCCAGAACAATTTTCGGTGTTACTCAAACACATCATAACAGAAAAGCAGTTAACATTTATTTATCCATTTTCTCCGTTTATACTTTCTACTTTGCTGACTTTATGCAGCAACTTACGAGCATTAATTTTCTCTAACGTATCCGTGTATCCTTTTTTCGAAAGGGGATACAGAAGCTAAGAAATGGAGCAGAAGGAGTTGTTCGGCGGGTGAAAGCGAGAAGTGCATCGTCCATTTGACATTAGCGTTTTCGTTTGGTGCATTAGCTTCGCTTTTGTTCCACCTGTACACACTTTGACTTCCACGTCACGGCACGGCACGGTCCCGGTTTGGTACGGCACGAATGGCTCGCATCTCGTACCGGTAAAGCAACAAGAAGGAAAAGGGTGAACTGCATCTCGAGCCCTTCTGTTACGATATGGTTCTTATTAACGAAATGGCTCGAGGAATTATTTATTTAAAAGAAGAGCGGGAACATGGGTGCAGTGGCAGTATTAGCGGTTGCTTACAAGGTGCTTCCAAGAAATTGTTTCAGAATTTCCATCTGCGACCGAAAGACGTCGGATGGCGAGGACAATAACCTGCTAAGTGCCAGATCAAAGACAACTAATCACAGTCATCAGAAATCGCTACGATGTTCGATTGTTATATGTAGAATCGAAATAGGTGACAGTCAAAGAATTTCGTGCGTTAACTTGCTCCTTTAAAGTCGGTCGTCTTATTTACCTATCTCATTCCGCACTCCCGGTAACGACATGACGGAACATTTTATGCTCAATTGAGTGAATACAAACACTTAACTGAACTTCACACGAGGACGACGTGCAAAGGAAGCGAAGGAAGTAATGTTGAATTGAATAATTTCAGAGGATGTACTGGGCTGTGGACTCGCGTGTGTGAGTGGAGGAATCGCTAAGTTGGAATGTGAACTGAATCTGCATACTTGACTTGAGATGCGAGTGAAGGAGCTGATGTGGAACTGACTGGATTCGCGTGAAAGGGTAATGTGAACGGGGATTATGGAGGTAAAGCTGAGAGAAATTGGTTACGGTTTGGGTTACTAGTGTTACGAGGTAGCTTTGTCGATAGTAGAAAAGGAAGTTTCGAGAGTTTTTCATGGAGAAATCTTTTCACTTGATTGGCGGGATGAGGTTAGTTGTTGTTGTGCTCACTTTCATGTTGTTGAAAATACCTAAAGATGTCAGTAGGTGCCATGAGATTATTTAAAGCGAAGTTGATAATCAACATGTAAGCCCTGTTTCACCGGTATTTTTTTAATTTTGATATGCTTTCAAGGCGTCCGGATTTAAGACATCCAGACTTAACAAAAGGCAAGCATATAAGTAGACTAAACTTTCTGATATCTGTGATATATGCATCCTCCCCCGAGTCTCGGAAGGTTTAGGCATTGATGATTTATTGATCAGAAGAGCTGAAATGTGGGTTCCATCCTTTACGAGGAAGGTTTTTGGGACACATGACCAAAGGCCGTTTAAGGACGTTCTACAAGCCAGCTTGGCATCAAAATCTACTAACACAAATGTAGTGTCGTAGACCCGGGCATTGGGCTTGTATTCTGTTTCGGAGCTCATATTTGTCCATAGGCTCCTGGATTTAGCTTTGATGTAGATGACAGGAGTTTTAGAAGTTTGCCTGAAACGACGTCGGATAAAAAATCTGAAGTAATAGATATTTTATTGACTCACTCAGTAATAGACGTTGCTTTTTCTAATCCACTTCCTTCCTATCCAGGTTTCATCATGTCGAGGTGAGTGTAAGAGTTCGGAAACACAGCTTAGGTGTTGACGCTTGACATGTTATTCATATTTGAAAGTCATTCAATCATTTTTTGTCAAGGCTCTGAGGAAGTTTTATTGTCTGAAACACTGCAACACCGGCAAAAATGTTGTCTGCGGACTCTATGTATTGAAGTTTTAAATAAAACACGAGGAGCAATAGCACACGACAGCTTTATTGAATGGTTGAAAAGGAAGTGAAAATATAAAATATGGTGGCTAACTACAAAATGGCGGTAGGAGGAAGTAAAAGTAATTTAAGTGTAGGAGGAAGTAAAAGTAATTTAAGTGTTGCCATTAATAAGTAATCTTTAACACACCCCCTCAACGCTTAAATATTCTATCTTATACAAATGATCAAAAAACTAATTCAAAACAAAAAAAAAAGGAATTCATAAAAAATTAACGAAATTAATCAAATTTTAACTTAATCAATGTTATTAATTCAATTAACGTTTGGAGATAGATTATAATCTAACAAATTTGAAAAACAATAATGATGCTTAGATACTGTTGTAGGCTTAGTAAGAGCATCAGCTAACATTTTGTCCGTTGAGAGATACTTCAAGGTAACTGTCCCATCGGTAATTGCCTCACGAATGTAGTGGTAACGGCTATGAAGGTGTTTTGAACGCGATCTCTTGCCTCGGTAGTTTGCGATGTATTGTGCACTTTGACTGTCCGTAAAAATTGTAATTGGTGTATCCTCGTTAAGTAATTCCAGTTCAGTTAGTAAGAGTTTGTAGTACTTGGCTCGCTTAGCACAGGAGGTAAGTGTTACGTACTCTGCTTCAGCACTTGACAGGGTGATGAAATTTTGTTTTCGCGACTCCCAATCCACAGGTCCACCAGATAAAACGAAAACCATTCCAGACTGTGATTTCCGGTCGTCGGTGTCTTCAGCC
This sequence comes from Merodon equestris, assembly GCA_958301585.1. Taxonomy (NCBI): domain Eukaryota; kingdom Metazoa; phylum Arthropoda; class Insecta; order Diptera; family Syrphidae; genus Merodon; species Merodon equestris. The sequence continues at coordinate 9,640,860 of OY284415.1, read as the reverse complement.
CAACTTGAATCGGCGTAAGCGCAAAGTCGTTTTCCTGTATGGCGATAAGAAATTTTAAAATGTTGAGTCCCTTTTAAATACCTTAAAACAGATAGAGCAGAATTCCAATGTTGCACCCTGGGATCTTGATTAAATTGGGAAAGTATGTTAACGCTATATGTTATGTCAGGACGACTAAAGAGTGACAAGTGTAACAGGCTGCCTATTAGCTCTTGATAATCCTTTTGTTGTACTTTTTGTTTTTCTCCTTCGATGTCGGGTTCCTTTTGGAGTTTGCATTTTGGCGACAATGGTGTTTTGTTTGGCCTGCAATGATCGAGATTATAAGCTTTTAATAAATTTTTTATATAACCTGATTGACATATCGAGATTGTTCCCTTTTCTCGATTTCGAGAAATTTCTAGGCCAACTGTTAATTTTGGCTCCCCACAATCACGAATATCAAAATGCTTTGCGAGAAATAGTTTAAGTTTTTTATAAAAGGTTAAGTCATTGGTAGCAATGATTAAATCATCCACATATACAGCTAAGTATATGATCTTGTTACTTTTCTTCATAAAGTACATACATCTGTCGTAATTTGAGTTTGAAAAACCTATATCTTTTAGTTTATCGTCCAATTTCTTGTTCCATTGATGTCCCGATTGTTTTAGGCCATAAATTGATTTTTCAAGTTTACAAACTTTGTTAACATCTTCAACAAATCCGTCTGCTTGTTCCATGTAAATTTCCTCGTCTAGATCGCCATACAAGAAAGCGGTGGAAACATCAATGTGACGAAGTTCTAAATTATCTTTTGCAGCGATGGCATATAATATTCGAATAGAACTTATTTCTGCTACAGGTGCAAATGTTTCAAGATAATCCGTTCCATATATTTGTGCGTATCCTTTAGCAACTAGTCTAGCTTTTCTGCGTTCGATTGACCCATCTGCGTTTCGTTTTGTTTTAAATACCCACTTACAACCGATAACTTTCTTATCAGTGGGTCGATCTACAATTGTCCACGTTTTATTTTTGTTTAGCAAATCATATTCAATTTTCATTGCATCCTTCCAAGCATTTACGTGTTCCGATTTTTCAACATCTCTAATTGATTTAGGATCTCCGACTTCAGCCAGATTAGCTGTTTCACTCCGAAGTCTAGCTTTACGGATGGGATTTTTTCTTATTGCAGGGATTTTATTATTATCATTGTTATCTTCAGTAATGTGTTCGCTATCTAAATTTTCATTTATCTCAATTTTTGACTCAACTTGAGGACTTTCATCAACTAATTCTGTGTTTTTAATTTCAACCAATTTCTTTTTATCCTTATTTGAATCAAATTCATCTTTAACATTTTCCTCCTCTACTATATCTATCCCTTTCTTCTCATTCTCCTTTAAACCATATTCATAAAATATTTGTTTATTATTATTTTCGTTTGCCTTTTCAATGAATATTACATCTCGGCTTTTAGTAATCGAACGGGTACCCTTTTTCCACAACCTATATACGTTTCCATCTTCACAGAAACCAACTAACACGAATTCTTCACTCCTCGGCTCAAACTTTCCTAAGTTATCCTTTTTGTTTAAAACAAATGCACGAGAACCTACTTCTCTTAAGTGAGATACAGTTGGAATCTTTCCGGACCAAATTTGTTCTGCCGTTTTATTGCGATTCGGAGCTGTTGGGCATCTATTTCTAAGGTACGTCGCAGTATATACTAGTTCTGCCCACAAATAATCAGGTAAATTTGCTTCGATTTTTAAACATCGAGCCATTTCTACAAGTGTACGATTTGCGCGCTCGGCAATACCATTCTGCTGTGGTGTATTCGGACAACTAAATTCCTGTTTAATTCCATGCATGCAACAAAATTCAGTAAAGACTTTACTTGTATATTCTGTCCCGTTGTCTGATCTTATTCTTTTAATTTTTAAGTTTAATTGATTTTCGGCATAATTTTTAAATTCAATAAACTTTGACATCATTTCAGACTTTTTTCGAATAAAATATACAAATATTTTCCTTGAAAAATCATCGATAAATGTAACAAAATAGGATGACTTACTCAGTGATTCCGTTCTCATAGGCCCACAGATATCTGAGTGAACCAATTCCAAACAATGAGATGTCGATTTTTCCAACTTCAGGGTAAAAGGCAATCTTGTCTGTTTTCCTTGTATGCACGTTGTACACTTTAGGTTGCTATTTTTGAATTGAGGCAATCCGTTCACTAGGTTTTCACGTTGCAATTGTTGTAAAGCCGCACTGTTTAAATGTCCAAGTCGTCTGTGCCAGATTTCAAAAACGCTGTCCTTGCCGGTATTATGTTTATTGTGATTCTGCTGGTGGATTTCCGTATTGTAAAGAGCCGTGTTGATTTCTGTGTTGTTACTCGTATAAGCCGTGTTTTCTATTGTTTTTATGAAGTATAGTCCATCCTGTTGTCTTGCTTTGATGACTAATGATCCGTCCTTGTTAAACAGTTTTGCGTAGTTGTTTTCGAAGATAACTTTAATGCCATTTGATGTGGCTTTGGTTATTGATATTAAATTTTCCTTCAAATCTGGAACATAAAGAGTATTAAATAACGAACAATATACCAACTTTCCATTTACTCTGCTTTTTAGGGTTGCAGTTCCGATACCCATAATTTCGATTTGTTTATTATTTGCTAATTTAACTAGGCCAAAGTGACCTTCATTCAGCTCAGAAAATAATTTTTTATTTTGACACATGTGGGACGTAGCACCGCTGTCAACACACCAACGTGCTTCTCCAGCAGTACTGATTTCGGCACAAGAAGCATTGAGAAGCTCCTGCATGATGAATCCACAGTTGTCGCTTGTTTGTCTCACAGTCTCTGTTTGCGATTGACAATTTCTCGCCTTGTGCCCCCTTTTTCCGCATCGCCGACAGTTGTAGTTGAAGAACTTGTTTGATTGAGACGATGCTTGGCGAAAATTGTTTTGCTTTTTATTACGGAAAGAAGAAGCTCTCATTGCGTTACTACTTACGATTTCTCTTTTTTTGTCACCGATTTCCATCAATCGACTGCGGATTGTGTCCAACGACGGGAATTTCTCCTGAGCATCAAAAGCTGCCTGTACACTTCTATATGACTCATCAAGGCTGTCAAGCAGAATAATAGCTATTAGATCGTTGTCTAATTTTGCCTCCAGTTCCCTTAAGCGGTTGATGACTGCATTAAATTCTCTCAAATGGTCATCCATGCATTGAGCGGGGTCCATTTTCATGTTGAGAAGTTTTCTGAACTCCTCCGCTTTCTGTCGCACACCTTTTCTATTGTATGTATTCTCGACGAAGTCCCATACCTCCTTCGACGTTCGCAGGTGTCGCACTAATGCAACTACGTGGGGCTCCATTGCAAGAAGAAGCTCGGCTCGAGCATCGAAGTCCTTTTCTTCCCATTTTTCTGCCTCCGGTGTGTTACCTGCTGGTCGATCTTCCTTTCCTTCAACGATTTTGAGAAATCTTTGCTTGTGGAGGATCCCCTCCATCTGCGCACGCCATGTGCTATAATTTTCTCCACAAAGAAGCGTGATTCTGCCGTACGCTGTAGCACTAGACATTTTGCACTTATTACTTTTAATTTTATATAAAATGTACACCAGCTGGGCCCATAACCTATTGAAGTTTTAAATAAAACACGAGGAGCAATAGCACACGACAGCTTTATTGAATGGTTGAAAAGGAAGTGAAAATATAAAATATGGTGGCTAACTACAAAATGGCGGTAGGAGGAAGTAAAAGTAATTTAAGTGTAGGAGGAAGTAAAAGTAATTTAAGTGTTGCCATTAATAAGTAATCTTTAACACTATGGTAATACAGTTCTAAAGTACTGATTAACGATTAAGAAAAGGTAATTTGCTCTCTTACCGTTCGGACCTATTGATACCACGATAAAGCAAATTCCAAATAAAGTGCAGATTAACCTATGATCCATATGTCCAAAAAAATTGGTAAAATCCGAACTTTTTGAAAAGGCCAAAAACCCTACCATTGTTTTGAAGAACTGTGCGGAGGCCTTACACTGATACTGCGGCTTCACGCTGGCACTCCGGCTTTACGCAGGTACTCCGGCTCATTTGCGACGAACAGTAAGAACATTTATCGAAGACTCGTTCTTCAAAGTCTATTCAAAAAAACTCTAGTTTCAATCTTGATGTTTCTTACTACCTTAGGCCCATATGCCAACCGATTTCGCCAACAGTACCTTACAGAATTTAGTTGCGACTTACACAGGTGCAAAGGAAGTGAGCTAAAAAGAGATGGAAAACAGATTTTCCAGTGAGTCGCAGGCAGCATTTCTGGCGGCGTTTTTAACGTTTTGCATTTTTTTGGTTCACTAATTTTAATTTTTTCCATTTGTTTTCGTCGCTTGTAATTCCTCAACCACATTGGCTCTGATATCAATCCTTCGACACGAAATGAACAAAAATATTAAGAACACTGTCAAATATTCGTAAAACGCTCATCCACGGTATGAAGGTAGGAAATGAAAAAAAGAGCCAGATTTTCTGAGACTGCATGTGTAGTTAACCTCGTATCCAGAGCATTTGCCTTAGACATAGCAAGACTTCTATATTTCAGTACTTTCCGATAGGAAGAGAAAACAATCTCTAAAATTGGCACACAAAATTGAGCAGTAGACGCCATATGTGCACGATCCACCAGCCCCGCAATATCTGTACATTGTAAGTTGTTTAACTCTCACAGCAACAATTTTTATTGCTGGAAGGACGTAAATCCAAAAATATGACCATATGCTAGGTTTTTAAAATAAAAAAAAATTCTTAGCTTAAGATATTATAAGTTTAATTCTAAGTTCAAATATAGTAGTCGACAGACATGGTCTTAAGTTTTACTGTTTATTTTAGAGCGTCCGCCGAGATCCAGTAAGGTATAAGAAATGTTGAATAAAAATTAATTTAAAACTAAAACGAAAGTTTATCCTTGTGTGAAATGTGTCTACAAATACGTATTACAGATACTAATAGGATAATAAGGATCGCATGCAATGGTGAAAAATTAATAAATATTTATATAGATACTGAAAAATAGAGCTGGGAGGGGATGATAAAAATTGCTCGAACAATTAAGTCCAATCTGGAAAGCAGTATCACGAAATTGCTGGCCGAGATGTCTTCTTCACTTCTACGTCATATGTCTCTTGAACATGTTGACTTACGGGAAAGCACAAAGTGGCCTTTTAACGTAGTTTCATTCGTTTTGTCCGTTTTTTGGTTTTCTCCAGACCCTTAGGTACATTTAATTTACAGCCTAATAAGGATCGTCTAAAACGAATCAACATGCAGCCCTTAGAAGATCGACGCAAGGCTGCAGATATATTTTTTATCCAAGCCTACTTAGCAGTTATATTAACTGCCTACACTGCTTTCCCTTAACACAAATCCCCGAAACCTTCGGACAATCCTCTGCTTTCGCATCAAGTCCCATCAAACGAACTACGATTTCCATGAGCTAACCTCCAGAATGGTGCGCGTAGCGAACTTCACTCTTTTCAATCTTTACCTTCTTCTTCTTCTTTTCCTTTTTTCTCCGGCGTTGTTATGGTCAGAAGTGTAGGACCATAACCTTCCCACTTAACTGCATTCCTACTGGTCCGCTTGTGGGGTCCGCCGGTTTGACCTCAGAAAGTAGCGGCAGGCTTCCCGGTTTGGGATTACTTCATCGCTGAGGCCAATCAAATGCTGGTGTTTTTGCATTTGTTTGCACCAATTGTTTTTCGGCCTGCCTTTTTTGCGTGTTGAAATTGGAATGTTGATTGATAACGCCTTTTGGACGGGGTTCAAAGGATCTCTACTTTGAACATGGCAATACCAACTGAGTCGGTCGCGCTCTATATTTCTTGTGATGGTTTCTTTTACGTGGAGGCTTCCTCGGATCTTCGAACTTCTAATTCTGTCACGCTTTGCTGCTCCCGCTGTCATGCGAAGCATCTTCATCTCAGTTGCCGTTAATTTGCTCTCATACTTTTTGTGCATTGTCCAGCATTGTGAACCGTATGTGAGCGCCGGATGTACAACTGAAGTGTAGAGCCTTCCTTTCAGCTTAGGGGGCATTTTTCGATCACAGAAGATGGCGGCCACTTCATCCACCCTACGCTTACGCGATGTTTGATGTCGTCATCACAAGTTGCTTCTCTATTAATCATAGATCCCAGATATTTAAACTTTTCACACTTGGGAAGCACTCTTCCATTCAAGTAAATGTCTGGAATAGGCTGATGAGGGTCAGAGAACGGGCAGTATAGATACTCTGTCTTCTTTGAACTAATACGATACCTGTGTCCCTCAAAAATGTCCACCCACACATCAAGTGCTCGTTGTAGGGACGCCTGATCATCACTTATAATGGCTCCATCGTCAGCAAAGAATAGCTGGTGCACATTGGGGTCCGTCACTTTTCCTTCAAGCAAGCAATCAAGGACTGCTATAAAAAGCAGTGGGCTGAGGACGCTCCCTTGGTGTACACCGACTTTGATTGCGAACTCTTCGGTGACTCCTGCGGTGCATCTTACTCTTGTCGTTGCTCTCTTGTACATGTCCATGATCACTCGCACGTAGGTTTCTGGAACTCCTTTTTGTCTTAGCGCTACCCATAAAAGATCTCTTGGTTGCCTGTCAAAGGCCTTCTCGAAATCAACCAACACCATACGCAAGTCCTTTGAAGAATCACGATGCTTTTCCATCATGATTCTTATACTTTGGATTGCATCTGTTGTTGATTTACCCGAGACAAACCCGCACTGGTCATCAGATAGTCGTATTATTTTCCGCAGTCGGCTATCTAATACCCGTTCAACGATCTTCATGGTGTGCGACATCAGCTTGACAGAACGGTAGTTATCACAATTTCGCGTATTACCCTTTCCTTTGTGCAAAGGAAGAAGATAGCTTTCCCTTCATTGATTAGGCATAGTGTCGCCTCTCATAAGTTTGGAGATAAGAACCATGGGCCATCTAGACCCGATGTCTCCCATCTTTTTCCAGAACTCAGAGGGTATCCCGTCCGGCCCAACAGCTTTTCTTTTCTTGGAGTTTTTAACCGCGTACCGAACTTCTTCGACTGTGATGTCGGATATTTCGGCATGATTCGGGGCGGCTCTTGGAAAGTACACTCGGGGAAACTGTTCGTTCAGAAGTTCCTCGCAATACTGTCGCCATCTGTGGAGAATTTTGTCGTCTTCCACAAGGAGTTGGCCTTCAGCATTGTTAAAAAACTTTGGGAAACGAATCTCTTGAGCATTTCTTCTTCTCTGGGCGGCTATCTTAAAGATATTTGCTCCTTTGTTCAAATTGTTTTGTAGAAGCTCCTGGGTAGCCTGGTTCCTGTCAGACGCGGAAGACGATATTTCTTCCAATTCCTGATAGAGGCCTTCCATGCTTTTCGCTTTGAATTCGGCGCATTTTTTCTTCGCGATACCTTTGCAACATCTATATACCTTTTCACGGCGAGCTTTTTCCTCTCTATTAGTAGAAGAGCACTTTGACCAAGCTTGGAAAGCCATTTTCTTTTCGTGTATCACTGCTTTGGCTTCGTCTGTCCAATACCAGGTTTCTTTTGCGTGTTGGTAGGGGCCTTTAGATGTTCCGAGTAGTGATTTGGCTTTCTCCAGGCCAGATTGTTGTAGGGAATCCCACATGTCTTGTGCTCTGCGCTCCTCATTACCGACCTCATCGATAATGGAAGAGAGGTAGTTTCCCATGTTGGTAATAAAAGCTTCGCCTTTACCTTACTACTCGTAAATTAATTCTTGGAAGTAATCTGTACGTACAGTGTACGATGTAACTTGCTAGTATCGAATCCATCGATCTTTACTTACCATCAGTCCTCACATCATATGATCGACGGACAATAGTGTGCAGAATTGTGACGTCACTAAGCGTGTGATGTTTCCTTTGCCGATGGGTGGATGGTTATTACAATAATGTGATGATGGTGAGGTTTTACTTTTTGATTTTACGTTGTTTTATTAATGTTTATCTTTTTTTTTACAATTATATATTTGAATGAAATAATTGGTATTATCACGAACAGATACTAAGTCAATTGAGCGTCCAGACTGAGTAAGTAATGTTTTCTTTATTAAGGCTTGCATTAAGCTCTTAAAATTCTCTTGTGCGGGTGTCAAATTCAAACTCAACATAGTTGACCATCAAATCTGTAATCACTAGATTATAGGCTCCTCAAAAGTTAGCATCTATTTATTAAAAAACAGGTATACGCAAAGTAGTGAGGATGCTTCGCTCGAAAGAACTCAGACAAGCAGATTAATGACTGAATGAATTGAATTTCCGAGCTCATTATGGTAAGCACGGTACCGAGCTCAATTGTAAATCTTTGTCAAATTTAAGATATTGACTCCGAACTTGGGAAAGGTTATAGACCTTAGATGGTATTTGCTTAACTCGAAGATGTGAAAGTTTGGAAAACACTGGAAATATGCCAAAGTTTCTTTTAGTTTACGCACATCTACACATGCTCCAATCCGATTCTCGAGACTTATATCAATGTCATTAAATATACTTACCCAAACAAGAAATATTCAAAATTGCTCTGCCCTGCCCTGCCCTGTTTTGGTAACATACTTTTGGGTGATTTCAATGACCTGCACAGCCGCCCACCACTTCATATTTTTTCTGCGCGGCTACCAGATATTCAACCTATTAAAGCCAAGAAAAGAGTTCCACACAATTTGCCAGCCGAGGGGAAAGGTTTTATTTGTCGTCCTTCTGCATTTTCAAATTAACCCTCGAACTGATTTTTCATTTTAACTGGATTTGCTGGCGCAAATCTCGGCATTCCTTGGAATTAAACCGGAAAAATCCCATTAAACCATTTCCAAATTGGTTTATGGCTTTCATTAAGCCCTTACGCTATTATAAAGGCAAAAATAATTGTTACAAAAAGTCGTGGAATAAAAAAGACCAACAAAACCCAAATACCAACAAAACACCTTCAGGATGGAAAAAATCCAAGGCGAGAGAAAGGAATAAAAAAGGTCCACTTCCACGAACATTAATTCCGCTTAAGCCAACTTCGGCACACACGTCCATGGTTACATCCATGCACTGTACTAACGCCCGACACCTACATGCATCCCAACCAGCATCGACTCAGGCAATCAGACAGCGAAGTAGTCGGCAGCCGGCAGCCGGCAGTCACTAGTCAGTAGTAACTAGTGTATTCCTCGAGGGGTAGACGAAGGGGGAAATTACCTGACGTCAGCAGGGATATCATTTTAATCGCGAATACGCCATGTAAGCTGCTTGCAGATAATATATCTTCCACGATTGAAGTGAAATCCTGTTCGTTCGTTCGAGGGTGGTAACTCCTTCGCCGTTGTATCCACAACATGAACTAAACGTGTTCATTACGGTCTTTAATTAGGCTGCGGTACGAGGTAGATTACTGTGTGGTTTGTTTGCGAAAGTGTTACCTGATTCTCGGGTCGAAATGGTGGTGGCGTTGGTGGTTTAATTCTGACGTGGAAGCTCATTCAGGTACTTTGGAAGAGTTTCTTAACTTAATTTAACTTCATATTTGTATCCGTATGCCGTCTGCTCTTAAGTATCGTGTACTTACGATCTTCATGTCTTCAAAAGGTGCTAAATCAAATTCAAGTGATTCGGAGGGATATGATGAAGAGGAGTTTTAAAAACCTCCATCGCGTAAAATTCGTTTTCTCATCATCTACTTCAGTCAAGCTGGGACAAATGGCCCTGCGCGTCATGTGCTCCTTATTTAAGTCGCCTCGTCATTCTGCATTCAGATTAACATTAAGCCAAACATTCGTGGTTATAACATTCAGTAACATTTTTACGGCCATCTGCTTCCATCGTCACTAACTGGAGGTACCACCGTTCGTCCGGATGCCAGATAATATAATCCCAAGTGAGGATCCCCTTAGAGACAGGGCAAGTAGCTATCAAAAAAAAAAAAGAAGAAGTTTGACAACAGAATCACTGTTTTATACTTGCTCCAGATAAACATAGACACGGTGGTTGACGCCATGCGTATCTATTTGTGCGAACAAATCTAGGGAGGCGATGGGACAATCTGCGAAATTTCATGCCATACACCATCATATTCCGCCCCGGGAGCTGGCATGAAATTCGACAAGTCAAATCCAGATCACGGCTGAACTACCCACCGCACAAGGACACACTACGAACATCTCCGATACCGGAGCTAGTTATTCGGGCCCGAATTGCATTCGCTCGAAATGAAGGAATTAATGGGCTGTGGGAGAGGAAAAATGTGTTTTGTATTTCGCATTTGCCGTTCTCGGCCAAAGTCGGGCGTTGAATTAAGAGAACTAGGTCAGTCAGGATTCAGTCGGTCCTGCCCACTGCAAATAGTTATATTTTATTGAGTTGTGCTGCTCTCAAATGTAGTTGACAGTAAATTGGCTTTCGGATTGCAATCTTCGTGTTTATGTGAGAAGCTATAAACAGAGCAATCGGTTGTTTGTTGGCATGGTTAGGACACAGCGTGATAGGGGAAGCAGTCTACTACTAATATCCGATATCCTTGGTGAATTCGATTTTGCGAAACGGAAATATTTTCTCAAAGTCAATTGCAATGCATTGTGCACTGAGCTTGGGCTTTCGCTCGTATATTGTTTCGAGGTCTTGCGAACTCGAAAGTAATTTTCCGAGATGATATCAATTTGATTTGGGAAGAGGGCGGATTGGTTTTGGCTGTATGGATTAGGTGAAGCGGAAATGAAGAGAAGAACTGATTGCACTGGAGCTTGGCTAGTATTTCAATGCCAGATGATTCACATTCGGAGCATTTGTGGATCTAATGGAGGCTTTTAGGGAATTGGTCTTTGATTAGGAATCCCCATATTAAGTACTGGGCTTATTATCATACAGTTGCCCGGATCATATGGGCAGCAATTTTCTTAGGAACTTAGTTTACTTTACATTTCCCAGCATTAAGTGTTTCTTGTCCGTGCAGGGACGGGTTAAGAATATCCCTGCAGCGATACCTCTCGCTTGTCGTAAAAGCCGACTAAAACAAAGGTAAACAAAAATCACATCTAGGCAATTTAGAAAACACCAAGGTGAGCCTAGGGACACATATACCACCATTAAACTGCCCCACAAGTGTACATGCAATTCAGTGGGTTGACACGACTGGAGATCACCGGTGTTGTAAGAGAAAGATCAAACAAAAAAATCTGGAGCATGTCCGTGTCACAAAAAAAAAAAGGCAGGCTGAAAAACAATTGGTGCAAACAAATGCAAAAACACCAGCATTTGATTGTCCTCAGCGATGAAGTAATCCCAAACCGGGAAGCCTGCCGCTACTTTCTGAGGTCAAACCGGCGGACCCCACAAGCGGACCAGTAGGAATGCAGTTAAGTGGGAAGGTTATGGTCCTACACTTCTGACCATAACAACGCCGGAAAAAGGAAAAGAAGAAGTGTTTCTTGTCCAAAATATCACATTCTATAGAGCTGAAGCAGAGAACATAATATAACTTTTAGGTAAGCATTTTATTATAAAGTTTCTTGTTACAGGAAATATACCACTGAAAATAGTCAGGAAGATATTGGATGTTTAAACTTCAAAGCCATAGAATGTGAAGTTTGTAAATATTTTTAAGATTTAAGCAGGTTTCAGGGAAAAGGGCAAAAACGTGAGTTCAGATCCAAAAATTATAATCGGAAGAAAACAAGATAGGATCAGCTCGCCGGGGGCCAAACAATAATTTCAGGTCTTCTACCTTGAATTCTGCAAACTTTTATTGGGATCTCAGAAACAACAGTAGCTACTAGCTAGGGTTAAACCACTCGCTATGAGTTCAGAATCATATACTCTAAAACATAGGTGTTTAAACCGCATTGTTATTATGTTTAAAATTTCGCATTTATAATTCTAACCATTTTATTGTAATTTTGTGATTCACTGCACAAGCACCAGCCGATATCTAACTCGTTCGTTCCTTGTTATAGAACGATCATACATGCTCGCATGAACATCCGATAATATTCGAGCGAACATGTATGATTGTAATTGATTGTAATCGTTTGTCATCCCACGATCGGCTGATGCTTTTGACGTTGCATTGCAAGGACAATACATTCAACAGCAGACATCGACCCATGGTCGGTACAGTAACGCTTTTCTGCATTTTTACATTTTCCCTTTTCTCCATTTTCGTGCGTAGAACCATGGGTGGCTGCTGCTGAGTGAATTGCTCCTCACTTACTTGTGAGCTGTTGGATTCATCGGACATAGACCAAAGGTAAGTACAACTTTTATAACGATTAGATATTTGTTCTTTTATATCTATTATACATATTTCGTATTGACCCTTATTTTCCTTTGAATTCGATAAATCTACCACAACAGCCAAATTTCAGACTCATAGCTACTCGGCAAGTTTGGTTTGATTTATGCGTACGCACAAACGGATGGACTGGAAAGCCTTTGAATACGTCTTCCCTACCCCAGCTTTGCAAGGTAGAAGACTAAAAACAAACAAACTTGTCTCTGTCGCTCTTACCACGTAAGTCACTCCTTGCCAAAATAGGATAACAATTATTTAAAATACCGAGAACATAATCCAATCATTATTTTGTTCCTTCCATGTTTCGCTGTTCCTTCCTTATATTGTTCTCCAATCTACGGCGCAGCTTTATTGAAGCTCTTTTTCCTTCACATTTTTCATTCATTCTTTTTTTGACTGTTCGTCCACTGTCCATTCGTTCTACGTGTCCTCTTCACTGTTCGCTATTTTGTTACTCGAAAATGTTTGGCTGAAAAAGTTCCTCCAGTGTTTGGCTTTGTGGATTTTTTCTCTCGTCCGTTCCTTCGTTTTGTCTTATCCCCATGAATCCTTCTTAAGATCATGTTTTCACAGACCCGATTTCTATTTCTCTCCTTCTTAGTAAGAGACAAGTTTCACAGCCGTAAACTGTTGCGGGCATTACTATAGTTCAGAGTTAAATCAGCGTTTTCTCCTAAAGCAAAACTGTTAGTCTCCGATTATTTCCTTAGCGTATCGCTTTAGAGAACAGTTGACAACACCTTCTAGAGTTGTATTTCTTGGTAATTGTTGCATTATATTCGTTTACGCTTTTTAAATAGTGAAAAATTAACAAGTTTTTCTATTTCTTGCCGATAGCTTCATTGTTCCATATAGTTGTGATTAGCCCTAATTTCTCGCAGCATAACGCTACTGCTAGTCACTCTAAACTATATCTATCGTCAAACATCCATCCGGCGTAATGACTGCTTAGCTCGATACTAAACAAGAAAATAAATGTTTTCGTATATTCAAGGATGTCTCCAAGTCCGCAGAAGGGCCTGATGTAGGAGTTTTTTGTGGAATACTACACTAATTGACTGCACTTAGACAAGTATGCGTCTATCTTTCAAACAAGGATTTTCGTTATGTTGATGGTCACGAATTGTACTGTGCAGCAAAGGAAGAAGGTAAGAAGGCATCTGGATATGGCGCGACAGCCAGTCAGCGCCCAAAGCTCTACTTGACTCTACTACTAGTTTCAAATTAGGCCGTGACCTCAAGATTTCTGTACGTAAAGTCGGAGGTCTAAACTCACTAAGTCTTGTTAGCCAGAATGAGCTCAAAAGAGGACAGTTACACTTTATGGTAGATCTGCCTATCACGAGTCGTTTTGGTTTTGTTTCTAATTACTTTCCGGACTTCCCCAGTGCAACTGAATCGACAGCTATGTGTTCGAATGGTGACTTAAAAATGCTTGGTTTTACTTGTCACTTTCTTTCACATCTTTCATACTGTTTTTGAAGGGAGTACTTTGTATTTGTATTTGTATTTTATTGAGTGTAATAAATAACACAATGCTACAAGACAATAAGATCTTTTGAGAAACATAAATTATTTAAATGACAAAGTGTGTAAATTTTAATTAATCGAACGTAACTTTCAAAGAACAAAACTAAGGCCTAGACTAAAATAGAATATGATATAAGGCATGTATGTATAAATATAAACATAATAAGATAACCAATTATGTATTAAGTCGTGATACTGTTATCAGAGAGGTGGATCAAAAGTTTTCTTTGGAATTCGGCAATCGAGTTTATTGTCTGCAGATCGTGTGGAAGACCATTCCACAGACGAATTGCAGATACGAAAAAGGAATGTTCTCCAATGTAATGAGTGAATCGAGGTAAAATTAGTTTGAGGCCGCGTGCTGAGTGCGCAAACGTTAACATGTGATGTAAGTAATCAGGACACATGTAATGAATAATTTTGTACAATTTAAGAATATTACGATACCTCAGAAATACATCCAAACTTAGACCCAAAACATCAGTTATTAAATGAGACACAATTCAATACCTGGGGACATTATAGATAAAGCGGGTACAGTCGTTGAAAGCAACATTTAATCTCCTCTTGCATTCAAAGTCAAGATATGGATACACAGAACAATTATATGTAAAAAATGGCATTAATAAACATTTAAATAAACGCATTTTCATGGATTTTTCCAGTACGTGACTAAAATGTCGCAGGCATCGCAGACCAGCGTATATTTTTTTAATGGTATGTGCTGTTGCACTGCAGCAACTTAAGGAGGAATTAATGTAGTAGCCAAGGTATTTCACAGACTTCTCAATGGGAATAATACTACCATTCAGTACTATCGAAGGAAAATCTCGTAAGTCAATATTACTGCCTGAGCAAATAAGGCTTGTAGATTTAGCGGGATTAAGTTTAAGTTTATTAAGTGCTGACCATTGCTACATTGCTAAGATCCTCATTTACTCTTGCGACGTAGCCGTCACTTAAACCGATGGGGCGAGTAATATAAATTAAGACATCATCAGCATACATGTGAAGTTTGCAATTTTGAATCACCTGCGGAAGATCGTTATTATACAGAGAAAATAAGAGGGGACCCAATACAGATCCCTGTGGAACACCTATATTGACAGTATATGGATCGGACATCCCCATTTATGTGATAACCGTTTGGATACGATTATACAGATATTTTTGTGTTAACCTTAAGGAAGATGGAGAGAAATTGAATTTCTGTTCCAATTTCGATAACAATATGGAATGATCAATACAGTCAAATGCTTTTGAGAAATCAAGTTGTACTAAGACTCCTATGTCCCTCGAATCTAACGATGACCTAAGGTCACTTATCACCTTCAAAACCGCTGATTTTGCTCGGAAACCAGATTGCCAGCACGATAACAAATTGTTTGCATTAAGATATTGCTGTATCTGATGGGCAAGTATTTTTTCGAAGGCTTTAGCTAAGAAACAGAGTATGCTAATTGGTCTGAAGTCCGATGGACTTTGAACCATTGGACATGTCGAGGACAGAGGGATTCGCAACTGGCACAACATAAGATGGACTATCTGAATCAGGTTTAAAGTAGCTGCTTACTACATTTGGAACAATTTTGAGCCTTATTAGTCTCTGTTACACCCAGATTTGCTAAATTTCTCCACAATACTTTAGGATCCATTTTAGAGTCAAGTTGGCTTTTTACGTAAGAACGTTTGGAGTTCTTAATCATTGAGTTGACTTTATTTCGAGCCACACAGTACTGTCTTTTATTGAACTGTGTCGGATTCCTCTTGAAACGTCTAAAAAATAGTTCTCTTTCTTGTATAAGCTCTTTAATTTCATTTGAGTACCAGGGGCAATTTTTGGACTTGATTTGTTTCGACTTAATCGGAACATCAAATAAAAACTTCACAAGACTATTAAGGATGTCTACTTTTTGATTAATATCAGGTGTTAGATATAAGTCAGACCAGTTGAGATTATAGAAGGTTTCTAACAGGTTGGAATAATTTAAATTTTTAAATGACCTAAAACTAATAGTATTATTACAGTTATATTTATTAACATTACATTTTACGGAGCAAAACAATATGTCATGAATAAATTCGCTATTAGGTGTCAGTTGGTCAACACATAAAATGTTAGTTTCAGTATTAGTTAAAAACAGGTTTATTAGTGAAGGGTTAGTAGAGGATTGGTAGCATGTGGGGTAACGAGTATTTACTAGCGAAAGTCCTACTTTATTACAAAAATATTGAAAGAGACTAGATGTGTTATTGCACTTAAAATAATTAACATTAAAATCACCACCGACCAAGATCTTATCATACTTCGAACTAAAGCCCATGAATATATCTTCTAGTTCGGCTAAATTGTTTTCGTTAAATTTATTGGGCGGTGAATAGACAACCACTAAGAGTATTCTGTCAGCATCATTGTAAATTTCCACGCAAAGAAACTGTATTACAGATTTATAAGACGAATAGACGCATTTAGCTTTAATATTATTCGAATATACATATATACACCACCACCAGTTCTGTCATTACGATCATTTCTGAAAAGAGTGAAACCAGGTAGTTGTACACTTTGTGACGACCTGCTACTTCAAAGCCACGTTTCAGAGACTAAAAGCACATCAACTTTTGAGCTACTAAAAATTTGATATATGATAGTATATTTAGATGAAATACTTCCAGGATTAATATGGCAGACATTAAGACCTCGCTTAGATCCACACAATGCATTAAGAACAGCCCTTATACCGTCGGGATGGTTTCGATTCATAATAATTAGATTTAAATGCGAACATGCCGAAAACTTAAACGTATTCTGAAACGGTATCACAATATACAGAGAACAGGGAGATGACTTGAATATACCTATACTTATAATTAAAATTGAGTGCATAGCTAAGCTAAACCCCATAAAAATTTAATTATTAAATTAACTTTTAACAATTCTGTAATAAGAAGTACAACAGCAAAATAAAAGTTTTTTTTTTTTGTTTTTTTTTTTGTTTAACTAAATTTAAAACAAAAGAAAGAAATGGCAACTCTGAAATGGGGACAGTTTAAAAAGAGCAAATAACAAAAATAAATAAATACCTTATTAAGAACAAAAACTATATACACATCAATATATATATATTATTATATATATATATGTATATATACAGGGTGTCCCACGAGCAGTGTGCCAAAAAGCTAGAGCGTGTAGGTTTGGTCAAGACAAGAAAAAAAACGTATGGGAGGGGGGGGTCTATTCCCCCCCGTTTAGCCGGGAGGGGCAATTTTCTAAAAAATTGACTTAATTTGGAAAAAAAATTATTAAAAATCACCAGTTACATCCACAATGCCGTGATATACTTTTTTGTAAGGCCAGAAACCTCTTCTTTCATCATGTTTTTAAACGAAGCTGTTTTAAGAAATAATTTTTGAGAAATTAATTTTCAAACTCAAAATTTTGAAAAAAAAAATGTTTGAACTATTTTTTTCCAAAATTGTATGTAATTAAGTACTAATTTTTTTTCAAAAATTCAATTCCCTAGTTAGTTTTTAGTTAAAAACAGGAAACCAGATGCAAAAATGTCTTGTCGTTTTTGAGAAATTAAAAAAGAACCCGAACCATTTTTTTCTAAGAAAAACCTTTTTTTTTTTGGTTTTAACGCGGCTGGACTTGTAGGCAAATTAATGTATGAAACATTGACCTCTTTTTTATTATTTTTAAAAACTTTGGAGTTTTATTATAATCAATTTTCAATATGATCCCGATTTTTTAGAAGGCAAAGATTATATCTCCTTCTAATGGCTGCACATAAGTCAAGCAATTTGACTCCAGCGACTTCAATCCGTTCTTTCAGTTGTTCCAAAGATACTATTTCCACTTCGCAAACATAATTCTTCATGAATCCCCCCACATAAAAATCTAGAGGAGTTAAATCTGGTGATCTAGGTGGCCATGCCGTGGGGCCCCTTCTTCCGATCCAACGGTCACTAAAATGATCATCCAGCCAGTTTCTAACCCGTAAGCTGTAGTGTGCTGGTGCTCCATCTTGCTGGTAGATTAAATTATCGGCTATGGCCAAAGGAACTTTGTCCATCAAATCGGGCAAAAGGTCTCGTAGGAACTGCAGGTATGATTCTCCATTAATAACGGCATTCAAAAACCGGGGCCCGATTACAGTTTGTCCAACAATACCAAGCCAAACATTACAGCTAGAGCGATGTTGTGATTTATTTTGTTTTTTGTTGTGTGGATTGGTGTTACTCCAATGATGCAAATTGTGTTGTGGAAGTTAGTAATCCCATCTCTGGTAAACTGTGCTTCATCCGTCCAGAATATCTTTGCAAAATAGTTTCGTTCAGTTTCATCTCGAAGCAGTAATTATCGACAAAATTCTGCTCTCAAAAACTTGTCGTTTGAGGTGAGTTCCTGAACTGGCCTAAAATGGTACGGGTGTACGTTTTCGGTATGAAGCACTCTCCATACTCTAGATTTGGGCACTCCAAGCATAATAGCTATCCTCCTTGTACTAAGGGAGGGATTACGTCAGACCAAATTCAAAAATTGCGGTTTTATTGTCTTAAGGTCCTAGCCGGTTGAACCCATTGGCGGCGGGCGGACCCAGACGAAATTGGCAGGTCAGTTTTCAGGCGTTATCAATGAAAAAAAAGGATTAATCCAGGGTTATTCCAATACTGTGTCAGTTTATTGAATCATCATCAAACTCCAAATTTTTTTAAAAATAATAAAAAAGATGTTAATGTTTCATACATTAATTTGCATACAAGTCCAGCCGCGTTAAAACCAAAAAAAAAGATTTTTCTTAGAAAAAAATGGTTCGGGTTTTTTTTTTAATTTCTCGAAAACTACAAATATTTTTGCATACGGTTTTCTGTTTTTAACTAAAAACTAATAAGAGAATTGAATTTTGGACAAAAAATTAGTACTTAATTACATACAATTTTGAAAAAAAATAGTTCGAATTTTTTTTTTTTCATTTTTTTTTCAAAATTTTGAGTTTGAAAATTAATTTCTCAAAAACTATTCCTTAAAACAGCTTGATTTGGAAACAACATGAAAGAAGAGGTTTCTGGCTTTAGAAAAAAGTATATCACGGCATTGTGGATGTAACTGTTGATTTTTAATAATTTTTTTTCCAAATAAAGTCAATTTTTTTAGAAAATTGCCCCTCCCGGCTAAACGGGGGGGAATAGACCCCCCCCTCCCGTACGATTTTTTTCTTGTCTTAATCAGACCTACACGCTCTAGCTTTTTGGCACACTGCTCGTGGGACACCCTGTATATATATTTCGTACCTCGGCAACAACCTCTTCAGCTGCGACGTCATCAGAAGAAATGTCAGGGGATTTAAACTCACAAAGCCGATCGAGGGAGAAAGCGTTAGAGATGAGTATAGGTTTTTGCGTAGGTGTTTGTGTTACGAAGACTTTCCCATTTCTTGTAAACACAGAGTGGATGCATTTCCTTTGCCGGAGAGCATATGCTCTTCGGTATAATTCGTGATTGTCCTTTGTAAGACTTTCATATATACGTAAAAATTTGGTGCTGTCAAATCCAAGATTACTGAGAGTGACAGGTTTGGAGTTTTGTTTATAGTAAACAGCTGATGCCTTCAGAATGTTGATTTTAATTTGTTCATGTGCAAGTTTTATTATTATAGCACTATTTCCTGAATTCCGCGCCGTTTTTGTACGAAAGATGTAAATTGGTTTTATCCCGGTTACATTTATTGTTTTGCAGTATCCTTCGAAGATATCGTTTAAGTCTTCAGATTTGATGTATGGAACGCCTTCAAGAACTAAATCACATGCAATGCTTTTACGGGCAAGAGCATCGAGTTGGAATTTCAGATGATTATTTTCGTTGCTTAACGATTCTGCTTTTATCACTAAGAAATCATTTTCAAGAGCATCACTCGACATAGTTGAGCTTCAAAGGCTTCAAGCCTGTTTTTACACGTATACACAGAGTGATAAATGGAACTATGTCTTTCGTTCATTTCTTTTTCTAATGATTTAGTTTTAGTCACCAAGTCAGTTTCCAATGCAGTGAGACGTTCTGAGAGGCTATGGTGCATTCCACTTATCTCCGTTCTTAGTTCCCGGATCGATTCATTAAATCTATATATGTATATAAAAGAAAGTCGTGTTAGTTACACTATTTATAACTCAAGAACGGCTGAACCGATTTGGCTGAAAATTGGTGGGGAGGTAGCTCAGAACCAGGAGACAGATATAGGATTTTTATCCCGTTCGACCGCGTTCCCGTGTGACGTGACATAAAACGTCAAAGAGAATACAAGTCACTATAAAACGTGGTATAACAAAAACGCATCTGACATGGAATAACAAAACGCAAATGACAGCTAAACGTAATTTTGTCTATGGTTAAGTATGGTTGAAAATTTGATAATTATAAATTTTGTCAGAAATCAATAATCATCAGTAATTTGTATTCTCTTTGAATCATCATTAACAATGCCGCGACCAAGACGATCGAATCTCTCCCGACTAAGCCGTAATGCAAGAAGGATACGAAACATTGCTAATGAAAGGACTGAAGAAGAACAAGAAATTGCCCGTGAAGAGCGCCGCGTTAGTATGGCTCGACTTCGTGCTTCTCAATCACAAGAGCAAAGCGAAGCAGCCCGTGAAACGAAGTTGCCATCCTGATTGTTGGTGAAAACTTGGAAACACGCGATATTGTGCTTACACGTCGCGATACTGGGCAACTGCAACAAATATCTGAAACGCATCGTTCATATGACACGTTGCAATACCCGCTGATGTTTTGGCAAGGAGAAGATGGATATTATTTTAATATCAAAATGATAAATCCATTGAATGGTGAGTATCAATATCATAGTTCAACATGACATACATTTTGCAATTTCATCTCAACGAAAGAGGAGCTCATCAACAAAGTGTTTCCGAACATCATTGCTAACCACAAAAACTACGATTGGTTGAGTGAAAGAGCAATTTTAGCGGCAAAGACCAAGAATGTGGATCACTTAAATTGCACAATTGAAAATCAAATCGTTGGTTCCCTGGATTCCTTCAAATCTATCGACTGTGTAACAAACGAAATCGAAGCAACCAACTATCCAACTGAGTTTTTGAATTCCTTGAGAAATCAAACATGAATTTTCCTTCTAATAACAGTCTGAAATCAAAAATTATCAAAAAAAAAATCTTATTATGCTTTTTTGATTGCTTGACCAATTTGATTGAATTATTGACCAACAATATATTGGTGCATTTTTTTATATTCGAGATAGATACGTTTGTTTAAAATTACATTCTCACTTGATTTTTAAATTTTACTTATTTTTTTCTACTTCTTCCTACCTCATTCAATCGAACATATTTGGCTTAGACAGAATGACGTCTGTCGGGTCAGCTAGTTTAGAATAAAATGCTTCTAGTCGAGCATCTATTTTTTCCCATAGTTTGATAGAGCTCGATGTCGCAAGGGAAGCGGAACCGAGTGCACAGTTAGATTTTTCTGATGATCTTAATTTTCTTTGTTGATCAATTACAGTTGACATATTTAATAAAATGTTAGCGGATAATTGCACTTATAAATTGTATGTATCAGGCGAGGTGACACAATGAGATTCATTTTTTTTCACTATCAGAGTCGTATTTATAGAAATTACTTGATAAACGATACTTTTTTGCTTGTTTTGGTTATACTCAAATTACATTTTTACGGGGCTAAATTAACACTACTGACTTATACACATTCGACAGTTGAATGTCGGTTAAGTGAATTGATAGTAACGACGGAATAGTGTTTTATTTTTATCCGTACAATTACAAAAGTTTTCCTATTTGCTTACCAATACTACCTTCTTTCTGAAATGAAAACAATGGAACTCTATGGTAAGTTCCTTTTAAACCACACTCCACATCAACTTTGTATTATTAGCCTTTTTTTCTATAAAACTCCTCGAGCAACACAAACAACAGAAACTCCATTTCACGTAGTCCTGCTGCTATGGATCTGCTTGTGATCTTCTTCCACATCCTTCTGCTCCTAAGAGATTGTCAAAACTTATTTATTCGAAAGTTTAATTTTGCATTCTTAATTAAAACGGCTTGGTCTACCAAGGGACGATGGGCGAAGAGCGTTTTCTACTCACCTGTGTTTGTTTAAAAATCTCGCCTCAGGGAAGTAACTTAAACAGAGAAGAGGAAGTAGGTCTCTATCTCAGGAGCACTTTTTCATTTCGCTAATCACTTTGATGGTGCACTGCGCTCTTGGAAGGACTGTTCAGTTTGGCGAACTGGTCGGTTACTGGATTCTATTTAGACAAAAGGCAGAACATTAAAAACTCTACAAATAGAAACAAAATAAGAGTTGATGACCAACAATTTCACACTTAGATATTTGCCCTTTCCTACTGCAAGCCAAAGCTCGAATAGTGTGAATCCAAGTTGATAATTTGCATTGAAAATCCACAACCACAGCCGCAACTAATCACAAGAAGCAAGAGAGCGAAGGAACGGCACCTCATTGGTATTCATTTCAAGTATTCAAATAATCAGATAAAAGACGTCGACTCTATTACGGTTGGCTCTTAACTCATCCTCTACTCTGCCTGGATCCTTCCTGCGGACGTCAATGGTTTTTTTTTTTCAGTAAGAAACTCAGCGAAATGTAATGATGCTAATGGTCATTTTGCAATTAACTTCCAGCGGAAAAGGAGATTGAATAGAGTTGCTTGTTCGCCGCGGATCCTTTAATTTCCCTGCGGCTCTTGTCGTGTTCCTTGCTAAGATGACGTTTGAAGATAAGCCGCGACCGATGTTGGGAATGCAACTTGCATTTATTCATTAAAATGCCCGACAGGAGTGTGGTGAATCATTTGGAATACCTTTGCAGTTCATTGTCAGTAGTTTTTTGCTTGCATTTTTGATGGGCCTTTGAATGCCGTATTGATACCAGCTTCCGGGCGAATCGGCATCATTGACTCTAAACAGAAGTCCATTACATCCCTCCGCACTACTTTTATTGACACTTAAATCCCTTTGAATACAAATGAAACCGGATACACCGCGGGATGTTACTGTCACATCCGCTGACTGAATTCGCCGTCTAATTAATAGTCATTCAGCGTTTTCGGGGAACACCTCTACCGACCGGATGCCACTTTTTGATTTCAATATGAACACCGATAACGGCTAGATTTGTGTTTATGTTTATCCAACAAAACAAAAAAATTATTTGCTATCTGGCCAATTTTCGGTTCGTGGTATAAGCTGTGTCTGTTATACTATATGTATTTTTGGCATCGGCTGCCACCCTCCCTTTTTGGATAAATATTAAAATATTCACTGCCCTTCTGGTCGGCCTCGAAAACTTTGTCGATGAAAATACCCATTACAGCCATTACAACCATTTCACCCCATCACACCCATTCCGGCCATTACAACCTCTTAGAGCCATTAGAGGCGTTGTGCTTCTTGGCAGGCTCGTTCGCTATCGTTACCATCTCCAGTTACCGTTGTGCAGGTTATGAATATCATTAGGCATTCCAGAGATCTAATGAATAAACAAGGCATCCCTCAAAGTTATTAGTTTGTTTGGGTTTTGAGTTTCAATTCGGCTCGAGCCTTTGTCGTTTATTTGTTGCGTTTTATGCTTTTTGGAATATTTTGAAAATGAATTTTCAATTTTGATTTTTTTCTTTTCGGCTGAAATGGAAATTCCAGAGCTCGGATTTCAAATGTTTAATTGAAATATTTTTATTTGAAAATATTTTCAAGCTACATGCTTGTACTTGTAAGAATCATATTTTGGACTTCTTTGAATAGTGTTTGACTGCTGGAGAATGTGTTATTTCAAAGGCCGTAAAAGGTATTGGTAAATAATAACTGCGTAGATTGCCAAGCTGTATACAGATTAAAACCTTTTTTGGGTAAAGGTAGCTCCATAATATGGGAAAACTTATAGGACTATCTTTAAGACTATCTTTAATAGACCTGCATGAGGAGGAGATTGAATACAGAATCATAAGTCAGACATTGACCGTGTCTAATTAAATGATTTGGTTTAAACATGTATGTCGCTTGTTTCCCGATTAACCTATCAGCCATCAGAAGGTGAGAATGTATTAATTACTGCGAAAAATATATGCAATTTTAGAAGTGGCATGTCGCTATGAAGCTCCATTATAGTACCACGTCTAAGTTTAAGCTGTTTGCATACCACTTGCGAACAAACTATTTTTCGACGTTAATAAATTTCTGTGAAAAAATACGTGGCAAAAGGGTACCAGAAGGGATCGTAGATTTCTTTCCGGATCTGCCGTAATGGAGGATCGGCTCCAGCTTGGTACTGAACACGAAAATTAATGTTTTCGTATAATCAAGGGTGTCTCCAAGTCTGCAGAGAGGCCTGGTATATAGTTTTTAGCTATGTTGAGGGTCATGATTAAAGCAATAAAGCTAAGATAGAAGGCAAGGAGCATCTGGATATGCTGTGACAACCATCAGCGCTCCGAGCTTTACTTAACTCTTCCAAATTAGGCAGTGAACTCAAGATCTCTGTGAACAAAAGAGGTCATCAAGTTAGGCATGACTATGGGAAAGGAATTTGTCGTTAAGTGTGAGGATCTTTGATATTATAAACGGTTTACCACAGGGAGCTGTTAACTCTCCGCTACTGTTTAACATCAATTTTATAGGTTTTCTCAGCTACTCAATAGCGTATCCAGATGACCTTGCAGTGTAATTTTAATTAAATTTTCGTGGAGGCAAACATCCCCATTTATTAATTCAAGCTATTTTAATCTAATCTTAATCTTATCTAACTTATTTGCTAGGGAGAACGGGAGAAAGGGGAGAGTGGTTAAAAACGCAGATTTTTAGGCATGGTGTGCTGAGGTTGAAATCGAAGTAAGGATTCAAATTAACACTTCCCAGCATACGAGAAATGGGTTCGTTGGAGCCATAGGCAGTACGGGTGGTGACGGATAGAAGAGACGGAGATTTCGTACATTGCGGGGGTTAGTGTTGATAGAGACAGAGTTGTAGAGGGTCGCTCAGTCAATAGTACCTGAAAGGAGCCGATGGATGAAAATAATGTCAGATACAATTTTCTGTCTTCCAACGTGTTCATGTTGATTAGTTTAAGGCGGTCTTGGTAGGGTGGTAAAATCAAAGGATTGCACCAGGGGAGACCTCGAAAAGCAAAACGTAGGAATCGGCGCTGGATGCTCTTATGAAATGTGGGTTTGTTGATAAGGAGATCACACTTGAGAGGCGAATTCGAGAAGGGGCCGGACAAAGGTTATGTAAAGTGATCGGGTAACGTAAGGGTTCGAGAATTCTTTAGACCACCGCTTCACGAAACTGAGTGCAGGATTAACTTTGAGAGTTATCTCATCGATGTGTGCGCGAAAATGTAGCCCCTGGTCACATACTCGTCTTCTTCTTCTTTTCCTTTTTATCCCGGCGTCGTTATGGTCAGAAGTGTAGGACCATAACCTTCCCACTTAACTACATTCCTACTGGTCCGCTTGTGGGGTCCGCCGGTTTGACCTCAGAAAGTAGCGGCAGGCTTCCCGGTTTGGGATTACTTCATCGCTGAGGCCAATCAAATGCTGGTGTTTTTGCATTTGTTTGCACCAATTGTTTTTCGGCCTGCCTTTTTTGCGTGTTGAAATTGGAATGTTGATTGATAACGCCTTTTGGACGGGGTTCAAAGGATCTCTCCTTTGAACATGGCAATACCAACTAAGTCGGTCGCGCTCTATATTTCTTGTGATGGTTTCTTTTACGTGGAGGCTTCCTCGGATCTTTAAACTTCTAATTCTGTCACGCTTTGTTACTCCCGCTGTCATGCGAAGCATCTTCATCTCAGTTGCCGTTAATTTGCTCTCATACTTTTTGTGCATTGTCCAGCATTGTGAACCGTATGTGAGCGCCGGACGTACAACTGAAGTGTAGAGCCTTCCTTTCAGCTTAGGAGGCATTTTTCTATCACAGAAGATGGCGGAGTTTTCCCGCCACTTCATCCACCCTACGCTTACGCGATGTTTGATGTCGTCATCACAAGTTGCTTCTCTATTAATCATAGATCCAAGATATTTAAACTTTTCATACTTGGGAAGCACTCTTCCATTCAAGTAAATGTCTGGAATAGGCTGATGAGGGTCAGAGAACGGGCAGCACAGATACTCTGTCTTCTTTGAACTAATACGATACCCGTGTCCCTCAAAAATGTCCACCCACACATCAAGTGCTCGTTGTAGGGACGCCTGATCATCACTTATAATGGCCCCATCGTCAGCAAAGAATAGCTGGTGCACATTGGGGTCCGTCACTTTTCCTTCAAGCAAGCAATCAAGGGCTGCTATAAAAAGCAGTGGGCTGAGGACACTCCCTTGGTGTACACCGACTTTGATTGCGAACTCTGCGGTGCATCTTACTCTTGTCGTTGCTCTCTCGTACATGTCCATAATCACTCGCACGTAGGTTTCTGGAACTCCTTTTTGTCTTAGCGCTACCCATAAAAGATCTCTTGGTTGCCGGTCAAAGGCCTTCTCGAAATCAACCAACACCATATGCAAGTCCTTTGAAGAATCACGATGCTTTTCCATCATGATCCTTATACTTTGGATTGCATCTGTTGTTGATTTACCCGAGACAAACCCGCACTGGTCATCAGATAGTCGTATTATTTTCCGCAGTCGGCTATCTAATACCCGTTCAACGATCTTCATGGTGTGCGACATCAGCTTGACAGAACGGTAGTTATCACAATTTCGCGTATCACCCTTTCCTTTCCACATACTCGTAATATGCCAAAATCGCGAATGACTTGAACAGTGCAGATGGGTTGATTATTGAGGAAGTAGAAACGAGGAGGAGGAGGTTTGGTTCGTTTACGTGAAAAGGTAATTGATTTGCATTTGGAAATATTAAGCTCTAAGCAATTTTTGGAACACCAGAAGGAAAAACTATTGATCAGATTGAATAAGGGAAGAGTCATGACTGGAGGAATGGTCTCGGCATATAGTGAGATGTGGGAATGTTTGATCACCATTTCAAGATCGTTTCTGGTAAGAACGAAAAGAAATGGACCTAAGTGTCTGCCTTGGGGGACGTCGGAGGACGCTAAAAAGGGGTTAGAGAAGGCAGATCTAAAACGGAAACTTTAATAGCGATTTTCCAGGTAAGAAGAGAATTGGGGTCGAAGCCAAGGGAGGACAATTTGAAGAGTATCAGTCTGTGGGAGATTTTATTGAAAGCTTTACTGAAATCGGTTAAGATAACGTCAACTTCTTTGCCGTTCTCTAAGACTGATAGGGTAAAGGACACAAATTCAACAAGGTTAGCGGTTGTGGATCTGCATTTGAGGAAACCGTGTTATCTAGGGGAGATTAAAGACTTGCACCGAAAACTTCGAGTTTCGTACAAAATACTCTCGAAGAGTTTGGGTATATGTGACAGTTTGGCAATGGGACGATAGTTGTTAACAACGTTCTTCTTTATGTATAGGGGTGATAAATGAGGTTTTCCATAAGCGGGGGAATTCACCTAGGGATAGGGATAGACTGAAGATTTTCGAGAGAGGAAGAGAGAGGGTTGAGGAGCATTTTTTTTAGAAATATGGCAGGGAGACCGTCAGGTCCAGGAGTGAATTCATCATTAAGTAGTTTTAATTTGTTTTCGATGACATGAGAATCGACTGTGCGTGGAAGAAATGGTCCGAGGGAAAAATTCGGTAGATAGTCGAAGTATGAGAGGTCTAGAGCAAAGGAGTCGTCGGCGAAAGACTGTTTAAAAAAGGTGCCGAAAAAATTGGCGATAATATTGGGGTCGTTCGAGGTTTGATCATGGAAGGAAAGAGAGGTGGGATAGCCATCAGATTTTCTTTTGTAGTTAACAAACTTAAAGAAGGACTTAGGATCCTTTATAAGATTGGCTTGCGTTTCATTTAAGTAGCATTGATAGAGAAAATTGTGAAGGGCGGTAAAGTGGAGATAGTTGCCCAGGTAGTTAGAAAAGTCATTAGGTGATTTAGTACGGAGGAAGATTGTCCACTGCTTATTTCTTTTGTTTCTTAGAGAACGGAGCTTTCGTTTGTTCCAGGGTTTTGCGATATGAAATGGGAACGTAAAGAGAGATAGAATAAAATATTTTCCTGCAGAATATGGATATTGCATCATTTATGGTTAGGTTATCAACATTTTTAAGATATTCATTGATTAGGTGAAATTTTTCTTTGTGGAAATCGTAAGAGGCCAGAACTGTAGGGGGTGTATTCTGTATTGGAGAATCGTGAAAGAAGGAAAGGAGGAGGGGAGGATGGAAGTTATCGATGGTTGAAAGGGAAATGGGACAACATGAAACAGAAGAGTTGAGGGGATCGGATGTGAATATGAGGTCGAGTTGTCTACCATGTAGTTTAGGACGCCACTAACTT
The DNA here is from genome assembly GCA_958301585.1 of Merodon equestris. Classification (NCBI taxonomy): domain Eukaryota; kingdom Metazoa; phylum Arthropoda; class Insecta; order Diptera; family Syrphidae; genus Merodon; species Merodon equestris. The sequence continues at coordinate 9,612,545 of OY284415.1, read as the reverse complement.
GGCTAAGGTTTGAATCTGCTAGGCGAAAAGAAAATACATTCTTTGGCGGTAGTCGGATTGGTATATATATAGTATAAAACGATTGATCGTCTGATTGGGTCCATTTAAGATGAGGAAGGTTGACGTCACTGAAAAGAAGGATTTCATCATGAGGGTTTTTTGAATCGGTTATTTGGTAAATTGTGTTAATGGCGAGTTGAGAGGATTCAATAGGTTATGAGGGCAAGATGTATAAATAAATGATGTATAGTGTCTTCTGGGGTAGTGCAATTTTAATTGAAACAAAGTCGAGAAGTGGGGAGCATATGGGGGAAGAGTCAATTGTATTAAGGATGGCTAGTATTTAGAACGCATCGACAAGGGCAACCATCAGTGGATCGGCTGAGTTCGTCATCGCGATAAACATTAAAATCTGATGGGAACAGTTGGAAAAATTGAAACGAGTGCTGGCTAATCTGATTATATTTAAGACTAAAGCAGCTTACGGTAGGTTTTCCTAGATATGAAATTAAAATTGATATGTAGGTTCAAGCCGAAAGGCATTTTTAATTAAGAAATATTGTTAGTCTTAGAGTGTCCGGGCCAATTATTTTAAGTTAGATTTGCACATTTAGTTCTAGTAAATAACCAAATTCTTGAATGGTATTGGAAATGCAAGTGAAAAATTTATTGAATAAATTGGAAATCTCTCAAGGCTCAGATCTGATGTTATTTCATTTTTACTCTTTGGACAAATTTATTAAATTAGCTCTGCATTGGCTACAGGCTTTTGTGTGGAACAAAACTAGAGCGAAATCAGCTAGAGTTATTCAAGTTTGAAACTTTTACTTCCTACAAAACTACAACACTATCGGGAAATTCAGTCAACCTACATCAGTCTTGCATTAAGCTCTGTGGTTACTCAACTTGTTTCTCCCGATAAAAAAACCTTTTATTTGCCTTCGACTTAAGACAAGAATTAAATAAAAATCCCTGAAAGTAGTTCATTCGAATCATTTCCAGCATTCTATTGAATTCCCATCCCAACCATTTAACTCTTAAAACAGAATCTTCTAAATCCCTTCCATCCATTGCCAATGTACTTCCGATAGTCGTTGACGAAACAACTTTCATTGGAAATTATTAATTGCATTGCGGTAGTGAATAATAGTTACAAAAGTCCATTTTCAATCCGAATCCCTGCCTCTCGACAACAAGGGAGAAAACTCATCAAAGTTTCTACTTTTTTTCCTCTTTCGAATCCTTGTTTTGAATAAAAAAAGAGAAAAACTTTTCTCATAATAGCAGTACCCTGGAGATAAATCGAACGGATACAATTGATTACCGTGAAATCCGTTTCTTTTTATTGATGTGTTGTTTTCAGGGCAAACTGCTAGGGTTCAAATGAAGGACAAGCCATGTATGATGCACATCAGTCGTTTGATATTCGCTCTGATGTTTTCAAAGTCATATGAAGACTTTGGGGCGCTGGGAAGTAGTGTGTTAAGTATCTACAGCCCACTTACCACAGAAATGTGATTCTTCAATTAATTAATTTGCCTTTGTCGACGCGACAACATAACCGTTCACCACTTACTACAGACAGGCAGAGATACGAACAGGCAGCGAAAAAGGATAGATATATATGTGTTATGTATCCAATTATGTAAGCGCTGAAAGCAAAACTAAGAATACCAAATTCCCTGAATCAATTAGGCCGTTTAAAGGAAATACAGTCTGCCTATCGCCTGCCAGGCAGTTGACTTTTGATAGGCTTTGAATGAAATCCGACAAAATCGAAAATGCAATGAGGCAAAGAGTAGAATAAAAGGGAAATATCTCGTGCTAATGAGATACCAATTACGATTCTAGGGTATTCCCCCGTCCTCGCTACCTAGTCGATATTGAATCATTTCAATAATATTACCACAAAGGGAAAATGGAGAAATCACCTTCCAAACTGTCAGCCATTGCAAGACATACCTACAATATCTAAGTCAAACACCTTAGCATTCAGAATCATTCATCTCTGAATAAGACACATCCCATTGGTCCTCGTATGTATCTGTATGCCATCAGGCTGCCGCATGACAACAATTCAGAGTTCATGTCAAAACATAAATAGATAAATTGGAATCTGGCAGATACAAGGCTAGGCGATCAAATCGAGCTTCGCCTTATTGAAACAGGAAGGTAATAAAATGCCTCCGGTTGACTTGGAAACGATAGCAACCAGGATACGAGTAGGAGTACGAGGGTTCATCTTCTGTGAATAATCATCAATCGTCAGCAGAAGAGCAACAGGATGTACTATCGAATCAAGCGTGTGTATGTCGGGTTGGATTATAATTGATTAGGGATTTCTCCCAGGCGGAGAGATAGTGTTACAACATGGGACCTGACAAGGGCAAAGATGGAAGTTAATTAATAGCAAGAGACACAGAGAGGTTGGGAAGATCTGGCTTTAAGGCAGTGAATGATAATTGCAACATAATAGACACATCCTCCAACTAGACGGGTTGGATTCAATTTGTCATTTCTATCTGCTGGCCTGTTCGTTAGTCTCTCTGTCCTAGTCATTGACTGCTTCATTTAATTGACTTAATTAAAATAGATTACTGATCGTACTGTGCATCGAATTGGCTTAGGAGCGATATGGAATTTTCGATTCATCGGATGGACTTCTAGGATGATGGGTGGTTATGGTGGTGAAATGAAAACACCACCCACTTATCCTCGATCGAAATACCAATAATATTGCGTGACTACTGTCCATGAGTTGGCAGTGAGGCATTTGTTCGTGCTTGTTTTGTGGCAACTGCCATTAATCACAAAATAGACAAGTTCACGAGCTTTTGCAACAAGCCAATAGCAAACCTGTAAATAACATGTTCCACAAATTGTTTACTTGCGTCACTCATGTCGACACATACTGGTAGCACCTTCTAATCGAGGCCAAACTCCAATTCAGGAAATCAAAATCCAATTGAAGATTGATCGATATCCAGCTTGCTACCTATCGGCACGCTGCCTCCCGACACCCTGTGCGGCGCTGGGAATTTGTTTAATTAATTCCCCAATTTTGCCCACACCCTGCAAGTCATGGCAACAGCTCGCTTCGAATTGATTTCTGTTAGGTTTACTTGCCAAATGGCACAGCTATGTGCAAATATCTAAAAAGCGTGACTATTGCCACGCTGCGCATATAGCTTCATGCTGTGAATAATTTTACACCACTAGCGCGGAATTAAATAAGATTACCTTTTTGCTCGTTTGCCACACATAAAATTAAATTTTCATTCGTATTCCGGACGTTGCCGCCTACCTTTAGGTTCCCAGTGTCCTGTTTCTATGTTGCATGTGCGTTTCACGCTCGGTCGGTTGCTCGTTTTTGACAATCTAATTTCAGTATGGATAGCTGACGTATAAAGTTCCCCATCCGAAGCGACCAGTTGCCATTCACATCCCCTACCCCATGCTCGGAAAAGTCGTATTAAACACACAACCGAGACAGTGAAGGATGAAAGCAACTGTATAAGTATGGCGCGTCGGACCAGTAGATTTTATTAAGCCATTAGGTTTTATTACACAGCAATGGGAGTGCAATTGGAGCCGCTAGGGTTAGGGATACCTATTCGCCGTGGAATAATTACAATTTCATTACGAAGTGATAAACAAATTGAGCTCGTAGTGCCGCCGGGCCTTATTAATATTTAAAGTCCCACTATGAGGGTGGCGTGCAAGTGATTAGGGAGTAGCTTCAACTGGTTGCCTTAGATGAGATGGACCTGAAAAAGTATTCACCAAAATTCTGTTGGTCAATTTTATTTAAATTGCATTAATGTGGATTTTTATTTGTCCATTTTTATCCGTTAAAAAATGGTATCAATTGTGAGTTAAAACAAAATGCGAGCGCTTTAAAAGTGGGGTTGTGAGTGGTTTTTAAAAAGTTATCAGCGATTCTGGTGAGCTTTTTTCTAGAGTGTGATTGACATTTTTTGCGTGACTTCTGTCACACCAATTTCAATTACGACTAGCTTAATGCAGTTTAGACGAACAGTTTGGGTTCGCCATAGCAAATTTGAACAACAGAAATCAAAGATGTATATACACATGTCAAGTCGTATGGGTGTTGAATGAACTAATACGTTCTGATAATCTAGAGGATGATCAAGTATTGTAATTACTACCAGGACAATACATTTGCGGTCAGACCTTTCCTACCGTTGCCGTGACTCATATTTCTGCTATCAAAAGTTCCTGCATGATTTAAATCCAACTAATCTATTAAAGATATGAGCGCCCGTTTTGAAGAAACATTCAATAGAGATCTGCGGTTATAGCCACTATTCTTCACAAAAGAAACGGATATTGTCCCCATCCATGGTGTCAAGCGGGCTACCAATAGCATGGCGACAGATGACGATATGACTAGCTCGATGCTTGAATTCTTAGAGCATAGGAGGATCACTGAGGATCGTTGAAGGTTCTTGTTAGTACTTGTGCTTCGAATTTTTCAGATATTCACCAAGGGGGCAATTAATGGCAACACTTGTCTAATTTCGTATGGGTTAAAACCCAAGTCTCTATTCCATTCACCTTTCGTCAAGAGCAACAGCTTTAGTTGATGGAACCGCATTACCCACACTTCGCACACTAAGCAGAGGCTTACCTTGATTTTCTTAGATTTTATTTTGTTATAAACCAAATGTCTCGCCCTTTTATAGGGTTTAGTTGAATGGCGATGAAAACGTCAGTTTTCCAGTCAGCACTTACATTTTCTTTGTTTACGATATTGTCAACGGTAGTGGCAACTGAAGCTGCTGTTAGTCTTCAACACCGTTGACCTGTGGTCTTAGGCATTTGTTTACAAAAAGAATATGACAAAAACTTGTTTCAAATTCCTTTTATTTAAACATTTTCTTTTCAGGATAATTAGTTAAATACCATATGTTTTGTGTGAGAAAATGTATTTATAATATAATAGTATAAAGAGGCGTACATTTTGCGTCACCACAACGCAGCTTTGATAGGAAAAAGCCTCACGGGTCTTCGCCGTCCATAGTACCAGTTTGAGGCAAAACAGTCAATCAACATCGTTAGGTAAGAAAATTCATTTACTGAAATTTCCACGCTATTATCACTTCGAAATAATATGGTTCAGTTGCACTGCCAAGATGGTAAAGGCTAATAAAGGCCTCGAAGGGGCGATATCTGCCCGACGGATGTTGGCTCCACAAAAAGCGAGAAGAGCCACCGCAAATGAACACCTTGCGGCTCTTTCAGCAAGTCCTATCTCCACCTCCTCGCGGTGTCGTCTGGAGACTCCCTCTGGGACTTACCAATGCGGAAGGGCGAATGGCGAGCTTACTGCGCCAGAAAACAGAATCAGTCGGTTGGGCTACGGCCTACAGCCATACTCGTAAAAAACCCAAATCACTCCGAAACAACCACAAGCCTCGGGTAAGGATGGATACACTGATGACCCCGGCAAACGTAAAACAAAAAAGGACAATGAACTTCGGCTCTGCACGTAGAATGTGAGGTCGCTCAACAGAGCATGTGCAGATGATGAACTCGCGGAGGCCTCTGACTGCTACAAAGCAGACATTACCGCAAACCTGGAAGTGTGGTGAGATGGACCGGGCAAAAGGAGGATAAAAAATTGGGATCTCTACTACGGCGATTGCTATAGAGGGGGAAGACAGCGCTTATTCGGATGTGGATATGTTGTTCGAAGCAGACTTAGGCAAAAAGTCTTGAGCTTTAAATTCATAAGCGAGCGCCTCATAACAATCCGCATCAAGGCTGAATTTGACAACATTACCCTGAATTGCGCCCACGCTCCGACAGAGGACAGGGATGACAAGTGCAAAAACGACTTCTATGATCAATGCTCCAGCTACGACACGATGATCGTTATAGGTGATTTTAATGCACAGCTGGGAAAAGAATAAATTTTGATAGAGTCATTGGAAAACACAACCTACACGACAACACACCCGGGAACGGATACAGGCTCGTTGACTTTGCCTCGGGGCGTAACCTCTCTGTAGTGAGTACGCAGTTCCCACACCTCAACATCCATAAAAAGACCTGATGGTTCCCTGATTAATCACATTCTGATTGACGTCAGACACTCCTCCAGTATTCTCGATGTACGAACCTTCCCAGGAGCCAACATTGACTCGGATCATTACCTTGTTGTAGCCAAGGTAAGAACACGGATATCAAAAATACAACGAAGTCAAGAAAGAACACCACGGTTTGATGTCAGAAAGTTTGCCGACCGAGTCTCTCAACGTTATCAAAAAGTCATCAAAGAACCTGCCACTGATGTGTTGGGTTTTACCATACCACCCAAACCTGTGAAAAACCTGTGGTTTGACGTTTGACAGGCCCATGCAGCCAAACAAGACGCATACAAGGCAATGCTGCTTCGAAGAACGGAAGCTGCTCGTGAGCTCTACGAATAGAAAAGGAAGGAAGAGAAGGGTTCTCAGAAAGAAAAAGAAAGAGCATGAGAAGCGCGCGGTCGAGGAGATGGAAAGGTTCTACAGCAGGAATGAAGTCCGAAAGTTTTACCAGAAAGTAAAACATTTATCCAGTGGGTGAGGTCTTAACATCAGTAGCATCTTCGAGACGTTCACAATCATCAAACTGATCGATTGAATTCATTCTAGTTATGCAAGAAGATGTTTGCTCCTGGTCAAAAGCAGTATGATTTTTACGAACCCTGGTCCTCATATTTGTATTATTTCAAATATTTTAATCCATATTTAACCTCATGATTTCTATTTATCAAAAAATCATCGCAATGGCACAAAATTCAAAATAACACATTTTATTGGATGAGATTTTATTAAACCGTTTAATGCCAAACGGCGTATATTTTTTATTGTTTTCAATCGTTTGCTTTTTAGTGAGTTAATCAACCAAAGCTTTCTAAGAAACATGTTCTATCGTAATTTTTTCTGCTCTTTCCGAATCCGGCGACAAAATTGTTCTATCTGCCGTCATTTTTTAACTATGGCAGCTGAAAGCAGAAAAAAAATGTTCAGAAAATTTAAATTTTTTTTTCCAAACAATTGTAAATTTGAACAAGAAGCCACTTACGATAAGAGCTAATACTTCGTATTTGGTGCATAATAGATTTTTCTAAAAGAAAGGACCGATAAAGTAAGGAAATTCAATATGGCGGAATTGAATTGACGCAGAAAAATGACGATTTTTAAAAAGTCAACCGATTTGGACGAAATTTGGTATATGAGGGTTTTCGGTCGCTGATCATGAATTTGAAGTCAGATTAGCAAAATCCAAGATAGTGGATATTGGATCGGCATAGAAGCAATGATTTTCACAAATACGGAAGGCCGCACTGGAGTCAGATGGCAGAAAATAGTACATGCCGCTATTATTATTAACCCATTTATTACTATAGGTCTTACTCGAGATCTTTGTGGGCAATTGGAAAGTATATTCTCCAATTGATGGGACTAGTCACATTAGTTCTTGACACCTCGTCTACCGATAAAAAGGCGAAACCCATTCCAGATATTTAATTTCGATTAAATTGAGAGCTAATGCGTTGGTTCTGACAATTCCCAGTACCTCACTTTTTTCTAAGAGGTGCAACCTGTTCAATTGTAAATATGTTTCTACGCTTGTTGACATTTGAATAATAATTGTCAAATTTATTTCCAGAATTATCAGAAGACTTGTCAACTATCTTTCAGGTCACTATGGTTTGAGATGTAACCTCTAAAAGATAATCCTTTTTGTCAAAGCAAAATATAGAATCTGGTTTGCGGATAACTTAACTGCATACTATGTAGGTGTGAAAGAAAACCGGTAGCTCCTAATTGATCTTGCACGGTCAATACTCCATTTGACTAAGATAGTTGAAGATTTTAACCATTGGTGCAATCATGCCATCTCCTATCGTTTTTCTGTCATATACATATATGATATTTTTTCTCATTTATAGACTAATCCACAGGTTTTCTTGTGATGGATGCGACTTCTGCCAATTGCTTTTTTTTTTCTCTGAGCCTTTTAGGGCCTTGCATGCAGTTGTTTCCCTCCCGTGGAAGCTTGCTTTTAAATATGAGATCAGGTTAACTGCGAGGGAATAAACGAGGACGGTCCATCTGTTCATGTACACAACTTGTCAATCGAGATCCTTGAACCTGTGAAAGAAGACCTCGTCTTCCTTTAAATTATCTTATTTGTGCGAAATATAAACATTTAGGTGCCCTTAGTTTTGAGTCTTCATGTTTCGATATGTTCTTGATAACTTTTGTTCAATTCATTATGAATAATATTTCTTAGGGATTTTTTATTTATTTTTTGTTTAGGAGGCTTCTGCTATCTGTTGGAGCACTCAGACACAAATACTAGTCCATTATACTGCCAGACAGACACCTTAGATGGAGTTAGAGCTCATGAAGAGCCAGAGCCAAGCTTCTTTTTTATTCACTTATGTTGTGTGCGGAACCTAAAGCTCAATGCCGATTCCGAACGGCGAGAGCCGAGAAACTTTTTAAGACAAGTGTACAATGGGGGTCTTTGCCAGTCCACGGAATAATCATTCGATGGCGTTGGTGTAATCGGGATCCGAACTAGCTCATCTTGCGTCAGCTGCCGACACTCTACCCACTGCGCCACGGTGCTACTTAGGGATACTTCTAAGGAATACTCTGCTTCAAAATTTTATTATCAGATGTTCAATTTTTTTTTTAGCTTTTTCGAAATTGGTACTTAATTTCAGAAATTTGATTGAAGCAGATTTGTTCAAAAAATAAGATGAATTTTTGAATTACACGAGCTTAATACATTCATTTTTCGTTTCTTTTATTTTTATTTTTTGTTATATTGGTACACATCGCTACAAATGTTGACATTGTCAGCCATTTACTGTTTATTTTTCACAGATATAAAGGTTACACCTGTTTTGGTGTGCTTGCCGATTTTTGTTATGAAAAACTTGTGTAAAACTTTGTTATTTGTTTGAAAAATAAAATAAAGTGCTCCAACTTGTAGCAAAAAAGAAAGTTTATAAGTGGTACAAGCTCATCGCAGAAGGTTGAGAAATAATGATGCCCGCCGTGGTCGCCCCAGTATGTTAACAATGGATGATAGCTTTGAAGCAGTGTAGAAAATTGTTATGGAGAACGGTCGAGTCACTATCCGAGGGATGCAGAAAACTGTGGTTTTTCGGTTGCTACAAAGTTTTTTCAGAGAGCTTGGCCATGAATGGTGTTTCAACGAAGTTTGTTTCGAGATTGTTTAATTTTGAACAAAACAACCGTCACATGAGCATTGCTTAGGAACTGTGGAACGATGTGAATTACCATCCAGATTGGCTGAAAAGATTCATTCTTTCGTCAGCAGTGAAAGATGGGGTATATGATTATGACATCGAAACGGTATTGAGTCGTATTCCGGGACGTTCCTTGGATCCTACAAGGACGATCTTAATTTTGCATTTGCAACCAACATGCACCATAAGCGCCATCTATTGTTGTTGCTTAATAAAGCATTGGAAGCATTGGTGCTATATGGAAACATTTATTAAATAAAAGGAAGCCTACATCAAAGCTTTCCTGCGTATATTTTTTAAATCATTTAGCGTTTTATACTAAATTTATACTAAATGTCCCAAACAGTTATGGCCCTTGCCTTATGTCAACTAAATATTTCTTCTTGTTCGTTTTAATTTAACCACCGAAAGCAAGAAGAGCAAAATGCAATCCTTCGTGCTTTTGGAAATGCTCACAAAAATGTATATGACATTTACCCGGACACGTTTCACAGCGGAATAAAGCTTGGACTTCCAAACTACTAACTTTCATTGCTGTCTTATTTATTATCCGCGTAAAGTTGGCTTGGAAGGACGGGTGAATGAGATGAAAAACTGTTTCCACAGAAATTTGCAGTTGGCTCATCATATGAGTCCTTCCGCATCTTCTATCGCCTCGAGTTCGCGGTGATTATTCTGTGTTTAACGGTTCTTGCCCGAAGTACGCATAAAAAGTGTCAGAGAAACTCATCCACATATAATGTTCATTCGGCTTCACGACCAAATCGAGCGCGAATTTGATTTGATGCGAGAGCGAAGGCGATTTATAGAAAGAAACTTCGTCTGATGCTATTAAGAACCACATAGGCTGTATTTAGGCTCGCCCGCTTGAGGCGAACAAATATTTGTTAAGTCCACTCAATTGGGCAATAAATCGCTGAAGCATGTCAAATAAATTCACCTCCGTATGTCCTGCATGGAGGAACTTCCAAGGAAATAAACAAAGTAAACTTGAAATGTATTCATTAACACTCCAACCGGATGACTGGTGGACAATTGGGGTCCGAAAATGTATTCATTCCACTGGTTATGTCGAGACGACCGACTATGATTCCGGCTAGAGTAGAACTTACTCTCCGTCTCCATATCACATAAATCCTTGAAGAATTATACAAATGGTTTTGTTTTCCCGAAGGACTTGGGCCCCGTAATGGCCTTGATTTATTTATGGAACATACTAAGGCGATACTGTGTTGCCAAACACAGGGGCACAAGTACCAAACCAGAAGCATCCGATTTCCATAAATGGCTTTCACTCGTAATACATACGTCCTGGTGACACACAGGCAATATTGGGACACGGGAGAGGGATCTGAATTGAGTTCGGAAATGCTTGGAATTGATTGCCCTTTGGCCTGGCCCATGAAGAAGGATAACGATGAAAAGCAAAGTGAGGATTTGCTCCAATTAAGGACATTTTGCCTGTTCTTAAAGCCATAAGCCGTTACATATTTGTAGGGAGGACCTAATGAGATATCCCTTACAGATAACATCCCACCCACAATACATTCTCGATTGTCGGCGAATTTAATAAAACGTTTTTATGACAGTATCTGCAATAGATTATGGCACTCGGTGGGAATGCGCGATTTAAAATTCAGAAACAGTCATTGAACACCTGCGTTTAGATAATTTTCCGACACGCATACACCTTGTGCGATCTAACGATGTAAAATTGAAATCACTTTAACATAATTCGCCAATAAAAATTCATAGGATTCAATAGCAGCGAAGAGGACGACCAACGCTCCAAATCACTTGTATTATACAAGTGCGACTACTTGGGAATCCTTACCACAGTGGCGTAGTTTTCTTCCACGATCCAATAACACGATAGCCATATCCTTTATGACATCGATTGTCACCGGGAGTAGCAGATAGGTTTCGGAAGAAAGGACGAAGCAAAGTAAAGTATAAGCGCAAGGAAAGGAGTTTGGTTATTTATCACATCTACGCGACTCCCAAGTATTGACATTTTTCTATTCGTATCCGTGGCTGTATCGTTGGTGGTATTCATACGGTGGCGGATATTAATATACCTCGACGATGGCGGGTGTGTCGATTTTCACTACCAATATAAATCCGATTAGTGATAAATGATACGCTCGGTAACACCTACGGGTTGACATGTGCTTGCGGTTTATCTAACGCTGTGATTTCACCAGACTTGGTTTTTCAGGTTAAGCTGGCATTAGTATTGGATGTCACTCCACGACCATGGCTGTTAGAGACAGTTCAAGGATTTTTTTCATTTCGGGAGATTTTTGAATGTCGTGGCTTAAACGTAGGGAAAAGGCAAGGACACTGAAGAGAAAAGAATAATAAGGTGGAATTGCTATTTTTATTATGGACTGCGGCTTTATTGAAATCTGACAATTCATAGACTTTAAGATTGTTCTAATAAGGTTTTGGGTCACCTTTAACAGGTCTTCGTCCCTTCCAAACATCCTTTATAATTTGTTGACAGCTTCGATGCTACGAATCGCGCGGACTCTGACTTTGGATTAGGCATATATATAGTCAGCATAAGAACCTAAGTGAATTTTCCAGTTTTAAGCTCAAAAAACCTGATCCACCCTCTCCTGTTTGTTTTATAAAATATTGACTTCCTTCATGATAAAGTTTCTTGCCCCCCACTCTCACCTAGGCATTGATTTCGTCATAATCAAATTAAGCGAAAAATCTTAATCCCCGGATATCAAATTTTCTGGCTTGTCTCCATTTTGAATGAGCCATCAAATTACAATCGCCGCCAATCGAGGCATAGTAAACTGTAAGCCCCAGTCTCTTGTCCAGATAGTAAGCAATACCCATGTACGCGTACACATCCCTATCGGATTAGCAACAGAAACAAAAAAAAGAATGAGTTCCATGGTAAACTTGTCTCCCCTTCAGGACTTAAAAGGTATCTGACGATGTCAATTTCCAAAGCCAACACTCCGATATGTAACCGACAATCCCTTTGACATAGACAATATTGGCAGGACACAGTACGTAGCACTATGCATACTCGTTGTATCGTTGTCGACGTTGGGACGAAAAGGGATCATATCGTGGGTCACGCGATTTAATGGACTGTGAAGGAAAAAATTTCGGATGGAGGCCCGATTCGGTTCGGTTGATTAAACGATGGTAAATCAGCCGAGGGGTTCGTTCAATATTGATGCGGAGGACTTGGTTGGATGCGGTGATGAGAATGATGGTGCGATTCGCCGATACGGCGAATTGGGTCGGTTTCGAGTGTGACGCTTGATTTGGGATGCCGCGATACTCATTACGTCGCGATTGCCCTGAGTGTTCCTATAGATGTACAACGTGATTCGGATTCGCACTATTAGGCGTCCGGATGTTTGGGATGAGCTTCGTGAGTACTATTGTGAAATAAGTTTCGTGAATAACACCCAAGTCGAGTGCGTATACGAATATAGGGCCATACAGGTGCAGGAGATAAGCACATGAATTTACCTAACCATCGACTCGATTGTAATGCGAGAAAGGAGCACGGAATAATGAAGAATTTGTGATGATGGTGATGATGGTGATGATGGTGATGATGGTGATGATGGTGATGATGGTGATGATGGTGATGATGGTGATGATGGTGATGATGGTGATGATGGTGATGATGGTGATGATGGTGATGATGGTGATGATGGTGATGATGGTGATGATGGTGATGATGGTGATGATGGTGATGATGGTGATGATGGTGATGATGGTGATGATGGTGATGATGGTGATGATGGTGATGATGGTGATGATGGTGATGATGGTGATGATGGTGATGATGGTGATGATGGTGATGATGGTAATGATGGTAATGATGGTGATGATGGTGATGATGGTGATGATGGTGATGATGGTGATGATGGTGATGATGGTGATGATGGTGATGATGGTGATGATGGTGATGATGGTGATGATGGTGATGATGGTGATGATGGTGATGATGGTGATGATGGTAATGATGGTAATGATGGTGATGATGGTGATGATGGTGATGATGGTGATGATGGTGATGATGGTGACGATGATGATTATGGTGATTATGGTGATGATGGTGATGATTGTGATGATGGTGACGGTGGAGATGATTTCGATGATAGTGATGATGGTGATGATGATGATGGTGGTGATGATGGTGAGAAGTATGGTGATGGTAATGATGGTGATGATCCACGTTATGGTGAGTATAGTGTTAATGGTGATGATCCCCGTGATGGTGATGATGGTGATGATGGTGATGATGGTGATGATGGTGATGATGGTGATGATGGTGATGATGGTGATGATGGTGATGATGGTGATGATGGTGATGATGGTGATGATGGTGATGATGGTGATGATGGTGATGATGGTGATGATGGTGATGATGGTGATGATGGTGATGATGGTGATGATGGTGATGATGGTGATGATGGTGATGATGGTGATGATGGTGATGATGATGATGGTGGTGATGGTGGTTATGGTGATGATGGTGATGATGGTGACGATGGTGATTATGGTGATTATGGTGATGATGGTGATGATGGTGATGATTGTGATGATGGTGACGGTGGAGATGATTTCGATGATAGTGATGATGGTGATGATGATGATGGTGGTGATGGTGGTGATGATGGTGAGAAGTATGGTGATGGTAATGATGGTGATGATCCACGTTATGGTGAGTATAGTGTTAATGGTGATGATCCCCGTGATGGTGATGATGGTGATGATTGTGGTGATGATGATGATGGTGATGATGGTGATGATGGTGATGATGGTGATGATGGTGATGATGGTGATGATGGTGATGATGGTGATGATGGTGATGATGGTGATGATGGTGATGATGGTGATGATGGTGATGATGGTGATGATGGTGATGATGGTGATGATGGTGATGATGGTGATGATGGTGATGATGGTGATGATGGTGATGATGGTGATGATGGTGATGATGGTGATGATGGTGATGATGGTGATGATGGTGATGATGGTGATGATAGTGAAGATGGTGAAGATGGTGATGATGGTGATGATGGTGATGATGGTGATGATGGTGATGATGGTGATGATGGTGATGATGGTGATGATGGTGATGATGGTGATGATGGTGATGATGGTGATGACGGTGATGATAGTGATGATGGTGATGATGATGATGATGGTGATGATGGTGATGATAGTGATGATGGTGATGATGATGATGGTGATGATCCACGTTATGGTGAGTATAGTGTTAATGGTAATGATCCCCGTGATGGTGATGATGGTGATGATTGTGGTGATGATGATGATGGTGATGATGGTGATGATGGTGATGATGATGATGATGGTGATAATGTTGTTGATGGCGATGATGGTGATGATGGTGATGATGGAGGTGATGGTGATGATGGTGATGATGGTGATGATGGAGGTGATGGTGATGATGGTGATGATGGTGATGATGGTGATGATGGTGATGATGGTGATGATGGTGATGATGGTGATGATGGTGATGATGGTGATGATGGTGATGATGGTGATGATGGTGATGATGGTGATGATGGTGATGATGGTGATGATGGTGATGATGGTGATGATGGTGATGATGGTGATGATGGTGATGATGGTGATGATGGTGATGATGATGATGGTGGTGATGGTGGTTATGGTAATGATGGTGATGATGGTGACGATGGTGATTATGGTGATTATGGTGATGATGGTGATGATGGTGATGATTGTGATGATGGTGACGGTGGAGATGATTTCGATGATAGTGATGATGGTGATGATGATGATGGTGGTGATGGTGGTGATGATGGTGAGAAGTATGGTGATGGTAATGATGGTGATGATCCACGTTATGGTGAGTAGAGTGTTAATGGTGATGATCCCCGTGATGGTGATGATGGTGATGATTGTGGTGATGATGATGATGGTGATGATGGTGATGATGGTG